>CM065806.1:73598500-74318500 GCA_033398695.1 Orobanche coerulescens
AAATTACCTGGATTGGATGAACCAAGAATAAGAACACTTGACTCCATTCCAAGAATCATGAATAACTTGAAGAACAAGGCATGAATCCATGCTCTCCAACTTAATCTTGTTAAAGATCATCATCTCACCGTGTTTGGGAACCTCAAGAACCTCCCAAAGCTCTCTCTATCGACTGAAGGAGAAAGAATGGACTAAATGCATCTCAAAACCCGCCTGTCCCCTTATATAGAATACATTACTAGCGTGCGCTAACATCTCATGTTTAGCGTGCGCAACAGCCTTAGCGTGCGCTAACTGACTTTGTTAGCGTGCGCTATCGGGGTCTAGAGTGTAACACCCCAAACTAGGCAGATATTACAGTGCCGTGAATCCCCGACTGGGACCCACCAGGCAAATGAAAATGATGAATTAAATAATATAATTGCAGTACCGAACCACATTATATTACCAAGTACTCCGATGAGGAGTTTAAGTACATTACACCAGGACAAAACAGAATACTAGTATATTTTATATGGAGATAAAATACACCACCCTGAACAAATAAGCATTTCAAACGGAATTTTGCAGCGGAAAAATGCAAATGACGGAATAACTGAAACGACTGAAACAAACGAAATGACTGGGGCCCCTACTAGTATCACTGGGACTCTCGCCGTCGATGCTCTTCCGTGCCTTTGCCTTGCCGTGACACGAAAACAAAATCCCCAACGGGTCGATTACGTAACAACAATCCTCAAGAGTTGAAATTACACAATCATGAATTAACTGAAGTTATGAATTATTTTAATTATGAATTACGCTGAAGAGGAGTATCATAGTACGCCCGTAATGTTCTGTGTAAGTGTACAACACCCGTCCGTGTACCTAATTAGTCTCACGGTGTAACGCTTTCCCGTGTGCACGGTCTAATGTATCGGTGAACCCAATACAATAACCATCGCGTGCCCGACTAAAAATTCCACACAGCCACACCCGGCCACGCAATATGAACCCAGAAGGTCATATGAACGAGAATGACCGTAATGAATATCAATGAATAAATAATAATCTGACAAAGTCAAGAATGACTCACCGAGATGAGGGTAATAATGAAATGAATGATAGCTCAACGAAAAGATTGGAACCGTCGTTCCTTATGACTGAAGTGATTAATTGACATTAACAAGTTTTAATATGATTAATACAATGATGAATGAGTTATGATTATGAATGATCAACAACAAAAGGTATGAATATCCTTTTAACCGAGTAAGAATTAACTTACTCAATACCAATGAAGAATGTCCGTCCACGAACAACGTCCTAAGTGAAATACCGGTCGCTCGAACAACCTTGAATAACAATCATTACCAACAATCGCTCAATACACGCATCAAGCAACAAAACACGACTAACCCAAAGGTCGAAACAACGATAATCAAACTCATTGGGGCATTCTAACGACTACGTAACCAACCACACGACTTGAAAATATCCAATCCGAATATGTCGAAACCAACACTAAAATGAGTATTTCGAACTAACAAAACGCTTCAATGTTATCAATAATCCATTAGGAATCCATAATTCATGATTACAACAACATCAATCGGAAAATCCCCAATTAACCGAAGTCAACCCCAAAGGTTCTTGAAATAATTCGAAAATAACCATTAAATCCGTAAGAATATACTTATCCAAGGTAGATAATCCATATCTAACATATTCCAATGATAATCCAAGCTTATACGAAGAAATCGGAAGGAAAACCCGAAAATCCGAAATTCTAGATCCAAGAGATTAATACCTTTGGTTCGATGTGTTGAAGATGATGAAATTATGATCAATCCGGAAGATGAGCTTGAAGATGATGATTGATGATTACACCTCGAAGAATCCTCTCCGAAACGCTCGAAATCGCCCAAAAATACCGAAGGAGTGAAATGAGATGAATAAATGACGAAGTCTGACTAACTGTCCAATTTATAGTCAGTCCAGGTTAGCGTGCGCTAGCCCTTGTGCGTAGCGTGCGCTAACGAGTAATTTGGGTAGTCCAGTACCCACTGTCCGAACACGGTAGCGCGCGCTACGTACCTTCTTGTAGCGTGCGCTACGGCCATTTTACTAGCGTGCGCTAAGATCCATTATTAGCGTGCGCTAACGAAATATTGATGCCCAGTACTGGAGTCCAGAAAACTGTCTGCCCTCTGATCTGACCTCGATAGCGTGCGCTACAACCATTGTTTAGCGTGCGCTAATATATCGGTTGCGTACGCTAACAACACACATAGCGTGCGCTATGAAATAATCCAGTGCAGTCCAGTAGCCACTGGACTCAACCTGATCCGTCCTTAGCGCGCGTTACACCTCATATTAGCGTGCGCTACTTCAACCCGCTAGCGCGCGCTACTTACCAATCGTAGCGTGCGCTACTTATAACTCACCTGCAGTCCAGTACCTTCTGGACTGCAGCCAAGGTAACCTTAGCGTGCGCTAAGGCGGAGTGGTAGCGTGCGCTACCTATACCCAATTAGCGTACGCTAAATGGAGTATGTAGCGTGCGCTACTCCTCACGCACAGCTCGCAACGAAATGACAATGATGATAAACACGGCACGAAACTCCAATCAGATTAGTGATGAATGATGATTGATACACGATACAATTACTCTGAATGATGAATACCATGACTGAATATGAGTGACAAATGATCAATGATGAATGAAATTACTGAGTATCATTTACTGAATGATAAATACTGAATGATAATTATTGAGTGATAATTACAGATTTACAACTGGGTATTACATACACCCCCCCTTAAAAGAGTTTCGTCCCCGAAACTAAGGGTCAAAACAACTCGGGATAACTCTCCCGCATACTATCCTCGGTTTCCCAAGTAGCCTCTTCGACTCCGTGTCTAGACCACTGAATTTTAACCAAAGGAATCGTCTTATTTCTCAACTGTTTGATTCGCCGCTCTAAAACTCGTATAGGACGCTCCTCATATGAATGATCGTCGGCGATCTCGATTTCATCGAACTGAAGTATGTGACTCGGGTCGGCAACATACTTCCGCAACTGAGAGACATGAAACACATTATGAATTCGGCTCAACGCCGGAGGTAAAGCCAATCGATAAGCTAACTCGCCCACTCGATCCAAAATCTCGAACGGTCCAATGAATCTCGGACTCAACTTCCCCCTCTTCCCAAAACGGAAAATACCACGACTCGGGGATACCTTGACCAACACATGGTCGCCAGCCTCGAACTCTAATGGTCGACGACGGTTATCTGCATATGATTTCTGTCGACTCTGAGCTGTCAACAAACGACTCTTGATCAAAGCTACCTTCTCACGGGCGGCTATAAGCATATCGGGCTCGGTGCCCAATGATTCTGATAGGTCGTCCCAACACAACGGAGATCGACAACGACGACCGTACAAGGCCTCGTAAGGTGCCATCTTAATCGAAGCATGCCAACTATTATTATACGTGAACTCGATCAATGGTAGTTGGGCTTCCCAATCGTCTTTCCAATCGAGGACGCATGCTCTCAACATGTCCTCTAATGTCTGAATGGTCCTCTCTGATTGTCCGTCTGTTTGAGGATGAAAAGCGTGCGAGATTAAGCCGGGTTCCCATAGCACGATGGTCGATTTCCAAAATGAGACACAAACCGTCCGTCACGATCGGAAACGATACTTTTAGGAGTACCGTGAAGTCTCACTATCTCTTTGATGAAAAGCTGGGCAAGTCTCTCGGGACCCCATGTATCCTTGATCTCAAGGAAATGAGCTGATTTAGTTAAGCGGTCCACGATCACCCAGATCGTATTCATGCCACGACGACTCGTCGGCAAACTCGTGACGAAATCCATAGAAATGTCTTCCCACTTCCATTCGGGAATGGGAAGAGGTTTCAGCATACCCGCCGGTCGCTGATGTTCAATCTTAACTTGTTGACAGGTTAAGCATCTCGAAACAAATTCTGCGACTTCTCGCTTCATATTACTCCACTAGTAATTTTGTTTCAAGTCCTTGTACATCTTGCTAGACCCCGGATGAACGGAATAAGGGGTAGCATGAGCTTCTTTCAAAATCGAGTTTTTCAACTCGTCATTCGCCGGTACGCACAACCGATTCTTAAACCTCAAAAGTCCATCCTCGTGGACCACAAATCCAGGGGCTTTCCCCTGATCCACATCCTCTCGGATGCGCAACAATGATGGGTCCGAACCCTGATTCTCTCGGATTTCCTCCTCGAGTGACGATGAAATCTCTAACATACAAAGCTGCCCGAACTCGCTGAGCTGACCTCGATCTCGGATCTAAGGAATTCTGCCAAGCTCCTTCTGAGCTGTTAAACGGGCAAGCATCTGCTCCTGAACTGACTTACGACTCAAGGCGTCGGCGACAACGTTCGCCTTGCCCGGGTGGTAGAGGATCTCAATATCATAATCCTTGATTAATTCCAACCACCGTCTCTGACGCATATTTAACTCCTTCTGAGTAAATATATACTTTAAGCTCTTATGATCGGTGAATATCTGACAGGTAACGCCATAAAGATAATGACGCCAAATTTTCAAAGCGAACACCACGGCTGCTAGCTCCAGGTCGTGGGTCGGATAATTAACCTCGTAAGGTCTCAATTGCCGTGAAGCATAGGCAATAACCTTCCCGTTCTGCATGAGTACACATCCGAGACCCTGTCCGGATGCATCACTATAAACTACAAATCCTTCCGTCCCCTGCGGCAAGGAAAGTACAGGTGCTGACATTAACCGGCTCTTGAGTTCCTCAAAACTCCGTTGACACGCGTCGGACCACGTGTATTTCTTATCTTTCCGATGAAGGTTCGTTAAGGGTTGAGAGATTCTAGAAAATCCTTCCACAAACCGCCGATAATACCCCGCTAATCCGAGAAAACTTGGATTTCCTTAACGTTCTTCGGAGGTAGCCAATCCCGAATGGCCTCCGTCTTCGAGGATCGACACGAACTCCGTCGATGAAATTACATGTCCGAGAAAAGTCACTTGGACATCCGTAACTCACATTTGGAAAACTTCCCAAAAAGTTGTTCTCGTCTCAACACGTCGAGCACTTGATGAAGGTGAAACTCGTGTTCCTCCCGGTCACGAGAATAAATCAAAATGTCATCGATGAAGACAACAACAAACCGATCCAAAAAGTCGATGAAGACCCGATTCATTAACTCCATGAATACCGCAGGTGCATTAGTCAATCCGAACGGCATAACCACAAACTCATAATGACCATAGCGTGTTCGAAACGCCGTCCTCGCAATATCCGACTCTAGAATCCGCAACTGATGATATCCAGATCTTAAGTCGATCTTGGAAAATACTGAAGCTCCCTGAAGTTGATCTAAGAGATCATCAATACGGGGTAAGGGATACTTATTCTTGATTGTCACCCTGTTCAACTCCCGATAATCAATACATAAGCGAAATGAACTATCCTTCTTCCTGACAAACAACACTGGTGCTCCCCACGGGGACGCACTCGGTCGGATATAACCTTTCTCGAATAACTCTTCAAGTTGGTTCTTTAACTCCTGCATTTCGGTCGGGGCCATCCGGTACGGTGTCTTCGATATCGGGGACGTACTGTGCTCCAACTCAATCGTGAATTCCACATCCCTCTGTGGAGGCAAACCAGGTAACTCGTTTGGAAAAACATCGGCATATTCCCTCACCACCGGAATATCCGTCAACATTACTGATGACTTTTCGGTTTTGGCCATATAGCACCAATAACCGACACATCCCTGATTGAGTAATCTTACTGCTTTCATCAAATTAATGACCTTACCAGAACAGCCGGGATTACCTCCCTGAAACACACATTCCACCCCATAAATGCGAAATGATAGTGACCATACGCTTACGGACACTAATGATGGCATCATGACGATCCATCCAGTCAATGCCCAAGATGACGTCGTCTCTCGGCAAATCTACCACGATTAGGTCCGCTGGCCATACACGACCATGAAACTGAATCGGACAATTCTGAATCTCACGATTACCGATAATTCGTCTACCATCAGGTAGTCCAATGACATACGGCTCACAACTAGTAGCACTACCCAGATGTAGTCTACTCAAACATGACTCGGAAATGAATGAATGCGATGCACCAGTATCAAAAAGGGTACACACAGGTTGAGATAGAATATCGAGTGTACCTGAGATCATTCGGGCCTCTGGATCATCGGTCTTCTTCATCTCATAAATCCGGGGCTTGCTAGTCCCGGCACCGGACGCCCCCGTCTGATGGCTAAAAGCTCCACCTTTAGTCGCTCCCGTCGTTTTAAACGACGCTGATTGAGTGGCTCGATTACGAACGGCTGACTGCTTAGGTGCCTGAGATGACGTCTGAGTAGGTTTGGAGTCCCTACGGCAAAAACGGGCCTTATGCCCAGCAATCCCACAATTATGACACGTGATAGTCTGTCGAGGACACTTGGTACTGAGGTGACCAAGCTCCCCACAGTTGTAACAGGTGATGGCCGAACTGGCCGCTCGTGACTGAGATTCCGCGGGTTTAGACGACACTGGAGGTCGCTCAGAAAAAGCAGAGCCCGCACGGGGTTTCTTGAAGGTTGTCTGACCGCCTTCAGACTGATTACGATTCTTCGATTTCTTGCTAGCAGACGAAGGTTGCTGCTTAGCAATTTCCTTAGCAGTAAGCTCATAAGTGAGAGCTTTCTCAATGAATTCAGCCAACGTGGTGCAATTATGATTAAATGGCGAAGTCTCATACGGGGTTTCACCTCTTCTGAAATATTTGATCTTATCCGCCTCGAATGAATGATGGATGAGGCGAAAGGAAGAAGTTCTGAAATTTCTCGGCAATGGCGAGAACATCCTCGTCTGTTGAGGGGTCGGGGTGAGCAATTCCGGCTTGGCCTCTCGAGTGGGGCCGGATAATACCTCTCCATCATGAGAGTCTTGAACGATCCCAAGTACAAGATCCTTCGGTGGGCTTCAACGATAACCACCAAGAATGTGCGCTCTTACCCGGGTAGTAAGCCGCAATCGAAACTTTGTGTCCTTGGGACACTCTACCATAGCAAACAATTTCTCGAAATGCTCGAGCCAATGAATGATATCTGCCGGCTCGAGGCAGGCCCTCAAACGTAGGTGGCCTCGCGAGAGATATCGCCGATGATATTACTCACATTCCTCTCTTGCCTCCGAGGTGGCGGCGGAGGAGCCTGCCGATTCGATTGACGGAGTTATGCATCGTCTCCATCAATCGAGCCATCCGGGTCATTTGGGCCATCATGCCCGCATAAAAGCGAGTGGGTCAACCCTGACACCCTCTGACTGAGCCGTGTCCCGGGTACGACTCCCCGATAGTGAATGATCGCGTCCAGGTGAATGAGTGGCAGCGTCGCTGCTCGATGAGTTAGCGTTATTCCTGGCATTTGCACGTGTATTCGCACGAGTTCTCGGGATTCGGCCCGCTCCACGGCCTCGTCCTCCACGTCCTCTGCCAGCCCCTTCCATACTGAAGTGGAAAGTCATATGATGATTATATATCTCGCATGAGTATCACATTATGATTATATTATGAAATGACGAGAATGAGCATACGCGCTCAAATACAGCGATTACATGAATGATTAATTGACGTGACATGATTATCCGATGAAGTTACTGAAATGATTATCTTGAATGAGTTAACAAGATTAATGATTCGATCTTCCTGATCAACAACTGAACAATGAAATGAATTGGTGACATCGAGTTAACTCGACCGTCCGGTCAAAATGACAATGATGATTGAGGATTGTTAAGCGATGAATTATGAATGAATGATTAATGCGAAATTATACCATGGCATTAGAAATCTTACAGTTCTTGGTCTGATTGGCTCGGCATTTGCACAGGTCACACGTGATGCGAAAGTCCAATGATACTAGTCCGATGACGATGATTTCAAATGAGACATGACTTGGAGGGTAGTATTCGAAACCACGCTCCGATACCAACTCTGTAACACCCCAAACTAGGCGGATATTACAGTGCCGTGAATCCCGGACTGGGACCCACCAGGCAAATGAAAATGATGAATTAAATAATATAATTGCATTACCGAACCACATTATATTACCAAGTACTCCGATGAGGAGTTTAAGTACATTACACCAGGACAAAACAGAATACTAGTATATTTTATATGGAGATAAAATACACCACCCTGAACAAATAAGCATTTCAAACGGAATTTTGCAGCGGAAAAATACAAATGACGGAATAACTGAAACGACTGAAACAAACGAAATGACTGGGGCCCCTACTAGTATCACTGGGACTCCTCGCCGTCAGCATGCTCTTCCCGTGCCTTTGCCTTGCCGTGACCTGAAAACAAAATCCCCCAACGGGGTCAGTTACACAGAACAACAATCCTCAAGAGTTGAAATTACACAATCATGAATTAACTGAAGTTATGAATTATTTTAATTATGAATTACGCTGAAGAGGAGTATCATAGTACGCCCGTAATGTTCTGTGTAAGTGTACAACACCCGTCCGTGTACCTAATTAGTCTCACGGTGTAACGCTTTCCCGTGTGCACGGTCTAATGTATCGGTGAACCCAATACAATAACCATCGCGTGCCCGACTAAAAATTCCACACAGCCACACCCGGCCACGCAATATGAACCCAGAAGGTCATATGAACGAGAATGACCGTAATGAATATCAATGAATAAATAATAATCTGACAAAGTCAAGAATGACTCACCGAGATGAGGGTAATACTGAAATGAATGATAGCTCAACGAAAAGATTGGTACCGTCGTTCCTTATGACTGAAGTGATTAATTGACATTAACAAGTTTTAATATGATTAATACAATGATGAATGAGTTATGATTATGAATGATCAACAACAAAAGGTATGAATATCCTTTTAACCGAGTAAGAATTAACTTACTCAATACCAATGAAGAATGTCCGTCCACGAACATCGTCCTAAGTGAAATTCGGCCGCTCGAACAACCTTGAATAACAATCATTACCAACAATCGTTCAATACACGCATCAAGCAACAAAACACGACTAACCCAAAGGTCGAAACAACGATAATCAAACTCATTGGGGCATTCTAACGACTACGTAACCAACCACACGACTTCGAAAATATCCAATCCCGAATATGTCGAAACCAACACTAAAATGAGTATTTCGAACTAACAAAACGCTTCAATGATATCAATAATCCATTAGGAATCCATAATTCATGATTACAACAACATCAATCGGAAAATCCCCAATTAACCGAAGTCAACCCCAAAGGTTCTTGAAATAATTCCGAAAATAACCATTAAATCCGTAAGAATATACTTATCCAAGGTAGATAATCCATATCTAACATATTCCAATGATAATCCAAGCTTATACGAAGAAATCGGAAGGAAAACCCGAAAATCCGAAATTCTAGATCCAAGAGATTAATACCTTTGGTTCGATGTGTTGAAGATGATGAAATGATGATCAATCCGGAAGATGAGCTTGAAGATGATGATTGATGATTACACCTCGAAGAATCCTCTCCGAAACGCTCGAAATCGCCCAAAAATACCGAAGGAGTGAAATGAGATGAATAAATGACGAAGTCTGACTAACTGTCCAATTTATAGTCAGTCCAGGTTAGCGTGCGCTAGCCCTTGTGCGTAGCGTGCGCTAACGAGTAATTTGGGTAGTCCAGTACCCACTGTCCGAACACGGTAGCGCGCGCTACGTACCTTCTTGTAGCGTGCGCTACGGCCATTTTACTAGCGTGCGCTAAGATCCATTATTAGCGTGCGCTAACGAAATATTGATGCCCAGTACTGGAGTCCAGAAAACTGTCTGCCCTCTGATCTGACCTCGATAGCGTGCGCTACAACCATTGTTTAGCGTGCGCTAATATATCGGTTGCGTACGCTAACAACACACATAGCGTGCGCTATGAAATAATCCAGTGCAGTCCAGTAGCCACTGGACTCAACCTGATCCGTCCTTAGCGCGCGTTACACCTCATATTAGCGTGCGCTACTTCAACCCGCTAGCGCGCGCTACTTACCAATCGTAGCGTGCGCTACTTATAACTCACTGCGGTCGGTACCTTCTGGACTGCAGCCAAGGTAACCTTAGCGTGCGCTAAGGCGGAGTGGTAGCGTGCGCTACCTATACCCAATTAGCGTACGCTAAATGGAGTATGTAGCGTGCGCTACTCCTCACGCACAGCTCGCAACGAAATGACAATGATGATAAACACGGCACGAAACTCCAATCAGATTAGTGATGAATGACGATTGATACACGATACAATTACTCTGAATGATGAATACCATGACTGAATATGAGTGACAAATGATCAATGATGAATGAAATTACTGAGTATCATTTACTGAATGATAAATACTGAATGATAATTATTGAGTGATAATTACTGAGTTACAACTGGGTATTACATAGAGGCCACTGTCTGGCTTCGTACATGTGCTTGCGTACGTAATGCACATGCATTAGCGTACGTAACTTACACTGTCTAGCGTACGCAAGTCCTTTGCCCTTAGCGTGCGCTATCCGAAGTTGACTTGCTACAGTCTGCACCTACCCGAATATGCTCGTGACCCCACATGCCGAAAGCAACCAATAAATCCAAGATTCCCTATTGACCGATCTGATATTAGCATGCGCTAACAACAGGCATTTGCGTGCGCTAATGGTTTACGACAAACATCAGTTGACTTCGTCGGCACATGCGCCGAAAGTAACCGGGTCCACATGTAGATTCTCTCTGATCTGTTCTAAACTAGCGTGTGCTATCTTTTACCATTAGCGTGCGCTAGGAATGCATATTAGCGTGCGCTAATAGTGTTACACTTAGCCATTTTCCGCAATTTCTGTCCAACATCTCGACATACCAAAAACGAACATAAGACACACTGAACACAAACACTGAATCCAATAATATTCTCATACGATATACCTAATATCAAAAGTGCGATAACCTGATACACGATATTCTCAATTGTAATTGTCTACCAAATACGACAATTATACCAATACTGACATCTCAGTCCTTCATTATTTTATCCATACTGTACAGATTCCACGCTGTACAACATAACTCGGATAAAATAATATTAAACAACAGTAGTAGAAATTTCGGATATTACATTCTACACCACTTAAAATAAGTTTCGGCCTCGAAACTTGCAATCTGTCATAAAAATAAACAAACATACCGTTCAACCCAAAATATCACAAAACCATCACGATAATGATCAATCTTCATCACTAAAGAATAACCACAACAGTATACTTACCAATGCGTAAAGTCGACGATATCCTGAGATACTAGCTAGTGACCTCACTGTAAAGTCTCGATACACTTTACAATCACAATTCCTTGAGTCTTAACAAAATATATCATCTTCGGATGAAACAATCTGCCCGAATCAAATTCTGTCTGCCTGATTACATAATTAGGTCTCAATTCCGATAAGACGAATAATATACAATACATCTGCGAAACAACTGCCCAAAACAACGATACGAATCCCGAAATGTTGACACAAAATCCGAACGCTCAGATGATCACCAACAATGATCAACAATCAACCGAATTTATCATCCACATGATAAATTCCAATATGACCGACCAGAGGTCAAAACACAATCGAGAATATCATCAACATGATAAACTCCAATATGACCAACCAGAACCACAGAAATCGATACACGAAAGAGCAAAATTCTCAAAACGACACACCAATCACATATGGTGGATCTCAATAAACATATCTTGTTGGTGAACATACCCCTCGTCATATGAGTAACCAATCACAATCCGTCGAACATATCCAATCATACATGGACTGGGAACGACCAATCATTACTCAAAGCAACCAGCATGGGGTTACCATCCCCAAACCTACACTTACAAAGAAATCCCTCAAAATCATTATGGTAAAAATCACACTACTACCATACCAATGGAATTACATAGCACCTATGTCCCGAATTCAGAAAATTCAAAGTTTCTAAAATCGCATCCTGTGCATGAATCTACAATACGCAGCATATTTCTCTCATCCGATAGATCAACCGATCATCCCTGGATAACCAAACTGCCATACTAAAGTTCAAATCTCCTTTCCTCGTACCATACCGATGAAATATCCAATCGAGAGTCTCGCTCAGAACTTCACCACGATATGCATTATGCACTAAATGCGTATGTATATCGATCACATTTTCAAAACCAGTTTGAAATCATATACTCTTGTCACGAAGACAATTTTTGAAAGTTCTTTTCAAAAATTCCAAAACTCAAAACATAAATTTTGGTAAGACCACAAAATAAATTTTCAAAAAATTAAATTGGCTCGCTGGCGCCAAGTATTCGATAACAGTTTCCTTCGAATCCACACGATTTCGAAGTTTTAAAATGAAAACCATGCAAATGATTAACCACATCCGTACTCCTGTATGCCAACTCGGTTTGTCACCAATATCTACTGACATTCCATCGGAAAACCACACAATAGAGTTCCAAAATCTCAATATATAAACTCCGACTAAAAACTCCTTTTTCCACATATGACTCGCAACGTCAATCATTAGTCCAGCCCGGATCGCCTCAAATATGCTATGACAAACCATTGAAACAAATCAACACAGCGAAAGACTTCCCGAGAAGTTTCGTTTGAACAAGTAAACTAAAACCGCGAAGGGCAAAAATGAAATATATAAGGATTGATAAAGTGTTTTACAATTCTCAGAAGTTTTAGAAAATAGAAAAGCTTTCTTTTGAAACATTAGGATCTCAGCCCGTATCTTGTTCCGCATTACAAGAAGTTTAAAAAGTAGAAAACCCTTTTCGGACCCCAAGTCCTGAGTTGTAAAACTATTTTAAAATCACTTGGGTCCCGGCCCAAAATCATTTTCCATAAAACATCCGTGAAATATTCATTTTCAAATGTATCATTTTCAAATGCTCAAAAGCAGTTCATATATCACAAAATGAAATAACATGACTACATGTTCTTCTCAACCATGCACAACATTTCTCCCAAAGGCACAATTCCGTTCCGAAATCTAACCGATATATTGATTTTACAAAATCATAGCTTCTCAAGATCATCAATCCTGTCCCAACTACTGTGTTCTGTTATCTCATAACATAACACATAATATTCTTCCGAAGCACAAAGCATATCAATTTAGAACGACAGTAAATCTCAATGAAATTCAAAAATCTAAATACTTACAGATCGTGAAGCCGACGATTCCCCGTGATACTGGCACATGTCTCGACTAAAGAAAATACTCGACACAGGTATTTTCAAAACACACATTTTGCAAACTCAGTTCAACTCGAGAACGCAACTCAATATGTTCATTAACACGAACAACATATGAATCAAAACATGAACGACACTAAGATGACACAACTAGGACGACTTCATGTACATCAACATGAATGACAACCTGCATGATCAACAACATCAAAACTAAACCGAATCAAACTAATATACTGTTCCGAATCCTTCAGGAGAAATCTCAATGTCAAATCATCACCGGCGATTATCCTCGATGCTCGGCGATCCAAACGTACAATGAACTATAGATACTCATATCCTCGTCTTTATCGCAACGTAACCTCAATACTCGAACATACTAATAGCATATACATTATGAATTACCTCCCAGAATCGGAAGAACGATATACGATCCAAATACCCAGAGTTCACAATAATAATCATCGCTATATGCATTATAAACAAAATGAAACTGAAACCATTCATTAAATATTATAACTGAGCAAGTAATAACTTGCCTCGATACCAATACCACGAATCTGCTACCGAACACATTGCCTTTGTCTACGAGCTCCTCAGCCCCAACGGACAAACTCGAACACGACCGCAACATCCGGTTATAATCACCGATCAATAATCTCAACCTATCGAAGTAATCAAATAACACATATCCTATAACAATCAACAACCGACAAAACTAACTAATCGAACTCAACAGTTCAACAAAACCTGCAATAAATGCAGTCAGAACAAACCAAATCAAACCATCACGAATTCATAATCACAATACAAAAATACTGCACTGTCTGCCTACTTAGCGCACGTTAAATGCATAACGTAGCATGCGCTATGTTGCTCCCGTTAGCGTGCGCTGGCTAGTAAGCTTAGCGTGCGCTAACGCTGTACAGTGGCATGCATTCCAAGCATCAACTAACATCTTGCGACTACGAATCCGAATGAAGGGAGACATAAATCTCCATATCTCTTGAAGATAAACGACACCATAACTATCACAAGGATCATATCAATGTCCATATATCAATAACAACATCAACAATCAAACCGTCTCGATAACAAGGATCATATCATACTCAATCTAGAATTCAACCTAGTATCATGATTCATCTCATCTAAATCAACCAATATAATTACCAATATTCGGAAATCCATCTTAGATCGTATTAAATGAATCAACATCCTTATAGTATGAAGAATCTTAACTAACATCCGAAACTCTTATCAAAATTCCATTGAATCTCATATAACATCATTATCTAATTATCCAACATGCTCCTCACATGTAATCATCCAAGAAAAACGAACCACCATCAAAGGAATACAAAAATTACCTGGATTGGATGAACCAAGAATAAGAACACTTGACTCCATTCCAAGAATCATGAATAACTTGAAGAACAAGGCTTGAATCCATGCTCTCCAACTTAATCTTGTTAAAGATCATCATCTCACCGTGTTTGGGAACCTCAAGAACCTCCCAAAGCTCTCTCTATCGACTGAAGGAGAAAGAATGGACTAAATGCATCTCAAAACCCGTGTGTCCCCTTATATAGAATACATTACTAGCGTGCGCTAACATCTCATGTTTAGCGTGCGCAACAGCCTTAGCGTGCGCTAACTGACTTTGTTAGCGTGCGCTATCGGGGTCTAGAGGCCACTGTCTGGCTTCATACATGTGCTTGTGTACGTAATGCACATGCATTAGCGTACGTAACTTACACTGTCTAGCGTATGCAAGTCCTTTGCCCTTAGCGTGCGCTATCCGAAGTTGACTTGCTACAGTCTGCACCTACCCGAATATGCTCGTGACCCCACATGCCGAAAGCAACCAATAAATCCAAGATTCCCTATTGACCAATATGATATTAGCATGCGCTAACAACAGGCATTTGCGTGCGCTAATGCTTTATGACAAACATCAGTTGACTTCGTCGGCACATGCGCCGAAAGTGACCGGGTCCACATGTAGATTCTCTCTGATCTGTTCTGAACTAGCGTGTGCTATCTTTTACCATTAGCGTGCGCTAGGAATGCATATTAGCGTGCGCTAATAGTGCTACACTTAGCCATTTTCCGCAATTTCTGTTCAACATCTCGACATACCAAAAACGAACATAAGACACACTGAACACAAACACTGAATCCAATAATATTCTCATACGATATACCTAATATCAAAAGTGCGATAACCTGATACACGATATTCTCAATTGTAATTGTCTACCAAATACGACAATTATACCAATACTGACATCTCAGTCCTTCATTATTTTATCCATACTGTACAGATTCCATGCTGTACAACATAACTCGGATAAAATAAAATTAAACAACAGTAGTAGAAATTTTGGATATTACATTCTACACCACTTAAAATAAGTTTCGGCCTCGAAACTTGCAATCCGTCATAAAAACAAACATACCGTTCAACCCAAAATATCACAAAACCATCATGATAATGATCAATCATCATCACTAAAGAATAACCACAACAGTATACTTACCAATGCGTAAAGTCGACGATATCCTGTGATACTAGCTAGTGACCTCACTGTAAAGTCTCAATACACTTTACAATCACAATTCCTTGAGTCTTAACAAAATATATCATCTTCGGATGAAACAATCTGCCCGAATCAAATTCTGTCTGTCTGATTACATAATTAGGTCTCAATTCCGATAAGACGAATAATATACAATACATCTGCGAAACAACTGCCCAAAACAACGATACGAATCCCGAAATGTTGACACAAAAACCGAACGCTCAGATGATCACCAACAATGATCAACAATCAACCGAATTTATCATCGACATGATAAATTCCAATATGACCGACCAGAGGTCAAAACACAATCGAGTATATCATCAACATGATAAACTCCAATATGACCAACCAGAACCACAGAAATCGATACACGAAAGAGAAAAATTTTCAAAACGACACACCAATCACATATGGTGGATCTCAATAAACATATCTTGTTGGTGAACATACCCATCGGCATATGAACAACCAATCACAATCCGTCGAACATATCCAATCGTACATGGACTGGGAACGACCAATCATTACTCAAAGCAACCAGCATGGGGTTACCATCCCCAAACCTACACTTACAACGAAATCCCTCAAAATCATTATGGTAAAAATCACACTACTACCATACCAATGGAATTACATAGCACCTATGTCCCGAATTCAGAAAATTCAAAGTTTCTAAAATCGCATCCTGTGCATGAATCTACAATACGCAGCATATTTCTCTCATCCGATAGATCAACCGATCATCCCTGGATAACCAAACTGCCATACTAAAGTTCGAATCTCCTTTCCTCGTACCATACCGATGAAATATCCAATCGAGAGTCTCGCTCAGAACTTCACCACGATATGCATTATGCACTAAATGCGTATGTATGTCGATCACATTTTCAAAACCAGTTTGAAATCATATACTCTTGTCACGAAGACAATTTTTGAAAGTTCTTTTCAAAAATTCCAAAACTCAAAACATAAATTTTGGTAAGACCACAAAACAAATTTTCAAAAAATTAAATTGGCTCGCTGGCGCCAAGTATTCAATAACAGTTTCCTTCGAATCCACACGATTTCGAAGTTTTAAAATGAAAACCATGCAAATGATTAACCACATCCGTACTCCTGTATCCCAACTCGGTTTGTCACCAATATCTACTGACATTCCATCGGAAAACCACACAATAGAGTTCCAAAATCTCAATATATAAACTCCGACTAAAAACTCCTTTTTCCACATATGACTCGCAACGTCAATCATTAGTCCAGCCCGGATCGCCTCAAATATGCTCTGACAAACCATTGAAACAAATCAACACAGCGAAAGACTTCCCGAGAAGTTTCATTTGAACAAGTAAACTAAAACCGCGTAGGGCAGAAATGAAATAGATAAGGATTGATAAAGTGTTTTACAATTCTCGGGAGTTTTAGAAAATAGAAAAGCTTTCTTTTGAAACATTAGGGTCTCAGCCCGTATCTTGTTCCGCATTACAAGAAGTTTAAAAAGTAGAAAACCCTTTTCGGACCCCAAGTCCTGAGTTGTAAAACTATTTTAAAATCACTTGGATCTCGGCCCAAAATCATTTTCCATAAAACATCCGTGAAATATTCATTTTGAAAAGTATCATTTTCAAATGCTCAAAAGCAGTTCATATATCACAAAATGAACTAACATGACTACATGTTCTTCTCAACCATGCACAACATTTCTCCCAAAGGCACAATTCCGTTCCGAAATCTAACCGATATATTGATTTTCCAAAATCATAGCTTCCCAAGATCATCAATCCTGTCCCAACTACTATGTTCTGTTATCTCATAACATAACACATAATATTCTTCCGAATCACAAAGCATATCAATTTAGAACGACAATAAATCTCAATGAAATTCAAAAATCTAAATACTTACAGATCGTGAAGCCGACGATTCCCCGTGATACTGGCACATGTCTCGACTAAAGAAAATACTCGACACAGGTATTTTCAAAACACACATTTTTCAAACTCAGTTCAACTCGAGGACACAACACATCTCTATCCGAAGAAATACGTTAGTACCATTTGTAAAAGTTTATAACAAGCCCAGTACTATACTGGCAAATCCCATAATGCACAAGCCTGAGTGAACAACAAAAACTCACGGCTCTAATATTTGTCAATCGACAACTCAAATGACGCGACAAAAAAACACGACCCAACACGACCCGGTTGCCTAGGTTTTCTCAACCTAATCTCTGATACCATATTCTGTAACACCCCCAGATTTAACCGGAAATATTACAGCGCCGTGGGCCCCGAGATGGAACCCACAAGGCTAAAAGAAATTTTCGCAAACATTTACAAATGCCCTAGAGGCTAACAACAGTACTATATTTAAAACATTTTCGAAGACGTTATAAAACTCGTTTATCAAAAGCGTCGTAAAACCTCATTTTGAAAAGGGCAAGGCCCAATGGCCGGAACTCAATAGTTTAGAAAATAATTTCCAAAGTAACTCAAATTACCAGAAACAAAAGGCCATTTCAAAATACTCACGTAGCGGAAAAACGAACCACCATCAAAGTAATACGAAAATTACCTAGATTGGATGAACCAAGAATAAGAACACTCGACTCCATTCCAAGAATCATGAATAACTTGAAGAACAAGGCTTGAATCCATGCTCTCCATATTAATCTTGTTAAAGATCATCATCTCACCGTGTTTGGGAACCTCAAGAACCTCCCAAAGCTCTCTCTATCGACTAAAGGAGAAAGAATGGACTAAATGCATCTCAAAACCCGTCTGTCCCCTTATATAGAATACATTACTAGCGTGCGCTAACATCTCATGTTTAGCGTGCGCAACAGCCTTAGCGTGCACTAACTGACTTTGTTAGCGTGCGCTATCGGGGTCCAGAGGCCACTGTCTAGCTTCGTATTTAAATACTGTAAGTCAACAGATCTTTAAATCCCGCAAAATCCGGATCGTGCTCTTCATTCCGTTGGAACGGAATCTTGCTCAACGGATTTATCTCAACGGATATATTTTCCAGAAGACTATATATATCTCATCAAGGCGTTGGAGATCAGTTACCAAGTAACAAAGCTATTAATATATACATCAAAGCAAAACATATCTCCAGAAGCTTACAGCAACTCAGATCTAAGAGATATACAGTGCTCAACAACTTGAACAACACTTCATTATCTAGAAGCTCAGAAAGTCAAAGTTGTTGTTCATACCCTGTTCTATCCTTTGAACAAACCCAGATCAGCCCTGTGTGGACTGAGTAATCATTGCTACTCCAGAATTGTGTGTGAAGGAACTGCATCGAAGAAGACGAAGCTTCATAACTGTGTGTGAAGAAGCCAGTCAATCAATAGCTCAAACCAATCTGTGTGAACGGTTGAAACTAAGATCTTTATATCAATCTGTGTGAACGATATATTGATTGTGTGTTGTTATAATTATGTAGTTGTGTACGCAGTAATTATAATAAACTTTTTACTCCTGTGTGGAGGACCAGTGGACGTAGAGGGGTTTACCTCGAACCACTTTAAATATTATGTTATTTATCTTATGTCTTACTTTTTTTAATTACTGTGATTATTTAAGTATACACTGCACATCGAGTTGCTGTATCCACAGCAACTTACTGTATTTAAGATTTCCGCTACGCATTCAGATTTAAAATCAGTACAGCTTGTTGTTTAAACTACTTCCCAAGCTATATCCAGTATACTTAGTGGCCAACAATTGGTATCAAAGTGGGTCACGGGTATGGATTCCCTCGAAGTATCCTACAGTGGAGGTTGCCAAAGTGTTGGAACTGAGAGGCAGGCATGCAGCAAATGTTGCCAGTTGGCCGGAACTAAGATGTTGGCGCGGTGGAGGTTGTCAAGTGCTGGAGGGCTATGTGATCAAAATCTAGTATGCTGGAACTGAGATACTGGCACAGCGGAAGTAAACCGAGCTGAAACAGATGCTGATGTCAAGTGTTGGAGGACTATGTGAATGAATCCAGCCGTTATAGGGATGTGTGATCAAATCTAGTTCGTGGAGGTTTCCAGACTATGGGGCTGAGATGCTGGCAGGTACTGGGAGGGGGATTGTTAGGATTCGGTCCAGCATCCTACCTGCATGGACTTAAAAATGCGCGAGGCACGGCTTGCGATTCGATCTGTGAGATCTGCACTAGAAAGTGGTTAAATGAATTGATTTGGACTACTCATACCAACAAGATGCATCTTGTTTTCTGGTAGCCATCTCATAGAAACTCCAAAGTTAAGCGTGCTTGGCCTGGAGTAGTTATGTGATGGGTGACCCCCTGGAAAGTTTCTCAGGTGTGCGTGAGTGAGGACAAAGCGCGCAAGAAAAGACTCGTGTTGGTACAGTGATGATAGTCTTCATCATTTCTGGGACCACCAATGTTATTCCGGTCGGCTTCCGGCGCGTGGCAAGTAGAGGCACGGTGTTTCAGTGCTTGGGATTTTCTAAAGCTTGACGAATCGTATTTGTGGCGAAAATCACCAAAAGCTTAGCGAATCGGATTCGTGGCGTAGATCGCCATCTTCACAACTATTTAATCAATGGACTTCAAGGGTATGGTATCGTATCTTCCTCTGTTCATTTTATATTCATATATATGTAGCTTGGATCGATCCTCTTGAGGGATTCATATTGCACATTGTGTTTTTTGCTTCCGCTGCACCCTTTGTTTTTGCTTGCGAATCCCATCGTAGAGTGGAGACTCGAGTGATACTAGTATAAGTTTAATTGATCATCATCAGATGATTGTGCGTATGGTATAGACCAAACTTATGGGTATTGGTTGGAGAACGCAATACTGGACAGACCCGCATCGAGATCACTGCATGGAAATGTCATAAGTGAATCTTAACGTAATAGTATGTCAATAAATCCTTGAACCTGAGATTATCATAGAGTACAACATGATAACTGCAATGCCTTGACGTAATCCAACATCATCTAGAATATGGTGATCATAAAAGTTAGCGATCGGGATTAGTGGGAGTTATGTTGAGGGCAATGAATAATCAAGATGGGGATTTGTTTCTCTCCTTAGGAAGAGAGATTACTGTTGGGACCCTTGATAAGTAGGATTGAAGAAAATGCATGGCCATGCTCAAATGAAGCGTCATTTGATTCAATCAGTCTACTTAAGATCGAGAAAGCATTTAAACATAATAAGTATGACAATTTCCATGACTTAGTTCAAATATGATATCGCGCGACAAAGGCATTTGACACGTTAAATGGTTCAATGGACTATAAACTTAGATTATTTGGGTAGCCATAATGTCTTGCTAGAGACCGCTTATGACTTATTATTTAATAAGGTATTAAATAATTGCCAACATAATATAAGCCTTTTGGGTCACACATACGACAATTAAAGACAAGGAAGAATAATTTTTGAACGATCAAGTCAGGCCAAAGCGACTTGGAGAAATAGAAGTGTTGGGATAAACAATCCTGTACCTTGTTTTGATATCTGCCAACATACAGTAAGATTAGCCATCATACAACAAAGGATTCGAAATAGCACCAAGTATGGAAGCTGTTTGAAATCTCCATACAACACCCCTCCATACAACATTGAAGATAGTCTATTCTACAGAGCCCACATCTACAACAATATACTCGTAACATGCTGGATACAGCATACAGGCTAAAAGTGTTGAGAAAACAAACATTTATTCAACAGGACTGAAGACGGTTGCGACGGAATCTACTTTATTCACTAAAGTCAAAACAACGTTTGAAAGAAGTATTTAAATACAGATTGGATAAAGTATTTAAATACCAACCGACAAGGATCTTCAAATAAGGAGCAAAATCTGGATCTAGCATCTTGAAAGTCAATCAACCAATTAGAAAGGACTTTTGCTCACCAACCAGCCAACAGACATATTTATAACGGATCTATTCCAAAGTTATAAATAGTCGATGCAAGGCACTTAAGAACTCAATGACTGAACAAAACACTGAAAAACTAAGAACGATTGACTCATTCATAAGCAGAAACTCTGAAGAGATTATTCTATCAATCAAGCTTACAAGAGGAAATATATTTCTTCGAGCATATATCAATATCCAATCGAAGAAATATACTCAGTCAAAGTGAACAACACATCATCTGCCTAAGATCATCAAGTGTTCAAGCTGCTATTCAATCCAGTGATTTAAGCATTATTACCTTTGAGTAAACTTAGCCCCGTGTGGACTAAGGAAAAGATATTCTGACCTGTGTGGGATGAATAGGACGAAGCTTCAATCAGTGTGAGAAGAAGCAAGTCAAATAATCCTGCAACCAATCTGTGTGAATGCTTGAAAGCTACAGTCCTTGTATCAATTTGTGTGAACGATACGAGGATAGGTTTGATTAAAGTCACGTAGTTGTGTACAAAGTGATTTTAATAAACATTTTACTCCTATGTGGAGGACCAATGGACGTAGAGGGGTTTACCTCGAACCACTTTATATTGCGTGTTCTTACCTTCTGCCTTTATTGTTTTCATATCTATGATTATATATAAGTATACATTGCAAAACACTGTACGCACCAAGCTAACAAGAGAAAGCCTAGTTGTTGTACTTACAACAACTCACTTAAATGAACTTCCTCTATGCACTCACATTCGAAAATCTTACAGCTTGTTGTACTAACACTTTTCCAACCTGTATTTTGTATACTTAGTGGACAACAAGTGGTATCAGAGCCGTTGATTCTAAAATAAATCTGTCGTATTTTTAACCAAATCAGATCTAAAAATCACACATTCTTTTTTAAAACAGTCTTCATCCTTCATATTCTCTTACATGGATACCTCAATGATAAATAAGATTCCTACGTATTCTATTAATGAATTTGATGATTGGAGAATTAGTATGGAAGCACATCTTGCCTCTATGCACGAGGAGATGATTTTTGTCATCCAAGATGGCCCTATCAAGATAATGAAGGTTAATCCCGCTGCAAGGATAGAAGGAAAACCTCATGCAGAGATGCTCGATAAGGAGCGTGAGCAATGGACAACCGACGATCACAAGCATGCGAACCTCGACAACGTTGCTAAGAATGCGCTATTTGTCACTCTTTACAAAGGCACATTCTCGAAGGTAAAGAGCTATAAGACAGCCAAGGAAATCTAGGATAAACTCAAGATGATTTGTGAGGGAACTGAGCTCTCAAAAGAAAATAAAATGTCAAAACTCACTCTGCAATTTAAATCATTTGAAATGAAATCATCTGAAACTCTTGAGGGGCTTGACCTTGTAATACCCGAGATTTCTGATATGTATTTGGAACTTGTGCTATTGTAATTGTTGTATTTTGATCTGAGTATTATTCTCCATATTTCATAATCCGGTGTTGTTGAGCGCATGATTTCATGAATGTGATCTAAATTGTGATTCTGCGCATGTAGCGCACGCTATCGACTAAGTGTAGCGTACGCTAATTTGGATCCATAGCGCACGCAGTGCATGAACCTTGGCTCATGCTATACATAGTCAGCATGATTAAGATAGGGTGGTAGGTGAGATCGGCTGAGGATTTCGGTCGGATCATGTCGGGATGAACCTGGACGGCTTTCGGGAAAAAGCCAAGTCAACGCGGTAGCGCACGCTAATGATACATTGATAACGCACGCTAAACGCTGAGTACAGTGAAGTCAGTAAGTTTCGTATGGCCGTTAGCGCACGCTATGAATAGGGACTAGCGCGCGCTAATAACCATTTCCTATATATAGGACAGCATATTTTTTCATTTTTCAGATATTTCCACTTCCCCAAATCCGAATTTTTGAGCTCAGAGAGTTACTTCCTCCCTCCTCAAACCTCTCATATCATCCTCCTAGCTCGAGTTTGAAGATTGTAGATCATTGAGGATTGGTGTTCAAGCTCTCGGTGTTGGATTTTCTTCAAGTTCCTTCGTGTTGTTCGCTACTTTGAGGTATGTGATTCTTCGCCAATATTAGTAGTATTCTGAAGGACGTTTTGATCATGTTTTGGGATTACCTAGTCAGTTAAATTCGTAAGTAGTCGAACCTCATGTGTTAGAAGGATATTTTCGATGTTTTGGTACTTATTCATCGTATAATCCATTGAACCTATTAGTGTTTGAACTCCTAGAATATTCATAAAGCTTCAAAACCGATTATGACTAGTAGATGGAGATTACCAAGTTCTTATGTCTTTACATAAAGGACTCATACGTTTTGGGACATATAATGGATTGAACTTAGGATATTCCTTGATACTCAAGATGAATTATGGTGTTGTGATGGTTATGCGTAACCTTGTATCTCGTAGTCGTTTAATCCGTAAAGATATTTCACAAAACCATATGAGCATGATATGCACGGGGATGACATGTATTATCACCATAGAATTCATGAGTTTCATCACCATTAGATCAAGTGTTCTGCCAGTAGTAAACTGCCATGCATGATTAGCGCACACTAAGATATGTATATTAACGTACGCTATCGGGAATAAGTTAACGTACGCTACGTTGGGTACGTAACGTACGTTATGTCATTAGCCGAGTCAGTAGGCTGATCAGAGAGAACTATCAGTACATGGCTAGCGTACGCTAGACTTGGTCAGTTGCATACGTTAACAGGCAGGCTTAGCGCATGTGACGTAGAGTACGTAGCGTACGCTAAGTGGTTCAGGCAGATTACATATTTAGAGCTTTTGGCCGTAGACCGGATTGATGGGCATTCGTACGAATTGAGATAAATTCTATATTATTCCTTTTGTTAAGGTTCGAGCTTGCTACGTTGATCGAATGAGGCGGCCTTCGAGTGTGTTGAGATCATTGGAGTGTTTCGTTCTTGCCATCTTCGAGGCAAGTATCGTAATGTGTTAATATTGGTATTTTGAGCATGCATGTGGTTTATTCATGTTGTTGAACATGGGATTTATTTTGTTGAATTGTCATGATATTCGTTATATAGTGTTTGTATGTTCATGTTGATGGACATAGCGATTTTGCATATATGCATGCATGAGTTGTGTTTGTGTATATTGTACGATCTATGCTGAGGGCGTTGGATCGGATGTCCACCTCGTGTTGGTCCGACGGGATCATCTTGGGATCTAGGCTGAGGGCGCTGGATCATTGGACGGGTTTTTCCACCTCGTGTTGGTCCGACGGGATCATCTTGGGATCTATGCTGAGGGCGCTGGATCATTGGAATACCCATGCTGTGTTAATGGAATCTTGTGGATTCACATTATCGGATTCCGGTAACGGAAGTCCGTATGGTGTATCTTGTTATGTATTGTTGATGCATATTCGATTTGTTTAAATGATACTTGTACTAGCATCATTTTACTAACCCCTTCGGGGGTGGACATTTGTTTTGATGTTCAGGTAGCCGAGGAGCGGGGAAACAGCCACAGTACTGATGTGACGACGAAGGGGTTCATTGATGTTTGTTGTTGTTTGTGATTTGTCTTCTTGGTTCAATTTCAGTACTCGAGTACCCGTGTCTTATTAATATCATTTCGATATGGTTGTATTAATTAACTCGTTGAACCAGTTGGAACCGGTTTTGTAATTTGAATTTCCATGGTATTGATGGATTATATTTACATTTCTTTTATTTAGCCTTGTAAATCCTTACTTAAAGGGTTTACGGCGCTGTAATTATTCCGAATATCTCGGGGTGTTACAGAATATGGTATCGGAGCTAAGATTCATGGATATCTTGGCAGTCGGGTCTTAAGTTGGGTCTGTTTACGTTATTGATTTACGAGTCGTTCGTAACATCACTGTTCAGCCAAAAGTCGTCATGTGGACCGTGTTTGTAAGTCTCCTAACCTTTTGTACTACCGTTTTACTTAATTCTGTTTTGTGAGTATTGACGGGCTTCATTTTTTGAAAATTTTGTCCTGGATATTGAGAAAACGTGTTTTCAGTATGTTGAGAGGAGGACGTGGACACGGACGCGGACGTGGTAACTTGATACAGGAGGATTCCGCAACTACCCCAGAATTATCGGCTAGTCGAACCGATTCCCATTCTGGAGGGCAGCAGGGATCGGCGAATGACGACGCGAATCCTAACATGCAGGGAGTGCTTCAATAGGTGGTGGCTCAGATAAACCAGTTCGCTCAGGTAGTTGACCGCATGCAGACGGCAATGGGACAGCAGCACCACGAGGATAACCGGGGAGACAGATGGCTTGCTGAGGTGGTTAAATTGCACCCGCCAAAGTTTGACGGATCTGCTGAGGCACTTACTTGGGATCATTGGCTAAAGGAGTTAGAGAAAATATTCGCGGGTATTAACTGTCCCGAGGACCGGAAGGTTCCCATTACCCAGTATTTTCTGACAGGGGAGGCCTTTGACTGGTGGGAAGCTATTCGACCTGAGAATTATAATGCGGAATGGACAGAATTCAAACTAATGATGGAAGCACAATATTGTCCTCGTCCAGTTAGAGTGGCAAAAATCCGAGAGTTTTTCTCACCACAGAGTTCGGAAGCAACTGTAACAGACATAATCAAAACTTTTAATCATCAGCTGACTTATGTCCGACACTTGGTCAGAACGGAGGCAGAAAAGATTTTTCATTTCGATATGCAAATGAAGTCGGAGATTCAGCAGTACATGTCCGGATTCGAGTGTACTACGTTGCGACAGTATCAAGACAAAGCGCTGGCCTACGACATGAAAGAGGCGGCGGTGGATAAATCAGTGGAGGCAAAGAAGCAGAAAGTGACTGGCAACTTCTCAGAAAACAAGAGTGGTGGGCCCCGCAAGGGCCAGTCTTCCTTTTATTCGGCTAGGAAACCTCCACATCCTTCTAGAGGTCGAAAGAAGTTCCGGACAATATCAGCAGTTTCGGATGCATCAAAGAAATGCTACAATTGTGGTCGAGCAGGGCATATTCGACGTGATTGCACCAGATCTTCTGTGACTTGTTACGATTGTGGGCAAGAAGGGCACCGTGCGGCTTTCTATGGAGTTGCTACTAGATCTTTTGGTACTCGCACTCCAGCGCTAGTTCTAAAGGAGATAAGTGTGAACCAGACGCAGCAGAGTGGATTTCAGCAGTAAAACATTGGGAAGAGAGAGACATCCAGTGCTGGGTCCGTTCCTCCGCACCTGTACGAGATGAGGAAATCTGACGATCAGAACACTGCTATTGCATGAGGTACGATTCAGATCCTTTTGCAACCAGTTAGTGTCTTATTCGATTCCGGAGCTACACATTCTTTCATATCATTGAACTGTGTTAATCGTTTAAAAATCTCGTGCTTATTTGATTGTGAACCATATGTTGTGGGCTTGCCGAGTGGAGAGAGAATTGTGGGAACCCTAGAAACTAGAGATTTTCCAGTGTCTATAGGAGGGAGAGATTGGCCATCGAATCTTATTGTAGTTGACATCCATGGTGACGACTTAATTCTCGGAGACGATTGGCTCAACCGTTATGGAGCTATTCTGAATTACCGAAAGAGAGTCATTTCTATCATTGCGGATGACGGATCTGAACACCTATTCAGAGGATGGAGACCGGGAAGCTCGAGAAAATTGATCAAAGCAATGAAAGCTGTGAAATTACTGAAGTAGGTGTGTCATGGAATTTGGTGCTATGCCATGAAGAAAGAAGAAGGAGTAGAACTCTCATCTATTCCAGTTGTGAATGAATTTTCAGATGTTTTCCCTGACGAACTACCTGGATTACCTCCGCGGAGAGAAGTGGAGTTCACTATCGAATTAGAGCCTGGAGCCGCTCCTATTTCCAGAGCACCATACCGCATGGCGCCAACCGAGATGTATGAACTAAAGAAGCAACTGGAGGAATTATTACAGAAGGGTTATATTCAACCTAGCGTTTCTCCTTGGGGAGCGCCCGTGCTCTTTGTCCGGAAGAAAGACGGATCCCTCCGGTTATGTATTGATTACAGGGAATTAAACAAGGTGACAATCAAGAACAAGTATCCTATACCTCGGATCGATGACTTGTTTGATCAAGTGCAAGGAGCAAGGGTATTCTCGAAAATTGACTTGCGATCAGGATATCATCAGTTGAGAATTAAGGAATTGGATATACCGAAATCTGCTTTCAGATCCCGGTACGGGCACTTTGAATTCGTGGTGATGCCATTCGGACTTACCAATGCTCCTGCGGTATTTATGCAACTGATGAATCGGGTATTCTTAGAATACCTAGATAAGTTTGTGGTCGTTTTCATTGATGACATCTTGATCTATTCGAAAGACAAAGAGGAGCATGTCGAGCATTTGCATGTGGTTTTGAGCACCTTGAGGAAGGAACAACTCTATGCGAAGCTTTCTAAATGTGAGTTTTGGCTTAGGGAAGTAACTTTCCTTGGGCATGTGATATCAGCTGACGGAGTTCAGGTGGACCCGAAGAAAGTCGAAGCAATCTTGGAATGGGAAGCTCCTAAAAACGTGAAAGAAGTCCGAAGCTTCTTAGGACTTGCTGGATATTATCGCCGTTTTGTAGAGGGATTTTCCAAAATTGCTCGTCCACTCACTCAGCTGTTACAGAAAACTCAAAAGTTCTCGTGGAATGAGAAATGCCAGGCTGGTTTTGATGAACTTAAGAAGAGATGCCAGGCTGGTTTTGATGAACTTAAGAAGAGACTGACGACATCACCTATATTAGCATTACCAGATGGAACTGATGGATTCGTGGTATACAGCGACACTTCAAATCAGGGTCTGGGATGTGTGTTAATGCAAAAGGATAAGGTGATTGCCTATGCCTCTCGGCAGTTGAAACCGTACGAAGTAAATTACCCGACTCATGATCTGGAGTTAGCAGCTGTGGTCTTTGCCTTGAAAATTTGGCGACATTATTTATACGGTACTCACTGTCAGATATTTACAGATCAGAAAAGCCTCAAGTACATTTTCAGTTAGAAAGAATTAAACATGAGGCAAATAAGGTGGCTGGAATTGATCAAGGATTACGCCTTGGAAATTCTCTATCATCCGGGTAAAGCAAACGTAGTAGCCGACGCATTGAGCCGAAAACCTGTTTCTCTTCAAGTGTTGGAAGCACTTACATCCCAAACCAGCATTCAACGAGAACTGATCCGCGAAGGGATTGAAGTATGGGCACCAGAAATCCAAGGGCAACTATATGTGATGGAACTGACTTCGTCGCTAGCCGAGGAAATCAAATCTAAGCAGTTGAACGATTCTCTGATCCTTCGGTTATGTGACGAAGTAAAAAAGGAAAGGCCCCAGGATTCGTGATACAAGATGATGGAGTTATGAGATTTCAGAGTCGACTTTGCGTTCCCGATGATGATGATTTGAGACGGACAATTCTGAAGGAAGCTCACAGCGCGCCCTATTCTATCCACCCGGGCAGCAGTAAGATGTATACGGATCTTAAACAAAACTTCTGGTGGGGAAATATGAAGAAGGACATAGCAGAGTACGTTTCGAAGTGTTTGACTTGTCAGCAGGTTAAGATTAAACATCAGCGACCTGCCGGAATGTTAAAGCCGCTTTCGATCCCTGAGTGGAAGTGGGAGGATATCTCGATGGATTTCATCACCAATATGCCAAAGACCAAGACGGGAATGAACATGATTTGGGTTATAGTTGATCGACTAACCAAGTCGGCTCATTTCCTAGGAATTAAAGACACGTGGGACCCGAGAAATTGGCACGAGTATTTGTTGCAGAGATAGTCAGATTGCACGGGACATCGAAGACCATTATTTCAGATCGAGATGGTCGCTTCGTGTCGCACTTATGGAAGGCAGTTCACAGGGCTTTGGGGACCGAGCTAAACTTTAGCACGGCTTATCATCCCCAAACGGACGGTCAGTCCGAAAGGACTATTCAAACAGTAGAAGACATGATTAGAGCTTGTGCTTTGGATTGGTCAACTGATTGGGAAGTTCACTTGCCATAGATTGAATTCACCTATAACAATAGTTGGCATGCTTCTATTAAGATGGCACCGTTTGAAGCTTGCCGATCACCCTTGTGCTGGGATGATTCTTCGGACTTGATCGGGATGGAACCGGAATTGATAGTTCAACATTGGGGACCACATACTATTGAAGGTGTCCCCTACATGAGGAATTTTCCGTTTTGGGAAAAAGGGTAAGCTAAGTCCGAGATATATCGGACCATTTGAGATCCTCGAGAGAGTTGGGGATTTAACATACAGGTTGGCCTTACCACCATCGCTGAGTCACATTCACAATGTGTTTCATGTATCCCAATTGCGGAAGTATGTACCGGATCCCAGTCATATCATTGAGTTCGATGAGATCGAGATAGCTAATGATGGCACCTTCAAGGAAAGACCAAATAAGATACTTGAGAGTCGGATCAAACAATTGAGGAATAAACCAATACCCTTGGTTAAAGTACAATGGTCACGGCACGGAGTTGAAGAGGCCACTTGGGAAACGGAGAACAATATGAAGACTAGATATCCAGAGTTGTTTTCATCTTAAGTTTCGGGACGAAACTTCTTTTTAGGGAGGATGGATGTAATACCCGAGATTTTTGATATGTATTTGGAACTTGTGATATTGTAATTGTTGTATTTTGATCTGAGTATTATTCTCCATATTTCATAATCCGGTGTTGTTGAGTGCATGATTTCATGAATGTGATCTAAATTGTGATTCTGCGCATGTAGCGCACGCTATCGACTAAGTGTAGCATACACTAATTTGGATCCATAGCGCATGCGGTGCATGAACCTTAGCGCACACTATATATAGTCAGCATGATTAAGACAGGGTGGTAGGTGAGATCGGCTGAGGATTTCGGTCGGATCATGTCGGGATGAACCTGGACGGCTTTCGAGAAAAAGCCAAGTCAACACGGTAGCGCACGCTAATGATACATTGATAACGCACGCTAAACGCTGAGTACAGTGAAGTCAGTAAGTTTCGTATGGCCGTTAGCGCACGCTATGAATAGGGACTAGCGCGCGCTAATAACCATTTCCTATATATAGGACAACATATTTTTTCATTTTTCAGATATTTCCACTTCCCCAAATCCGAATTTTTGAGCTCAGAGAGTTACTTCCTCCCTCCTCAAACCTCTCATATCATCCTCCTAGCTCGAGTTTGAAGATTGTAGATCATTGAGGATTGGTGTTCAAGCTCTCGGTGTTGGATTTTCTTCAAGTTCCTTCGTGTTCTTCGCTACTTTGAGGTAGGTGATTCTTCGCCAATATTAGTAGTATTCTGAAGGACGTTTTGATCATGTGTTAGAAGGATATTTTTGATGTTTTGGTACTTATTCATCGTATAATCCATTGAACCTATTAGTGTTTGAACTCCTAGAATATTCATAAAGCTTCAAAACCGATTATGACCAATAGATGGAGATTACCAAGTTCTTATGTCTTTACATAAAGGACTCATACGTTTTGGGACATGTAATGGATTGAACTTAGGATATTCCTTGATACTCAAGATGAATTATGGTGTTGTGATGGTTATGCGTAACCTTGTATCTCGTAGTCATTTAATCCGTAAAGATCTTTCACAAAACCATATGAGCATGATATGCACGGGGATGACATGTATTATCACCATAGAATTCATGAGTTTCATCACCATTAGATCAAGTGTTCTGCCAGTAGTAAACTGCCATGCACGATTAGCGCACGCTAAGATATGTATATTAACGTACGCTATCGGGAATAAGTTAACGTACGCTACGTTTGGTACGTAACGTACGTTATGTCATCAGTCGAGTCAGTAGGCTGATCAGAGAGAACTGTCAGTACATGGCTAGCGTACGCTAGACTTGGTCAGTTGCGTACGTTAACAGGCAGGCGTAGCGCACGTTACGTAGAGTACGTAGCGTACGCTAAGTGGTTCAGGCACATTACATATTTAGAGCTTTTGATCGTAGACCGGATTGATGGGCATTCGTACGACTTGAGATAAATTATATATTATTCCTTTTGTTAAGGTTCGAGCTTGCTACGTTGATTGAAGGAGGCGGCCTTCGAGTGTGTTGAGATCATTGGAGTCTTTCGTTCTTGCCATCTTCGAGGCAAGTATCGTAATGTGTTAATATTGGTATTTTGAGCATGCATGTGGTTTATTCATGTTGTTGAACATGGGATTTATTTCGTTGAATTGTCATGATATTCGTTATCTAGTGTTTGTATGTTCATGTTGATGGACATAGCGATTTTGCATATATGTATGCATGAGTTGTGTTTGTGTATGTTGTACGATATATGGTGAGGGCGCTGGATCGGATGTCCACCTCGTGTTGGTCCGACGGGATCATCTTGGGATCTAGGCTGAGGGCGCTGGATCATTTGACGGGTTTTTCCACCTCGTGTTGGTCCGACGGGATCATCTTGGGATCTATGCTGAGGGCGCTGGATCATTGGAATACCCATGCTGTGTTAATGGAATCTTGTGGATTCGCATTGTCGGATTCCGGTGTGGTGTATCTTGTTATGTATTGTTGATGCATATTCGATTTGTTTAAATGATACTTGTACTAGCATCGTTTTGCTAACCCCTTCGGGGGTGGACATTTGTTTTGATGTTCAGGTAGCTGAGGAGCGGGGAAACAGCCACAGTACCGATGTGACGACGAAGGGGATCAGTGATGTTTGTTGTTGTTTGTGATTTGTCTTCTTGGTTCAATTTCAGTACTCGAGTACGCGTGTCTTATTAATATCATTTTGATATGGTTGTATTAATTAAATCGTTGAACCAGTTGGAACCGGTTTTTTAATTTGAATTTCCATGGTATTGATGGATTATATTTACATTTCTTTTATTTAGCCTTGTAAATCCTTACTTAAAGGGTTTACGGCGCTATAATTATTCCGAATATCTCGGGGTGTTACAGACCTCAGATTCACTGGCATTGTTGGTGAACTTGAAGCATTGGGTAAAGTATATACCCAAAAGGAGAAAAATTTGAAATTTTTTTAGATCACTCCCTGCCCGATGGGACATTAAAACCACAGCTATGCTTGTGTCATGTAATCTTAATGACATTTCCACTCTTGATCTCTTCTCTGACCTTAAAGATTTTGAGTATGATATTGACAGGAGAGAGAAGGCTGAAGAGTCACCTGTTAGGACTACAACACTAGCCGCTATATCTAACAGGAGACACAGCATGCCCAGTATATCCAAATCTGCCCACAAGACTGCTGACAGTGACGATGATATTCTATCACAAGATGAAATGACCCTGCTCATGCACAAATTCAAAAAGTTCATCAAATAGTCTGGAAAGACAGCATACAGGCCCAAGCCTTTTCACAAGGTAAGATCTGAATCTTCTCTATCTGGTGATTCTAATCTATACTACAATTGTAGGAAACCAGGACATTATGCAAATAAGTGTCCGCATCCTAGAGTTCAAAAGATGAAAGGAGGCGTGCTTGGAAAAACAATCTCAAGGCCCTGATTGGCGAATCAGAAGCCTCGCCCGCACCAACCTAGACCCAGGAGTGTCTTTAGGCAGTCATTGACAGTGATTCGTCCGATGATGAGCTCGAAGATAAAGCATATATGTGCTTTATAGCAAAAGAAATAGAGGACAATGAAGATATCGATGATGAGGTAAGCTCAACATCCAATACTCCTATAAATGCATCTCATACTTTCGAAAATATGATGAATGCATTTAAAAACATTCAAAAGGCCAATGAGATATTGAAGCGAGAAAACATACAGCTCGAAATTTCTAACTTAGAGTTGAAAGAATAAAATGACTTGCTGAGAAATAACTATGAAAATGTGTCCATCGATTGTGAAAACAGCAAAGTCTCATTTGAAAAATTCAAAGAGAGCAATCATCAACTTGCCCACGATCTAAATGAGAATAAGTCTCATAATGAGAGCAAGACAAATGATTTCACTATACTCGAAGCCAAAGTAAAAACTCTCGAGAAATGAGTGCTTTATAGCAAAAGAAATAGAGGACGATGAAGATATCGATGATGAGGTAAGCTCAACATCCAATACTCCTATAAATGCATTGTAATATCCGGGGGTAATTTTTTTTCGTGTTACTGTTGAGTTGTACGTATTCATTTGGAATTGTACAAGTGTTGTTGTTTGGACCAATACAATATATGTATTGTATTAGAATATTTCGGGATCGAAATATTTATACTGGTCGACGGTTTGGTTCGTCGTTTGGTTGTTGTTTGGCGAGTTTGGAATTTTGGCTAAGTTTATAGCCATAGCGTACGCTACCTATGTAGCATTACGTACGCTAATTTGTTGCGATTACGTACGTTACGCCCTGAGGTTACGTACATAATGCGTGGTAGGTGGTGGGAACCTTCCTCGTGGTCAACTTTCGGGGCGAGGGTATCTTTGGGGTATCATTTATATATATATATATCAACTTTTGTCATCACCCTCCCTCATGCATTTCCCCTCACGTTCTCATGCCATGTTATATATATATATATATAATACAACTATCATCTTCTCCCTCACCTACATCTCTCATCTCTCTCGCCAGCTCTCCCTCTCTCTTTTCTTTTTTTTTTCTTTCTTCCTTCTTTCTTCTTGCTGCCATCGTCCTCCCTCTCTTCTATCCATCCTTCTCCGTCTTATTTTTCCGGCAAGGCGGAATCTTGAGGACGGGTCGGTTTCTCCATTTTTTCCGGCGAGATAGAGTTCGGCGACGGCAGGCAGCTCACGACCGGAGCTCGGCGGCGGCCTGGTCGGAATTTCCGAACCGGAAGGCTGAGAATCCGGTCGATCTGAAGTGTTCCGGCATTTTTCTTCCGGCGAGGCGGAGCTCGGGCGTCCGGCGATCTTCATGGTTTCCGGCCATGAATGGAGTTCCATTGATTCCGGCGACCGGAAGTGGTTTTTGTCCGGAACGGACGGCGGAACGGAGGTTTGACATTCTTCCGGCGAAGAGTTACAAACGGAGATGGTGAAAACCGGCCATGGACGGAAACGGGCCGGAGTTGGACGAGGTCCGGCGGGTCATTTTTCCGGCGGCCGATTTCCGGCATGGGAGTTTTTCGGACCTGGCCGATCGACTCTTCCGGTTAGTTTTATGTGTTTTTCAGTTATATATATATATAGGTGTTAGTGTGTGTTGCGTGATTGTGTGTGCGTGTGTTGTGTTTTATGTATATATATATATGAGCAGTGTGTGTGTGTTGTGTGTTTTATGTATATATATATATGAGCAGTGAGTGTGTGTCTCATGTGAGTATATATATATATATATATTTTTATATATATATATATATATAGATATTGTGAGTTGTATTGTATATATATTATTATATATATGTAATATATATTATATATATATACGTATGTATACGGATTAATACGAGTATAGTATGTGTTCGTGTTGGAATCGGAATTATCTATTGTGTTGTTTTCGGTCGATATCGTGTTATCGAATGAATTATATTTCATTCAAGGTTGTTCGAGTGCTTGTGATTGTCGGAGGACGCGTTGATTGATTCGTGGTAGGACGTTGACCGTGGAAGGACTTTCTCGCCTTCGGTTTGAGGCAAGTTTTATACTTGTACTGGTCAATGAGATTAATGTTATCATGTATGTGTATGAATGTGTGTATCATTTCGAGACTTGGTCTCTTTATGATTTTGTTGATATCAGGGGATTGTTTGATACGATACCCTTCGGCAAATTATGCCAAATATTATTGTTGTTCGTAAATGGCCGATTTAAGGCATTACGATACTTGGTAATATTGTTGTCGATAGCCGGTCGCGGTATCGACATATCGATTGTTATTGTTGATTGATGTTTCTTTGAGATATTGTTGTTGATAGCCGGTTCGCGGCATCGACGTATCGATTGTTGTTATTGATTGATGTTCCATCAAGATATTTTTTGTGAATCGTCGTTATTGATATCAGTGTTTTTCTATTGATGTCGTTTTGGCCGATTGAAGGCATCGACGTATTCGATTATCATCTTCGTTATCGGTAACTGATTAAAGGTGCCGAGACATCCGTTGTACAATTGTTATCGGTTAACCGTTCTGAAGGTAATCGATATATTGAATTGGGATTATCAAGGATAATTCCCATCCGTTGTATAATTATTATCGATTGTCCGCTCTAACGGTAATCGATATATTGAATTGGGATTATCAAATATAATTTCCACCCGTTGTCAAAAAGATAATTCCCATCCGTTGTAAAATTGTTATCGATTGGCCATTCTACGGTAATCGAAGTATTGAATTGGGATTATCAACGATAATTCCCATCCGTTGAATTATTATTGTCGTGTTGACCGATTCAAGGCAGCACACTATTATTCTTGTGAACTCGGTAATTTTGTGATCTTTGAAGGTTGAGGATTTCCCGAACTGTTGTGTTGTGATCGTTGCTCGTGTTAATCGGTCCTTAGGGATTTTGATCCCAGGATGGTTGTTTTGAATATTGTTGGTCGTGTCGATCTTTCATTATTCGTGTCATCGTTCACTTGGTGAGTCGTATGATTTGTTTTGGATGTGTTATCCTTTGAGTTTCGTTGTCATGTTGTATCGTGACATATCCGGAATCATATCTGCGTGCCGATTGGTTATTGTGTAGGATTTTTAGCCACGCACACGATGGTCATGCGTGGATGTTTCCGCATTGGACCGTGCACACGAGACGTTAGTTCGTGAGGCTAATTAGGTACATTGTCCCACGTATATTTCTGGATTCCGTATACGGGGTGGACATGTGCACGGACACATTTCCGGATCGGGCGTACTGTGATGTCCATCTTTGAGCCGTACAATTTTTGATCGTTCATAGACCATGTTTGATTGGATGTGTTCGACGTTTTGTGATTGAGCGTTCATACGCCCGAGGGGTATGTTCGACAGTCAGGTTTGTTTCTTTGAGATCTGTATTGTGATGATTTACAGCTTCGGGCTGTTCGGCTTTCAGGCCATCGTGATATTTTGGCAGCTTCGGGCTGTTCGGCTTTCAGGCCATCGTGATATTTTGGCAGCTTCGGGCTGTTCGGCTTTCAGGCCATCGTGATATTTTGGCAGCTTCGGGCTGTTCGGCTTTCAGGCCATCGTGATATTTTGGCAGCTTCGGCTGAGGGCTTTCAGGCCATTGTGATGTAACGGTATTTCCGTTTGAGCCTTCGGGCATTGTGATCCTTATTTATTTCAGCGTTGGATTGATTTACCTTCGGGTAATGTATTGTTGTGTTCTATATTGATGTTTCGCCGTTGGGCACATATGTTCTAACCTGTTGAGCAGGTATTGATCGTATGCCGTGGGCATAGTATTCCACGAATGCTCGATTCTTACTTTGGTTTGTGAGCATCTCGTACTACCATTGTTGTACTATTTATTCTGCCTTTGGATGCATATCATGTTGTGCATGTACTTGATATTCATTATACTGGATGGCTGACCCCGTGGGGGCGGAACATGTTTTCATGTTTTAGGTACTTGCGAGGAGAGAGTTTAGACACAGGGGCATGACGAAGGCGACGAGGCATTCGAGCGATACTAGTCCGAGATATTTTGGTGTTCATGTTGGTCAGACAGTTGGAGTACTCCATTTTTGTTCAGTCGTTGTCGTTTTGTATTATCCGAGCAAGGCTCGTGTATGTTGTTGTATTTTATTTTGGCCATGTAGGCCCATCCTTGTCGTTGAAATTCCATATCGGAATAGTATGTCGGACGTCATAGTAGGGTCTGTGATTTCCTATTTTGGTCAGTTTGTTGTATTTTAGTCGTGTTCTTTGGTGGATCACCCGAGGTGGGGTCACAGCCTTTGTAATAACTTGATGGGATTTGGGGTGTTCTGAGAAGATGGTATCGAGCCTTGGGTTGTGAGATACCCGGCTTGTGTGTTATGTGGCTCTACCAAGGCGGTAGTAGCGGGGCTGTCAGGTTATGACAATGCGGGCCGATCGGGTTTTGTGAGTCGTGATAGTTGGACGACTGTATGAGTCATTCTTTCATCGAGTGGTCGTCAGTGAAGACTAGTATCGCAAGACCTCGAAGCTTCGTATGACCTGTGTAAGGACTCTATTCTCTTTTATGTGCATACATTCATTATGTCATTGATTAAACCTGTTTTGTTGGCACTTGTATGTGACGATCGGGTGCGATTGATTTATGATTATTTGCTTTGGAGCGTGTGGGCTCTGTATCGGCTATGATTAGCGCGATCGATGTGATCCTTTATCTGTTGAGTATGTATACTCGTGTTTTGCGTTGACCTAGCATTCTGGCCGTTGAGGCGTATTTGAGCTATGGTCATGATTGAACGTTATTCTTCCAGTCTGGAAAGAGGACGTGACAGAGGGGATAGAGGCCGCAGAGTGGGCCGACACCCGAAACCTCGTACCAATACTTTGGTGGCTGATGAATCATTTTCGGAGTCGTGCTCGAGAACCCACCGATCGTGATTGTGCTTGGAGTGAGTTCAAGACTCTCATGTTAGAGAGGTATTATCCGGCTCCACTTCGTGAAACCAAGTTGTCGGAGGTTTTGAACCCCGAATCCGTCGAGATCGAGGGTGTTATTGTTATTGCTGAGAAGTTTCAAGGACTTATTCAGTTTACTTCATCTGTATCCGTACTGAGGCGGATAAGATCAAGTATTTTAACAAGATGTTGAACCCGCGGTTGAGAATACAGTTGTTCAATCACAATTGTAACTCACTTGGCGAATTCATCGAGAAGGCTCTTGGAGCAGAGCTTTCGATCGAGGAGCTTACTGAGAAGGATCCTTCAGTTTCTTCTGGTGAGAGGACTAGGATGCCGATTCGTTCAGAGGGACATCGAGCTCCGACGTCCAAGAGGTCATTTCCTAGTCGGCTTCGTACTGGGAAAGTATTTTCTTCCCAGGCGACGAGTTCGACTGTTGTTTGTTTTAACTGTGATTCAGCGGGGCATGTTAGTACTCGATGTACGGTGCCAGCTATTATTTATTTTCTGTGTCGGAGGTGGGGACACCTTTAGAATACTGCATGAGTTCTAGTGCCAGTAGGTCTCGAGAGAGCTCACGGGCCTCGAGAGATTTTGTCACTTCAGTCCGTACTTCATCCAAGGGGTCATATCGGGCTTCAGGAGCCAGAGGTATGGACACCCGAGGGGAAGTAGCGAGTTCAGATTAGGGTCTTCCTCGAGTCGATGAGATCGAGGAACTCGATGATCTGGAGGATGTTGATTCCGGGTACATTTGAGATGTAGCCTTGATTTGTATTTTCCTTGTCTTTCGGATTGATGTTTGACTTGGTCTGTATTTTAGCATTATGGTTGCGAACCATTTATGGTTGATCTATCTTGTTATCATTGTATCTGAGAATCTTGACACTTGAGTCATTTGAGGTGATTTTCTTTCCTTTTGGTCCTGTACCCGAGATTTTTGTGATGATCTGGGTAATTGTTCATTATGATTCGAGACGTCAAGTCGTGAGGACTTGGGCGTGCGTTCGATATAGTCCCGAGGACTTTGTCTATGTTGTTATTTTTCTTTTGTGGTGCGACTTCCTGGCTGATCTCTAGCAGGAGAGTCATGATTCGGCTAATCTCGCATTTGATTGAGTGTCTTTATCACTTGATTTTTTTCGCCTTGTTCAGGCAGAGGAGACGTGGGGACCCGTGGGGTCGGCCCAGTTGCTTAGGCGGAGTTGCTCGTATTGAGAAGTATTCCTGGAGATGTTGTTTTCTTATCCTGATGGATAGTCCGTGCCCCGACTTGTGCACCCCGAGTTTCGAGGACGAAACTATTTTTAAGGGGGGGAGTATGTAATATCCGGGGGTAATTTTTTTTTCGTGTTACTGTTGAGTTGTACGTATTCATTTGGAATTGTACAAGTGTTGTTGTTTGGACCAATACAATATATGTATTGTATTAGAATATTTCGGGATCGAAATATTTATACTGGTCGACGGTTTGGTTCGTCGTTTGGTTGTTGTTTGGCGAGTTTGGAATTTTGGCTAAGTTTATAGCCACAGCGTACGCTACCTGTGTAGTATTACGTACGCTAATTTGTTGCGATTACGTACGTTACGCCCTGAGGTTACGTACATAATGCGTGGTAGGTGGTGGGAACCTTCCTCGTGGTCAACTTTCGGGGCGAGGGTATCTTTGGGGTATCATTTATATATATATATATATATATATATATATATATATATCAACTTTTGTCATCACCCTCCCTCATGCATTTCCCCTCACGTTCTCATGCCATGTTATATATATATATATAATACAACTATCATCTTCTCCCTCACCTACATCCCTCATCGCTCTCGCCAGCTCTCCCTCTCTCTTTTCTTTTTTTTTTTCTTTCTTCCTTCTTTCTTCTTGCTGCCATCGTCCTCCCTCTCTTCTCTCCATCCTTCTCCGTCTTATTTTTCCGGCAAGGCGGAAGCTTGAGGACGGGCCGGTTTCTCCATTTTTTCCGGCGAGATAGAGTTCGGCGACGGCAGGCAGCTCACGACCGGAGCTCGGCGGCAGCCTGGTCGGAATTTCCGAACCGGAAGGCTGCAAATCCGGTCGATCTGAAGTGTTCCGGCATTTTTCTTCCGGCGAGGCGGAGCTCGGGCGTCCGGCGATCTTCATGGTTTCCGGCCATGAACGGAGTTCCATTGATTCCGGCGACCGGAAGTGGTTTTTGTCCGGAACGGACGGCGGAACGGAGGTTTGACACTCTTCCGGCGAAGAGTTACAAACGGAGATGGTGAAAACCGGCCATGGACGGAAACGGGCCGGAGTTGGACGAGGTCCGACGGGTCATTTTTCCGGCGGCCGATTTCCGGCATGGGAGTTTTTCGGACCTGGCCGATCGACTCTTCCGGTTAGTTTTATGTGTTTTTCAGTTATATATATATATATATATAGGTGTTAGTGTGTGCTGCGTGATTGTGTGTGTGTGTGTTGTGTTTTATGTATATATATATATATGAGCAGTGTGTGTGTGTTGTGTGTTTTATGTATATATATATATATGAGCAGTGAGTGTGTGTCTCATGTGAGTATATATATATATATATATTTTTATATATATATATATAGATATTGTGAGTTGTATTGTATATATATTATTATATATATGTAATATATATTATATATATATACGTATGTATACGGATTAATACGAGTATAGTATGTGTTCGTGTTGGAATCGGAATTATCTATTGTGTTGTTTTCGGTCGATATCATGTTATCGAATGAATTGTATTTCATTCAAGGTTGTTCGAGTGCTTGTGATTGTCGGAGGACGCGTTGATTGATTCGTGGTAGGACGTTGATCGTGGAAGGACTTTCTCGCCTTCGGTTTGAGGCAAGTTTTATACTTGTACTGGTCAATGAGATTAATGTTATCATGTATGTGTATGAATATGTGTATCATTTCGAGACTTGGTCTCTTTATGATTTTGTTGATATCAGGGGATTGTTTGATACGATACCCTTCGGCAAATTATGCCAAATATTATTGTTGTTCGTAAATGGCCGATTTAAGGCATTACGATACTTGTTGGTAAGATTGTTGTCGATAGCCGGTTCGCGGTATCGACATATCGATTGTTATTGTTGATTGATGTTTCTTTGAGATATTGTTGTTGATAGCCGGTTCGCGGCATCGACGTATCGATTGTTGTTATTGATTGATGTTCCATCAAGATATTTTTTTTGAATCGTCGTTATTGATATCAGTGTTTTTCTATTGATGTCGTTTTGTCCGATTGAAGGCATCGACGTATTCGATTATCATCTTCGTTATCGGTAACCGATTAAAGGTGCCGAGACATCCGTTGTATAATTGTTATCGGTTAACCGTTCTGAAGGTAATCGATATATTGAATTGGGATTATCAAGAATAATTCCCATCCGTTGTATAATTATTATCGATTGTCTGCTCTAACGGTAATCGATATATTGAATTGGGATTATCAAATATAATTTCCACCCGTTGTCAAAAAGATAATTCCCATCCGTTGTAAAATTGTTATCGATTGGCCATTCTACGGTAATCGAAGTATTGAATTGGGATTATCAACGATAATTCCCATCCGTTGAATTATTATTGTCGTGTTGACCGATTCAAGGCAGCACACTATTATTCTTGTGAACTCGGTAATTTTGTGATCTTTGAAGGTTGAGGATTTCCCGAACTGTTGTGTTGTGATCGTTGCTCGTGTTAATCGGTCCTTAGGGATTTTGATCCCAGGATGGTTGTTTTGAATATTGTTGGTCGTGTCGATCTTTCATTATTCGTGTCATCGTTCACTTGGTGAGTTGTATGATTTGTTTTGGATGTGTTATCCTTTGAGTTTCATTGTCATGTTGTATCGTGACATATCCGGAATCATATTTGCGTGCCGATTGGTTATTGTGTAGGATTTTTAGCCAGGCACACGATGGTCATGCGTGGATGTTTCCGCATTGGACCGTGCACACGAGACGTTAGTTCGTGAGGCTAATTAGGTACATTGTCCCACGTATATTTCTGGATTCCGTATACGGGGTGGACATGTGCACGGACACATTTCCGGATCGGGCGTACTGTGATGTCCATCTTTGAGCCGTACAATTTGTGATCGTTCATAGACCATGTTTGATTGGATGTGTTCGACGTTTTGTGATTGAGCGTTCATACGCCCGAGGGGTATGTTCGACAGTCAGGTTTGTTTCCTTGAGATCTGTATTGTGATGATTTACAGCTTCGGGCTGTTCGGCTTTCAGGCCACCGTGATATTTTGGCAGCTTCGGGCTGTTCGGCTTTCAGGCCATCGTGATATTTTGGCAGCTTCGGGATGTTCGGCTTTCAGGCCATCGTGATATTTTGGCAGCTTCGGGTTGTTCGGCTTTCAGGCCATCGTGATATTTTGGCAGCTTCGGCTGAGGGCTTTCAGGCCATTGTGATGTAACGGTATTTCCGTTTGAGCCTTCGGGCATTGTGATCCTTATTTATTTCAGCGTTGGATTGATTTACCTTCGGGTAATGTATTGTTGTGTTCTATATTGATGTTTCGCCGTTGGGCACATATGTTCTAACCTGTTGAGCAGGTATTGATCGTATGCCGTGGGCATAGTATTCCACGAATGCTCGATTCTTACTTTGGTTTGTGAGCATCTCGTACTCCCATTGTTGTACTATTTATTCTGCCTTTGGATGCATATCATGTTGTGCATGTACTTGATATTCATTATACTGGATGGCTGACCCCGTGGGGGCGGAACATGTTTTCATGTTTTAGGTACTTGCGAGGAGAGAGTTGAGACACAGGGGCATGACGAAGGCGACGAGGCATTCGAGCGATACTAGTCCGAGATATTTTGGTGTTCATGTTGGTCAGACAGTTGGAGTACTCCATTTTTGTTCAGTCGTTGTCGTTTTGTATTATCCGAGCAAGGCTCGTGTATGTTGTTGTATTTTATTTTGGCCATGTAGGCCCATCCTTGTCGTTGAAATTCCATATCGGAATAGTATGTCGGACGTCATAGTAGGGTCTGTGATTTCATATTTTGGTCAGTTTGTTGTATTTTAGTCGTGTTCGCCTGGTGGATCACCTGAGGTGGGGTCCACGGCACTGTAATAACCCAATGGGATTTGGGGGTGTTACATGCATCTCATAATTTCGAAAATATGATGAATGGATTTAAAAACATTCAAAAGGCTAATGAGACGTTGAAGCGAGAAAACATACAGCTCGAAATTTCTAACTTAGAGCTGAAAAAATAAAATGACTTGCTAAGAAATAACTATGAAAATATGTCCATCGATTGTGAAAACAGCAAAGTCTCATTTGAAAAACTCAAAGAGAGCAATCATCAACTTGCACACGATCTAAATGAGAATAAGTCTCATAATGAGAGCAAGACAAATGATTTCGCTCTACTCGAAGCCAAAGTAAAAACTCTCGAGAAACGAGAAGGAGAACTAGAGACCATCTTGAAATCTTTCGAGAAATAACCTAAAATGATGGAAGAAATTCTATGGACCGAGCAACAAGATCATTATAAAAGTGGCTTAGGATACAACTCATTCTACTATAAAGGGAAAACTAGTACAGTGTTTGTCAGGAGTGTGGAACCCATTCCTGTACCTGAAGAGACCCCGATTACTGCCAAGGTAACAACTGACACATGTACAGCAAAGGCTGGAATTCCGCCACCAAAGTCATATCACAGACAGCGAAATCCTCAGCCTCAAGGACCTGTAAGGCATAACCAATAACATGCTCCCTGAGCATATCAGAAACGCCAACAGCAATACAGAAAGAAGGATGTATCCAAATATCAAAGGCCTGTACAGCAGTACTTCCAACAGTACAGCGCGCCCATATATTGGATACAGGAGCCTCGCTATCCATCAAAAAAGCAGGTCGCCGCGCAATATCAGCAACAACTTTGGGAATCCAAATGGAGACCCTAGAGGCAAGCTGTTGTAACACCCCCAAACCCGTATGGGAATATTACACGCCGTAGATCCTTCACACGAGGATCTACCTGGCTAAACATCACAAAACAACCAAGTGTTTGCCCGGCCGGGGCAGTACAATGATACGGACTGTTAAGGTCAATTATAAAAAACTACACGGACCGGTGAGGTCGAATGACTGACGTAAATAGAAAAATACAACTCTTTATAATGAATACCGACGCAGGGGTAAAGATACAAAATAGCGGAAGGCGGATTGCGACTCTGACGATACAACACAACTCGACTTAACTCCCTCTCGATTAGTATCGTCACTCGTCACTTCCCACGCCGATCCTGTGACTGCTCCCCGAACCTGCAAGCACAAGGACACAAAACAGACATCCACCCCCGAATTACTCGGGGGTTAGCAAAATTCTACTATTTTGCTAGTGCAAGTATAAGACGATACGAAATGTAACAAGCAAATAGAAACCACCAATTTGATACGGAAATCAACTATCAAAATGTTCCAGAGAAGTTTTAGAATTTCGAACTCAAGAAAAGAAATATTTGAAAAACACTCGCCATCTCGGGGATTTTTAAAGTGGAAATTCTTTTGGGACCTCGTGTCCCAATTTACAAACCTTTTTCGAAAGCCTTAGCGCCTCAGCCCGATTTTCGTTTCAAAACACACTGGTTAAGATATCATCATGGGTCCGTGACCCAGCTTTAAAACACTATCCAATCAATCAATGTTACACGATCACTGTTCGTACACATCATGTACCGAACTCCAGATGCCTCGATGGGCCCTACCCGGACCACACACATTGTTCATACACATCATGTACCAAACTCCAGAGGCCTCGACGGACCCTACCCGGACCACACACATCATTCGTACACATCATGTACCGAACTCCAGAGGCCTCGTCACACCCTACCTGGAACACAAACCTTGTTCGTACACATCATGTTCCGAACTCCAGAGGTCTCGTCAGACCTTACCTGGAACATACCCATTATTACGACACAACTCATATTGATCAACTCAACACATTACCACGAGCAACACACATTATTATCAATATGTCAAACCATTCAACAATACTTTGTAACACATATTCAAGTATGTAATCAAACCGACACAAATATCATAATCATCAGGATAACTCAACCATGACCAATCACGCACGACACGACCCATATGATTAACACAACCAACATAATTCCACGACGTTAGCCAAGTGAGGATATCATCACTACCATCAATCGTTCACACTTACAAATTCACACGAAGTACATTCACGAAGGAAAACCAAATCATCATAAACCTAACACGAAGTCTCTATTCACAAGACACAAATCGTATAACAAGATACTTGCCTCGATAACCGATACCGAACACTCCGACGAACACGGCTCAATCGGGAAACCTCGAACACCTACAATCCTCCGGAAAAAACAACGGAGATACAATTACAACAAGAATCAAGACCAAAAAGAATGAAAATCCCACCAAACTATCGAAGAAACTCATTGGGACCTTTAATCGAACATTCAATGTTCGATAACTCCCAAGAATACTCGAATCGCTAGTCGAGTTAAACAAACTTGAAATATGGATGTACAAGCCATAGAACATGACTAATAATACTCAATAACATCAACCGATCCATCAAAATCGGACGAATAACGAAAATCAAGAAGGAAATACCGAAAGTCATCCCTAGGAAATTTCAAGGATTTACCTCAATCCGATGAAGAACAAGGATTAGATGATGATTGAAACGAACTAAGCTTACAAAAATGGTGCGTTAGTGTGACCGAGATGTTGTCGAACACCTAACCAGACTGTCGGAATGATCGAGTTTCAACCGAAAGGCCTGGCCGAGTTACGGCCGCAATGCAGGGCCGGTCACGACCGTAAGGCATCGCCTAGTTACGACCGTAATGCCTTGCCAGTTACGGCCGTTATGTATCGAGCATTTTTGGGCAGTAGCTCTGTGGACAATATTACGGCCGTAATGTGTGGCCGGGTACGGCCGTAATGCCCAGTCACGGCCGCAATTTTTTACCTGGTAACAGCCGTAATGTGCCGAGCGTGTTGGGCAGTGGCCTGGGAGGTGCCGGTTACGTCCGCAAGCAGATGCCGATTACGGCTGTAAGGGCCGAGTTCTGGCTATAAGGTACCACCTGTTACGGCCGTAACCTGCGCGGCTATATGTGGTTTCCTTATTCTTGCTCAGAAAGATAGTCCAAGTATACCTGGAATAATCATCATCTATAACGAAACAATATTTCTTACCTCCCAAACTTACAGGGTCTACAGGACCGTAGAGATCCATATGTAGCATTTCCAGAACTCTGTGAGTGGACATGTATGATTTGCTTTTCAGGGTACTTTTGACTTGTTTGCCTTTCTGAACTCTGTGAATGGACAGGTATGATTTGCTTTTCAGGGTGCTTTTGACTTGTTTGCCTTTCTGACAGGGTCCGCAGATACTATCTTTTTTTTAATGACAAATAGGGCAAACCCCTAACCATTCCTTGTCTAGCGAGCTTGTTGAGCATCTTGAAGTTGATGTGCGACATCCTCTTGTGTCATAGCCAACTTTGATCTGTAGTGCCTTTGGCAACAAAATATGGAATAGTGGAGCTCGTAGGCTTCCAGTCAGCAATATACATGTTACCTGATCTGCTTCCTGTGAGCACAACTTCTTCAGTTAGAATGTTCTTGACTCTACAGTGATCTATATAAAATTTCACCGAGAACTGTTTGTCACAGAACTGGCTAATACTAAGTAGATTGTAGTGTAAGCATTCAACATAAGCTACATCAGTGACTTCGAATTTTCCTACAAGCAGGGTTCCCTTCCCTCTTGTTCTTACTTTGGATTTATCACCGAAGCACACTTTTGGACCGCGACCTTCTACATAATCTGACAACTTGCTTCTATCTCTTGTCATGTGCCGGGAACATCCGCTATCTAAGTACTAGATGTCCTTCATTTTGATATCCTATAAGCACATAAATTAAGTAGATTTATGTCCCTTTTGATCAAAGATGCCCGAGCACCTGAGAAAGCTTCAGAATGAGAAAGGGTTGAGTGTCATGTCCATTCGTTCCGATAGAGGTATTAAATTTACTAACTGCTTTATAGACCAATAGTGTTTAGAAAATGGAATACATCACGAATACTCAGCAGCCCGAACTCCTCAACAAAATGGTGTTGCCGAGCGAAAAAACAGGACGCTCAAATAAGAAACAAGAACCATGATCGCCGCAAGCAAATTTCCATAGCGGTTCTGGGGTGGAGCAACAAATACAGCATTCTATACACAAAACCGATGTATCATCAACAAGCATCACAACAAAACAGCATACGAGGTATGGAATGACAAACCTCCATTGGTTTCATACAGGAGTTATGTTCTGAATAACGGGTAAGGCCAACTTAGAACCTTCGACGAAAATTCGGATGAAGGGATATTTGTAGGATATTCCTCTATCAGCAAGGCTTTCAGAATCTTTAACAGAAGGAAGATGAAAGTCAAGGAATCTGTACATGTAGTGTTCGATGAAACTCACCATGATCCTACAGGTGCAGAAGATCTGACTCAAAATATCCAAACACTCTCCATTAATGACCCTCCAACTCCAATAGAGCCTGTTGTAGACTTAGAGATCAACCCCGCAGCTGTAAGAACAGAGGTAGTGGAAGCTGATGCTATACAAGCTGAAGCTGAAACTACAGCACCTCAAGATACTGTACGGGATGCCGAACTAGAACCCAACAGAAAATGGTTGAGAGATCACCCACAAGAGTTAATCATAGGAGATATTGATGCTGGAGTATCTACCCGTAGGAGAATACAGAGTACACAAGGAACTGTACTTTGTACGCAAGAAGAACCCGAATCTAAGAAATCTCCATTTCCTGTATGGAAATCTCAAGCAGAACTTAGATGACTTGCCATGTGCACAGTTGCTGTATTCTTAGCTCAATCCGAACCTATTTCTACCAAAGAAGATCTGAACAACTCTCACTGGATCACTTCAATGGAAGAAGAGCTTAATGGTCTTGAAAGAGACAATGTATGGTATCTCGTACCCAGACCTGAGCATCAAGTCGTGATTGGAACCAAATGGGTATTTAGAAATAAGAAGGATGAGAACGGACTTGTTATTAGGAACAAATACCGTCTAGTCGCACAAGGATACAAACAGGAAGAAGGCATAGCCTAAGAGGAAACATTTGTCCCTGTAGCCAGACTAGAATCCATTAGGATATTCTTAGCTTTTGCCGCCCATAACAGCTTTATTGTATATCAAATGGACGTTAAGAGCGCATTCCTGACTGGAGACCTCGCCGAAGAAGTCTATGTTGAACAACCATAAGGGTTTTTCAACACAGAAGGCGGAGACCTTGTATACAGACTACGAAAAGCTCTGTGTAGACTTAAGCAAGCACCTAGAGAGTGGTATGAAACCCTATCCCTAACTAATAATGGATTTGAGAAAGGTGCTGTGGATAAGACTCTATTTAGAATACATGAAGGTGATGACCTGTTAATTGTTCAAATATACGTAGATGATATTATATTTGCTTCCACTAACCTAGCTTTATGTCAAAGGTTCTCTCATCTCATGCAAAGCAAATTTGAAATAAGTATGATGGGGGAACTTAGTTATTTCCTATGATTGAAGGTAAAGAATTTGCCCACATGAATCTTCATCAACCAAGAGAAGTATAACAAGGAGCTACTCAATAAGTTTGGGATGAACAACTCCAAATCCTCGTCAACCCCCATGATCACTTTCGTGCAAATTAGTGCTGACGAAGCTGGAAAGCCGGTTGATCAATCACTCTACACGAAGCTAATATGCTCACTCTTACCTAATAGCTAGCAGGCCCTATATCCAATTTGGTGTAGGTGTGTGTGCTCGGTATCAAGTAGCACCTAAAGAATCACACTTCACAACATCTAAAGAAATCCCTAAGTACATTAAAGGAACAGTCGATGCAGGATTGTGGTATCCTAAGGTAGGTGGATTTGATTTGTTTGGCTACAACGACTCGTATCTTGGTGGCTGCAAGCTAGATATGAACAGTCCAAGCGGTACTTGTCACTTTCTTGGACCTAGACTTGTGTCATGGTTCAGTAAGAAGCAATTGGCAAACTCGCTTTCAGCAGCTGAATCGGAATACTATGTTGCTGGAAGTTACTGTATGCAGATTTTATGGATGCAACCACAATTATCTGATTATGGAATCATTGCCAAGGAAACACCGATCATGTGCGATAGCACGAGTGCAATTGCAATAACGCACAATCCTGTATTGTACTCGCGAGCTAAGCATATTGATATGAAGCATCATTTCGCCTGAAATCATGTTGAGAATAAGGATGTTTGGATCGAGAAAATTCATAAAGACATTCAGTTATCTGACATCTTTACCAAACCTCTCACCACAACCAGATTCTGTATGCTTCGACAAGAATTGGGAATGCTACAGCCTGACTCCCTGTAAGTTTTTCTTATGCTTTTACTCATCAATTGACGGGGAATGCTGTAAGACCTGAGAATACATTATCCACCATTAATTAACTATGCACTCATACAGTCAGACAGCACTGTAGGAAAAAGAAGGCATGAAACCTTCATACACCTGACGTGTGCATTCATTAAGGGGGAATACAGTACGACCCACGGATATAATATTAAGCCGAACATTGCTGTAAGAATTGAATCTTGTATGTACTTTTTAAGGGGGGACGCTGTATTATTACTGGATACAGTACATATACTATGGGACGTTAATTAATATATATTATTTTACTATTCGTACTGAAAGCAGTTTTATTCCATGTTCCTTGTTTAAAGTTCAAAAGTTTTATCATTTAATGCTTAACAGAACATCTAGACTTACTATCTCAAACGCCGTGATTTTAATAAAATTCAAACCACCATTTAGTGCAATTAGGGAAGTCGAATTTTCAGAAGTGGGACCGGTTATCATTTCAAAAATGTATGGATAAGATATACACGTTAATCTCAGTTCACCCTGTTCGTTCTTTTCAAAGACAATTCCCATCCCTTAAATCTGACCGTTCACTATTTTGTAACCCTAATTCTCTCTGCACAATATAAAAGGACTATATCTTGATCCCTTCGACTCTTTATGCTTTCTGCATATTAAACGAGTTTAAGAGCAAACAGCCTATATCGCTTACTACATTTTATTGCTTTCTTTGCTACTTCACTTACCTTTTTCTTCAGTAATCAATGGCATCTTCTCAGACATCTTCTATGTCCCTCAAGAACAAAGACTCCATTATTGTCGGGCAAATCTTCGCCACATCCGTCGTCCTTGAAAGAGTTCACATTGAATTCGAGGATGTTGACGCGATGGAACTGATTGTTTCCAGAATCCGGCAACAAGGCCTCTACCGCCTTGGAAGTATTCATCCTGAGCTCTATGATGAGCGTATTGTGGAGGAGTTCTACCTTGATGATTCTGTCAGATTCTTCTCTCTGAAAAGAGGTGGAGATGTGTTCGACATTTCTGCTACCATCCGCGGAGTTCAAATCTGCGTTGACCATGAACTTCTGGAGAACATTCACAGGCTGCCGTCTGATGGCCTGACAATGGAAGAGCTTGAGACCTTTGGGTCACAATAAGTCCTCACCGCTTACTGGGGATTATTCATTGGCGATGCTTCGAACAAGAACGTCCATCCATCTTGCCATAAGAAGAGATTTTGTTTACCCTTTCTCTACTTACATGATTTCTATTGTCGTGTTGTTGAGAACAAAACTGGCGCATTTGAAATGTGCACACATCTGTGTTTCGAAATGATGGTCGCCATCATGTCTGGCGAACGAGTAAACTGGTGCCAAATTGTTTTGAAGAGGCTACAGGAAGAGGCTTCAAAGCCTGGTGCTCAGAAGAAATCCTTGGCCTGATACTCAACAACATTCTCACCAAGTGCGATGTCCCTCAATCCAAAGGAGCCAAGAAGATTGGCCCTGGCAAATACATAGGCGGAAGTAAGCCCTCTGCCTACAACAGAGACGGTCTCATTGCGTCAAGATACTTTGCCCTATATCTGCCCATCTATGACGATCCAAGGGATGTCACTCTCAAGTGTGTCAGTGAGGGGAAATCGAAGAAGAGAAAAAGAACATCTCACAGCAAATCACCACTTGCTGTCACGAAGCCGAAGAAGAAGCTGAGGAGAGCTTCTAAATCAAAGGCAATAGAGATTACACCAATCTCTGTAGATGTCCCGACTATGGCGCAACCCGTTGTATAACACCCTGAGTGCGCAACCCCTCCGGAAGAAATAATTGCTGCAAAGTCTGCAGATCCCGAGCCATTGGCGCCTATGACGGATGATCAATTATTTGCCAAAATGGAAGAAACTGGCAAATCGGCCCATTCGGAGCCGAGATCCACCTCTCTTATATGGGAACCCACACCCATACAGGATCCCTCTCCCATCAGGGTACCAACACCTGTTTGGGATCCCTCTCCAAAATAGGCCCCCACACCTGTTGCGGATCCCATCCCTACAGTAGAACATATTACTGTATAGAGTACCTCCCCCACTACTGTCATTAACGAAACTCTTCTCCAGGTACACATCGAACAAGCATTTGAGGGCTTTGTTGCTTGGAAGAACTGTAGGGTCGCTCCATATGACGTCCTGTAGAATTGGGAGGAGTGCAATGAAGAAGAAATTTTTGCTCTGAAGGTCACGGATACTCAAGACATCTAAGTCTTAATTCAATGGGATAACGACTTTTGTCGAGTGCTGATCACAAGTTATTATTTGGCAAAAGAAACAGCCCGATTGCAAGGAAAGTCCACATCTGGTGACACAGTTCCTAATAGTCCCAAATCATATTCTAACTCAGACGACGATGACAATGCCCTACAGGCTGGTCTGAGAATGAGTTGTGAAGAAGCTCACGAAAGAGAACTGTCCAGAATGCAAAGCCAACAGGGTAAGGGGACCTCAGACAGACATCAATTCCGTCCCCATCAACAAGAAGCTGCGAAGGACTTACAGAAGGATTCAGTCCCTCCCGTCTAACATGAAGCCTCGGAACAGGTAGCCCAACCTGAAGAAGAAGAAGCCCACACCATCCCGCAAGAGGAATCAGTCCCTATGCCGGAGCTGGCGGAAGCTGAGAGTCAGCAGGAGGAATCAGTCCCTCATGTATGCTTGACTACAGAAAACCAACAGGAACAGGAGGAATCAGTCCCCCTATCCTCGAGACTGATAAAGCTGCACAACCATCTGCCGAGCCCGCGCCTGATGCCACCGCATCACCTATCTCTGTAAGCTCCAAATCCGAGTCCGAAACCAGATTCCTGCCTGACGATAGACCACGTCCTCATGTGTTCATGCGTCAACTCAACGGATCAGAGGATGAGAAAATAGCGTACCCCGGCTCTCCACGAACTGAGGCCTGGATAGAACAACTTCAAGCAATCGGCCGCCAAACAGTGTTCATGTAGGATGCTGTGAAGGCACTGTATGATGTTGGCAAAGAGCTCGATTGGATGAGAGAAACTACGATTGATGAGATGACTGGCTTGAAGCGAGAAATCACAAAAGTTGAAGAGGCTTTTCGCATAGTGCCTAGTGCATTACGGCAAGCACTCGCTCAACTTCAACAGTGCCAGGAACAGATCCTCAAACAAGAGCAGGAAAAGCTCTGCATATCTGAAGCCAAAACAGTCGCCGCCCTACAGGAAACTGGCTCCAGGCTATCAAGACAAGATAAAAAGATCGATGACATGTCTCTGGTGCTCAGTTCTCTGGTTGACAAAATCTCGAGTATAGAGACCAAATAGGACAATAGGATGAAGCTCTTAGAAATCATTGATACTAAGGTCACTTACCTTGATGATGACAAAAAGGGGGAAGAAGCCCGAGAGGTTGGTCAGCAATGGAGGATTGAGAAAGAAAAAGAGATTGACGCTGCATTAGAATACAACATTACTACTGCGATAGGCCATTTGGCCTCGCCTGCACAAGGATATAGGTTAACTGGTTCTCGTCCAACGTTCCATGATCCCAACATACCCTAGAAGAACAATGTGCAGAGACCATCGGAAATTCGTCTACCTGCCAACCGTTAGCCTACAGCTGATGAAGTGAAGAAATGGAGGAAGAACGAACTGATGTGATCCTTTATTAAGCTCATCAGGAAGTCCGCCATCTTCAATAAGTGCAAGACACTGGCGGAGCCTATAAACAAATATGCAAGGATGCTGGAAAAAGGATTGTTCCCCATGCAGATTCAAATGAAATCAAGGCACCGAAAAGGTGATCATCTCACTCATCCCGAAGACTGGATACTTGCCTTCGATAAATCGGGTGAAGGAATAGCAATCTTTCTAGATCGAGGCAAGGATTCCTTGGAGAATTGGTGGATAGGAACCGACAATGATCCTGGCAGGAGGCCTTGGAGGCATGCTCAATACAGGAGTTAGCATGGATGCTCTTTTATCATTGTACTTGCAGTATGCAATCTTTGTATCTTTCTTCGTCAATCATTGTAATATTTTGATCTTTATCAATAAAATTCAATTTTCTTGAAAGATTACAGCTCGTAATCTACGCTTACTATTTTAGTGTTTGATTATGAATTCAGTTTATTTGCTGCAAACAACAAGTATAAAATTTGTTAGGCTGTAAGAACTTGTCTACGAACAGTTCATAGGTTAAGTTGTATTCAACCTAGATCACGCTGTAAGATTGTGCGTATACATCAATCATAAGTTTTAAGTTGTAATACACATCCCTGTAAACGTTTACGAATTCTTAGAACTTGCCTACGAGCAGTTCACATTTTTAGACTAAGTGCTGAAGATCAGATCATTCGACAGAAGACCAAGTAGTCAGCCTCTCTGGATCAAGATGTTTTCTTTAAGAGGTTTTGGAATTATGAAAAAGGGGAAATTGTTGGGATAAACAATCCTGTACCTTGTTTTGATAACTGCCAAGATACAGCAAGATTAGCCATCATACAACAAAGGATTCGAAATACCACCAAGTATGGAAGCTGTCTAGAATCTCCATACAACACCCTTCCATACAACATTGAAGATAGTATATTCTACAGAGCCTAGAGCTACAACAATATAATCGTAACATTTTGGATACAACATACAGGCTGAAAGTGTTGAGAAAACAAACACTTATCTAAAAGTACTGAAGATCGTTGCGACGAAATCTACTTTATTCACTACATTCAAAACACCATTTGAAAGAAGTATTTAAATACTGATTGGATAAAGTATTTAAATACCAATCGATAAGGATCTTCAGACAAGGAGCAAAATCCGGATCTAGCATATTGAAAGTCAATCAACCAATCAGAAAGGACTTTTGCTAACCAACCAGCCAACAAATATATTTACAACGGATCTATTCCAAAGTTATAAAAAGTCCATGCAAGAGGACATTAAAAGGCACTCAAGAACTCATCGACTGAACAAAACACTGAAAACTAAGAACGATTGACTCATTCATAATCACAGAAACTCTGAAGAGATTATCCTGTCAACCAAGCTTACAAGAGCAAATATATCTCTTCGAGCGTATATAAATATCCGAGAGAAGAAATATACTCAGTCAAAGTGAACATCACATCATCAGCCTAAGATCATCAAGTGTTCAAGCTGCTGTTCAAACCAGTGATTTCAACATTATTACCTTTGAGCAAACTTAGCCCTGTGTGGGCTAACGAAACGATATTCTGACCTATGTGGGATGAATAGGACGAAGCTTCAATCTGTGTCATAAGAGCAAATCAAATAAGCCTACAACCAATTTGTGTGAACGGTTGAATGCTACAGTCTTTGTATCAATCTGTGTGAACAATACAAGTATAGGTTTGACTAAAGTCATGTAGTTGTGTACGTAGTGATTTTATTAAACATTTTACTCCTTGGTGGAGGACCAGTGGACGTAGAGGGATTCACCTCGAACCACTTTATATTGCGTGTTCTTACCTTCTGCCTTTATTGTTTTCATAACTGTGATTATATATAAGTATACATTGCAAAACCCTGTACGCACCAAGCAAACTGGATGTACTCACAACAACTCACTTAAACGAACTTCCGCTACGCACTCACATTCGAAAATCGTACATCTTGTTGTACTAATACTTTTCCAAGCTGTATTCTGTATACTTAGTGGCCAACAAGAAGGAACGATCAAGTCATCCATTGTTCGAAGATTTGACTTTAGATATTATATTTATTAAAGAAACAAAATACTGAGTAATATATAATATATGATATTATTGTAACATCCCCAGAATACAACCGGGAATATTACACGCCATGGACCCAACACTGGAGATTCACCAGGCTGAACACAAACATACGACCAAATATTTGACCGTCCAGGATCAAACAAAATAAGACACGGACCGATAAGGTCGGACAACAAAATCAAATAGTAAAAATTTGTTACAACTCATCCCCACACCGGAGTTCCAAAATACAAAAACGATACAAGACAGCAAAAGACTGAAAAATAAAACAACGACACAACAACTACAGCTGCATTCTATATCTCTTGATTAGTATGGCGGTCCATCATCTTTCGCACTATTCCTGTGACTGCTCCACGCTCCAGCATGAACCGGGACATAAAATAGATATCCACCCCCCGATTACTCGGGGGTTAGTAAAACTCCACTGTTTTACTAGTGCAAATATCAAACTATACAAAATGTAACAAGCATGTAGCAATTACGAATCTCATACGACAACCAGACCAAATTATTCATCAAGTCAAACAACCATAACTCGGATAGTAACAACTAAACCAATCATGTGTTCCCGAAAGGTTTTAATAAACTAGACACCAAATATAAATGAAGTTCTTGTAAAAGTACCTGTCATCTCGGGATTTTAGAAAACGCCAATCCTTAGGATCTCATGTCCGGGGTTTGTCAAACCTTTGTCAAACATTAGGGTTTCAATCCCAAGTCCCATTTTAAAGTCAATATTTTGCAATCCAAAAATAATTCCACAATCGCTCGGGTCTCAGCCCAATAGTTCTGTTTCGTAAAACTTTCTTTTCAAACAATTTGTTTATCAAAACATATATTCCGACTCTGTTATCAACCGTCATGAGTCACCGTAGGTACAACAACCCGCACGGTCTTAACAAAACACAGCAATCATACATATCAATCCTCAACTCCGGGATCTACCGTCACGAGTCACCGTATGTTCAACAACCCTCACAGTCTTAACAAAACACAACAATCACAAATATCAATCCTCGACTCTGTGATCTACCGTCACGAGTCACCGTAGGTTCAAGAACCCGCACGGTGTTAACAAAACACAACAATCACAAATATCAATCCTCGACTCCATGATCTACCATCACGAGTCACCGTAGGTTCAACAACCCGCATGGTGTTAACAAAACACAATAATCACAAATATCAATCCCCGACTCCGTGATCTACCGTCACGAGTCACCGTAAGTTCAAAAACCCGCACGATGTTAAGAAAACACAACAATCACAAATATCAATCCTCGACTCCGTGATCTACCATCACGAGTCACCATAGGTTCAACAACCCGCACGGTGTTAACAAAACACAACAATCACAAATATTAATCCTCGACTCCGTGATCTACCATCATGAGTGAGCGTAGGCCCCGTCGAGCCCACACGGTTGGACGTACTATGTCCTGACCCCATGATCCTCCGTCATGTGTCATCGTAGGCCTCTTCAGACCCACATGATTGGACTGCAGCACCACATACTAAGTTCCGATCCCATGGTCGTCTGCCATGAATCCTCGTAGGTCCCGTCGAACCCACACGAGTGAACTTAGCATTACCAGACATTACATTCACGTTCACATTTCTTCAACAATGAGCACGGCCAATCAAACATATTGATCACCACGAAATCACACATCATGCACACAAAACACAATCTTAACAATTCAACCATCATCATCAACGACGCGCACTTTAGCGTAACTCATAATCAATATACTATATATATAACCATGTGCACAACCGAACCAACACGGTCATTACAATCCTGTACATATAACACAACTTCAATACTTATACCAAGATGACATAATCATCACAAGTCTTCAAAACACGTAATACATAATCAATTCACATGAACCATGTTTACGAAGGCGTCATTACTATCCTAGTATGTGCTTTCTAATCACAAGTTACAAGATGTATAAATAAGATACTTGCCTCAAAAATCATTACGAGATCTCCATCAAACACGAAACAACCCGTAAACCTCGATTACCTACAAACCTCCAGGAGAAAAAAAAGAAAACATAATTACAACGAGGTTCACGACCAACAATAACGGAAATCACGTCAACTATCGAAGGAAAACTCATTCGAACATTTAATCGAGCCATAAATGTTCAAAACCCTACAAGAACACCAAAATCACGGATCAGGTTGAACGAACTGAAAATATGGATATACAATCCATAAAACATGATTGATAACGTCATATTGCACCAATCGATTCATCAAAAACGGACTAGGATCGATATTAAGAACAAATCTCCCAAAAAGTCAACTTGAAGAAAAATCAAGAAATTACCTTGATCTGATGAAGAACAATAGATTAGATGTTGTTACAATGACTTATAGACCTCCAAAGCACCTTGGAATGGAAGAAAATCGGCCCAGATCGCGAACCCTAGTCGCCATGTCTCAAACTCGTAGAGGAAGAAGAAGAAATGGAAAAAAATGAAGATTCTATGCTGGTGTCCAGTATTTATACTGGGCGCAAATTTGCGTGCGCTAATCATCTGGATTAGTATGCGCTATCGGGGTATAAATCGCCCAATATCTCAGTCCAGTGACTTCTGGACTGAACCCGGCCAACAGTTAGCATGTGCTATGTCTCCAATAGCGTGCGCTAACTCCTGAAATTAATGCGCGCTACACTACCTCGTAGCGTGCGCTAGACAAAACACTAACCCAGTCCAGTAACTTATGGACTGAACCCAAAATACCAGGTAGCGTGCGTAACCCTTACGATAGTGTGCGCTACTATCGCACCATAGCATGCGCTACGCTCTACATAACGTGGGCTATTGACTGCCCAGTCCAGGGCAGCAGCTTCTGCCTCAATCCTGGAACCCCCATTAGCGTGCGCTAACTACTATACTTAGCATGCGCTAACGATGCTTAATAGCGCGCTACTCCAATTACTTAGCGTGCGCTATTCCTAATGAACAGGCAATAGGCTCGCACCAAAACTCATCACAACAACGGCTCCTGTCAACGGAACGACAAACATACTACAATCTCAATCGCAACCGGCACGTGTCAATGCATGACACACGATCAAATAGACACAAACAACGTACAATCCACTAAACAGTAGAAAAAAAACTCAATCCACCGGAAACGAAAATCCCGGGTATTACATTATCCCCCACTAAAAATAAGTTTCATCCCGAAACTTAAAACAAAGGCAACACAGTGATGTAAAACAAAACCAAAATGTTTAATCATCAAGTGACACTGTGATCTCCTGTCACGTGTCTCCGTAGGTTCAACAACCCGCACGGATTGAGCTAAAACAACCATCAAAACAAACCCCACAGAAAACATTCAAACCAGAATATCAGATATAAAGTACCATACATCAAACATCACATACCAACTCTACACGCGAGATAAAACATAAAATACTATCACTGGGCACCGATGGGCCCTCAAGGAGTAGGAACGGAATCCCGCTTCCCAAACACTGTAGCAACAGTCTCACAATGCACCGCTTGGTGTCCCGATTGACCACACTTGAAGCAATTCACCTTAGGCGATCGACAATTCTGTCGTGCATGGCCCACACGACTGCAGTTAAAACACGTCATCGCACCTCTCACCTTACTCACCATTTGAGTAAGATTCATAGACTGGTCGAACGAATGAGGAGTGCACCCAGGAGGACCATGTGAAACTAAAGGATCACGGAACTCACTTCTCTGACCTCTGGAAAAATTATCCAAGGTTTTCAGTCTGTTACTCCCCGAACTATCCTGTGACACAGAAATAGCCATCTCGATAGCTAAGGCTCAGTCTTGATACTCCTTCAACGTGGTATACATGAGTGGATCCATACTCTCACGGATACGGGGTTGCATGCGCATATTGAAGTATCGGATCTTGTCCGCTTCACTTCTCACCTCGTCATGGACATAACTCAGCTGTTGATTATAATCGACTATCGCCTGGGATATCGACACATCTTGAGGCGTGGCCTAGAAAAATTGAAAAATCCTGCATTCTCGAACAGGCTGCAGACAATATTCGGCTTCCATCACAGCCTTAAACTCAGTCCAAGTAGCCATACGATCTCTAGGTGCTACGACCTCCCACCATTCTGCAGCTTCCTTGTCGAGAAGGTACTGAGCAATCGGTACTCTCCTCTCATCCGGATAAGACACAGCATCAAATGTTCTTTCCAACTGGAAGAGCCAGTTCTCCCAACCTAACGAATCAGAAGCACCCGCAAAATGAGGTGGATGCATTCTCATCACATCTCGCAACCACTTACTAGCTCCGTCATTCCCCTCGGGAGGTTCATTCCTGTTTTCTGCTTGATTCATATGCGCCAAATGATTTACCAACTGCTGGAGGATGGTAGCAGCGCCAACATTAACATTATCCCTAGCTGACTATTCCTGCTCACGCGACTGGTCATCCCGACCATCCGTACTGGGCTGGTTGGCACTCGCCAACGAGCGAGTCACCGAATCATGATCCTGATTACGTCCACGGCCGCGACCACGACCTCGACCTCGTCCTCTCAGCATACTGATCATACAATCGTTCAATGCAATGAAACATAGCATCACATAATTATGACATCACGTAATCTTATCACAATATCAATACAAAAGGTAATCACATGTTACCACAATCATCATCACAATCAACAGCACATCGGGTAATCCACGGTCATGCTCTCTTGGCGTCGACACCCATAGGTTCCACCCAACCATCCCCCGGTGGAAAATGCATACAACAGATATTTCCACACATCACAAACACATCTAAGCCATACAACACAATTCATCTTAATGCGCGCTAAATCTACGATTAGCGTGCGTTGACTAAATCACTTAGTCTACCAAGTCCAGTTACCGTGTGCTGAGTAGCACATTAGCGTGCGCTAATTGACATACTTTAGAAAAAAATTTACTCTCCACCCTTTTTGAAGTTAAAAACACGTTTGATCTAAAAATACAAAAATTTTATGATGTGGAGGTTTTAAAATCCCATATTCAAATCGTTTGAAAATAGCACAAATACGCAAAAGAGATTCTCTCAAAATTCTTTCAAACCCAACAAAAGTTCATCATTGGTAACATCTTATCAAGTATCCAAAATACTTCAAAATGTTCGTTCGTATGCATACAAACACGCAACGGATATAATTAAATCAACAATCTGAAATCCATCGATTTCGAAACACATGCCCATACGGCATACAAAATCACCAATTCCACAAACCACTCACAAATACCGGTTCGAACACATGTCAAAACATTCATCCAAGTTTAACAAAAAAAATAACTAACACCGTTTTGAACACAAGTTGAAACCATCAATGCTTCCCTTGAGCATCTCTAATCAGTACACACGTAATGCATCACAAGTACCAAATACAACTTCATTTTACAACAAACTTGTGATAGAGTCAGTAAACACAAAATACAACGGAGGAGACATACATCACAGATCGCACAAAGATGACAGTCGCCCACGGTACTAATCTTCTCTCGTCATCCGACATCTTAAGTGACAGAACAAAACACAACAAAACTCAACTCAACTTGTCAATCGACACCTCGAATGGCAGCACAACACATCACTCGACTTGACCCGACAACCTAGGTTTCCACAACCTAAGCTGCGATACCATAATTATAACATACCCACAATACAACTGGGAATATTACACGCCGTGGACCCCACATCGGAGATTAGCCAGGCTGAATACAAACATACGACCAAATGTATGACTGTTCGGGATCAAACAACATAAGACACGGACCGATAAGGTCGGACAACAAAATCCAATACTAACAATTTGTAACAACTCATCCCCACACCGGAGTTCCAAAATACAAAAACGATACAACACAATGGAAGACTGAAAAATAAAACAACGACACAACAACTACAGCTACATTCCATATCTCTTTATTAGTATCGCGGTCCATCATCTTTCGCACTGATCCTGTGACTGCTCCACGCTCCAGCATGAACATGGACACAAAACAGATATCCACCCCCCGATTACTGGGGGGTTAGTAAAACTCCACTGTTTAACTAGTGTAAATATCAAACTATACAAAATGTAACAAGCATGTAGCAATTACGAATCCCATATGACAACCAGACCAAATTATTCATCAAGTCAAGCAACCATAACTCGGATAGTCACAACTAAACTAATCATGTGTTACCGAGAGGTTTTAATAAACTAGACACCAAATATAAATGAAGTTCTTGTAAAAGTAACTGTCATCTCGGGATTTTAGAAAACGCAAATCCTTAGGATCTCATGTCCTGGGTTTGTAAAACCGTTGTCAAACATCAGGGTCTCAATCCCAAGTCCCATTTTAAAGTCAATATTTTACAATCCAAAAATAATTCCACAATCGCTCGGGTCTCAGCCCAATTGTTCCGTTTCGTAAAACTTTCTTTTCAAACACTTTATTTCTCAAAACATACATTCCGACTCTGTGATCCACCGTCACGAGTCACCGCAGGTACAACAACCCGCACGGTCTTTTATCAAAACACAACAATCATACATATCAATCCTCGACTACGTGACCTACCATCACGAGTCACCGTAGGTTCAACAACTCGCTCGGTCTTAACAAAACACAACAATCACAAATATCAATCCTCGACTCCGTGATCTACCGTCATGAGTCACCGTAGGTTCAACAACCCGCACGGTGTCAACAAAATACAACAATCACAAATATCAATCCTCGACTCCGTGATCTACTGTCACGAGTCACCGTAGGTTCAACAACCCACACGTTGTTAACAAAACACAACAATCACAAATATTAATCCTCGACTCCGTGATCTACCGTCACGAGTCATCACAGGTTCAACAACCTGCACGGTGTTAACAAAACACAACAATCACAAATATCAATCCTCGACTCCGTGATCTACCGTCACGAGTCACCGTAGGTTCAAAAACCCAAACGGTGTTAACAAAACACAACAATCACAAATATCAATCCTCGACTATGTGATCTACTGTCACGAGTCACCGTAGGCCCCGTCGAGCCCACACGGTTGGACGTACTGTGTCCTGACCCTATGATCCTCCATCATGTGTCATCGTAGGCCTCGTCAGACCCGCATGATTGGACTCCAGCACCACATACTAAGTTTCGATCCCATGGTCGTCTGCCATGAATCCTCATAGGTCCCATCGAACCCACACGAGTGAACTTAGCATTACCACACATAACTTTCACGTTCAAATTTCTTCAACAATGAGCACGGCCAATCAAACAGATTGATCACCAAATCACACATCATGCACACATAACACAATCTCAACAATTCAACCATCATCATCAACGACACGCACTCTAGCATAACTCATAATCAATATACAATATATATAACCATGTGCACAACCGAACCAACACGGTCATTACAATCTTGTACATATAACACAGCACACAATACATATACCAAGATGACATAATCATCACAAGTCTTCAAAACATGTAAAACATAATCAATTCACACGAACCATGTTTACGAAGGCGACAAGTCATTACAATCCTAGTACGTGCTTTCTAATCACAAGTTACAAGACGTATAAATAAGATACTTGCCTCGAAAATCGTTACAAGATCTCCAACGAACACGACACAACCCGGGAACCTCGATTACCTACAAACCTCCGAGAGAAAACAACGAAAACACAATTACAACGAGGTTCACGATCAACAATAACGGAAATCACATCAACTATCGAAGGAAAACTTATTCGAACATTTAATCGAGCAATAAATATTCAAAACCCTACAAGAACACCAAAATCATGGATCGGGTTAAACGAACCAAAAATATGGATATACAATCCATAAAACATGATTGATAACATCATATTGCACCAACTGATTCAACAAAAATGGACTAGGATCGATATAAAGAATAAATCTCCCCAAAAGTCAACTTGAAGAAAAATCAATAAATTTCCTTGATCTAATGAAGAACAACAGATTAGATGTTGTTACAATGACTTAGAGACCTCCAAAGCACCTTGGAATGGAAGAATTGGCCCAGATCGCGAACCCTGGTCGCCACGTCTCATACTCGTGGAGGAAGAAGAAGAAATGGAAAAAAATGAAGATTCTAGGCTGGTGTCCAGTATTTATACTGGGCGCAAATTATCATGCGCTAATCATCTGGATTACCGTGCGCTATCGGGGTATAAATCGCCCAATATCTCAGTTCAGTGACTTTTGGACTGAACCCGACCAACAATTATCGTGCGCTATGTCTCCAATAGCGTGCGCTAACTCCTGACAGTAACGCGCGCTACACTACCTCGTAGCGTGCGCTAGACAAAACACCAACCCAGTCCAGTAACTTCTGGACTGAACCCAAAATACCAGGTAGCGTGCGCAACCCTTACGATAGCATGCGCTACTGTCGCACCATAGCATGCGCTACGCTTTACATAACGTGCGCTATTGACTGCCCAGTCCAGGGCAGTACTTCTGCCTCAATACCGGAACCCCCGTTAGCGTGCGCTAACTACTGTCATGTGCTAATCATTTGGATTAGCGTGCGCTAACGACGCTTAATAGCGAGCGCTACTCCAAGTACTTAGCGTGCGCTATTCCTGCTGAACAGGTAATAGGCTCGCACCAAAACTCATCACAACAACGGCTCCTGTCAACGGAACGACAAACACACTACAATCTCAATCGCAACCGGCACGTGTCAATGCATGACACACGATCAAATAGATACAAACAACGTACAATCCACTAAACAGTAGAAAAAAATTTAATGCACCGAAAACGAAAATCCCGGGTATTACAATTATATATTATATTATTTAATTATATCAACTGGGAAAGATAAATATAATATTAGATATTATATTTATTAGACGATTAAATAATAAGTAATATATATAATATAAGATGTTATACATATTGTATTATTTAATAAGTTGAGGGGCAACTAAGCAAATAATAGAGCTTGACTCTAGGGTTTACTTAGTATAAATAAAGGGTGTTGGACAACGAGTTGTAAAAGTAAAAAATACAGAACCATAATTGTGCAAGGAGAATATCGACGCCCTTAAAACAAGCGGCCGGATTGTTTCTGTCTGCGAATCCCATTTCGACCATCTCCGCCTTCTTTCCTTAGTTTATTTTGATCAACATTACAAATTCTTATAGCAAGAAACTATTTATTGTACTGTTCATCAACATTATTCATAAGAATCTAGCAATCCGGCTTGTACTAGTTGTTCGTGTGTGAATCACCAAAAGAGGAAGACGTATAAATCAGCCTCTGGTACGGGTTACAAATATGTTCTTCGAATTAAGGTGATTCGATGAACTCTTTATAAACCAATTAAATTACAGCATGAAGATCCTCATCTGGGTTTTTCATTAATTTACTCCGCTGTGTTTTGCTCATATTTATTTGATATACAAAAATCCCAACAGTGGTATCAGAGCCAACTTGCTGTGATTTAATTAGTGTGTAGAACGTGTTTATATACTTTGAATATATAAAATTATGTTCTTGATCATATTTATGAAATTGAGATTTTATAAATAATTTTCTGATTTAATTTGATCAAATTGGATCGCTAAAAATCAATTTTCTGGACTATTTATCGCATAAACTACTGTCTAGAACTGTTCTGGAAAAGCACAACGAAACGGGCAGCAGGTCCGGGTCAGGTTGAGAACCGCGGACTAGGACCCATGGGTAGCGATAAAATTGCAAAAATAATCCCGATGAAGACAGGATTCGAACCCTGGTCGTTCAGACCCGTGCACCGGTCCCAACCATCTCGACTGGAACTCCCTTTTGTGAAATTTGTTCATTGATAATTTATTTATCTACTGTTTTATAAAATCAAAATAATTGTTTCAAAATACATTTCTTGCAGCCGACGGGATTCGAACACGCACGGCCGTGTGCGGCCAGAAAGTGCTCGGCCAACTGGGCTAATGTTTCAGATTGTTGATCCTTGAATGGATATAAATCTTATACCAAACTGTTAGGATTGTGGTCATGCTATACACTTTTCATGTTGGCTCATGAAAATCACGTTAAGATTGTGGTCATGCTATACACGGTCCTATGTCTTTTTATGTCATGTGATGCTATGTATGTTTAAATTTATGCATGTATGTGATGCAATATATATTTATATGCATGTTAGCCAACATAGACATAAAACAAAGGATAAAACCCCTCGTTAAAATTTTTAATGCTGTTCAATTAAAACACCTATCAAGACTTCGATCATCCTCAGCAGGTCCTGCCAAAGCTAGGTGCACGAATTATGTAATGCCCGGTTATCTCCTTCTAAGCCAATAATCATTTTATACCTAAATGCATTTATATAATATGCATGAGGGAAGCATGTCCTATAAGTAGATATTTCATGAGCATGAATAATTGCGATCTATGTGCTTAATTACGTTTTGTATCTATGATACATTGAATATGTGATTTATTCTTCCTAACATGATAAAATTTGTCTTTATATATGTCTCATTGCAGTGAGAAGCTCAGTTTCTCGGTTAACGGAGATCGATGTTCTAAATGACTACAAAGTGATTTTATTTGTTAATTGCATTTTTGCATTCCTTTCACATTTAATGATTCACTTCATCTCATAGTCAACTCACTATGTTGAAGCGTATTAAACATACTAAATGAACTCTAGGCACAGGTGGCAAACCTAGAAGTACAAATAGAGTCACTGACATATCTATAGTAGGTTAACTGGTTTAACCCTGGAGCTTAGTGGTGTGTGTGTTTAATATATTTAGATATATGAATCAAATGGATAATATTTGTTTAACCTAATAAAACGTGTCAAATGTTTGATTCTTATCAATATTATAAATAATTGGACATGTCACTTCTCTATTCGTCCCAATTGCGGTCGGAACCAATAGAATTTATCTTTTATTTTATCATCATCATCATGTCATATTGATATGTGAGCCCTCACATTCTTATCTGTAGCGTTATAGTTATGAAGGTTCAGAGAGTTTGACAATAAAATCTCTTATTAGCTCTTTCAGCACTTTCTGCATAAGTAACCGATTTTAAAAAACAAAAACACACATTAAACTTATACAAAACCACAAGTCCGGCCATTCATACCCGAAATATGTTCAATATCTATTAAGAACCGGTTTAAACTAACCAAGAGCCGGCCTATAACTATTTGAACCGATCCAGTCTTTGAAACATGACTTCTGGAAGCCATTTGAGGGTATATTTGGTATTTCACCCTCAAAACCGCCTCTCTCACTTGGATAAGAGAGGAAAACCGATCATAAACCCTCAATAACACTCTGAAATAGACCTATAAGAATCTCTCTTCGACAAATGACCAAATATTCAAGGAAAAATCATCAAAACACCAACACCTCATATCCTTTGGCAATCATGGCGAGTTTCCTTTGTTTTCTTCAAGTTCTTGCAATCTTTCTTGATTATTTCGAAGAAAGGAGGGTTGTTAAGGCCCTTAGACATGTCATGATAATGTTAAAAATTCATCCATGGCTTAACCTTGTGTTTAGTGTGGATGTATAGAGCCTAATTCATCACTAGACAACATAGAACTCAATTCTGCCACCTTTTAGAAACATCTATGGATTGTGTATAATTCGGGTAGTTCATGGTCTGGTGTTATTACGTATGTTAAGGATATTATATCAAAATGTATGTTAAGGATATTATATCAAAATGTGATGCAAATCTAACTTATAATCAAGCATTTATAAGCAAAACAAATTCCGTTATTTAAAGGTCTCGCTTAATTCTCTTGAACAATTGTTTGTTGTAGAATATGTTACATAAATTGTTACATATTTTCATATTTCATAATAAGTTTTCTTGTATAAGTAAAGGAGAAGGATATAAATTGTAAACATAGTATATATCGGTATATATGCATAATTATTGCATTACGGTAACTAGTTGTGAAGAGATAAGTCATGGATGATCCTAAATTGTATTCCAACATTTTGTAGCTTTCATGAAGGTAATGTTAAGTGCAACATGGTTAATTAATTCAGGGATTTTAGCACATTCATCTAGCTAGAGAAGCTGATCTTTTCACTTCAATACACAGCTGGACCTGAGGTAAGATGAGGCTTTTCCTTGCTGGATCAAAAGGATCATATATTGCTTGATATTTTCATATGTGACTGTTATTGAATGATCATGCATAACATGGGTATGTGAAAGAATGTTTGAAAAAAAGAAGTATGGTACTTGATTGATGGAGGGTAGGCATGGGACACGGGGGACCGGCGGACCCAACACGTAGTGGCAAATACTTGTGGCTGAAAGTCGGTCAAGGAAACCCACAGTGAATGAAAAAGATTGAATATGGTTAATACCATTGGTTTAAAACCAGTATGGGAACCCCCGTATACATGTTTTATTGGCCAATTATATGAACAAATTCCGAAAACCATGGCCTATCACTATCAATCGAGTATCACACTCAAGGGTACCCGATGAAAGGATTTTACTAGAACATGCTATATCATATAAAGTACTTTCGTTGATGAATGTGATATGTGATACTTTGCTATTACAGAAGTTTCATCTTAGTGAACCATTAGCTCAATAGATTCTTATGATACAAGTGATGATGCTCATGTTTAGAGGTTGACTATACTTCTTCAGTGCCGCCAGTCGGAGACTTGTCCATATGCCATGTTCTCGAGCTATTTTGCCCCTATGCTGGAAGACAATGTATTAAACTTAATATTATGTAATGATTTGAACAAATAATGCCAGTTTGCGTTATTTTCCTGAGTTCTTGCTTTTATCAAATTTAAAATTTTGGTTTTCAAAGTATAAAAGAGTGATACTCCCCAACTTGGTAGCACAGACACCTTTTCGGTTCAGCTAATAGGTTAAGGGGCATTCGAGTTGTGGTATGAGAGTGAAGGTTTAAATCTTTCATGCAGACAGAAAATGGAATGTGGACATTCTCGACTAAGGGATATGGTCAACTTTTATCTGTTAAGTATTATGTTTAATAGATTACAATCTATTAGTTGTCATTATCATTATTGTGTGTTCGTTATTAGCTTATGAATTGGTGGGATTGGGCAGTACAGAGGAAGTGATGGCACACAAAAGGAAGACAATAGATGATCCAGATCCAAACCACAACCTTCTTGAGCATTTGGCTGAGCTGATGCAGCAACAGACAAGGATGTATGGTGAACAAATGCAACAATTATTGAATATGCAACAAAGAAACGAGGAACAAAACCGAAAACCTCCACCAAGAAACAATAATGGACCAGCAGTGTATGAGAAATTTAGGAAAATGGAACCTCCTGATTTTCATGGGGTTTCTGATCTTATGGTTACAGAGGAAGGGGTAAAATCACTTGATGTTATCTTTGATTACATTCAAATCGAAGATGCTGAGAAGATACTTTGTGTGGTCTTTCAACTCAAGAAAGACGCAAGAACTTGATGGGAAAGAGACAAACTCGCAATCAACATGGAAGATCTGACGTGGGATAGATTTAAAGTAATATTCTATGATAAATACTTCACTAGGGATGCAGAGTCTCTCAAGGTCAAAGAGTTTTTGGAGCTGAAGAAAGGGGTTTTGTCTGTTTGTGTATATATCCAGAAATTTGAAGAAGGTTGCATGTATGTTCCCTATATTGCTAGGGATAATACTGAGAACATTGATCATTTCCTAAGAGGCCTCTGACCTAAAATTAGAAGAGATGTGAGGATGTCTACATTAACTAAGTTCAGAGAAATCATTGATAAACAGCTGCTCACAGAATCTGATGAAAAGGAGATACAGAGGTCTTATCAATGGAAGATACAAGCATTTGCTTCAAAAAATTCACCACATTGGAAGAAATTGGAGCAAAAACCAGGCAAAGTCAATCAAAAGCATCTTATAGAGAGACATTTTCCAAATACAACTGAATGTGGGAAAAATCGATTTGGAGAATGTTTTGTCGGGTCAGATAATTATTTCAGGTGCAAGAAGCCCGGGTATATGGCAAGAGATTGCCCAAACCCACAGAATAAAGTTCAAGGAAGGGTGTTTGCAATGACACAAGAACAAGCTGATGCAGATGCTTCTGTAGTCTCCGGTACCATTGTGATCTCAGGAATTCCTACACTTACATTGATAGATACAGGATTCACACATTCATTTGCATCATATGCATTTATGAGAAAATCGGGCGTTAAACCAAAACTACTGAAAGTTGGTTATAATGTGGCTGCTCCATTTGGAGAAAATAGGGATTCTGACCAAATGTTGTGGGCTTGTACAGTTCGAATTTGCGGGACGGTACTCTACACCGACCTTGTTGTCCTACCAATATCTTTTGATGTTATCCTTGGTATGGACTGGCTATCTAAATATTGTGAAAATGTTGATTGTAATAAGAAGATCGTGGCCTTTCAATCAGTAAATGGAGGACAGTTTACTTTTAGAGGTAATTCATATTCCTGCTCTTTGCCAATTATAACTACACCGAAAGCTAGGAAGATGTTAAATAAGGGGTGTACTGGCTATTTGGCTGATGTTTTGGACACCTCCCTTGAAATGAAATTGAAGCCTGAAGATATAGATGTGGTTAGAGAATTTCCTGAGGTGTTTCCATATGATCTACGAGGGTTGCCGCAAGATCGGGAAATTGAGTTTGCAGTCGATGTTATGCCAGGGACTACCCCTATTTCTAATGCCCCATACAGAATGGCACCAACAGAATTCAAAGAGTTAAAAATTCAGCTACAAGAATTACTTGATAAGGGATTCATCCGTCCTAGTTGTTCACCTTGGGGAGCGCCTGTCTTATTTGTGAAAAAGAAAGATGGCTCATTGCGATTATGCATTGACTATAGAGAACTGAATAAGGTGACCATCAAGAACAAATATCCTCTTCCAAGGATAGATGATTTATTTGATCAGTTGTAAGGAGCATCAGTATTCTCAAAGATTTATTTATGTCCCGGATATCATAAACTGAAGGTCAAAGAAGAAGATATCCAAAAGACAACATTTAGAATGCGATATGGTCACTATGAATTTTTAGTGATGCCTTTTGGTTTGAAAAATGCTCCAGCAGCATTTATGGATCTGATGAAATGGGTATTCAAAGAGTTCCTTGATAAATTTGTGGTGGTGTTTATCGTTGACATCCTTATCTATTCACATGATAGAGATGATCAAAAAGAACACCTCAGAATTGTGCTTCAAATTCTCAAAGAAAAATGGTTGTATGCTAAATTCAAGAAATGTGAATTATGGATAGAACAAGTGGTATTTTTAGGGCATATTGTATCCAAATATGGCATTTAAGTTGATCCAAACAAGGTAGAGATGGTGAGTAACTGGCCAACACCAATGAATGTATCACAGGTTCAAAGTTTCTTAGGACTAGCTGGATACTACCCACAGTTTGTACAAGGATTCTCAAAGATTGCAACCCCATTGACATTGTTAACAAGGAAGAATACAAAGGTTGTTTGTACTGATGCTTGCGAGGAGAGTTTCTAGGAATTGAAGCGTAGATTAACTACGGCTCCTGTTCTTGCCACTCCTGTAGGAACGGGTGGCTTTGTAGTTTACACTGATGCTTCTAAAAATGGTTTGATTGGTGTATCAATGCAACATGGGAAGGTAATAGCCTATGCCTACAGGCAATCAAAAGAGTATGAGAAGAATTATCCAACACATGATTTAGAACTGGCTGCTGTTGTCTTTCACTAAAACTTTGGAGGCATTACCTATATTGTGAAAAGTATAAAATCTATACAGATCACAAAAGCGTGAAGTACTTTTTCACACAGAAATAGCTGAATATGTGACAAAGGAGATTGTTAGAATTGGTGAAAGACTATGATTGTGAGATCAACTATCATCCTGGCAAGGCAAATGTGGTTGCAGATGCACTAAGTAAAAAGTCTATGTCTTCCTTTCTAATCATGCATAAGCCACTATCATTAGACCTGCGAAAATTAGAATTGGAAATTGTGCCCAAAAGGAAGATGTGTTCATTAACAGCACTCATATTGAAACCTGCACTTCAATATATAATCAAAGAAACCCAGAAGGCGGATCACTACATAGGCAAATTGGGGAAAAAGTTGATGAGGGAAAATTACCAAACTTCTCAGTCTCTAGTGATAAGATATTACGATATAAAGGGAGACTGTGTGTGCCCGTCGACACAACCATCATAGGAGACATTCTGAAGGAGGCTCATTCCAGTCCTTATTTAATACATCCAAGTTGTAATACCCTCGCCTTTAATATTGTATTTTCTGATTTAAGCTAAGTATTTTCGCACCATATCTGTGTTGTTGTAGCGAGTATATCGACGAATTATTTTAAGTTGGAATCATGGTCATTCATACTATATTAATTGTTGGGTGATATTGGGAGAATTCCATTTTTGCTTGTTATAGCACTTAACGTACGTTAACCTATCTTCTTAACGTACGCTATGTACATCGCCTTACGTACGTAACATCCATATGTTAACGTACGTAATGCGGGAGATCCACCAGCAGTCCGCCTTTCGGCGGGTGGGGCCGAGCGGGGGTAGGTGGTCGGGAGTCGATCGCGACAGCCAAGTCAACGGCAATTACGTACGTAATAGCTATATAGTTACGTACGTAACGAATTGCGTGTTTTGAGGCAGAAGGATCTGATGAAATTGGTTACGTACGTAATGATCGTGAGATTACGTACGTAAGGACTTTAACGTACGTTAACCGCTTTCGTTAACGTACGTAATGCCGAGTTCAGATTATAAAAGTATGACTTGCCATTCATTTCCTACTCGACCCTTTCAACCTCCCAACTGAGAAAAACGATTCCTTTCCCTTCCAACTCCGTTTCTAAGCCTTTCTAACTTGTGTTGGAGCTTCAGCACTTGATTGGTGACTTGGAGAGTTAGAGATTGAAGTGTATCCCTTGAAGTGTTGGTGTTATTCTTCATTTTGAGGTTGGTCTTTCTTTAACTCATATCAATTCCATGCTTATGATGATGTTAGTAGATAAATACTACACAAAATGTTAGTTTAAGCTAGTGTAAACATGATAAGTTAATTGAATCATGCTCAAACTAAGTGAAGATTAATATTAAAGGTATTAGTGTTACTTCTTGATGTAAATAACTTCATAATGTGATTGTGTGGATAATGATATACATAAAACCTGATGTATAACATGATAATTGGAAGTTGATTATAGTCTCAACACTAGGAACATGTTAAGGATGAAATCCTTAATGATTAGAGGTGGGAGATATTAAACTTGTCTTGAACATTCAATTGATTCTTGAAGATAATATGAAACCATGATTTTTGGCCTCTTAAACCAATACTTTTCTAATAAAATTGTTGAAAGAATTATGTTAACCCTTTGAGGATGATCTTCACAAGATGGGATGAAGTTACTTTTAAAATTTCAAGTATCCAATGATATAACTAGGCTTTTAATAAATTCTTCAAAAGTAAAACAATGGATTTTGATAGAAGGAAGTTGTAATCTTCATGTATTCAAATTAATCGATTTCGTTAAAGGGTGTTAATCACTACATTAATAGGTTGATAATGTTCTTAAGAGGATTGTGTTGAATTGATGATACGAATGCGGTAGAGGAGTAGTCGAATTCCATTTCATTAATCCGTGCGTGTTAATGTAATATCCGTGTTTTCTATTTTCGGTAATTTCTATTTTTGGTGTGTGTTCGTTTCAGACAACTCGCATAGCACTGTTTTGGAATTCTGAATCTATTTTGTTCTTGGAGTTTTTCCGTCTGGTCGAGTTTCGAGGATGTTTTTGCATAAATTCATCTTGAATTATATCTTGCCGCATGTGCGTTCGATTCTCGTAAAACTTGTTCGTTTTCGTTGTTTCTTGATTTGTATAAGTTTGTATGGTTGAGTTGGTCGTGTTGAAACTTTCGATTTGTTAATCCGACGTTGTACCGCGATTTTTCGAGCACTCGGGCCGTTTTTGTAATTTTCATAAGTTTGGGGAATTTCGCTTTATTTGCTTCATTTCAGACTCTCTAGTGATCGGGATTATATTCTCTTTCAACGCTCAGCTTTGTCATCTTGATTATTACGTGTTTATGTTTCCGGATCCTGGTCTTGCTTCGCATTTCGACACTTTCGTCTTTGTTGGCAGTGTGCATCGTGCAAGATCAATCTGCTCGAGTAGCGCACGCTACTCCGGTCTTACTTGCGTGCGCTATCACTCTGTGGTTAGCGTACGCTGACCTGGGGTCCGTAGCGTGCGCTAACGATTTCAGCGGTCTGGACAGTAGGTTCAGTGTTTCTGTACTGGACCAGGTATCGCACGCTAATTCCTAATATTAGCGCACGCTAACCATGTCAGCTTACGCACGCTAACTAGAGAACAGTAGGCAGACTGTTCTTCCATGCCCCGTTAGCGCACGCTAATGCTTATGCGTAGCGTGCGCTAAGTCTGTTTAATATAAATAGGACAGCAACAGTCAACTTCGTCATTTTTCCTTCATTTCTTATCCTTCTCGGCTTTCAGCGATTCCAGGCGAGGGTTAGGGCCGATTCCGACTGTAGATCATCATTCACTACCACCGTGCATTCCTTGCGTGAATTCTTCAAGTTCCTACTCACTTTCCACCATCCGAATCAAGGTAAAAATTCCCAAAACCCTTGTTTTGAGATTTTGGGGGAAATTTGGGGATTTCTTGGGATTTGACTCTTATAGTCCGAATTATCACTGGGTTATCGCTAGACTTCGATCGTGTACTTGTAATCCTTCATTTTATTGTTGATTTGTGGTTTTAAACTTCAAGTTTTTCAATGTTCGTCACTTATAGTCGACGATACCCAAGTCATGACCGACAAATTGTTCCAGCGGGTAGAATTAGGATTTATTCTTACCTTTCCGCGTTATTGAGACTTGTGTATACCGTTATTGTGTTAGGAACGGATTTGGAAGGATCAGACGGACCGAAACCTATTCCTTCGCTGCTTTCCTTCGTTTCGTTTCATTCAAGGCAAGTACATGTATTACATTTCGTTATGTATGTTGTGATTTTCGAAACAAATGATGAACTGTGATTTTCGGGTGCGTGAGTTGTGTTCCTTCCACCCGGAGTGTCCGACGGGATGTCTGGGGGTCGATACTAAGGGGTACGGCCGTGGAAGTGGACTTGGGTGTGTGTGTGATTGAACTTCCACCCGGAGTGTCCGACGGGATGTCTGGGGGTCGATACTAAGGGGTACGGCCGCGGAAGTGGTATCCCACCCGGAGCGTTCGACGGGATGTCTGGGGGTCGATACTAAGGGGTACGGCCATGGGATACCAGTTGTGATTTTGTGACATCGTGATGATTGGAAACTGATTTGATTGCCAATGTAGTATTCCGGAATATATATATGGCAAATGACTTATGTTTGAGATGATTGTGCAAAAACCGTATTTTGTATATAATGTTGTGTAATTGTGTACTTGCACTAGCTATTCGAATGCTAACCCCTTAAATGGGGGAAATGCGTCTTATGCATTTCAGGTACCGGGAGGGCTGAGGAGCAGGCACGGGGCACGCACGCAAAGGATATGATGGCTTGATGATGTGGCTCGAGTCTGTATTTTTATGTCGTGTCATTGCACTTGTCGAGTACCGGAGTTAGACTGTTTACTTTGAAACTTGGTTTAAGTCCCCTGCGTGGGCAATGAATTGGTATTTATCTTATATTCATGTACTCCGTTAAAATGTTTTGGCCGAGGCCACGGCCTTACTTACTTTTTGAATGCATCATTTGGGATTATATTGTGGTTTATGTGTCAAGTGTCAGCCTGGTAGACCTCACGAGGGTTCTACGGCGTGTAATGTCCCATTTGTGAATTGGGGTGTTACATTTAAGGTATCGGAGCTTAGGTTTTGAATACCTAGGCTGTCGGTGAATTTTGGGTCTGTCAGTTGCGTCACTAGAGTCAGTGGTTGAGCCTAATATCATCATGCTACCGTCTTTTCGTGCGACCCGTGGCTGTAAGTCTCCTCGAACTCTTATATTTCTATAATTCGTTTTCTTGCGCTGTTCGGAATCGTGACTTGTGTTACCAACTTTGTGAATTGTGAATCTTTCTAATCTTGTTCTTTTCTTATTTTCCTTCAGTATGTTGAGAGGTCGTGGTAGACCGGCTAGGGGACACGGCCGAGGCCGTGGTCGTGGTGCTGATAATGAGAAGGGCTCACTTTCTCAGTCCTCTGCGGACTCAGCCTCTCACTCAGTGCCGTTGGGTAATAATGCCGACGCCGGGGCTACTGCCGTACTTCAGCAGTTGGTAGCCCAACTTACTCAGATAGGTCAGGGTGGATGCCAGAATCCGCCCCCGACACCAGAAGAGGAGGCTAGTAAGTGGCTTCAGACGGTGACTAAGATGCACCCACCTCGTTTCTCCGGATCTTCTGACCCTCTCGGTTGGGAAAATTGGCTCTTTCAGTTGTCCAGAACCTTCGATGCCGTAGCTTGTCCCGAAGACAGGAGGGTACTTATTGCCCAGTACTTCCTGAATAAGGAAGATGCGGAGTGGTGGGAGGCCGTTACGCCCATAGACCGTCGAGCTACTTGGGAGGAATTCAAGGCTACTATGGAAGCAGAATATTGTCCACCGCCAGTTAAGGAGCGCAGAATTGTGGAGTTCTTCACCGCTACACCTCAGGATGTGCCTATCTCTCAGGCCATCATTACTTACAATCAGCAGTTGGGTTTCGTGAGAGATCAGGTGAGGACGGAGGCCGATAAAATCCGTTACTTTAATATGCGCATGAAACCGCATATCAGGCAGAGTATGGCACCGCTCATGTGTGCCACTTTGAAGGAGTATCAGGATCGCGCTCTAGCGATCGAGATGGCCGCACCGGAATTAGAGTTGGGTGCCGAGGCCAAGAAACAGAAAACGGTTGGCAACTTTTCAGACGGCAAGAGTGGCCGATTTTCGAGAGCACAGTCAGCCCCTACACTGGGTAAGAGGCCATTTCATCAGGCTGGGGGATCTCAGGGTAACCGTTCAGTTCAGTCCATTGCTTTTGGTGGCAGGGTTTGTTTTAACTGCAACCAATATGAGCACTTGATGAAGGATTGTCCTTTTCCTCCAGTTATTTGCTACACTTGCGGGCAGAACGGGCATCGGGCGACTCATTGTGAGAGGGCCACTGTGGTCGTTAGGGTTCGACTACCACTACCAATCGAGGGATCACAAGACTCAGCCTACTCATATTCCGTAGAATTCGGGTCGTGGTAGGGGACGGGGTCAGCCGGATCGCCGTGCAGCCTCGAGTTCGGGTTCAGTCCACCCCCGATTGTATCAGATGAGGCGCACAGAGGAGGCAGACATTCCGGTGGCGTCAGGTACCACTCAAATCCTTACTCATCCAGTTTCAGTGCTTTTTGATTCGGGTGCTACCCATTCCTTTGTTGCATCGGATTGTGTGAGTCGTATTGGTTTTGACTGCTTGTTTGAGTGTGAGCCATTTGTAGTGAGTACGCCCAGCGGGGATCGTATGGTTAGGGACCGGGAAGTTAGGGATTGCCCAGTGAGGATCGGGAGCCGATATTGGACCTCGAATCTCATTGTTATAGACCTTAAGGGTGAGGATTTGATCCTCGGGGACGATTGGTTGGATCGTCACGGTGCTATCATGAACTATCGGACTCGTACTATCTCAATCGTGGCCGAGGATGGCCCCGAGCATACTCTCGTCGGCTGTAAGCCGGGTAGATCGGGGAGCGTGATTAGCGCCTTGAAGGCGATGAAACTTCTGAACCAGGGTTGTGTCGCCTACTGGTGTTATGCTCTGAAGGCGGAAGATGGTGGAGTTGATTTATCATCAATTCCAGTTGTTAGCGAATACCCCGATGTATTTCCAGACGACTTGCCGGGATTACCACCACAGCGAGAGGTGGAGTTCCCTATTGATCTAGAGCCGAATGCGGCCCCCATTTCTCGAGCGCCGTACCGTATGGCACCATCAGAGATGTTAGAATTGAAGAATCAATTGGGAGAGTTGTTAGATAAAGGGTATATTCGGCCGAGCGCATCGCCTTGGGGTGCGCATGTACTTTTTGTTAAGAAGAAGGATGGATCGCTTCGTTTATGCATCGACTATCGAGAATTAAACAAGCTAACCATCAAAAATAAATACCCTTTGCCCAGGATTGACGATTTGTTTGATCAGCTTCAGGGGCGACGCTTTTTCAAGATTGATTTGCGATCGGGCTACTACGATTGAGGATTCGGACGTCGATATTCAAAGCCGCTTCGACGAGATATGGCCATTACGAGTTTGTGGTTATGCCTTTCGGGCTAACCAATGCCCCAGCAGTGTTCATGCAGTTGATGAACAAAGTTTTTATTGAGTATCTGGACAAATTCGTAGTCGTTTTTATCGACGCTATTCTTATCTATTCACGGAGTCGGGAGGAGCCTGCCTTACATCTGCGGATTGTATTAGACACTTTGAGGGCCGAGCAGTTGTACGCGAAGTTCTCTAAGTGTGAGTTTTGGCTTGAGGAAGTGACGTTCCTCGGGCATGTGATTTCAGCAGAGGGAGTTCGGGTAGATCCGCAGAAGATAGAGGCAGTGATGGCTTGGGAGCCGCCTAAGAATGTGAAGGAGGTGAGGAGTTTTATGGGTCTTGCCGGCTATTACCGTAGATTCGTTGAGGGATTTTCTAAGATCGCTAGACCACTCACTCAGTTGCTCCAGAAAACTCAGAAGTTCGAGTGGTCTGCAGACAGGCAGGACAGTTTTGACGAGTTAAAGAGACGTTTGACTACCGCACCCGTTTTAGCATTGCCTCAGGGGAACGAGGATTTCGTAGTGTATAGTGATGCTTCAGGCCTTGGTTTAAGATGTGTTTTGATGAAGAGAGACAGAGTGATTGCTTATGCATCCCGCCAATTGAAACCTTATGAGGTAAATTATCCCACGCACGATTTGGAATTAGCTGCGGTCGTTTTCACCTTAAAAATTTGGAGGCATTATCTCTATGGGTCATCGTGTAAGATTTTTACGGATCATAAGAGTCTGAAGTACATCTTCAGCCAGAAAGAGTTGAATATGAGGCAGCGTAGGTGGTTAGAGCTAATTAAAGATTACGACCTCGAGATACTTTACCATCCGGGTAAGGCTAACGTAGTGGCTGATGCGTTGAGCCGAAAACCGATGGCTTTACAGATGTTAGAGGTACTTACACCGCAGAGTAGGATCCAGCGAGATTTCATCTGTCAGAATATTGAGGTTTGGGTTCAGAGAGTTCAGGGCCAGTTATGTGCGTTAGAGATCACTTCGTCCTTGACTGATGATATCAAGGCGAAGCAGTATGACGATCCGTTTTTGGTCCAGTTGAGGGAAGATGTGAGGAAGGGGAAAGCCCCTGGATTTGTGGTTCAGGATGATGGCGTTCTGAGATTTCGCGGCAGATTATGTGTACCGAATGTTATTGAGCTGAGACAGAAGATCTTGAGCGAAGCTCATACCACGCCTTACTCCATACATCCTGGTACGAGTAAAATGTACAAGGACGTGAGGAGTAACTACTGTTGGAGTAATTTAAAGACAGACGTTAGCGAGTTCGTGTCGAGATGTTTGACCTGTCAGCAGGTTAAGATCGAGCATCAGCGACCCGCGGGGTTTTTGCGACCGCTTCCTATCCCGGAGTGGAAATGGGAGGATATTTCTATGGATTTCATTACTAGTATGCCTAGGACTCGGACTGGAATGAACATGATTTGGGTTATTGTCGATCGACTGACCAAATCCGCTCATTTCCTGGGTATTAAGGACACTTGGGGTCCAGACAGACTGGCACGAGTGTTTATTGCAGAGATCGTGAGGTTGCATAGGACTCCTAAGAGTATTGTTTCGGATCGTGATGGCCGGTTCGTGTCACATTTTTGGTAGGCTGTTCATCGAGCTTTGGGGACTGAGTTGAGACTCAGTACATCTTACCACCCTCAGACTGACGGGCAGTCAGAGCGGACGATCCAGACGTTAGAGGATATGTTGAGAGCCTGTGCCCTAGATTGGAAGGATGATTGGGAGTCTCACTTGCCGTTGATCGAGTTCACGTACAACAATAGTTGGCACGCCTCGATCAAAATGGCACCATTTGAGGCGTTGTATGGGAGGAGGTGTAGATCGCCGTTGTGTTGGGACGATACGTCCGAGCTGATTGGTACCGAGCCCGATATGGTAGTTGAGACGAGAGAGAAGATTACTCTGATTCGTGATAGATTATTGACGGCCCAGAGTCGGCAGAAGTCTTATGCCGACACGCGTCGCCGGCCGTTGGAGTTCGAAGTGGGAGATCACGTTTTTCTTAAGGTGTCACCGACACGGGGAGTTTACCGCTTCGGCCAGAAGGGTAAACTTAGTCCGAGATATATCGGGCCGTTTGAGATTTTAGAGAGAGTGGGAGAGCTTGCCTATCGGTTAGGCTTGCCGCCGTCTTTGAGTCACGTTCATAACGTATTTCATGTTTCCCAGCTTAGGAGGTATGTATCGGACCCTAGCCATATTATTGACTTTGGAGAGATCGAGTTGGGACCCGACATTACCATCGAGGAGAGGCCGATTCAGATTTTAGAGCGTCGGGTGAAGCAACTTCATCATAAAACCATTCCTTTGGTTAAAGTTCAATGGTCGAGACATGGGTCCGAGGAAGCCACATGGGAGACGGAAGAGAGTATGCGGTCGAGATACCCTGAGTTGTTCGCGTTGTAAGTTTCGGGACGAAACTTATTTTTAGGGGGAGATAATTTAATATCCGTGTTTTCTATTTTCGGTAATTTCTATTTTTGGTGTATGTTCGTTTCAGACAACTCGCTTAGCACTGTTTTGGAATTCTGAATCTATTTTGTTCTTGGAGTTTTTCCGTCTAGTCGAGTTTCGAGGATGTTTTTGCATAATTTCATCTTGAATTATATCTTGCCGCATGTGCGTTCGATTATCGTAAAACTTGTTCGTTTTTGTTGTTTCTTGATTTGAATAAGTTTGTATGGTTGAGTTGGTCGTGTTGAAACTTTCGGTTTGTTAATCCGACGTTGTACCGCGATTTTTCGGGCACTCGGGCCGGTTTTGTAATTTTCATAAGTTTGGGGAATTTCGCTTTATTTGCTTCATTTCAGACTCTCTAGTGATCGGGATTATATTCTCTTTCAACGCTTATCTTTGTCATCTTGATTATTACGTGTTTATGTTTCCAGATCCTGGTCTTGCTTCGCATTTCGACACTTTCGTGCTGTTGGCAAAGCATCTGGCAAGATCAATCACGCTGAGTAGTAGCGACGCTAATCCGTCTTACGGCGCGGCGCTATCACTCGTGGTTAGCGACGCTGACTGGGGTCCGTAGCGTGCGCTAACGATTTCGGCGGTCCGGACGGAGGTTCGTGGTTTCAGATCGACTGTAGCGCACGCTAATACCTAATATTCGCGCACGCTAACCATGTCAGCTTGCGCACGCTAACAAGAGAACAGTAGGCAGACTGTTCTTCCACGCCCCGTTAGCGCACGCTAATGCTTGTGCGTAGCGTGCGCTAAGTCTGTTTAATATAAATAGGACAACAACAGTCAACTTCCTCATTTTTCCTTCATTTCTTATCCTTCTCGGCTTTGAGCGATTCCAGGCGAGGGTTAGAGCCGATTCCGACTGTAGATCATCATTCACTACCACCGTGCATTCCTTGCGTGAATTCTTCAAGTTCCTAATCACTTTCCACCATCCGAATCAAGGTAAAAATTCCCAAAACCCTTGTTTTGAGATTTTGGGGGAAATTTGGGGATTTCTTGGGATTTGACTCTTATTGTCCGAATTATCACTGGGTTATCGCTAGACTTCGATCGTGTACTTGTAATCCTTCATTTTATTGTTGATTTGTGGTTTTAAACTTCAAGTTTTTCAATGTTCGTCACTTATAGTCGACGATACCCAAGTCATGACCGACAAATTGTTCCAGCGGGTAGAATTAGGATTTATTCTTACCTTTCCACGTTATTGAGACTTGTGTATACCGTTATTGTGTTAGGAACGGATTTGGAAGGATTGTACGGACCGAAACCTATTCCTTCGTCGTTTCCTTCGCTTGCTTCATTCAAGGTAAGTACATGTATTACATTTCGTTATGTATGTTGTGTTTTTCAAATAAATGATGAACCGTGATTTTCGGGTGCGTGAGTTGTGTTCCTTCCACCGGAGTGTCCGACGATGTCCGGGGTCGATACTAAGGGGTACGGCCGTGGAAGTGGACTTGGGTGTGTGTGTGATTGAACTTCCACCTGGAGTGTCCGACGGGATGTCTGGGGGTCGATACTAAGGGGTACGGCCGCGGAAGTGGTATCCCACCCGGAGCGTTCGACGGGATGTCTGGGGGTCGATACTAAGTGGTACGGCCACGGGATACCAGTTGTGATTTTGTGACATCGTGATGATTGGAAACTGATTTGATTGCCAATGTAGTATTCCGGAATATATATATGGCAAATGACTTATGTTTGAGATGATTGTGCAAAAACCGTATTTTGTATATAATGTTGTGTAATTGTGTACTTGCACTAGCTATTCGAATGCTAACCCCTTAAATGGGGGAAATGCGTCTTATGCATTTGAGGTACCGGGAGGGTTGAGGAGCAGGCACGGGGCACGCACGCAAAGGATGGGATGGCTTGATGATGTGGCTGGAGTCTGTATTTTTATGTCGTGTCATTGCACTTGTCGAGTACCGGAGTTAGACTGTTTACTTTGAAACTTGGTTTAAGTTCCCGGCGTGGGCAATGAATTGGTATTTATCTTATATTCATGTACTCCGTTAAAATGTTTTGGCCGAGGCCACGGCCTTACTTACTTTTTGAATGCATCATTTGGGATTATATTGTGGTTTATGTGTCAAGTGTCAGCCTGGTAGACCTCACGAGGGTTCTACGGCGTGTAATGTCCCATTTGTGAATTGGGGTGTTACAGTTAAGAGGCGTAAATTTAGATGATGTTCTTAGTTCACTAAAAACTTAAACTTATGTTTCATATAGTAATCATTTTTGAATGTAATCGTTGGTAAAATAATGAAGAACGTAATTAAGCACAAGCTTATATCATAATTGGAAGTGTCGATGATTTGAAAAGATATTTTCACGATATTACATTGATAATAAACTAGACCTCAAGTATTTGACATTAATGTTAGAATATGTAAATGAACATGATAAACATATGATGATTTATAATTGGACCATTAAAGTGATCAATAGGATAGTTGATTTATTCTAGTAAAATTATGAATATTATTTATCTAATAATACCGTTATCGTACGAATGTGTTGTTGAATGAATTACATTTCATTCAAGGTTGCTTGTTCACGTGAGTATTGTTAGACGAGGATACCGTTCGTTTGACCATTCAAAGAAGGATTATTCATCTACGGAATTGAGGCAAGTTATCTTGCTTGGTTATAATGATGGTTGAATTCTTGTGATTATTATACGTTTCGTGTGTATGTTCTGATAATCTATGATTCGTGATATGGTGATACCCTTAATCGTATTATCATGGTGTTGGGGATGATATACCCGAAATTACCGTCCTTGTTACCATTAGTCCTTTTGAGCTTTGTTGACACTTCGGTGAGTGGTTCGATTCCTTGGTAAAAGTGTAATTCGTTGAGTTTCGTTGTCATGTTGTATCGTGACATCTCTGGAGTCATATCTGCGTGCCGATTGGTTATGTGTAGGATTTTTAGCCGGGCACTTGATGATCATGCGTGGATGTTTACCGCATTTAGATCGTGCACACGAGACGTAGTTCGTGAGGCTAATTAGGTACATCGTCCCATGTATATTTTGGATTCCGTATACGGGTTGGAAATGTGCACGGACACATTTTCGGATCGGGCGTACTGTGACGTCCGTCTTGAGCCATATTATATGGTCGTTCATATATTTGGTTATGTTCGACAGTTGGGACTGATTGTTTATACGCCTTCGGGGTATAGTCAGTAGTCGATGGTTTTCTTTGAGATCAGTATATATATGAATTGTATAATATCATGAGATTTATTATTTTATAGCTGACCCTGTGGTTTGGGGCGAAATACTTGTATTTCAGGGCGAGGAAAGGGCAAGGCACAGGAGGAGCACAATGGCGACGAAGGGTTTTGAAGTATGCTATTTCGGGGGCCCCGAGTCTTTTGATATTCGGTTATGTATTATTGTGATTTTCATATTATTTTGTGTCGGATGAATGTACTATAATCTGTTAGGTATTGCCCATCGTCATATGGTCTGTACCGAATTTGGATCCTGTGTATGCTTGCTCGTATTAAAGACATGTATAACTTATACTCCACATCGGGGTTTTTATTGTGGTATGGTGCCACGTTGTCAGGTTGTAAGTCTATATCGTGATATCGCCTGATGGGTCCCGGTAAGGGGTCCATGGAACTGTAATAGCCACTGTTTTCGGGTTTCTACAGAAGATGGTATCGGAGAGTGTGTTTTTATTTTGAGTCATTGTAGAATCGAAATAGCATCAAGAAACCTTCGTGCCACATGTAACCTATGCAAGCGCCTGACCCGTCAAATACGGTATGTTCTCATGAACCATAATTTTATTACTGGCATGATATTGACGATGTATTGGTCTCCTTACTTATCTTGGCATCTTGCTAACATGAGGTAAAATTCATATGTTTGAGGTGAACCTAAATTAATTATGTGATTGGAATTGTTTCGACTTGATGTTGATATGATATTGAGTGTGTAACACCTGTAGTGCCAGTGATTCTTTACGAACTACTTTGTTGGATAGGAAATTCCCTGTTTCTATTAACTTAGCTTGAATTATGATTGATAAATCGAACTGTACTTGTGACTTGATTCTTTCAGTATGGAAAGGAATCCGAGAGGCCGTGGCAGAGGGGGACGAGGCCGCGGAAGAGGCCGAATTCCGATACCACGAACCAACAGACGCTGGAATGTGGAACAGAGTTCCGCAGGCAGTGATTCGCCTTCTAGGGACTAATCACACCACACCGGAGAGAATGCACGTGTCGATCCTTACACCGTGATGCAGGGCATGATGGCCCAGATGACCCAAATGGGTCAGCTGATGGAATCTATGCAGGGAAATACTACTGGTCAACAGCAGGGACAACAGCCTCCGCCTCTGGTGCCTGGCGGGATCGTGAGCCGGATTATTAGAGACATATCACGGAAGCGACCTCCGACTTTTGAAGGCTCATCTGAGCCTGCTGACATTGTACACTGGATAGAGCATTTCGAGAAACTATTCGAGATGGTGGAGTGCCCAGAGGAAAATCGAGTTGCTGTGGCAGCCTACTACCTTAGTAAGAGTGCCCATACTTGGTGGCTTTCTGTGAGGCCTGCCGATGGGGCGAGTACTTGGGAGGAATTCAAGAATCTTATGCTAGATCGTTACTATCTTGCACCCCTCCGTGATGCCAAACTGTCCGAATTACTGAACCCCGACCCATCGGAAGACGAGGAGGTGTTAGCGATTGCTTAAAAATTCCAAGCACTTCTCCCTTTTGCTACGTCAGTTGTCCGTTCGGAAGCTGATAAGATCAAATATTTCCTCAAGAGGCTTAAACCCCGAATGAGGATGCAATTACTCAATCACCACTTTACGACCTTACCGGAGTTTATTGAGAAGGCTTTGGAGTATGAACTTACTGCAAAGGAGATTTCTAAGAAGCAGCCTCAGTTTTCCAACAAGAGATCCAGGAACCATACCCAAGGAGACAGTAACAGGGGGGTATTCAAGAAACCCCAGCCTGTACCAAATCCTTCTTAACGGCCACCTATGGCACCGAAACCGACAGGAACGCACTCTCGGATAATCAGCTCACCTGTCGTGTGTTATAACTGTGGGGACCAAGGGCATATCAGCTCCAAATGTCCGAAGCCGGCCGTTGCCTGTCACACTTGCGGAAAGAACGGTCATCGTGCTCGCTATTGCCGGCGTGGACTCGGGCGTGCTCCAGTAGCATCTCTTGCTCCAGTACAGTCTTCTGTTCAGGAACGTGCTCCTCCGTCCGCTTCTTACCAAACTACCGGGGCGAACATAGGGATGGGCTGTGGAAATCAAGTTGGTGCACCTGCTTCCGGGGTTGCAAAACCCAGAGTCTACGAGATGAAGAAAGCCGATGATCCCGAAGCCAGCACGATTGCAAGTACTCTCGAGATTCACTCTCATCCCGTTTGTGTTCTTTTTGATACTGGTGCTTCACACGCCTTTTTGTCTAGTTCTTGTTTGAGTCGTTTGCATTTGAATCATGTTACCGATTGTGAACCTTATGTAATTGGTCTACCCGATGGTAGAAGAATTATTGGGAGTCGTGAAGTACAGAACTGTCCGATTAGCATGAACAACCGTGAGTGGTTGTCCGACTTGATTGTGGTTGATTTACCTAAAGATGATGTAATCTTGGGTATCGAATGGATGGATCATCACGATGCCGTGCTTAGCGTCCGTAAGCGAATGGTGACCATCACATCGGATGATGGCGTCGAGTGTATTTTTCGGGGTGATAATCCCAATCATTCTGGGAGAGTCATCAGCGCTATGAAGGCTGTGAGATTACTGAACCAGGGATGCATTGGTTATTGGTGTTACATGACCAACACAACAGACCGGCCAGTCGAATTGGTTGATATTCCAGTAGTTCGAGATTATCCAGATGTATTTCCAGAAGAGCTTCCAGGAATACCCCCACAGCGAGAGGTAGAATTCACCATTGAGCTAGAGCCAGGGACGTCCCCGCTTTCGAAAGCACCATATCGTATGGCCCCGACTGAGATGCAGGAGTTGAAAAGACAACTTGAAGAATTAACTGAGAAAGGATATGTTCGACCCAGTGCATCCCCTTGGGGAGCGCCAGTGTTATTCGTACGGAAGAAGGACGGATCGCTGCGTTTGTGTATTGATTACCGGGAGCTGAACAAAGTAACAATTAAGAACAAATATCCTTTACCTCGCATCGATGATCTATTAGATCAGCTCCAGGGAGCCGCTGTATTTTCCAAGATCGACTTGAGATCCGGGTACCACCAATTGCGGATTCGAGAGTCTGACATCCCGAAGACAGCTTTTCGCACTCGCTATGGGTATTATGAGTTCGTTGTCATGCCATTCGGACTGACTAATGCACCTGCAATATTCATGGAATTGATGAATCGGGTTTTTATTAATTATCTGGATCGTTTTGTAGTCGTTTTTATTGACGACATCTTGGTCTACTCTCGTGATCATGAGGAGCATGAGTGTCACCTCCGCCAGGTTCTCGATGCATTAAGGTGAGAACAACTCTATGGAAAATTTTCTAAGTGTGAATTCTGGATGTCTGAAGTTATTTTTCTGGGACATGTGATATCAGCAGAGGGAGTAAGAGTAGACCCACAGAAGACGGAAGCTATCCGAGACTGGATACCTCCGAAGAACGTGAAGGAAGTTCGTAGTTTTCTGGGTCTAGCAGGCTATTACAGACGATTCGTGGAAGGATTTTCCAAAATTGCTCAACCGATGACTAATCTGTTGAGAAAAGATAAGAAGTACTTGTGGTCGGAAGCATGTTAGCAAAGTTTCAATGAACTCAAAAGTCGATTAATTTCAGCACCTGTTTTGGTACTACCTAGAGGAACGGAAGGATTCGTGGTATATAGCGATGCATCGAGACAGGGCCTTGGCTGCGTATTAATGCACGATGGGAAAGTGATCGCCTATGCGTCCAGAAAGTTGCGTCCTTACGAGGTCAACTACCCGACTCATGACTTGGAGTTAGCAGCCGTAGTGTTTGCTTTAAAAATCTGGCGCCACTATCTGTATGGAGTTACCTGCCGGATTTTTACGGACCACAAGAGCCTGAAGTATATTTTTACCCAGAAGGAGTTGAATATGAGACAAAGGAGGTGGCTAGAGCTAATCAAAGACTATGATATCGAGATCCTTTATCATCCAGGCAAGGAAAATGTGGTTTCCGATGCCTTGAGCCGCAAGATGGTGCAGGAGCAGATACTGGCTCATTTGACCGCCCAGAAGGAATTGCAATTAGAGTTCATGAGACCAGAGATTGAGGTCTGGTTACAACGTATTCAGGGACAACTGTGTACGCTTGAGATTTCATCATCCCTTGATGAGACGATCAGGATGAAACAGATGACGGACCCATTCTTATCCAGAATTCGAGGAGAAATCGATCAAGGGAAGTCCCCTGGATTTGTGGTTCACGAGGATGGACTGACACGCTTTAAAAACTGAGTATGTGTACCAGCAGACGAAGAGTTGAGGAATACTATTCTGAAGGAGGCTCATGCTACCCCGTATTCTATACACCCGGGATCGAACAAAATGTATAAGGATTTGAAGCCGTATTATTGGTGGGGTAACATGAAACGGGAGGTTGCCGAATTCGTTTCGAAATGTTTGACCTGTCAGCAAGTCAAGATTGAGCATCAACGACCAGCTGGCATGATGAAACCACTTCCGATTCCCGAGTGGAAGTGGGAAGACATGTCGATGGATTTTATTACTAGCTTGCAGATGAGCCGTCGAGGCATGAATACGATTTGGGTGATTCTGGATCGATTGACTAAATCAGCCCACTTCTTGGAGATGAAGGATACTTGGGGCCCTGAGAGATTGGCCCAATTATTCATCAAAGAGATTGTGAGACTGCATGGCACCCCTAAGAGTATTGTATCAGATCGGGATGGACGGTTCGTGTCGTACTTCTGGAAGGCGGTTCATCATGCTATGGGTACACATTTGAATTTCAGTACGGCTTTTCATCCTCAGACCGACGGTCAGTCTGAGAGGAAAATTCAAACTCTAGAGGATATGTTGAGGGCATGTGCTCTCGATTGGAAGCCTGACTGGAAAGCCCAACTTCCGTTGGTAGAATTCACATATAATAACAGATGGCACGCATCGATCATGATGGCACCTTATGAGGCATTGTATGGTCGTCGTTGTAGGTCCCATTTGTGCTGGGACGATTTGTCTGAATCTATTGGTACGGAACCTGATATGTTATTGGCAGCCCGTGAGAAGATTTCCCTGATCAAGAGTCGTCTCTTAACAGCCCAAAGCCGCCAGAAATCATATGTAGATAATCATCGACGACCACTCGAGTTTGAGGTTGGTGACCATGTACTAGTCAAAGTATCTCCTACTAGAGGTGTTTTCCGATTCGGGAAGAGAGGCAAGTTGAGCCCAAGGTATATTGGTCCGTTTGAGATCCTGGAACGAGTAGGCGACCTAGCCTATCGTTTAGCATTACCACCAGCTTTGAGCCGGATTCACAACGTATTCCATGTATCTCAGTTAAGGAAGTATGTTGCTGATCCAAGTCACGTTGTTCAATTCAACGAGGTCGAAATAGCCGATGACCATTCGTATGAAGAACGGCCTGTGCAAATACTGGAGAGAAGAATTAAACAGCTGAGGAACAAGGCGATTCCCTTATTAAAAATTCAGTGGTCGAGACACGGAGTCGAGGAAGCTACGTGGGAGACTGAAGATAGCATGCGAGATAAATACCCCGAACTATTTACCCCTTAGTTTCGGGGACGAAACTCCTTTTAAGGGGGGAGTATGTAATACCCTCGCCTTTAACAAATTGCGTGTTTTGAGGCAGAAGGATCTGATGAAATTGGTTACGTACGTAATGATCGTGAGAATACGTACGTAAGGACTATAACGTATGTTAACCGCTTTCGTTAACGTACGTAATTCCGAGTTCAGATTATAAAAGTATGACTTGCCATTCATTTCCTACTCGATTCCTTTCCCTTCCAACTCCGTTTCTAAGCCTTTCTAACTTGTGTTGGAGCTTCAGCACTTGATTGGTGACTTGGAGAGTTAGAGATTGAAGTGTATCCCTTGAAGTGTTGGTGTTATTCTTCATTTTGAGGTTGGTCTTTCTTTAACTCATATCAATTCCATGCTTATGATGATGTTAGTAGATAAATACTTCACATAATGTTAGTTTAAGCTAGTGTAAACATGATAAGTTAATTGAATCATGCTCAAACTAAGTGAAGATTAATATTAAAGGTATTAGTGTTACTTCTTGATGTAAATAACTTCATAATGTGATTTTGTTGATAATGATATACATAAAACCTGATGTATAACATGATAATTGGAAGTTGATTATAGTCTCAACACTAGGAACATGTTAAGGATGAAATCGTTAATGATTAGAGGTGGGAGATATTAAACTTGTCTTGAACATTCAATTGATTCTTGAAGATAATATGTAACCATGAATTTTGGCCTCTTAAACCAACACTTTTGTAATAAAATTGTTGAAAGAATTATGTTAACCCTTTGAGGATGATCTTCATAAGATGGGATGAAGTTACTTTTAAAATTTCAAGTATACAATGATATAACTAGGCTTTTAATAAATTCTTCAAAAGTAAAACAATGGATTTTGATAGAAGGAAGTTGTAATCTTCATATGTTCAAATTAATCGATTTCGTTAAAGGATGTTAATCACTACATTAATAGGTTGATAATGTTCTTAAGAGGATTGTGTTGAATTGATGATACAAATGCGGTAGAGGAGTAGCCGAATTCCATTTCATTAATCCGTGCGTGTTAAGAGGCGTAAATTTAGATGATGTTCTTAGTTCACTAAAAACTTAAACTTATGTTTCATATAGTAATCAGTTTTGAATGTAATCGTTGGTAAAATAATGAAGAACGTAATTAAACACAAACTTATATCATAATTGGAAGTGTCGATGATTTGAAAAGATATTTTCACGATATTACATTGATAATAAACTAGACCTCAAGTATTTGACATTAATGTTAGAATATGTAAATGAACATGATAAACATATGATGATTTATAATTGGACCATTAAAGTGATCAATAGGATAGTTGATTTATTCTAGTAAATTTACAAATATTATTTATGTAATAATACCGTTATCGTACGAATGTGTTGTTGAATGAATTACATTTCATTCAAGGTTGCTTGTTCACGTGAGTATTGTTAGACGAGGATACCGTTCGTTTGACCATTCAAAGAAGGATTATTCATCTACGGAATTGAGGCAAGTTATCTTGCTTGGTTATAATGATGGTTGAATTCTTGTGATTATTATGCGTTTCGTGTGTATGTTCTGATAATCTATGATTCGTGATATGGTGATACCCTTACTCGTATTATCATGGTGTTGGGGATGATATACCCGAAATTACCGTCCTTGTTACTGTAACACCCCGAGATATTCGGAGTATATTACAGCGCCGTGGACCCCCCACATGGGACCCACCAGGCTACAAACAAGAAAACTCCACTCGACTAACCATCCCGGTTAGCGAGGACACACATTTAATTATAAGACGTAAAAAGTTACGCCCGGAGCAACCGGCGAAATGATCATCAACCAACAATGTAACAATTTAAAAGCAATACAATACGGAGTTTGTAATGAGAAAGCCTAAGTACTCGCGAGTACACTCTATAAGTTTATAATTATTAAAACAACCAAATCGAAATGGACGAACGAAATAGAAAGACCCAAATGCACATGTCAACGACCCTGGCCAACGTACTCGTACTGTCCAGGTGCCCGCTCGTCCGGATAATCATAACCTGAAATTCATAACAAGAATTTCCCCAAAACGGGTCCCCAGAGGGGTTAGCAATTACGCTAGTACAAGTAATCAAGGCAAACCAATCTCTTACACGTTTCATAGTACATGCACCAAAACAAACAATTTCAAGGGCCAAAACGAGACATGTCTTTTCCGGAAACAAACAGTCAAATAATCAATTTGCCTAGGACCAGGACGCCACCATGAATCCCACCCGAGGCCTCTAAGGACCCCTTCCGGGCTGGCTAATTTATAACAACAAATCACGCATAGGCATCGCCTAGGACCAGGACGCCACCATGAATCCCATCCGAGGCCTCTAAGGACCCCTTCCGGGCTGGCTAGCGAAACAACTCATGAATCGAGAGTGAAGTCATAGATTCCCCCGAGGCCCCGTCGGACCCTCCCGAGGTGAGTAAAGCACACACAATATACATTACCATTTCACGTTAAGCATAAAGGTTTCCAAGAGTACTTGCCTTGAATATTTTGATGACGCAACGAACGGAAAGGATAATCACCGACGAACACTAGGAATCAACGGAACCGAACCTAACGATTCGAAGAACATAATTATAACCAACTCTAGCCGAATACACAAATGGAATACACCCGAAAACTCGCCTACGATTCATGTATATTCGCACAAAATAACAACGAGGGCGGACCACAACCAAACCCTCTCGATTCCGCAAAACTATGAAAAAATACCATGAATCCGTAGGGAAATTAATGATATCAACAAGATTAATCATATACATCATGAATCCACCAACAAAACGGAACGAATCGGAAGAAAATCCCAAAACCCCCAAATTAATCGAAAATAGGGTTTTAGAAATATTACCTTTGGAGATTCAAGTACTAAGATCCGTAGAACACGCGTCGGATTGATTGTCCGGGCTTCCCTACCGAAGAAAAATGGTGAAAATCGACCCCCCAAAGGACAAGGATGAAGAACTCTTCCCCTCTCTCTCACTCTCTCTCGCGCTGCAGGTGAAAATGAGGAAGAAGACGGTCGATTTCGTCTATTAAATACGAGTTGCGCAGTTGACCGCTTCGTGTGCCGCGGCACAGGCCGAAAATTTACTCCCAGGTTTTGGCATTGTGCCACAAGATACCGCGTGCCGCGGCACCCGGTACAGTTGGGTTTTGGTCGCAGAAGACACACGAGTGTGCCGCGGCACCGGCCTGGCACTGTGCCGCGGCACCGGATGGGTGTGCCGCGGCACACAGTACAGTTCGTCCAACCAACAACTGAAGGGATTTGTGTGCCGCGGCGCACACATCTTGTGCCGCGGCCCACACCCTTTTATGGGTCCCAAAATGATAAAAATGATCCGGAAAGAGAATAAAACGATAGGAATCAATATTTGGGAACCAATAACATGAAATGGATCCACGGCAACCCCGAAACGGCGGTTCCGCACCACAATAACGAGAATACAGTTCAACAGTTGACAGGAAGGACACACCGAAAGGTACACGAGGGTCACTATGACCGAGAAATATACCAAAAATGAAAATACAAGGGAAAGAAAAATACCGGATATTACAGTTACCGTTAGTCCTTTTGAGCTTTGTTGACACTTCGGTGAGTTGTTCGATTCCTTGGTAAAAGTGTAATTCGTTGAGTTTCGTTGTCATGTTGTATCGTGACATCTCTGGAGTCATATCTGCGGGCCGATTGGTTATGTGTAGGATTTTTTGATGATCATGCGTGGATGTTTTCCGCATTTAGATCGTGCACACGAGACGTAGTTCGTGAGGCTAATTAGGTACATCGTCCCACATATATTTTGGATTCCGTATACGGGGTGGACATGTGCACTGACACATTTCCGGATCGGGCGTACTGTGACGTCCGTCTTGAGCCATATTATATGGTCGTTCGTATATTTGGTTATGTTCGACAGTTGGGACTGATTGTTTATACGCCTTCGGGGTATATTCAGTAGTCGATGGTTTTCTTTGAGATCAGTATATATATGAATTGTATAATATCATGAGAATTATTATCATGTATAGCTGACCCTGTGGTTTGGGGCGAAATACTTGTATTTCAGGGCGAGGAAAGGGCAAGGCACAGGAGGAGCACAATGGCGACGGAGGGTTTTGAAGTATGCTATTTCGGGGTCCCCGAGTCTTTTGATATTCGGTTATGTATTATTGTGATTTTCATTTTATTTTGTGTCGGATGAATGTACTATAATCTGGTAGGTATTGCCCATCGTCATTTGGTCTGTACCGAATTTGGATCCTGTGTACGCTTGCTCGTATTAAAGACATGTATAACTTATACTCCACATCGGGTTTTTTATTGTGGTACGGTGCCACGTTGTCAGGTTGTAAGTCTATATTGTGATATCGCCTGGTGGGTCCCGGTAGGGGGTCCATGGCACTGTAATAGCCACTGTTTTCAGGCTGTTACACAAGTAGCCACTACGCCATAAGTGCTTATATGCAACGCTTCGTATTGTTGCATTATGCCCCATTTTCTGTTGCCTTAGGCCAGAAATTGATATATCCAACACTTTGTGGGTGTTGCATCTGATCGCGTGGCATTTGACCTCTAATCCAACACTTTTCCTTTCTAATGCAAGAGAGGGAAAGTATTGCATTATGTACATAGTGCAACACAAAATAAAATATATGCAACAGAAAATAGTGTTGGCTTAGAGGAGAATATAGTTTAGAAAGTTGGGGCCCACAACCAATGACACATCAACAGTGGGCCCTTTTGCCACATCAGCAGTGGGTCCCACTTCATCCACATCAGTAATGGGTCCCACTTCATCTACGTCAGCAGTGGGTCCCACCAGACATAATGCAACACTATTCTTATATCCAGTAGCAACACTAATTTGAGTATATGCAACAATAACTGAAAGATAAATGCAACACTTTAAATAAAAATTTCGCAATAACCATTACGTACGTACATCATTACATACACATAAAGTACCATCCAATATTCACCCTGCCATTCAATACCAAATACCAACATCCCAACAAACGGTCGACGCAAAATACCAACTTATATTAACAATTCAACTCGCAACACCATAACTAGAGTCTAACTTAAGACCAAATTACCAAGTCTAATTCAAGAGTACCAAGTGACCAAAGTTCTAAATACTAGACATAATTAAATATCTCGATTTCTACGTAGAAGTGCCACCTTGTGTCACAGGTGTATTGTTAGGCGTATTTTTATGCGCTTTTATATCATTATTTTATATCCATCTTGAGCCTAATTCAGCATAAATGAGCTTTTAATGCACTATTCTTATATGTTTTGCAGGAAATCGGAGTCTGGAAGCCGAAACGATGAAAAACGGGCGAAAACAGTAGTTTTTGGTCATGATCCGCGGTACAGGAAGATGGCCTGAAAGTGCTTAGGCAAACTGTACTCTGAGCCGCGGCACAGTCCAGGTGAGCCGCGGCCCAGAAGAAAATCACAGCGCCCAGGTTTCAACCTGGACGCCATGTGCCGCGGCACAGATTAAGTGAGCCACGGCACACTAGGCAGTTTTTGTGTGCTCCGCGCGGATTTGGGCCGTTTTGAAGCCAGTCCTCGACCTACTCACACGGACGCGATTTGGAGGCTGTTGAGAGCTATAAATAAGGGTTCGAGACCCTAATTAATCATCGGGGGTGAGAGGAGAAAAAGGAGGTGGATCGATAGCTAGGGCGAAGAAAACAAGGAAGAGATTTGTGGGCGACGACAAGACCACGGATTCCCTACGGTTTTTCTTAGTTTTTCTGCATCTTAGTTTCTAGATCTATTCGAGTAGGATTGTGATTGTAGCCGATTTCATGATGGTTTGACTTATTTATTATTATTTCGATTTACTCGTTATTCGTATTAAATTGGATTCTTCTTACTGTTCTTAATGCTTTTTAATTGTCTGGCCAACAGTTAATTTGTTTTGAATGTCTTTATCGATTCCGGAGATGAAATTTAGGCATAGTTCTTGTGAGATGAATCATAATTTTCGTGAGATAGGGATATACTCATGGAATTGTGAAGCCTATTTATTGTGGGAATTCTTGAACTGTTTTAGCTATTAATTATCTAATTCGAATAGGGATATATCGAGTTAATAATTCGTAGTATTTTCTATCGACCTTGGGAAAGGCTTTAAAATAATTTAGGAATTCCTGGCTTACAATCAATTGAATAAAAGTGAATTGAATTGAATAAATATCATTCCTGATTGTTTGAGGTGAAAATCATAACCCTACGCCTTTATTAATATTATTATTATTATTGTTTATTATTCGGCAATTAGTTTAGGTATAAATTCCATATAATTGTTCTTCAAATAAAATTGTGAGTTGACTATATTTTGGTACTTAGTGAAATCAGTCCTCGAGGGAACGATACTTTACTTATCACTTTATTACTTGTTGACACCGTGCACTTGCGGCATATTGTGAGGGATTTTCCCACAACAAGTTTTTGACACCGTTGCCGGGGACTGATTTTTCGCTAATATCAATACCAAGCGACTCTAATTTTAATTTGAAGTTTCTTCTTTAGTCTCTATATTTTTATTTTCTTCATTATGTTTTCCTATGAGTATCGTGACCCTTGGCATTTCATAAATTTCGATGTTCTTAATAATTTGCCAAATAGGATCAGTCAGCCCCCTCCCCCAAAACAAAAGACCATGCTTGAACAATGTGTAGACACTCTTAAAAATCTTGATAGTACCCTTTTTGAGCTAGAATGTGCACGTCATGGTCTTGAGATTCACTATGGTTATTTTCCAGCTCATATATTTAGTAGTGAAGTTGAGGGGGAGGTTGAGAAGAAAGACATGTTAAGTTTTAGGGTCGATCCCCCAGCACCTGATAATTGCATAAAGTGTGATGAGCCTGTAGAAGAAGTTACCATTGATGATGTTTCCAAAGAAATTTCATTAAATTGTCATCAAACTTCGACTAATAAGGTGAACACTTTTGTGCCAAAAATTTTATTAACGGTACCGCGCATAATCTTTCCGAAATCCATAATGGGAGAGATTGACCCTATTACTTTTGATTCTGTTGAGGCTGATACCATGAGTTCTAATGAGGTTGTTCATGATAAGTCTTTATTATTTACCCATTCGAACTCTGCTTATTTTTTCATGCCTTATCATTATTATATTCTTCCATCATTTTTTGGTTGTCCTCACAATTATTCTTACTCATTATTTGTGGCAACCGGGCATGAACCAAAGCCTCCCCTATGGAATAAGAGGCTTATAGATTGCCAGAAGGGGGCATTTGGCAATCTCACTAGAAAGAAGCCACGTTAAACTCTTTTTGCCACGTCGCGCTCAAGACGTAAAATAGAGCGCTTGATGGGAGGCAACCCATCATTTTTACTTGCTTTCTAGTTAGTTGTTTTTATTTGATTTTTTGTTTTTAATTTTTCTTTGTTTTGTTATTTTGTTTGGATTCGTGTATTCGTGTTGGCCCTTATTTCTCTAATATTTCTTTATAACCCCAATGAGTTATTATTCTTCATATTCTAGTCTTTCTTGGATTTAATGTCTATTGTTAATTCATGACTAGAGACTAAGTTTGGGGGTCCCTCGTGATGTTGGGCAGACGATTCCACTCAGACATGTGCTGGCTTTCAAGAAGACATTTGGAATAAGTTTCACTTTTCCTTATCTCTTTTATTTTCACAAGAGTTTTATTGTTGATGAATGTATGTGTAGTGGAATAGATTGAAACATGCGTTAATTTCTTAATTTTCTTGATTATAAATTGTGATTTCATCAATGCGTTACTTTTCGTGAATTTGTCGTGCTTCCATGTGTAAAACTGATGTTACGATACTGATTTCTCTTGGAATAAACGGTAGACTTTTGGTCGAGTTGCAGTTAGCGATATCTGCTTCTGTTGAATATTCAATTAGGTCCGAAATTTTATCGTTTTTGTGGAAATTTTAGCAGATAAGAAATGAGACATACGTGTTTTCAAATCACCGTTTATACGTTTGATTAAACTTTTTGCGTAGCTAATCGTCCAGTAATATGAGTCTTGTTGGCACTTGGATTGAGTTTAGAGTCGGACATTTTTTCCCAAAAAAAAAAATCGAGATATTATTTGTTCTATGATGGGAAGTCTAGTAACCGGGGGTATTCACGTGACCCGTTGTTTACTCTCACGTAAAACAAAGACCCTGATCAGACTAGTGATTTATAAATTTCACATGTGCCGATGATAGGGAGCCTAGTAACTGGGGGTACTCGCGTGACCCGTTGTTTACTCTCGCGTAAAACAGCGACCTTGATTCGGACATGCGGGAATTAGCTATTCCAGTTGTTTCTCCGCTGTGGAGGGGAACTTAGTCACTAGAAGCATCCATGTGCCCCATGAGTGTCTTTTACGTCAAACGGTTCCCCAATGCATGAGAATGGAATTCCACCCTAGGATTATCCCGATGAAACATCCCGAGATCCAAACCTAGTGGTCAACTCGAATCATATTATTGATCATACATAAGGGAATGTTGTCCTAGGAGTAATTTTAATAATGAAACTCTTGAATTTTGCCTCTAGACTGTGGGACTGGGCGAATTGGCTTGTTTAATCTAACCCTTCATATTGACGGTCGGTTAAATTCACGCTTGTTAATCTTTGAGCTTATTTTTCTTCATTAACGATTGATTAGGACTGAAATTGGTTACTTAGTGGAATCAGTGTCCTGGATGTGACTCGCTATTACGATACTTGTACTATTCTTTGAGATTTTCAGGGTAGTATTGATTAAGTTGAACGCTATGGACTTGCATGATTATTCACGACCCATTTTGTTTAAGATTGATAATTTTTGCTTGAGGACAAGCAAAGGCTCAAGTTTGGGGGTATTTGTTAGGCGTATTTTTATGCGCTTTTATATCATTATTTTATATCCATCTTGAGCCTAATTCAGCATAAATGAGCTTTTAATGCACTATTCTTATATGTTTTGCAGGAAATCGGAGTCCTAAGGCAAACGATGAAAACGGCGAAGCATAGCTTTTGGTCATGAGCCGCGGCACAAACCATGTGAGCCGCACAGAAGAGGGCTCAAAGCGCTTAGGCAACCGTACTGAGCCGCGGCACACCTGTGAGCCGCGCCCGTAAGAAATCACGCGCCTGTGTTTTAACTCGACGCCATGTGCCGCGGCATAGATTAAGTGAGCCGCGGCACACTAGGCGGTTTTTGTGTGCTCCGCGCGGATTTGGGCCGTTTTGAAGCCAGTTCTCGACCTACTCACACGGACGCGATTTGGAGGCTGTTGAGAGCTATAAATAAGGGTTTAAGACCCTAATTAATCATCGTGGGAGAGAGGACAAAAAGGAGGTTGATCGATAGCTAGGGCGAAGAAAAACAAGGAAGAGATTTGTGGGCGACGACAAGACCACGGATTCCCTACGGTTTTTCTTAGTTTTTCTGCATCTTAGTTTCTAGATCTATTCGAGTAGGATTGTGATTGTAGCCGATTTTATGATGGTTTGACTTATTTATTATTATTTCGATTTACTCGTTATTCGTATTGAATTGGATTCTTCTTACTGTTCTTAATGCTTTTTAATTGTCTGGCCAACAGTTAATTTGTTTTAAATGTCTTTATGGATTCGGGAGATGAAATGTAGCCATAGTTCTTGTGAGACGAATCATAGTTTTTGTGAGATAGGAATATACTCATGGAATTGTGAAGCCTATTTATTGTGGGAATTCTTGAACTGTTTTAGCTATTAATTATCTAATTCGAATAGGGATATATCGAGTTAATAATTTGTAGTATTTTCTATCGACCTTGGGAAAGGCTTTAGAATAATTTAGGAATTCCTGGCTTACAATCAATTGAATAAAAGTGAATTGAATTGAATAAATATAATTCCTGATTGTTTGAGGTGAAAATCATAATCCTACGCCTTTATTAATATTATTATTATTATTATTGTTTATTATTCGGCAATTAGTTTAGGTATAAATTCCATATAATTGTTCTTCAAATAAAATTGTGAGTTGACTATATTTTGGTACTTAGTGAAATCAGTCCTCGAGGGAACCATACTTTACTTATCACTTTATTACTTGTTGACACCGTGCACTTGCGGCATATTGTGAGGGATTTTCCCACAACATGTACCAATGTTATCTTGTTCACTTGACAAGGGTGGACAAAAGTTTCCGATGTCCACTCCAGTTTTAGATCGGGATTAGCATCTCCCAATCTTTTCAAGACCCATGTGATATTCTCTTGCACTTTCTTGTTTATCTTGGCTTCTAATTCAACTTCCATGTAACGCTTTATTTTTGTGGTCAAGTCCTGCACATAGGGGTGTGAAGGAGCTGGAGCAGGAGCTTGTTCTCCGGACCTTTTACCTCTCATTCCCACTATCCAGTTGTTTCCTTGTTCCTTGTCTTTAGTGACCATCGCATCTGCCTCGGGTTGATGTCCAGAATTAAGCATCTGCTGAATATTGGTCTATAGGAAAATTAAATATATCAATATTTGAAATGAAATATGGAGCCGGGTTTATTTTTAATTACTAAATAATACTTGCTAAATATCGTATGTCTTATCCATACCATATATAACCAAGTGTGAGACTACATCATCACTAGTCCGGTAATCCAAATTTCTGCATCGAGTACAAGGACATCGAGTTTTAGAGGGATTTCCTAGACTTTCCAAACTTACCGATATAAAATTTCTTACTCCTTCCCTGAAAGGAGCAGTTGGCCTACAAACAAAATTATACATATTACAACGCTGGCATAAGACAACATGCAACTATGAAACTACTATTTAAGCTTAGAGTGAAAACCTTGGCAGATTCACCCACGCTTTATCCATCGACGAATATCAATTATGAGCACACCGAGAAAACTACAAGAGTTAATAATATTAGCACAGTAAGTCCTTCATTCTTTTTAGAAAAAAAAATTTAAAACTGTCGAGAATCTTTCCTATATGAGCCATACATATTGTCTTTGCCATTTCAATGAAACTTTGAGTTTATGGGGAAAAGAACATATTAGTTGATTACCCGAAAAGAAAAAAAAAAAAGAAAAGAAACACACACATACACTCAGAGCAGTACACTACTACTATTGTGTGGGTGATTTATTATTACTACTACTACTACTACTACTACTACTAATAATAATAATAATAATAATAATAATAACCTCCAATTTGTGGACAAGCTCTTTGGCATTAGGGGCAGAAACGAAGATGTGACGCTATGAAGGCTTTATAAAGCCATCATCCACTGCTTTGTCACTGAAGGTCAGGAAGTATTTGTAGTAACCATCAACAATCAGCAACCCCACCTAATAACAACATATCTTGTAGAAGTAGTAGTAATAATCAATATTTATTATATAAGTCCCATAAGAATACAATACAATACAATTAGGCTTTAATGAAACAACAATAGTAAGTACTAATAATATTTTACTCAAACAAAAAAAATCTTATAGGCTTGTCATGGATGCCAAGTTGAGCCCATGTTACGACCTCCAATAACTCCTCCATAGTGCCATAACCACCTGATAATTGTAAACAATATTGTATGAACAATAAGAAACAAAGTCTAGAGAGAGAGAGAGAGAGAGAAAGAGAGAGAGAGAGAGAGAGGGAGAGAGATTGTACAAACCTAGCAAAGTAATGAAGCAATCAGAATGGTTGGCCATCTCAGCCTTCATCTGGTGCACTCAACACAAGAGCGTTGTTGTTGGGTACGACCACTTGAACCCAGCAAGTAATCTACAGCAGAAGTCTGCTCTACAAAAAAAAGAGAAGTTAACACCGGGAAGCATTCAAAGCAAATCATCATCAACAAATCTACAGACCTCCTAGTATTTTCTTCTGACTGAATCCTTTCGAAAGCTAAAACAATAATCAATATACATTAGATAATAACTCAAAAATACAACAACTAAAGCACTTCAATTTTATGTAGCCCAAACAGTCCCGACTTTCAACCATCAGGCTGTCGTCGAGCCTTATTTTCACTGCCAAAATCTGAGATCGGAACTTGACACCGGCTCAAACCTGCCTGAGTCCAGAAATCTAGCCCATCCGGTTCACCTCAACACAACACCCAGATTCACAAAAAAATTAGGAATTCTTACTCGAGTCTTGGAATTTAAACCTCAATTTCGACCCGAATTCATGTAACCCACCTGAACCAGAACCTCTGCCATGCCCCGGCCGCCAATGCCATTGTTAGGAGTATGCCCTCGAATGCCACTCAGAGGTTGTTGAGTGAGGGCATTGTACTTGTAATAATGTAAACCATTTATATAAGGCAAATGAATGTTTCTTTATTTACTAGTAGTTACTGGCATTCCTAACTCGTAAATAAACATATAGAAACTAGTCCGTGTATTTGAGAGCAAAATGTTCCACTCCTTATTGAATAAGGGGGTAGGCACTGGAAAGGTTATAGCTCAAATACTTAATCGTTCGCAAGTCGATGAAACTTGACTGGGCGTTAAGTTTATGTGAAGACTTGTATGACGTGTTCTTTGACATGGAGAGTGCCTGTCAAACCCTAATGGTTAGTGGGAGCACACGTTATAGGTATGCTAATTGGATTAGTATACTCGAACCGACTCACCCTCGATTCGTCACATGGATTTCACTCCGGGATAGTCAATGACGGAATCGAAAGGTTGTGATAGGTATTCGTGAACCTTCGACTTGAGGATTTAGTAGGGATGTGCTTGTGACGTCAAGATTTTCATTAGAGTAGTTCGACCCTATAAACCGGAAGGCGGGGGTCAACCTCGACGTGCATCTTGACGGGTAAGTAGCAGGTCCTACTGAATACCAAGATAGAATTCTTTCTCCCGTTAGTGAGCGGGTTATATGTCCTATGCGGTTACTGGCAGATGAGATCATAAGTCTTTGGCCAAAGCATTGGAGCTAGTTGTATTGGATACACGAGAGCTCGATGATCTCGATTTGCATTAACGCATGCATAGCGTCAAGTACAAATAGGGTTTGACTGACCGTGACCCTATAACTTGATCGGGACATTTGAAAGAAGGGTTTATACGTATACTGGTATTCACGACAGAATAGTTCTTGAATGATCCCAATCATTCGGTCTAAGTTGGGGTACGGTGTAGGCCACCAGGCTGGCTAGGTGGTGCTACTACTCTTTGGTTCCTCCCATTGCTGACTGAGACGGACCTACCGAGTCGCGCATTAGGATTGACGACGGAATGAATCAAGCTTAATTCTCTCATTATGACTATTAGATATTGGATATCTAATTCGGGACATTGGATGTTTAAATTGATTTATTGGATAAATTAATTTACGGCCTAATGAATTAAATAAATTACTGGGTGATAAATTTAATTCATGGATATAATTATTTCTTGGAGAAATTAATTATGTCATAATGTATTTGATATGATAAAATTAATTGGATTAATTAATCGATATAAATACATCGGAACGGAATCGGAGTTTATCTGTTTGGACTCACGGGAGTCCGAAACGAACCGATCTCATCCGTTTTTCTTCATATCCGCCTCCCCACTTTCCACCTTTTTCCCTTTTGTTTTTGTTCCCATTGATTAATGGGTGATAATGACTGTGGGGTTGATTCTCAATCAATGAGTTGTTTTAAGGTGAGTGGAATTTGAATAAGAAAAGTAGACTTCATTCTCTCATTTTTAATGGGCATTCATACGGATCAATCAATGAGAGTTCAAGAGAGAAAAGTTCTTCTCAAAGTAGTCTTCTTCTTCTTCACTTTCCTCTTGGTTTTCTTAGAGAAAATTCAAGAGTATAATTGAGAATTATGAGTTATACACTTAGAGTGTGATGATCTCATATTGGAAGCTTCATTACTTAGCTCTAGCCGCATCCTCGGAGGATAGCAAGGTGATCGTCGTTCCGATCGTTTCTCCGGCGCGTGGCAAGTAGAGACGCGGTGCTTTCGGCGTTGGATCATTCAAGAGCTTGGAGCGGATTGAATTGCAAGGAGATCGCCTAAAGCTTGGGGAATAGCTCGAGAGAAGATTACCATTTAATCAACGGACTTCGAGGGTATGTGTTTCTCGTATCTTCTTTGTTCATTCAATATTCGTATATATGTAGCTCGATCGATCCTCGTAGGGATTCGGATCGAATTAATTTTCGTTTTACCGCTTCCGCTGGGCCTTCATTTTAGGCACCGAATCCCAGCAGTGGTATCGGAGCCAGGTTTTGCGATCGTAACTACGATATTGGCATTTGGAATGCTTGATTAGATGGTGAATGATTTGGAATCATTTTAGTCATAATCGTGGTATATATTTTTACGTTCGTTGTAGTTATATTTTTCGTAAGTTTATGTCTAAATATAAATCTTAATTTCTTGTAAATATGATTTATATTGAAGATATGAATGTTGAAAAATATTGATATTGGATATCCGGTCGAAAATCGAGCTCCGAATCGTCGTCGACGATTTTTGGACAAAGGGCACGTTCTCGCTGTGGTGACTTCGGCCGTGTCAGGCGGTCCCGAGGCCCGCGCGAGCAGACCCGACCGTGTCGAGACACGGGCCGTGCCGGCCGGAAGCCGCCGGCGTGATCGCCATGCTGGCATGTCTGCGGCATCTTGCCGCGATGACTCGGCCATGGCAGGCCAATTTCGCCCCGGCTCGATTTTTTCGTGTATTTGTTGTGTCACGATTTATTCATCCCGACAGGCGATCGACTATAAGGCCGAGCGACCAAGTCAACTCCAGTCAAACCCTGACTAGCTCGCCAAGTCGAAGATATCAAACCACCATCAGGTACCTAGCGATCGACTCCCAGGGCGATCGCCCTTTGGCAGCTGGCGATCTGCTCTACTAGCCGGCTGAGGGCAATCGACCTGCGCCCCGAGCAGAGATGATCGCCCGTCTAAGTCATCGAGGACTGGATCTCAGAAAAGCACCCACGTGCAGATCCATAAAAGGCGCTGACAAGATCTTTTGCTAACAGACAAGATCTTTGACCAAAGCCTGTCACCTACCCCACCTACCGGCATGTGCGCCGAAAGTTGTCAGTAGGGCCGCATGTGACTAACTCAGGACGCGTGTAATCTCCCCATTGGACCGAGTAGTTGACTACCAACAACTCCTGCAGACGTTGAGGGGACAGGCCCATGTGCTAAAAGACGATCGCCCGATTATTATATTGCAGTAAAGGCGATCGCCCGGCGTATCCAAGCCCTATACATAGAGAACCTCCTCCTACTGGAAAAAGGTTCTCAGTTCTCAGTGGGTTCTCAGTTCTCAGTTCTGGGTTCTCAATTCTGAATTCATTTTAACCAACGGTTCGGAATTCACTCTACGATTCGATTCAGAATATACGGTTCGGAATTCATTTGACTTACGTCCGAAATACATTCCACCAAAAGTTCACATTCTCTCACATTCCGATACATCCACGGAAATACTGAAGAACACACATATCATCAAGCTCCCGGCTATCTCACCGGAATCCATCTCAGGACTTCTCTCTCCAAATCTCTCGTCCAGAAGACGATCGGCAGAAGCAGCAAGTCTCCACTAGACAGATTCCAAGGGATTCACAGGCCCAGAAGCCCAAACATCCGGCTAAACACTCGCCGTGAGAGGCGGTCGATCTCTCACCGCCGCGACTGTTCATCACCTTTGTTACAAGAACTCACAGAGCATCAAATCTGGTTCTTCCGGCAATCTACAAGCTCACTAGCTAAGATAACAAGAAACTTTACACTCATTGTAATTGTATTCTTACATTAGTACTTGTATCCCCGAATATCGGTATTAATAATATCTCGCGAGAACATTCAAGCCCGGGACTAACAACCCCGGCAAATCTTGTGTTATTTATCTTTCTCACGGAAGTGCTCTTGCATTTGTTTGCTATCCCATCCATTCCAGCAATATCAATCTCCGGATAATATTTTGGGTAGCAACAATTGGCGCGAGAAGGAGGGCGATCTAACCCTCATATTTTTATTTCTACCGTCCCGAAGAACACTCACTGTTCTCGGGGCAAATACTTGAAGTGACACTCACTGCACTTCAAAGAAAACCTCCAGAATCATGACATCCGCCGGTCCATCGAAGAAAGCTGCTCTCCGAACCGCCGGACACCATTTCCCGGCTCAGTCCGAACCCCAGCCGACGACAGGGGGAAGCCGCGGCAACGCGAGACTCTCGATCCCGCATCCGAGAGATGGCCCCAACCTCTCACTCGATCAGTTCCAAACCGAGGAACAGATCGAGGAGGCTATGGCCATCCTGGAGGAGCGACGGAGAGCATGCGCGCCGCCCGCGATAACTCCCTCGATCATCCGCCGCATGGGAAAACGGAAATTCAATGGGCTACTGAACGAGCGATCGTCAAAAAGCCCCAATTCGCGAGGAAAGGCTCTCGCACGACCGGACGGATCCATATTCGATCGCTTGGGACGCGACCCATCCCGACAACCGGGGCACTCTGTTTCCAACCTTGAAAAGACGGAATCCGAATCCGTCCCCCGGAGTTCGGCCTACTCACCTCACGGCCGAACGCATGTCAGCCATCTGACTCCCGCCCCGATCGCCAGGGACTCAGTACTCAATCGCCTCGGCTCCCGCTCCGATCGCCGAGCCGCTAACAGTCAGGCCACGGCGATGGCCGCCATGCAATGTCAGCTCGACGAGATGAGAGCACTCTTGGACACTGGGGCAAGCACCAGCAAGAAGATCGCCGGGCCGACCGAGCCACTCGCGGTCCACATCGAGCTTGCCCCCATACAACCAACGATCGCTCCTCCTAAAACACCGCTGTATAAGGGGAGATCGGACCCTGAAACCCACCTGAGTAAATTCCGAATTTACATGACTGGGTGTGGGGCATCTGATGCAACCAAGTGCCGGATCTTCCCGCTGACATTGGGCGAGCTGGCCCATAAGTGGTACGTCTCACTACCACCACGATCGGTCACCTCTTTTAAGAAACTGGCGAATGACTTCACGTCATACTTCGCCAGCAAGGTCGCCAGACCAGAAGGCCCCCACCGCATGATAAAAATCAAGCAGGGGAAGGACGAAACTGACGCAGATTACATCGACCGGGTAGACGGAATCATCCTCACCGGCGAACCCGTCAGTGATGAGCTCGCTCTCTATTCGGCCATGGGGGGATTCCACGGTCACTCTCCCATGTTCACACATCTCTCCAAGGATATTCCCCCAACTTACGCGACCTTCCGCGCTAAAGCTGCCAACTTCCTGGCCAGGCAAAGGCTACTCACCCTCCGCTTATACGAGGAAACGCCACCTTCCAGAAGATAGCGATCGCCAAAGCAAAAAAGGCGATCGCCAAGACACCCGGAGATCTCAAGGCTTTCGAGGACATGGAAGCCCATCTCCTCCATACGTTCAACAGAACTCCGGCACATATTTTCTATGCCATCAAGGGGCACGAAGAGCTCAAAAAGCCAAAGGCGATAAGGGACCACGGTCACCTGGACAACAATCAATATTGCGCCTACCACAAGAGTCCCGGCCACAGCACCAACAATTGCCGCGACCTCCTCAAGCCTCTGAGACTGCTCGAGGAGGGCAAGTTGATGACTTATTGGTTTAGCCGAAGCCCCCGCCTATCTCTATAGACGATCGTCCGAGTCGAACGCAAAGCAGCCGGGAAGCTCATACGAGCCGACCCCTGGATCAACCTCGGCGACCGTCTCTATATGCTTCAATCAAGAGAAGGAGACCACGGAAGTCATCCCTATCTCCCTCCTTATTCAAGAAACCGGAGGACTCGATCGCCATCTACAGTTCACCATATAACATGATGGACTAAGGCACGAGATCGCCTCCCCGCACAACGTACACCGTCGAAGATCGACATCTACATGACGATCCAAGGTGAAAGAGTGCAACCATGGTCCCGTGGTCGATGGAACCGACTGCTTAGGCCATGCAAGGTCCCTTTAGGCCAAGATCGCCCGCCCTTCGTTTAAATACGAGGCCGGCGTAGTCTGAGGGCCCTCCAAAATAAATCAGTGGACACGATCGCTCGCCCTCAAAGGTTCATCATCTAACATGGTGAACCCGGACAATGCGACGTGCCATAACCCCGTCTCAACGTACACCGTCGAGGTCGGCCATCTCCATGGCTGGCCGAGGTGGAAGCAGAGCTAACAAGCCGCGGGCGCGGAGTTGATTCATCCGACGCTGCCCCGCGCAAGGACTCCTCTAGACCGAGACCGCACGCCCTTCGTTTAAATACGAGGCGAGGCGCAGCCTAACGGAGGACCCTCATAATAAAGTGAGTCACGAGACACTCAATGTCTTCGCGCATCAAGACATGATCAAGGAGTCTGGTCCATCGAACTCCGCGATCGTGCACGGTTCCTCAAGACGGACGACCGTCCCCGAGGATTCGACAAAGTTAAAGACCGCTCACTCAAGGAATTATTTTCATCCCCTTACTTCCACTAAGTGAATAAAAACAAGGGGCAAGAAGAGTGCGGACTACCTACACGACGATCGTCGCTATTCAACCACATACGGAGATCGTCATTTTTTCAGATGTAGTGCAGCGATCGAACTTGTTGTAAAAAGTTGTCTTATGAGTTTATCAATTCATTTGGAACTACCCTCACAACGATCTCTCCTCACGCATTTGTACAAAGTCAAACAAAGACTCAAAAATAACCATTCAATCAAGTGATAAGTCAGAAATCCAAATGCTCATTTCATTACTTGAAAAATAGAGTACACGGTCGCCCGAAGGCCTAAGTACTACAAAAAGAAAGCTACAAACTACAAAGAAAGTAAGCTAAAAACATCCAAAGGGAAGCGCCTCAGGCCCCTGCCGGGCCTTCGCCATCAGCATTCGGCGCGGTCCCCTCATCTTCCGGAGCATCGGGATGAGCAAGACTGTCTGGAGACGGATACCAGCTCAAATCCACGCCGATATCCGCCAGGTCCAAGATCGGCAAGGAGAAAGCCGAATTGAGAGGATGCTCCAATGCATATGACTTGAACTTCTCGGCAAGAGGACCGACCTCCAAGCCTCCCTTCTTAGCCGCTCGGATCGAGTCGGCGAACGCCAAATAATAGGCGAACTCGCTGACATACTCTAAGTTTTGGAAGGGATCGGCCTTGGTCGCCTCAACCTCTCCTCTCAGCTCGGCCATCGCCTGCGATCCTGGAGCTCGGCCTCCTCGCAGCAACCTTCTCTTTCGCCTCCGCTCGGCCATGGTCACCGAGCGATCGTCACCTTCCGGCGATCGGCCTCCTCCTCGCAACATTCCTCGCCTGGACGGCACTCTGCATCTCGGTCCCGAAACCGGTCGACCGCCATTCGGAATTTCTCGTCTCCTTCTTCTCCAGCTCAAGCTCAAGGCTCGCCCGCTTGGCCGCCTCCAAGGAGTCCTTCTCCATCGCCGCGATCTTGTCGCAAACTCGGCGTTCTCTTTCCGAGCCGCCTCAAGATCCTCCTGAAGGCGAATAGTGGAGGGCCGCCTCAAACTCTGGCGGCACTGACGGCCATGGTCGCCGTCTGAAGAGAAAGGGCGACAACAGCATCCATCGAACTCGACGATCGCAGCCGGGCGATCGCATCCAGATCAGTTGTCCATGCCTTCGGCAAAGCAGAAGCAGCCTTGCTCACATAGGGAGGAATGTCGCAGGAATGGCGAGGAGATCGACTCGCCAGGAAATCCACGACCATCGGTGGACAAGACGGGTCTGCGCGACGGATCCTGCACCAAAACACCAAGGTTAATACAACTCCTATGCAGATGCAATTTTCAACACAAAAATGCTATCTACCTCTCAGCCTTCTCGGGATCCCGACCGAAAAACGGTTTCCCTCGAGGAGTCTCTGCATCCGCGATCGCCATCTCCCGCATAAAAGCCGCAGAGGGCGGCTCACTCTCCGGAGCAACAATGGTGATCGGGGGCGCGGCGATCGACACTTCATCGCCCGGGGCAGGAAACGAAGTTGCTTCCGGCCTCGGCCTCTTGCGATTAGCTCGAAGCCCCTCCTCCGGAATTTCCTCCTCAACCACGACCGGCTCCACGTGAGGCTCCGGCTCCACGCGAGGCCCCGCCTCCGGAACTATAGGCAATGCAAAGGGAGAGTCTAAACCCTTACCGGGATTCCTCTCCCGAAATTCAGTGGGAATCTCCAGCTCGCCCGTGGGATTGTCGCTCGCCGAAGCTCTCCACTTGCCGGCGACCCAGAACCACTTCGTCTGATCGCCCCGTATCTTATTCGGGACTCCATTAATCACCCGACCAGATCGGCCTTGAATATGGTAACCGCCTACCAACCCTCTATGAGCCGTCAGTTTAAACAAATGGTTCATCTCCAACGGCGACGGGAGACGGTACAGGCGGTGACCGCCGAAAAGGGTGAGGGTGCAAATGATTTGGAGCCAGGCGTTCGGCGTCAGCTGAAGTGGCGCCACATTCCAAGCGGCCAGCAGATGGGAGACCGCAAAGGACAGAGGGAAGCGCAACCCGGCCTCCATAACGGCCTCACTCACTGCGACCATACCCATCGGAGGCTGGTCGGCTCGTTCATTCTCCGCGGGCGCGAACATGTCCACATCTGAAGGAACATGGAATCTTGTCCTCCAGACGGCCAGATCTCTCACGGACGCCGAGCCCGTATTTGGCGAGTGACCACAACGATCGGCTGCGGCACGTCTGCGACCGCCGGGAGCACATAGGGATAAGCGACCGAATATCCCCGAAATCGAATCGCGGAGTAGGACCGGCCAATCTATCCATTATTTCAAAGGCCTATAGGCCCGTCCAAAATCACTATGTTGCTCCCGGTAAGCCCCGATCGCGGATCTCTCTCGATCCGCGATCGTCTCTCCTCAGCGGCCGACTCCTAGCAACATCGGCCTCATTGAGCGAGCCTCAACTTCAGCCGGGTCGATTCCGGCTCGAATTGCTCACCGCCGTCTCGGTGGAAGACGGAAGAAGTTTCTCCTGGGCGGCCCGATGTCCCGTGGCGTAACCGGTTGCCGCTCCAAACGATGATGAGGTTCCGGCCATTTTCAGAGTTAGAAAGGAAGAGAAGGATTTTTCTTACCCTAAAGTGAAATCGATCGACGATCGGCGCTTAGATCTTCAAAAAATTCGGCAGCAGGACCTTCTTTCTCCAATGCGTACGCGTGAGTGAGACTGCAGCCCCGCGCCCCCTTTTATAGGAGAAAGCAGGGACCCGATTGCAATAAGGGAAAACCTCAGGGGTCGGATCTCAAACGGCGCGCCAGTTGACCCCCTCGAGACCCGCGTACGCGTCTTTTCGAGGACGCGTCAGCCGAGGAGTCATTAATGACCGTTGGCGTCCTCCAATAGAAGCCTGACACGTGCGCGGAGACTTTTCAACGCCCGTTGCTTTTTCCCGCGCGGATCAGCGGCCAACCAGGCCGTCCGAAACTCAGGATATATCAGCTCAAAGACGATCGCCAGTTCAATAAAACACTTAGTCGCTCGTCAAAAATTCAGCGATCGCCAAGAAAGCCACCTCACCCCACGTTTCCAACGTATGAGCGAGCTGGGGGGCAATTGTTGTGTCACGATTTATTCATCCCGACAGGCGATCGACTATAAGGCCGAGCGACCAAGTCAACTCCAGTCAAACCCTGACTAGCTCGCCAAGTCGAAGATATCAAACCACCATCAGGTACCTAGCGATCGCCTCCCAGGGCGATCGCCCTTTGGCAGCTGGCGATCAGCTCTACTAGCCGGCTGAGGGCAATCGACCTGCGCCCCGAGCAGAGATGATCGCCCGTCTAAGTCATCGAGGACTGGATCTCAGAAAAGCACCCACGTGCAGATCCATAAAAGGCGCTGACAAGATCTTTTGCTAACAGACAAGATCTTTGACCAAAGCCTGTCACCTACCCCACCTACCGGCATGTGCGCCGAAAGTTGTCAGTAGGGCCGCATGTGACTAACTCAGGACGCGTGTAAGCTCCCCATTGGACCGAGTAGTTGACTGCCAACAACTCCTGCAGACGTTGAGGGGACAGGCCCATGTGCTAAAAGACGATCGCCCGATTATTATATTGCAGTAATGGCGATCGCCCGGCGTATCCAAGCCCTATAAATAGAGAACCTCCTCTTACTGGAAAAAGGTTCTCAGTTCTCAGTTTTGGGTTCTCAGTTCTCAGTTCTGGGTTCTCAATTCTGAATTCATTTTAACCAACGGTTCGGAATTCACTCTACAGTTCCCAGTTCACTGAATATACGGTTCGGAATTCATTTGACTTACGTCCGAAATACATTCCACCAAAAGTTCACATTCTCTCACATTCCGATACATCCACGGAAATACTGAAGAACACACATATCATCAAGCTCCCGGCTATCTCACCGGAATCCATCTCAGGACTTCTCTCTCCAAATCTCTCGTCCAGAAGACGATCGGCAGAAGCAGCAAGTCTCCACTAGACAGATTCCAAGGGATTCACAGGCCCAGAAGCCCAAACATCCGGCTAAACACTCGCCGTGAGAGGCGGTCGATCTCTCACCGCCGCGACTGTTCATCACCTTTGTTACAAGAACTCACAGAGCATCAAATCTGGTTCTTCCGGCAATCTACACGCTCACTAGCTAAGATAACAAGAAACTTTACACTCATTGTAATTGTATTCTTACATTAGTACTTGTATCCCCGAATATCGGTATTAATAATATCTCGCGAGAGCATTCAAGCCCGGGACTAACAACCCCGGCAAATCTTGTGTTATTTATCTTTCTCACGGAAGTGCTCTTGCATTTGTTTGCTATCCCATCCATTCCAGCAATATCAATCTCCGGATAATATTTTGGGTAGCAACAGTATTCTTGAAAATTAACCTCCCGCATGTTAAATTGGATTTAATATGATTAAAATGATTTATGGTATTTCATTTTATAAGGGAAATTTGATTAATTGGAATATTTATGGTCGACCGAATTATTTTGAACGTTATCATATTACCGATTGTGTGAATCGATTGGATCGGTTCGTATTGTTGATTGGATCAATGTATCTCTACGCTTTCCATTTATTTAGTATTTATTGAATGAATGCTTTTGAATGGGGATGTGGTTCGTGGACTTAGTTTTGAATCGTTCGTTTTATTCGATTGGGTTGTAAAGGCCGTTTTGATCCTATTTATTTTACTAGAAATGTTTGTATCTAGGATGCAATTTTCAATGTAAAATTTATATGTAATGACGAAGACCGGAGGAATATCCATTTCGAGAAGACGAAGATTCAAGACGAAGACTTGTAATTAGATTACGGAGTTTTTGTTTTCTAGGAACGGTCCATGAACCACATGTTGGTAGCAACTAGGTTGTGAATGGTTGTTTCATATTGTATGAATGCCACAAACGCGCTTAAACGATTAATGTGCAAAGTGTAACGTTAATCGCGATAATTCTCCCACAACAAATAATTAAGTTTATAAGGTTTCAAGGTTTTCCTTCCCTCCATCGAGTTTTCGGGAAATTGAAATCCAAACCGGATGTGCTATGCTTCCGAGTTATCGGGGTAGTCGTTTGGGGAGGACGGATAAATTACCGGGAGCGCATTGGATGCCTTCGGTTGGAGCAAATTTTATCTCTAGAAACCTGATAGGTTGCCGGATAAGATTCAATTGTGAAACTGATTTGCGTCGATGGTATAAACTTAACTTGTTCACGAACCATAGAAACCGTATAGGTTGAGGGGAGTGAACAAGGAAAAAAAGAAGATCGAATCATCCATTAGATGGGTTGGTGTTGGACACCACTTTATGAAAATTAATAGACTAGAAACCTGTTCGGTTGCCCTCTATTAAGATTTATAAAGAACTCGATCAATACTATGAAGTAGAGCGACGATACTTCCGGATTTCACATGGGACTGTGTTATTCCGATAAAAATAGTGGGAGCTGGGTAACAAGAATAGAAAAGACCTTAAATTCTATACTCGTAACATAATATAACAAGTCACTAATTAACTGCTATACTTAATGCATAAATCTCAATATGACAATGAATCCACTCGCAATTCTACTCGAAAAGAACACCTTAATGGGACCTAACTTTGTGGATTGGCTCCGCAATCGATGATTGTCCTCGTGATAGAGGCACTGGGATACGTCTTGAGACGGACATTCCGGCGCCTCTGTGCGGACCCGAGCCAATCAGAAGAGATTGAAAACCACGAAAAGTGGGTTAAGGATGACGTGAAAGTCCGTGCTTATATGATGGTTTCCATGTCTAATGAGCTTGAGAGCTCATGAGAAAATGACTTCGCTAGGCATTCTATCTCACTTAACCGAGCTTTATGGTGAGCACAAAGAATCGCTAGATATGAGATATCCAAGCAATCGCTCGGTGCAAGGATGAAGGAAGGAGAGAAGGTTGGGGAACACGTCCTCAAAATGATATCCATGATCGAGAGATTGGAGGCTCTTGATTTTAAAATGGATACTTCTCTCCAAACCGACCTTATCCTACAATCTCTCCCCGATTCCTTCTCACGCTTGTTATGAACTTCAATCGTAATGAGATTGCATGTAATTTAGCTGGGCTAATGAACAAACTTGTGACCGCTCGCCTCGATGAAGACTCAAGGATGAAGGAGTCTCGCTCTAGTGATTTCTTCAGGACCTCGGAGGTCTAAGAACAAGAAGAAAAAGACCAAGAAGCAAACTGACTACAAGTTAAGGAGCTTAAGGGAAAGGGCAAGGCCCCGATGGTTCGAAGAACAAGAAGAAGAAGGATACTTGTCTCAAGTGCGGTGAGCCGGGCCACTGGGCTAGAGACATCCGATTCTTCATGGCACTTCGTGCATGTAACTTTTAGTTTTGGAAACAAATTGTTCGCCATCGTATTTTCTACTTCCCGGATATCGAATTCTCGGTGCTAGTTCTCATATTTGTACCGTGAATCAGATCTGAACAAAGTAGGAAGCTTGGAGCCGGAGAAGTTATGATCACAAAGTGAAGCGGGCATAGTGTCGAGGCGACCGACATAGGATCACTTCTTTTGGGTTTAGAATCCGGCTTTGTTTTGACTTTAGAAGATGTACTTGTTTTGCCCAAGGGGCACAAAAAACATTGTATCCATTCCGGTCATGGACCAAAAAGGCTTTTCATTTTTCATTGGTGATGGTTCCTGCAAATTTATTTCAGAAATAAACTAGTGGGTACTGCTACATTGTTAAATGGATTGTATCATCTAAATCTCAGCAACAAAGTAGTTGTGAATACTCTGACTAGAAAACGTGGTAGGGATGAAACCAATCAAGTTTTGAAATGGCGTCTTAGACTTGGTCATGTTGGTCAGACCAAGGTTTACAAGATGGAAAAGGATGGACTTATGGGTCCATTGGGATCGGATCCCTTTCCTACTTGTGAATCTTGCCTTAAAGGTAAAATGACTAAGTCCCCTTCAAGGGACTTTTGAAAGAGCCGCTGATAAACTAGACTTGGTCATGTTGGTCAGACCAAGGTTTACAAGATGGAAAAGGATGGACTTATGGGTCCATTGGGATCGGATCCCTTTCCTACTTGTGAATCTTGCCTTAAAGGTAAAATGACTAAGTCCCCTTCAAGGGACTTTTGAAAGAGCCGCTGATAAACTGGGATTAATCCATACTGACATTTGTGGTGCTTTGGAAGCAAAGACGTGATTTAATATCAATATTTCATTACGTTTACAGATGATCATAGTAGGTATGGTTATGTATACTTAATGAAACATAAATCCGAGGCCTTTGAGAAATTCTAGGAATTCAAGGCCCTAGTCTAGAAACAAACTGGTAATCATATCAAAGCACTTCGGTCGGACCGAGGTGGCGAGTATATGAGTACGGAGTTTGACGAGTTCCTTAAGGAACATGGAATAGTTTCACAACTAACACCTCCAGGTACTCCTCAGTTAAATGGTGTGACAGAAAGAAGGAACCGGACCCTGTTGAACATGGTCCGTTCCACGCTAGGCTATACTGACTTGCCGATTTACCTGTGGGGGTATGCACTCCTGACTGCCGCGTATATCTTGAACAGATGTCCTTCCAAATCCGTTCCTGAAACTGCACATGAGATGTGGGAAGGAAGGAAACAAAGTCTTAATCATATTAGGATTTGGGGATGTCCCGCCTATGTCAAGAAGACATAGGTGGAAAAGTTGGAAGCTAGGTCTGCGAAGGGACGTTTCATTGGATTCTCGTCTGGGACGATGGGATATCTATTCTACATGCCCGAAGATCGAAAGATCGTTGATGCTTTACAAGCACACTTCCTGGAAGATGAATTCATTCAGGAAGGCGGAGCAGGTAGAAGTAATTCTTTGGAAGAATACAATGAAACTCCTGAGGAGACACCTGTGCAATAAATTGGAACTGAACCTTCTGAAACACAAGTACAACCACCTAGTAGGTCTAGTAGGGTGTCTCAATTACCTGAGAGGTATAGTTTTATGCACTTGGAGGAACTGGGTTCCTCGAGGTTCCAAGTGATAAACAAGAGACCGACCCACGACCAATGACCTAGCAATGGTGGATGTAGACTCCATGAAATGGATCAGATGGCCTTCATGTAGTTGGGACCTTCATTTTGATGAGACGGTCAAAGAGTTTGACTTCGTTCAAAATGAAGAGGAATCTTGTGTATACAAGAGGGTTAGTGGGAGCAAGATCACATTCTAAGTACTATATGTAGATGACATTCTACTAATAGGAAATGATGTGGGGATGCTCAGTTATGGGAAAGCTTGGTTTTCGAGTAATTTCTCCATGAAAGACTTGGGAGAAGAAACCTATATTCTTGGGATTCGATTCTAATGGGATAGATCGAAGAGAATGATAAGTTTTTCCCAAGCCCTCTATATAGATTAGATCTTAAAGAGGGTTCCTTCCGATGCGACATGGAATAAAACTCTCCTTGAAGATGTGTCCTCAAAGCGAGGAAAAAATGAAAGGAAATGAGTTATATACCATATGATTCGGCAGTGGGTAGCCTTATGTATGCTATATTGTGTACGAGACCTGACTTGCACATGGTGAGTAGGTTTCAGGCAAACCCAGGTAGGGAACATTAAGACTACCGTAAAGAACGTTCTCAAGTACTTTAGAAGGACTAGAGATATGGTTCTTATATATGGCGGTGGAGAACTGAATGTGATGGGATTCACTGTATTGAACTTCCAAGGACAGAAAGATGATTCTATGTCTACTTCTGGCTACATTTACTCTTAATGGAGAAGCAGTATCTTGGCATAGTGCCAAGAATAGCGCGACTGCTAATTCAACCTGTTAGGCTGAGTATAAAGCGGCCTCGGAGGCCTCCAAAGGAAGAATTTAGAAGTTACTGGGTAAACTTCACGTGACACTGCAAGCACACGAGCAGAGTACGTGCCTAGGAGCCAAGGTTTCATAACAGTTCCAAACATATTGAGAGAGAGTAGAATCTCGTAAGAGCATTCGTTCGCAAAGAGATACATTGAGCTGCATAGAGTAGAGTCAGCCGACTACGTCGCTGATCCACTGACCAAGCCACTTTCTCAGACTAGCTTGGAGCGTCATCTGGAGAACATGGGTATTAGATACCATAGTGTGTGGCATTGAGTGCAAGTGGGAGATTGTTAGGAGTATGCCCTCGAATGCCACTCAGAGGTTGTTGAGTGAGGGCATTGTACTTGTAATTATGTAAACCATTTATATAAGGCAAATGAATGTTTCTTTATTTACTGGTAGTTACTAGCATTCCTAACTCATAAATAAACATATAAAAACTAGTCCGTGTATTTGAGAGCAAAATTTTCCACTCCTTATTGAATAAGGGGGTAGGCACTGGAAAGGTTATAGCTCAAATACTTAATCGTTCGCAAGTCGATGAAACTTGACTTGGCGTTAAGTTTATGTGAAGACTTGTATGACGTGTTCTTTGACATGGAGAGTGCCTGTCGAACACTAATGGTTAGTGGGAGCACACGTTATAGGTATGCTAATTGGATTAGTATACTCGAACCGACTCACCCTCGATTCGTCACATGGATTTCACTCCGGGACAGTCAATGACGGAATTGAAAGGTTGTGATAGGTATTCGTGAACCTTCGACTTGAGGATTTAGTAGGGATGTGCTTGTGACGTCAAGATTTTCATTAGAGTAGTTCGACCCTGTAAACCGGAAGGCGGGGGTCAACCTCGACGTGCATCTTGACGGGCAAGTAGCAGGTCCTACTGAATACCAAGATAGAATTCTTTCTCCCGTTAGTGAGCGGGTTATATGTCCTATGCGGTTACTGGCAGATGAGATCATAAGTCTTTGGCCAAAGCATTGGAGCTAGTTGTATTGGATACACGAGAGCTCGATGATCTCGATTTGCATTAACGCATGCATAGCGTCAAGTACAAATAGGGTTTGACTGACCGTGACCCTATAAATAGATCGGGACATTTGAAAGAAGGGTTTATACGTATACTGGTATTCACGACAGAATGGTTCTTGAATGATCCCAATCATTCGTTCTCAGTTGGGGTACGGTGTAGGCCACCAGGCTGGCTAGGTGGTGCTACTACTCTTTGGTTCCTCCCATTGCTGACTGAGACGGACCTACCGAGTCGCGCATTAGGATTGACGACGGAATGAATCAAGCTTAATTCTCTCATTATGAATATTAGATATTGGATATCTAATTCGGGACATTGGATGTTTAAATTGATTTATTGGATAAATTAATTTACGGCCTAATGAATTAAATAAATTACTGGGTGATAAAATTTAATTCATGGATATAATTATTTCTTGGAGAAATTAATTATGTCATAATGTATTTGATATGATAAAATTAATTGGATTAATTAATCGATATAAATACATCGGAACGGAATCAGAGTTTATCTGTTTGGACTCACGGGAGTCCGAAACGAACCGAACTCATCCGTTTTTCATCATAGCCGCCGCCCCACTTTCCACCTTATTCCCTTTTGTTTTTGTTCCCATTGATTAATGGGTGATAATGACACGGTGGGGTTGATTCTCAATCAATGAGTTGTTTTAAGGTGAGTGGAATTTGAATAAGAAAAGTAGACTTCATTCTCTCATTTTTAATGGGCATTCATACGGATCAATCAATGAGAGTTCAAGAGAGAGAAAAGTTCTTCTCAAAGTAGTCTTCTTCTTCTTCACTTTCCTCTTGGTTTTCTTAGAGAAAATTCAAGAGTATAATTGAGAATTATGAGTTATACACTTAGAGTGTGATGATCTCATATTGGAAGCTTCATTACTTAGCTCTAGCCGCATCCTCGGAGGATAGCAAGGTGATCGTCGTTCCGATCGTTTCTCCGGCGCGTGGCAAGTAGAGATGCGGTGCTTTCGGCGTTGGATCATTCAAGAGCTTGGAGCGGATTGAATTGCAAGGAGATCGCCTAAAGCTTGGGGAATAGCTCGAGAGAAGATTACCATTTAATCAACGGACTTCGAGGGTATGTGTTTCTCGTATCTTCTTTGTTCATTCAATATTCGTATATATGTAGCTCGATCGATCCTCGTAGGGATTCGGATCGAATTAATTTTCGTTTTACCGCTTCCGCTGGGCCTTCGTTTTAGGCACCGAATCCCAACAGTGGTATCGGAGCCAGGTTTTGCGATCGTATATACGATATTGGCATTTGGAATGCTTGATTAGATGGTGAATGATTTGGAATCATTTTAGTCATAATCGTGGTATATATTTTTACGTTCGTTGTAGTTATATTTTTCGTAAGTTTATGTCTAAATATAAATCTTAATTTCTTGGAAATATGATTTATATTGAAGATATGAATGTTGAAAAATATTGATATCGATATCCGGTCGAAAATCGAGCTCGAATCGTCGTTTGACGATTTTTCGGACAAAGGGCACGTTGTCGCCAGGTGACTCGGCCGTGTCCGTGACACGGGCCGTGTCGGGCGATCCCAGCATCGCCAGGCGGGCCGACCGTGTCGAGACACGGGCCGTGCCCGGCCGGAAGCCGCCGAGCGTGATCGGCCATGCCAGCATGTCTGCGGCATGCCGGCGATGACTTCGGCCATGGCAGCCAATTTCGCCCGGCTCGATTTTTCATGTATTCTTGAAAATTAATCTCCCGCATGTTAAATTGGATTTAATATGATTAAAATAATTTATGGTATTTCATTTTATAAGGGAAATTTGATTAATTGGAATATTTATGGTCGACCGAATTATTTTGAACGTTATCATATTACCGATTGTGTGAATCGATTGGATCGGTTCGTATTGTTGATTGGATCAATGTATCTCTACGCTTTCCATTTATTTAGTATTTATTGAATGAATGCTTTTGAATGGGGATGTGGTTCGTGGACTTAGTTTTGAATCGTTCGTTTTATTCGATTGGGTTGTAAAGGCCGTTTTGAGCCTATTTATTTTACTAGAAATGTTTGTATCTAGGATGCAATTTTCAATGTAAAATTTATATGTAATGACGAAGACCGGAGGAATATCCATTTCGAGAAGACGAAGATTCAAGACGAAGACTTGTAATTAGATTACGGAGTTTTTGTTTTCTAGGAACGGTCCATGAACCACATGTTGGTAGCAACTAGGTTGTGAATGGTTGTCTCATATTGTATGAATGCCACAAACGCGCTTAAACGATTAATGTGCAAAGTGTAACGTTAATCGCGATAATTCTCCCACAACAAATAATTAAGTTTATAAGGTTTCAAGGTTTTCCTTCCCTCCATCGAGTTTTCGCGAAATTGAAATCCAAACCGGATGTGCTATGCTTCCGAGTTATCGGGGTAGTCGTTTGGGGAGGATGGATAAATTACCGGGAGCGCACTGGATGCCTTCGGTTGGAGCAAATTTTATCTCTAGAAACCTGATAGGTTGCCGGATAAGATTCAATTGTGAAACTGATTTGCGTCGATGGTATAAACTTAACTTGTTCACGAACCATAGAAACCGTATAGGTTGAGGGGAGTGAACAAGGGGAAAAAGAAGATCGAATCATCCATTAGACGGGTTGGTGTTGGACACCACTTTATGAAAATTAATAGACTAGAAACCTGTTCGGTTGCCCTCTATTAAGATTTATAAAGAACTCGATCAATACTATGAAGTAGAGCGACGATACTTCCGGATTTCACATGGGACTGTGTTATTCCGATAAAAATAGTGGGAGCTGGGTAACAAGAATAGAAAAGACCTTAAATTCTATACTCAGAACATAATATAACAAGTCACTAATTAATCTGTTATACTTAATGCAGACAAATCTGAATATGCCAATGAATCCACTCGCAATTCTACTCGAAAAGAACACCTTAATGGGACCTAACTTTGTGGATTGGCTCCGCAATCTGATGATTGTCCTCAGTATAGAGGCACTGGGATACGTCTTGGAGACGGACATTCCGGCGCCTCCTGTGCGGACCCGAGCCAATCAGGAAGAGATTGAAAACCACGAAAAGTGGGTTAAGGATGACGTGAAAGTCCGTGCTTATATGATGGTTTCCATGTCTAATGAGCTTCAGAGAGCTCATGAGAAAATGACTTCTGCTAGGCAGATTCTATCTCACTTAACCGAGCTTTATGGTGAGCACATCAGAACTGCTAGATATGAGATATCCAAGCAACTGTTCGGTGCAAGGATGAAGGAAGGTGAGAAGGTTGGGGAACACGTCCTCAAAATGATATCCATGATCGAGAGATTGTAGGCTCTTGATTTTAAAATGGATACTTCTCTCCAAACCGACCTTATCCTACAATCTCTCCCTGATTCCTTCTCACAGTTTGTTATAAACTTCAACTGTAATGAGATTGCATGTAATTTAGCTGGGCTAATGAACAAACTTGTGACCGCTCAGTCTCAGATGAAGACTCCACGGATGAAGGAGTCTGCTCTTGTGATTTCTTCAGGACCTCGGAGGTCTAAGAACAAGAAGAAAAAGACCAAGAAGCAAACTGGACTACAAGTTAAGGAGCTTAAGGGAAAGGGCAAGGCCCCGATGGTTCCGAAGAACAAGAAGAAGAAGGATACTTGTCTCAAGTGCGGTGAGCTGGGCCACTTGGCTAGAGACTGTCCGATTCTTCATGGCACTTCATGTACAGAACTTTTAGTTTTGGAAACAAATTGTTCTGCTACTGTATTTTCTACTTCTGAATCGGATTACGGTGCTAGTTCTCATATTTGTACCGTGAATCAGGATCTGGAACAAAGTAGGAAGCTTGGAGCTGGAGAAGTTATGATCACAGTCGGAAGCGGGCATAGTGTCGAGGCGACCGACATAGGATCACTTCTTTTGGGTTTAGAATCCGGCTTTGTTTTGACTTTAGAATATGTACTTGTTTTGCCCAAGGGGCACAAAAAACATTGTATCCATTCCGGTCATGGACCAAAAAGGCTTTTCATTTTTCATTGGTGATGGTTCCTGCAAATTTATTTCAGAAATAAACTAGTGGGTACTGCGACATTGTTAAATGGATTGTATCATCTAAATCTCAGCAACAAAGTAGTTGTGAATACTATGACTAGAAAACGTGGTAGGGATGAAACCAATCAAGTTTTGAAATGGCATCTTAGACTTGGTCATGTTGGTCAGACCAAGGTTTACAAGATGGAAAAGGATGGACTTATGGGTCCATTGGGATCGGATCCCTTTCCTACTTGTGAATCTTGCCTTAAAGGTAAAATGACTAAGTCCCCTTCAAGGGACTTTTGAAAGAGCCGCTGATAAACTGGGATTAATCCATACTGACATTTGTGGTGCTTTGGAAGCAGCACGTGACGAATATCAATATTTCATTACGTTTACAGATGATCATAGTAGGTATGGTTATGTATACTTAATGAAACATAAATCCGAGGCCTTTGAGAAATTCTAGGAATTCAAGGCCCTAGTCGAGAAACAAACTGGTAATCATATCAAAGCACTTCGGTCGGACCGAGGTGGCGAGTATATGAGTACGGAGTTTGACGAGTTCCTTAAGGAACATGGAATAGTTTCACAACTAACACCTCCAGGTACTCCTCAGTTAAATGGTGTGTCAGAAAGAAGGAACCGGACCCTGTTGAACATGGTCCGTTCCATGCTAGGCTATACTGACTTGCCGATTTACCTGTGGGGGTATGCACTCCTGACTGCCGCGTATATCTTGAACAGATGTCCTTCCAAATCCGTTCCTGAAACTGCACATGAGATGTGGGAAGGAAGGAAACCAAGTCTTAATCATATTAGGATTTGGGGATGTCCCGCCTATGTCAAGAAGACTAAGGTGGAAAAGTTGGAAGCTAGGTCTGCGAAGGGACGTTTCATTGGATTCCCGTCTGGGACGATGGGATATCTATTCTACATGCCCGAAGATCGAAAGATCGTTGATGCTTTACAAGCACACTTCCTGGAAGATGAATTCATTCAGGAAGGCGGAGCAGGTAGAAGTAATTCTTTGGAAGAATACAATGAAACTCCTGAGGAGACACCTGTGCAATAAATTGGAACCGAACCTTCTGAAACACAAGTACAACCACCTAGTAGGTCTAGTAGGGTGTCTCAATTACCTGAGAGGTATAGTTTTATGCACTTGGAGGAACTGGGTTCCTCGAGGTTCCAAGTGATAAACAAGAGACCGACCCACGACCAATGACCTAGCAATGGTGGATGTAGACTCCATGAAATGGACTGTAGCAGTCTTCATGTAGTTGGGACATTCATTTTGATGAGACGGTCAAAGAGTTTGACTTCGTTCAAAATGAAGAGGAATCTTGTGTATACAAGAGGGTTAGTGGGAGCAAGATCACATTCTAAGTACTATATGTAGATGACATTCTACTAATAGGAAATGATGTGGGGATGCTCAGTTATGGGAAAGCTTGGTGTTCGAGTAATTTCTCCATGAAAGACTTGGGAGAAGAAACCTATATTCTTGGGATTCGATTCTACTGGGATAGATCGAAGAGAATGATAAGTTTTTCCCAAGCCCTCTATATAGATTAGATCTTAAAGAGGGTTCCTTCCGATGCGACATGGAATAAAACTCTCCTTGAAGATGTGTCCTCAAAGCGAGGAAAAAATGAATGGAAATGAGTTATATACCATATGATTCGGCAGTGGGTAGCCTTATGTATGCTATATTGTGTACGAGACCTGACTTGCGCATGGTGAGTAGGTTTCAGGCAAACCCAGGTAGGGAACATTAAGACTACCGTAAAGAACGTTCTCAAGTACTTTAGAAGGACTAGAGATATGGTTCTTATATATGGCGGTGGAGAACTGAATGTGATGGGATTCACTGTATTGAACTTCCAAGGACAGAAATATGATTCTATGTCTACTTTTGGCTACATTTACTCTTAATGGAGGAGCAGTATCTTGGCATAGTGCCAAGAATAGCGCGACTGCTAATTCAACCTGTTAGGCTGAGTATAAAGCGGCCTCGGAGGCCTCCAAAGGAAGAATTTAGAAGTTACTGGGTAAACTTCACGTGACACACAGTCTTTGCCGGAGAAAGAGCACAGCCTAGGAGCCAAGGTTTCATAACAGTTCCAAACATATTGAGAGAGAGTAGAATCTCGTAAGAGCATTCGTTCGCAAAGAGATACATTGAGCTGCATAGAGTAGAGTCAGCCGACTACGTCGCTGATCCACTGACCAAGCCACTTTCTCAGACTAGCTTGGAGCGTCATCTGGAGAACATGGGTATTAGATACCATAGTGTGTGGCATTGAGTGCAAGTGGGAGATTGTTAGGAGTATGCCCTCGAATGCCACTCAGAGGTTGTTGAGTGAGGGCATTGTACTTGTAATTATGTAAACCATTTATATAAGGCAAATGAATGTTTCTTTATTTACTGGTAGTTACTAGCATTCCTAACTCATAAATAAACATATAGAAACTAGTCCGTGTATTTGAGAGCAAAATTTTCCACTCCTTATTGAATAAGGGGGTAGGCACTGGAAAGGTTATAGCTCAAATACTTAATCGTTCGCAAGTCGATGAAACTTGACTGGGCGTTAAGTTTATGTGAAGACTTGTATGACGTGTTCTTTGACATGGAGAGTGCCTGTCGAACACTAATGGTTAGTGGGAGCACACGTTATAGGTATGCTAATTGGATTAGTATACTCGAACCGACTCACCCTCGATTCGTCACATGGATTTCAATCCGGGACAGTCAATGACGGAATCGAAAGGTTGTGATAGGTATTCGTGAACCTTCGACTTGAGGATTTAGTAGGGATGTGCTTGTGACGTCAAGATTTTCATTAGAGTAGTTCGACCCTGTAAACCGGAAGGCGGGGGTCAACCTCGACGTGCATCTTGACGGGCAAGTAGCAGGTCCTACTGAATACTAAGATTGAATTCTTTCTCCCGTTAGTGAGCGGGTTATATGTCCTATGCGGTTACTGGCAGATGAGATCATAAGTCTTTGGCCAAAGCATTGGAGCTAGTTGTATTGGATACACGAGAGCTCGATGATCTCGATTTGCATTAACGCATGCATAGCGTCAAGTACAAATAGGGTTTGACTGACCGTGACCCTATAACTAGATCGGGACATTTGAAAGAAGGGTTTATACGTATACTGGTATTCACGACAGAATGGTTCTTGAATGATCCCAATCATTCGTTCTCGGTTAAGTGCGGTGTAGGCCACCAGGCTGGCTAGGTGGTGCTACTACTCTTTGGTTCCTCCCATTGCTGACTGAGACGGACCTACCGAGTCGCGCATTATGATTGACGACGGAATGAATCAAGCTTAATTCTCTCATTATGAATATTAGATATTGGATATCTAATTCGGGACATTGGATGTTTAAATTGATTTATTGGATAAATTAATTTATGGCCTAATGAATTAAATAAATTACTGGGTGATAAATTTAATTCATGGATATAATTATTTCTTGGAGAAATTAATTATGTCATAATATATTTGATATGATAAAATTAATTGGATTAATTAATCGATATAAATACATCGGAACGGAATCGGAGTTTATCTGTTTGGACTCACGGGAGTCCGAAACGAACCGAACTCATCCGTTTTTCATCATAGCCACCGCCCCACTTTCCACCTTATTCCCTTTTGTTTTTGTTCCCATTGATTAATGGGTGATAATGACATGGTGGGGTTGATTCTCAATCAATGAGTTGTTTTAAGGTGAGTGGAATTTGAATAAGAAAAGTAGACTTCATTCTCTCATTTTTAATGGGCATTCATACGGATCAATAAATGAGAGTTCAAGAGAGAGAAAAGTTCTTCTCAAAGTAGTTTTCTTGTAACACCCCCAAAACCGACCGGGAATATTACAGCGCTGTGGGCCCCATATTGGAACCCACAAGGCTAAAATCATTTTCGCAAATGTTTAAAAAAAAAATGTCAAAAAGCCCTTTGAAAGTACACACACACACAGCGGATAAAAACACAGTTCAAAGAATACGGTAAGCCATTTAAATATACACACGCAGCGGATAAAAACACAATTAATTACATTTGCAGCGGAATTAGAAAAACCAGAAAAGAATACATAATCCCAACAATCACGCCATAGCCAGTATCACCGGAAAGCTCATCCCTTCACGACCGCTACTAGCTCGAACTCCGAGTACCTAAAAGATAAAGCCCACGACGGGGTCAGTCATAATACTCAACAATGATAACGATCACATCACAAAGACAATACATATCAATGTAATTACAAGGTGAGAATAATTCCAATGTAGTCTCACCGTAGTAACCTTACCAACCTGTCACAATCCATAACAAATCAATTCTTACCAACCCACGCCTCGTGTCCTTAGTGATGAATGAATTCAAAAGTAACCACCTGTACTGTATCCGAAACGATACCAAAATTCCCAAACTTATCATATTTCAATTAGAGAATGATCTGGCCATGAATAACTCTATCGGCTGGGTCGCACAATCGGATCCCAATCCTAATAAAACCGATATCACACGATACATCTGCAAATCAACTGTTCCGAAACAATGGCAAGTCCCGGATATCAATACAAAGCATGAATGCTCACACAGTCAATAATGATAAACAATCGATGCATCACAACGGAAATATCAATGACATGATATTTCCACACAAGATCGACAAAGGATCAACATGGACGAGAATACCATGATCTGGTAACTCCAACAAGATCAACGAATAATCAATAACCGAGAATACCGACGACACGGCAAATCCCAACAAGATCAATAAAAGGTCGACAACCGAGAATACCGACGACACGGTAAGGATCAATGAAGAATCAATAATCGAGAATACCGATGACACGGTAAGGATCAATGAAGAATCAATAATCGAGAATACCGACGACACGGTAAACTCCAACAAGATCAATAAAAGTCGACAACCAGAAATACCAACGGTACGATAAACTCCAATAAGATCAATAAAGGGTCAACAACCGAGAATACTGACGACACAGTAAACTCTAACAAGATCAATAAGGACCAACAACTGGGAATACCAACGATACGGTAACTCCAACAAGAGCAATAAGAAATCGACAACTGAAAACACCGACGACACGGTAAACTCCAATAGGAATAATAAGGGATCAACAACCGAGAATACCAACGGTAAGGCAAACTCCCAAACGGAATCAATAAGGATCAATAACGAACGAGACTACCAATGATAGGGGGAACTCCAAACGAGGTTAATAAGGATCGATAACAAATAAGTTTACCATCGATATGGTAACTCCCAACGAGATCAGAAAAGGATCAACGGGAACAGATACACGAGAGAATAAAATCGTCAACCATATGCAAATCATATATATGGGATTTCAAAGACAACCCGAATATTGAACAGATCCAATTATACATGGACTGTGAACGACCAATCAATAAGACTCAAGATGAACGTCACGATACGCTCGATCCAGACATGTGTCCGTGTACAAGCCAACCACGGGTATTGATCAGGTACCTGTCTGGTCTCGTACCTAATCAGCCTCACGAAGTACGTCTCGTGTGCACGGTTCAATATGAGGTCGAAACCAACACATGCTACACGTACCCGTCCCGAAAATCCTAGACATGAACGATCAGAACGTATCTGACTCCGGATATGCCACGATACAACATGACAACAAATCTCGAAGAAACGCATATCCATCAAGGATCAGAAGACTTCCCAAAAGAGCAACAGTAACTCGATCATGAAAGACCGACACGACCACAATGTCGTATTTCCATCAGACAACAGTCCACATCATGCTCAACAATGCATATAATGTTAACACATAAACCCCAAGGCAGCAGCCAAGGGTCACGGAAGCATCTCACAGGAATACCCCGGAACATAGGTGCCATATAGGTCTTATCCCCTAACACAGTTCATGCAATCACAAAATACCCCAAGGTCGCAACCAAGGGTCACGAAAGTATCCACACAGGAATACCCCGGAACATAGGTGCCATATAGGTCTTATCCCCTAACACATCGGCCCAACAGATCACTGCTCACAGGAAGAGCACATTACAAAACGTAACATACAATGGTGCACACTCACCGCATGAAATATCAACACACACATGCAATAATGCAACATGATGATTATCATAATCTAACAATATTAATTTACCTCAAGCTGGAGACGCCAACCTTTCCACGACCAACCGCCCTGAACGAATACGCGGTTTATCCGACAATCCAAAATGATGTACAGTCCATAACTAATACCAAACCACCATCCCAATTCCAACATCGACACGATAACTAACCTTGATATCCAACTTCTCATGCAATAGACCAAATTACAATTCACGTTCCCATTTCCACTAGACATCCTTAAAATCATATACATTATGATTTATCTTACATACCACCATTCCGACAATTCATATATTCCATAATACCATTGCTATATGAATCATAAATGAAATGAAAACGAAATCATTTATTAACATTATGAACTGAGCAAGCATAACTTGCCTGGATACCCATACGATGAAGCCACCATCAATCCCGCCGTCTTCGTCTACAAGCTCCGCAGCACAACGGTTAACTTCAACGATCCCTAAACGCAACCTAATGCAATAATCGATTAACGATACGTTCAATAACAATCAACAACCGAAATGACCAACTAATCAAACTCGATGGTTCAATGATATCTCGATCATATGAAACCAACACATATCAACTCTTAACAATACGGACACAAGTCGAAATTCGGTGTTCAATAATCCAAACAATGTCTTCAACATATAGTTCATATAACCGCAAGAATCGTAACAACAAAACCATAATCATCTTCATACGAATCCTTCTTCAACGATAACATCAAAATCCGAATTCAATGAGAGGATTATCAACATACCTCTAGAAGATGACATACACAAGTAATCACTTGTTTTGAATAGCACGGTGCGAAGAAATCGACAAAAGGGAAGGGTACCGATTCAACTTCCTTCAAAAGTTCATTCCTAAATCACAATAATATCAATTCAATCACCATCCATGCGAAAACGTATAGAATTTCCCAAGTTCTACTCATTGAGGCATTTCATCGAACACTTTGAAGGCATAATCCAATTTAATCGTTTTAACGAAGAAATACTCAAATTTGTTCCACAAAACTTCAAGAGTATTGAATGATTACGAGTATACAATCAAGTTCTATCAATAATCCGAATCAAAATGGAGCAAATCGGCCAAAACACCAAGAAACCTCAAGAACATCCAAAAACCAAAAGTTCATGTGTTCTTACCTTCGATCCGGGTGGAGGATGATGTTAATCCATGATTCCAACTTTCCAAAACATGTTGTTATAAGTTTATTCTACTCAAAACCATCAACTTTGCTGAAGAAATCGCAAAAGGGACGGAGAAAAATGGAAAATGATGAGGGTGACTCGGTCCAGGCCTTATATAGGCCAATACCTGCCGGCCAGTTACGTACGTAACCGGCCGTGGCTTACGTACGTAACCGGCAGCGGCCTACCTTCTGTCCAGTTTGTTCGGCACCCTTACGTACGTAACCGGCACCGGCTTACGACGTAATCGCCCTTACGGCCGTAATCGCCACCGCCTTACGACGTAATCGGCGATCCTAGCCCCGGCCGAGTCACCGCCGACCATGCTCGGCCATCCCAACGAGTCACGTCCGGCCATGCTCGGCCATCCCAACGAGTCACGTCCGGCCATGCTCGGCCATCCAGTCATCTCGCCACGACTCGGCCGCTCGTAACGCACGTAACACTTGTTCCGCTATGCACGTAATACGACGTTGACTTGCTACAAGATTATACTCGTATTACGCACGTAATACACCCTGTACAACGTACGTAACTCCATCCGTTGACTCACCTGTCCACATCCGCGCCGAAAGCTGCCGACACCGGGCCCAACTGTCTGATTCCTCTTGTTACGTACGTAATACCTTACGCTTAACGTACGTAACACGTACTTAGCGTACGTTATCTCAAAGTCTTAACGTACGTTAACAGATCCATACTTAGCTGTTTCCAGCAATTCCTGTCCAACGTCTCGACATAACAAATATGAACATACGACATACTGAACACATATACGAAATCCCGAAAGTATTCTCATACGGACGTCTGATGCACGATATCCTCAATTACAACTGTCGACCAAGTACGGAAATCAAACAAATACTCATACGGTATATCCGACATCGAAAACACAACAAGCATGTAATATCCTAGAATCAAAATACCCTCGATAGACATACTGGCACGACTCTCACGGTTTCCAAAATTATCCACTCATATCGTGTCGGTCCCACTGCACAGTACATCCCAGATAAAATAATGCGAAAAATTCATAGTGAAATTCTAGGATATTACATATACACCCACTTAAATAAGTTTCGTCCTCGAAACTCAACACTGTCATAATCGTATCTCAATCCCGAAATATCTCAAAATCACGACACCATGCTCAAATAATCATCATCAAAATTGAAATAACTGAAAGAACATACTTACAGGTCCGTGAAGTCGATGCTCTTCCGTGATACCAGCATACGACTCCCATACAAAGTCTCAACACACTAACAACACACCGGCATCGCAATTACAGCAATTTGAAAATATTTCAAAAATTTTGAAACCTCCAAAATCGGTTTGACTCAAAAGTCAGAAAATCATTTTCAAAAGTCACGCTACTACCGCACCGGTAGAGCCACATAACACACACGCCCGGGTTTTACGAAACCCAAGCTCTGATACCATTTTCTGTAACACCCCCAAAACCGACCGGGAATATTACAGCGCCGTGGGCCCCATATTGGAACCTACAAGGCTAAAATCATTTTCGCAAATGTTTAAAAAAAAATGTCAAAAAGCCCTTTGAAAGTACACACACACACAGCGGATAAAAACATAGTTCAAAGAATACGGTAAGCCATTTAAATATACACACGCAGCGGATAAAAACACAATTAATTACATTTGCAGCGGAATTAGAAAAACCAGAAAAGAATACATAATCCCAACAATCACGCCATAGCCAGTATCACCGGAAAGCTCATCCCTTCACGACCGCTACTAGCTCGAACTCCGAGTACCTAAAAGATAAAGCCCACGACGGGGTCAGTCATAATACTCAACAATGATAACGATCACATCACAAAGACAATACATATCAATGTAATTACAAGGTGAGAATAATTCCAATGTAGTCTCACCGTAGTAACCTTACCAACCTGTCACAATCCATAACAAATCAATTCTTACCAACCCACGCCTCGTGTCCTTAGTGATGAATGAATTCAAAAGTAACCAATTGCATCGTATCCGAAACGATACCAAAATTCCCAAACTTATCATATTTCAATTATAGAATGATCTGGCCATGAATAACTCTATCGGCTGGGTCGCACAATCGGATCCCAATCCTAATAAAACTGATATCACATGATACATCTGCAAATCAACTGTTCCGAAACAATGGCAAGTCCCGGATATCAATACAAAGCATGAATGCTCACACAGTCAATAATGATAAACAATCGATGCATCACAACGGAAATATCAATGACATGATATTTCCACACAAGATCGACAAAGGATCAATATGGACGAGAATACCATGATCTCGTAACTCCAACAAGATCAACGAATAATCAATAACCGAGAATACCGACGACACGGCAAATCCCAACAAGATCAATAAAAGGTCGACAACCGAGAATACCGACGACACGGTAAGGATCAATGAAGAATCAATAATCGAGAATACCGATGACACGGTAAGGATCAATGAAGAATCAATAATCGAGAATACCGACGACACGGTAAACTCCAACAAGATCAATAAAAGTCGACAACCAGAAATACCAACGGTACGATAAACTCCAATAAGATCAATAAAGGGTCAACAACCGAGAATACTGACGACACAGTAAACTCTAACAAGATCAATAAGGACCAACAACTGGGAATACCAACGATACGGTAACTCCAACAAGAGCAATAAGAAATCGACAACTGAAAACACCGACGACACGGTAAACTCCAATAGGAATAATAAGGGATCAACAACCGAGAATACCAACGGTAAGGCAAACTCCCAAACGGAATCAATAAGGATCAATAACGAACGAGACTACCAATGATAGGGGGAACTCCAAACGAGGTTAATAAGGATCGATAACAAATAAGTTTACCATCGATATGGTAACTCCCAACGAGATCGAAAAGGATCAACGGAATGATACACGAGAGAATAAAATCGTCAACCATATGCAAATCATATATATGGGATTTCAAAGACAACCCGAATATTGAGCAGATCCAATTATACATGGGTGTGAGCGACCAATCAATAAGACTCAAGATGAACGTCACGATACGCTCGATCCGGACATGTGTCCGTGTACAAGCCAACCACGGGTATTGATCGGTACGTCTGGTCTCGTACCTAATCGACCTCACGAAGTACGTCTCGTGTGCACGGTTCAATATGAGGTCGAAACCAACACATGCTACACGTACCCGTCCCGAAAATCCTAGACATGAACGATCAGAACGTATCTGACTCCGGATATGCCACGATACAACATGACAACAAATATCGAAGAAACGCATATCCATCAAGGATCAGAAGACTTCCCAAAAGAGCAACATTAACTCGATCATGAAAGACCGACACGACCACAATGTCGTATTTCCATCAGACAACAGTCCACATCATGCTCAACAATGCATATAATGTTAACACATAAACCCCAAGGCAGCAGCCAAGGGTCACGGAAGCATCTCACAGGAATACCCCGGAACATAGGTTCCATATAGGTCTTATCCCCTAACATAGTTCATGCAATCACAAAATACCCCAAGGTCGCAACCAAGGGTCACGAAAGTATCCACACAGGAATACCCCGGAACATAGGTGCCATATAGGTCTTATCTTCTAACACATCGGCCCAATAGATCACTGCTCACAGGAAGAGCACATTACAAAACGTAACATACAATGGTGCACACTCACCGCATGAAATATCAACACACACATGCAATAATGCAACATGATGATTATCATAATCTAACAATATTAATTTACCTCAAGCTGGAGACGCCAACCTTTCCACGACCAACCGCCCTGAACGAATACGCGGTTTATCCGACAATCCAAAATGAAGTACAGTCCATAACTAATACCAAACCACCATCCCAATTCCAACATCGACACGATAACTAACCTTGATATCCAACTTCTCATGCAATAGACCAAATTACAATTCACGTTCCCATTTCCACTAGACATCCTTAAAATCATATACATTATGATTTATCTTACATACCACCATTCCGACAATTCATATATTCCATAATACCATTGCTATATGAATCATAAATGAAATGAAAACGAAATCATTTATTAACATTATGAATCGAGCAAGCATAACTTGCCCGGATACACATACGATGAAGCCACCATCAATCCCGCCGTCTTCGTCTACAAGCTCCGCAGCACAACGGTTAACTTCAACGATCCCTAAACGCAACCTAATGCAATAATCGATTAACGAAACGTTCAATAACAATCAACAACCGAAATGACCAACTAATCAAACTCGATGGTTCAATGATATCTCGATCATATGAAACCAACACATATCAACTCTTAACAATACGGACACAAGTCGAAATTCGGTGTTCAATAATCCAAACAATGTCTTCAACATATAGTTCATATAACCGCAAGAATCGTAACAACAAAACCATAATCATCTTCATACGAATCCTTCTTCAACGATAACATCAAAATCCGAATTCAATGAGAGGATTATCAACATACCTCTAGAAGATGACATACACAAGTAATCACTTGTTTTGAATAGCACGGTGCGAAGAAATCGACAAAAGGGAAGGGTACCGATTCAACTTCCTTCAAAAGTTCATTCCTTAATCACAATAATATCAATTCAATCACCATCCATGCGAAAACGTATAGAATTTCCCAAGTTCTACTCATTGAGGCATTTCATCGAACACTTTGAAGGCATAATCCAATTTAATCGTTTTAACGAAGAAATACTCAAATTTGTTCCACAAAACTTCAAGAGTATTGAATGATTACGAGTATACAATCAAGTTCTATCAATAATCCGAATCAAAATGGAGCAAATCGCCAACACACCAAGAAACCTCAAGAACATCCAAAAACCAAAAGTTCATGTGTTCTTACCTTCGATCCGGGTGGAGGATGATGTTAATCCATGATTCCAACTTTCCAAAACATGTTGTTATAAGTTTATTCTACTCAAAACCATCAACTTTGCTGAAGAAATCGCAAAAGGGACGGAGAAAAATGGAAAATGATGAGGGTGACTCGGTCCAGGCCTTATATAGGCCGATACCTGCCGGCTTGATTACGTAACCGCCGTGGCTTACGACGACGTAACCGGCAGCGCCTACCTTACTGGCCCAGTTTGTTCGGCACCCTTACGTACGTAACCGGCAGCTGGCTTACGTACGTAACTGGCCCTTACGGCCGTAACCGGCCACTGCCTTACGTACGTAATCGGCCAGTCCTAGCCCCCAGCGAGTCACTGCCGACCATGCTCGGCCATCCCAACGAGTCACGTCCGGCCATGCTCGGCCATCCCAACGAGTCACGTCCGGCCATGCTCGGCCATCCAGGTCATCTCGGCCACGACTCGGCCAGTCGCCCCGTAACGTACGTAACACTTGTTCCGTTGCGTACGTAATACGTACGTTGACTTGCTACAGTACTATACTCGTATTACGTACGTAATACACCCTGTACAACGTACGTAACTCCATCCGTTGACTCACCTGTCCACATCCGCGCCGAAAGCTGCCGACACCGGGCCCAACTGTCTGATTCCTCTTGTTACGTACGTAATACCTTACGCTTAACGTACGTAACACGTACCACTTAGCGTACGTTTTCTCAAAGTCTTAAAGACGTTAACAGATCCATACTTAGTGTTTCAAAGAATTCCTGTCCAACGTCTCGACATAAGAAATATGAACATACGACATACTGAACACATATACGAAATCCCGAAAGTATTCTCATACGGTACGTCTGATGCACGATATCCTCAATTACAACTGTCGACCAAGTACGGAAATCAAACAAATACTCATACGGTATATCCGACATCGAAAACACAACAAGCATGTAATATCCTAGAATCAAAATACCCTCGATAGACATACTGGCACGACTCTCACGGTTTCCAAAATTATCCACTCATATCGTGTCGGTCCCACTCTGTACAGTACATCCCAGATAAAATAATGCGAAAAATTCATAGTGAAATTCTAGGATATTACACTTCTTCTTCTTCACTTTCCTCTTGGTTTTCTTAGAGAAAATTCAAGAGTATAATTGAGAATTATGAGTTATACACTTAGAGTGTGATGATCTCATATTGGAAGCTTCATTACTTAGCTCTAGCCGCATCCTCGGAGGATAGCAAGGTGATCGTCGTTCCGATCGTTTCTCCGGCGCGTGGCAAGTAGAGACGCGGTGCTTTCGGCGTTGGATCATTCAAGAGCTTGGAGCGGATTGAATTGCAAGGAGATCGCCTAAAGCTTGGGGAATAGCTCGAGAGAAGATTACCATTTAATCAACGGACTTCGAGGGTATGTGTTTCTCGTATCTTCTTTGTTCATTCAATATTCGTATATATGTAGCTCGATCGATCCTCGTAGGGATTCGGATCGAATTAATTTTCGTTTTACCGCTTCCGCTGGACCTTCGTTTTAGGCACCGAATCCCAACAGCCATATGCCTGCCGGAAATTAGGACAAAAACCCTAACTCGTGCCGCGCACAACGCTCTGCTCACAATTACCGTTTTTCATTTTTCATCTTTCACTATGTGTGTGTGTGTGTGTGTGTGTGTGTGTGTGTGTGTGTGTGTGTGTGTGTGTGAATTTTGTGAGTGTGTGTGTGAACTTTGTGAGTAAAGAAGAGGATAGAGGAAGAGCCGAGAAGGGGGAATCAGAAAAAAGAAGAAGAAGAAAAAAAGAAAATGGGTTCTGCCCGTGAGGGAGAGGAAGTTAGGGAGATAACTGTGCAAGTCAAATTTGTGGGTCGCGACCGATGGAAAGAGGAGAAACAAAAAATAGGTTAAGTAATAATATAAATAAATTTCAATTTTTAAGACTGGCCCGGTGGGCCAACCCGGTAGTCCGGGCAACCCGCCCATTAGGCCCGCAGATTAATCGATCCGGGTCAAAAAGGCCCGGATTTAAAAGGTTGTGATATTTTGGCTCTAACCCTGTTTTTTAGCGAGTTAAACGGGTTGGTCCGACGGGCCCGGGCCCGATTAACATCTCTAATGTCCAGTTTTCGATCGGGATTAGCATCTCCCAATCTTTACAAGAGCCATGTTTTCAAAGTCCAGTTTTAGATCGAGATTTGGCCATCTCAGCGTGTTGTTGTCCAAATGTTTTGATGATAAATGCATTTTTATTTTTCAATTGTTTATAATATTAATATAAATAAATTTTAATTTATATTTCTTATTATATTTTAAAAGAGTTGAATGTATAAATTCAATTTTTTATTTTAATTTTAGATTATAATTTTCAAAATAAAAATATATGTATTCATATAATATATTTTATTATTATAATTGTAAGGAATTATTTTCTTTTTTAATATTTTTTAATTTTATTAGTTTAATCCGAAAATTTTTTAAGTAAAAAATTATATGTGCTCTTATAAAAAAATACGTTATAAAATGATTAAACAAATACAAATAATTTACTTTATTTTAGTGTAAAAAACTTAAATTTGACGATATTTTTCTAAAAATATTTAAAATAATTTTCGTAATTATTAAGATGATTTAGTATATTGCAACGCTTTAAGTTCACGTATAATCCAACACTTTAGGTTGGTGTTGCATTGACGTCTTTTGAAACAGTGCATTAAGGTCTAATGCAACACTAATTGAGTAGTATTGCAAAAGACAAAATATCAGAGGGCTATTGCAATACTTTTCCTTGCAACACTGGAGATATGCGTTGCATATAAGCACTTATGGCGTAGTGAGCACAAAAATGTATAAAGACTTGCAACAATATTATTGGTGGCCTAACATGAAGAAAGATATTGCAAAATTCGTGGCAGAATGTCTAACTTGCCAGCATATCAAAACTGAACATCAAAGACCAGCAGGATTATTGAAGCCTTTACTAATTCCAGAATGGAAATGGGAACACATTACTATGGAATTTGTGCTTGGGCTACCAAGGACTCAGCGTGGGTATAATTCGATATGGGTGATTGTTGATAGATTGACCACGTCTGCTCATTTCCTTCCAGTGAAATCCACATATAATATGGATCGATATGCTCAGGAATATATTAAAGAGATAGTCCGACTACATGGTGTGCCAATATCAATAGTATCTGACAGGGACCCTTAACTCAGATCTGCATTTTGGAAAAGTTTACATAATGCAATGGGTATGAAGCTTGCTTCCAGCACCGTATTTCATCAACAAAGTGATGGACAGTCAGAAAGTGTTATTCAAATACTAGAAGATACATTGAGAGCATGCATACTAGATTTCAATGGCAATTGGGATACAAAGCTTCCATTGGTAGAGTTCACCTACAACAACAGTTACCGATCTACAATTGAGATGGCACCTTATGAAGTACTGTATGGGAGGAGATGTAGATCTCCCATACACTGGGATGAAGTTGGAGAAAGAAGTCTACATAGCCCAGACATGATACAGCAGACTGTTATAGTGTAGAAAAGATAAAAGAACGAATGAAGATTGCACAAAGTAGATATAAGAGTTATGCAGATATTCGAAGAAGAGATTTAGAATTTACAATTGGGGATCATGTGTTCTTGAGGGTATACCCAGTGAAAAGCATTATGAGATTTGGAAAGAAATGAAAACTCAGCCCGATATATGTTGGCCCATTTGAAATTATTGAGAGAGTTGGTAATAGAGCATATAGAGTAGCCATACCTCCTTCATTATCTGGCGTACACAATGTCTTCCATGTATCCATGTTAAAGAAGTACATTTCAAACCCCTCACATGTGTTAAATTATGAGCCATTGGAATTATCCCCTGATTTGTCTTATGAAGAGAAGCTGTTACAGGTTCTTGATAAGAAGGTAAAGAAACTAAGAAACAAGGAGACTCATTTGGTAAAGATTTTGTGGAGGAATCATGCTATTGAAGAGGCTACATGGAAAAGAGAGGAGGAAATGCAAAGCAAGTATCCAGATCTGTTCGGTATGTCAATTTCGAGGACAAAATTTTATAAGGGGGGGGGATTGTAATGCCCGATTATCTCCTTATAAGCCAATAATCATTTTATACCTAAATGCATTTACATAATATGCATTAGGGAAGCATGGCATATAAGTAGATATTTCCTGAGCATGAATAATTGCGATATATGTGCTTAATTACATTTTGTGTCTATGATACATTCCACATGTGATTTACTCCTCCTAACATGATAAAATTTGTCTTTATAAATGTCTCATTGCAGTGAGAAGCTCTGTTTCTTGATTAACGGAGATCGATGTGCGAAATGACTACAAAGTGATTTTATTTGTTTATTGCATTTTTGCATTTCTTTCACATTTCATGATTCATTACATATCATAGTTAACTCACTATGTTGAAGCATATTAAACATACTAAATTAACTCTAAGCACAGCTGGCAAACCTATAAGTACTAATAGAGTCACTGACATGTCAATCTTAGGTTAACTGGTTTAACCCTGGAGCTTAGTGGTGTGTGTGTGTTGGGATTCGGTGCCTAAATCGAAGGCCCAGCGGAAGCGGTAAAACAAAAATTAATTTGATCCGAATCCCTACGAGGATCGATCGAGCTACGTATATACGAATATATAAACGAAAAGCAAGAGTCGTAAGAAACTAACCCTCGAAGTCCGTTGATAAATGGTAACCTTCTCTTGAGCTATTCCCCAAGTTCTTGAACGATCCAACGCCGAAAGCACCGCGTCTCTACTTGCCACGCGCGGGAAAAACGAACGGAATGACAACACCTTGCTATCCTTCGAGGATACGGCTAGAGCTAGGTGATGAAGCTTGCAATATGAGATTATCACACTCTAAGTGTATAACTCACAACTCTCAATTAATCTCTTGAAATTTCTCAAATAAAACCAAGAAGAAATGAAGAACAAGAAGAAGACTTAAGAAATGAACTCAAAAATTCTTTTCTCTCTCTCTCTCTCTCTTCATAAACGTGAGAAATCAATGAATGATTTGAGAGATGATGTCTTCTACTTTTATTCTATTCCCACCCAAGATAACAACTCATCCCACTACAACACTTGCCCCACAAGTCTTAATCATCAATTAAAGAATGGAACAAGAAACAAAAGGAAGCAAGGTGGAAATTAAGGGGTCGGCTACCATGCAGAAACGGATGAGTTCGGTTCGTTTCGGACTCCCGTGAGTCCAAACAGATAAACTACGATTCCGTTCTGATGTATTTGTATCGATTAATTATTCCAATTAATTAAACATATCAAATACAAAATAACATAATTAATTTCTCCAAGAAATAATTATATTCATGAATTAAATTAATCACCCAGTGATATATTTAATCCATTAAGCCGTAAATCAATTTATCCGATAAATCGATTTAAACATCCAATGTCCCAAATTAGATATCCAATATCTAATATTCATAATGAGAGAATTAGCTTAATTCATTCCGTCGTCAATCCTAATGCGCGACTCGGTAGGTCCGTCTCAGTCAGCAATGGGAGGAACCAAAGAGTAGTAGCACCACCTAGCCAGCCTGGTGGCCTACACTGTACCCCGACTGAGAACGAATGATTGGGATCATTCAAGAACCATTCTGTCGTGAATACCAGTATACGTATCAACCCTTCTTTCAAATGTCCCGATCAAGTTACAGGGTCACGGTCAGTCAAACCCTATCTGTACTTGACGCTATGCATGCGTTAATGCAAATCGAGATCATCGAGCTGTCGTGTATCTAATACAACTAGCTCAAATGCTTTGGCCAAAGACTTATGATCTCATCTGCCAATAACCGCATAGGACATATAACCCGCTCACTAACGGGAGAAAGAATTCTATCTTGGTATTCAGTAGGACCTGCTACTTGCCCGTCAAGATGCACGTCGAGGTTGACCCCCGCCTTCCGGTTTACAGGGTCGAACTACTCTAATGAAAATCTTGACGTCACAAGCACATCACTACTAAATCCTCAAGTCGAAGGTTCACGAATACCTATCACAACCTTTCGATTCCGTCATTGACTGTCCCGGAGTGAAATCCGTGTGACGAATCAAGGGTGAGTCGGTTCGAGTATACTAATCCAAATAACATACCTATAGCGTGTGCTCCCACTAACCATTAGTGTTCGACAGGCACTCTCCATGTCAAAGAACACGTCATACAAGTCTTCACATAAACTTAACGCCCAGTCAAGTTTCATCGACTTGCGAACGATTGAGTATTTGAGCTATAACCTTTCCAGTGCCGACCCCCTTATCCAATAAGGAGTGGAACGTTTTGCTCTCAAATACACGGACTAGTTTCTATATGTTTATTTACGAGTTAGGAATTCCGGTAACTACCAGTAAATAAAGAAACATTCATTTGCCTTATATAAATGGTTTACATAATTACAAGTACAATGCCCTCACTCAACAACCTCTGAGTGGCATTCCAGGGCATACTCCTAACAATCTCCCACTTGCACTCAATGCCACACACTATGGTATCTAATACCCATGTTCTCCAGATGACGCTCCAAGCTAGTCTGAGAAAGTGGCTTGGTCAGTGGATCGGCGACGTTGTCGGCCGAGTCAACTCTGTGCAGCACAATGTATCCCTTGCGAACAAATTCTCTTACGAGATGATACGTCCTCTCAATATGTTTGGTGCTGTTGTGAAACCTCGGCTCCTTGGCCTGCGCTACAGCTCCGTCGTTGTCGCGATGCAGTAGACAGGCAGCTCAGCACATGGTATCATTTGAATTTCTCCCAAAAACTTCTTAATCCAGAACCCTTCCTTGGAAGCCTCCGAGGCTGCTTGATACTCAGCCTGACAGGTGGAATCAGCAGTCGCGCTTTGCTTGGCACTGCGCCAAGATACTGCTCCTCCATTAAGAGTAAATATGTAGCCAGAAGTGGACATCGAGTCGTCCTTCAGTCCTTGGAAGTCCGAATCAGTGAATCCCACCACATCCAAATCTTCACCGCCATACATAAGAACCATATCTCTCGTTCTTCTCAAGTACTTGAGAACGTTCTTTCTGACGATCAATGTTCCCAACACAGGTTTGCACGAAACCTACTCACCACGCTTACGGCATGCGCGATGTCAGGTCTTGTACACAACATAGCATACATAAGGCTACCCACGGCCGAAGCATATGGTATATTACTCATTTCCTTGCGTTGTTCCTCACTTTGAGGACACATCTTCAAGGTGAGTTTTATTCCATGTTGCATCGGTAGGAACCCTCTTTTAGAATCATCCATCTTAAATCTCTTTAAGATCTTATCTATATAGAGGGCTTGGGAAAGTCCTATTGTTCTCTTCGCTCTATCCCGGTAGAGCCGAATACCAAGAATATAGGTTGCTTCTCCCAAGTCTTTCATGGAGAAATTACTCGAAAGCCAAGCTTTCACAGAACTGAACATTCCCACATCATTTCCTATTAGTAGAATGTCATCTACATATAGTACTAAGAATGCGATCTTGCTCCCACTAACCTTCTTGTATACACAAGGTTCCTCTTCATTTTGCACGAAGTCAAACTCTTTGACCGCCTCGTCAAAACGAAGGTTCCAACTACGCGACTCTTGCTTCAGTCCATAAATGGAACACTGAAGCTTGCACACTTTCTGAATATCGACTTCGGACACAAAGCCTTTAGGCTGCTCCATATAGATTTCCTCCTCGAGGAATCCATTAAGGAAAGCCATCTTTACGTCCATTTGCCATATCTCATAATCGTGGTAGGCAGCTATAGCAAGCATCATACGAATAGACTTGATCATGGCTACGGGCGAGAAGGTATCGTGGTAATCGATCCCTTCCTTCTGGGTATAACCCTTTGCCACAAGCCTCGCCTTATAGGCGTCAACCTTGCCATCACCATCAGTCTTTCTCTTGTAGATCCACTTGTTCCCAATAGGCACTATGCCCTTGGGGCGGTCTACTAGAGTCCAGACCTGATTGACATGCATCGAGTCTATCTCAGCTTCCATAGCTTCACGCCATTTCGCGGAGTCTACATCCACCATTGCTTGGCCATAGGTCGTCGGGTCGGTCTCTTGGCTATCACTTGGAACCTCATGGAGACCCAGCTCCTCCAAGTGCACAAGCCCATACCTCTCAGGTAAATGCGACACCCTACTAGACCTACGAGGTGGTTGTACTTGTGTTTCAGAAGGTTTAGTTCCAGTTTCTTGCACAGGTGTCTCCTGAGGAGTTTCATTATATTCTTCTAAAGAAATACTTCTACCTGCTCCGCCTTCCTGAATGAACTCATCTTCCAGGAAGTGTGCTTGTAAAGAAACAATGATCCTTCGATCTTCGGGCATGTAGAATAGATATCCCAGCGTCCCAGACGGGAATCCAATGAAACGTCCCTTCGCAGACCTAGCTTCCAACTTTTCCACCTTAGTCTTCTTGACATAGGCGGGACATCCCCAAATCCTAATATGATTAAGACTTGGTTTCCTTCCCTCCTACATCTCATGTGGAGTTTTAGGAACGGATTTGGAAGGACATCTGTTCAATATATACGCGGCAGTTAGGAGTGCATACCCCCACAGGTAAATCGGCAAGTCAGTATAGCCCAGCATGGAACGGACCATGTTCAACAGGGTCCGGTTCCTTCTTTCTGACACACCATTTAACTGAGGAGTACCTGGAGGTGTTAGTTGTGAAACTATTCCATGTTCCTTAAGGAACTCGTCAAACTCCGTACTCATATACTCGCCACCTCGGTCCGACCGAAGTGCTTTGATATGATTACCAGTTTGTTTCTCAACTAGGGCCTCGAATTCCTGGAATTTCTCAAAGGCCTCGGATTTATGTTTCATTAAGTATACATAACCATACCTAGTATGATCATCTGTAAACGTAATGAAATATTGATATCCGTCACGTGCTGCTTCTAAAGCACCACATACGTCGGTATGGATTAATCCCGGCTTTATCGGCTCTTTGAAATGTCCTGTGAAGGGGACTTAGTCATTTTGCCTTTAAGGCAAGATTCACAAGTAGAAAGGGATCGATCCCAATGGACCCATAAGTCCATCTTTTTCCATCTTGTAAACCTTGGTCCGACCAACATGACCAAGTCTAAGATGCCATTTCAAAACTTGATTGGTTTCATCCCTACCACGTTTTCTAGTCATAGTATTCACAACTACTTTGTTCTTGAGATTTAGATGATACAATCCATTCAACAATGTAGCAGTACCCACTAGTTTATTTCTAAAATAAATTTTGGGAACCATCACCAATGAAAAATGAAAAGCCTTTTCGGTCCATGACCGGAATGGATACAATGTTTTGTGCCCCTTGGGCAAAACAAGTACATCTTCTAAAGTCAAAACAAAGCCGGATTCTACACCCAAAAAGTGATCCTATGTGGTCGCCTCGACACTATGCCCGCTTCATTGTGATCATAACTTCTCCGGCTCCAAGCTTCCTACTTTGTTCCAGATCCCGATTCACGGTACAAATATGAGAACTAGCACGAGAATCCGATTATCCGGGAAGTAGAAAATACGGTAGCGAGAACAATTTGTTTCCAAAACTAAAAGTTACATGCACGAAGTGCCATGAAGAATCGGACAGTCTCTAGCCCGGTGGCCTAGCTCACCGCACTTGAGACAAGCATCCTTCTTCTTCTTGTTCTTTGGAACCATCGGGGCCTTGCCCTTTCCCTTAAGGTCCTTAGCTTGTGGTCCATCCGCTTCTTGGTCTTTTTCTTCTTATTCTTAGACTTAGAAGTCGAGAAGAAATCACAAGTGCGAGACTCCTTCATCCACGGAGTCTTCATCCGAGGCGAGCGGTCACAAGTTTGTTCATTAGCCCGACTAAATTAGATGCAATCTCATTGCGGTTGAAGTTCATAACAAGCGTGAGAAGGAATCGGGAGAGGCGTAGGATAAGGTCGGTTTGGAGAGAAGTATCCATTTTAAAATCAAGAGCCTCCAATCTCTCGATCATGGATATCATTTTGAGGACGTGTTCCCCAACCTTCTCACCTTCCTTCATCCTTGCACCGAGCGATTGCTTGGATATCTCATATCTAGCGATTCTTTGTGCTCACCATAAAGTTCGGTTAAGTGAGATAGAATCTGCCTAGCAGAAGTCATTTTCTCATGATCTCTCTGAAGCTCATTAGACATGGAAGCCATCATATAAGCACGGACTTTCACGTCATCCTTAACCCACTTTTCGTGGTTTTCAATCTCTTCCTGATTGGCTCAGGTCCGCACAGGAGGCACCGGAATGTCCGTCTCCAAGACGTATCCCAGTGCCTCTATACTGAGGACAATCATCAGATTGCGGAGCCAATCCACAAAGTTAGGTCCCATTAAGGTGTTCTTTTCGAGTAGAATTGCGAGTGGATTCATTGTCATATTGAGATTTGTCTGCATTAAGTATAACAGATTAATTAGTGACTCATTCAATTATGTTCTGAGTATAGAATTAAGGTCTTTTCTATTCTTGTTACCCACCTCGCACTATTTTTATCGGAATAACACACTCCCTCGTGAAATCCGGAAGTATCGTCGCTCTACTTCATAGTGATGATCGAGTTCTTTATAAATCTTAATAGAGGGCAACCGAACAGGTTTCTAGTCTATTAATTTTCATAAAGTGGTGTCCAACACCAACCCATCTAATGGATGATTCGATCTTCTTTTTCCCCTTGTTCACTCCCCTCAACCTATACGGTTTCTATGGTTCGTGAACAAGTTAAGTTTATACCATCGACGCAAATCAGTTTCACAATTGAATCATATCCGGCAACCTATCAGGTTTCTAGGGATAAAATTTGCTCCAACCGAAGGCATCCAATGCGCTCTCGGTAATTTATCCGTCCCCCCCGAACGACTACCCCGATAACTCGGAAGCATAGCACATCCAGTTTGGATTTCAATTTCCCTAAAACTCGATGGAGGGAAGGAAAACCTTGAAACCTTATAAACTTAATAATTTATCGTGGGAGAATTTTCGCGATTAGGGTTACACTTTGCACATTAATCGTTTTAGCGCGTTTGTGGCATTCATACAATATGAAACAACCATTCACAACCTAGATGCTACCAACATGTGGTTCATGGACCGTTCCTAGAAAACAAAAACTCCGTAATCTAATTACAAGTCTTCGTCTTGAATCTTCGTCTTATCGAAATGGATCTTCCTCCGGTCTTTGTCATTACATATAAATTTTACATTGAAAATTGCATCCTAGATACAAATTTTTTTAGTAAAATAAATAGACTCAAAACGGCCTTTACAACCCAATCGAATAAAACGAACGATTCAAAAACTAAGTCCACGAACCACATCCCCATTCAAAAGCATTCATTCAATAAATACTAAATAAATAGAAAGCGTAGAGATACATTGATCCAATCAACAATACGAACCGATCCAATCGATTCACACAATCGATAATATGATAACGTTCTAAATAATTCGGTCGACCATAAATATTCCAATTAATCAAATTTCCCTTATAAAATGAAATACCATAAATCATTTTAATCATATTAAATCCAATTTAACATGCGGGAGATTAATTTTCAAGAATACACGAAAAAATCGAGCCGGGGCGAAATTGGCCTGCCATGGCCGAGTCACTGCCGGCATGCCGCAGAACATGCTGCATGGCCGATCATGCTCGGCATCTGCCGGCCGTGCCAGCAGCCACCGTGCCGGCCCTCGGAGACTGTTCCGCGGCCCACAGTCGGTGTTTGCCTGGCCGCACCCACAGGCGCGGCCCCCGACTTCCGGACCCCTCCCGGACCGTCCAACGGCATTTCGGGACTAGTTTTTCGACCGGATATCCAATATCTATATTCTCCAACATTCATATCTTCAATATAAATCATTTTTCCAAGAAATTAAGATTTATATTTAGACATAAACTTACGAAAATTATAATTACAACGAACGTAGAAACATATACCACGATTATGACTAAAATGATTCCAAATCATTCACCATCTAATCGAGCATTCCAAATGCTAATATCGTATATACGATCGCAAGACCTACGCCCCGATACCACTGTTTGGATTCGGTGCCTAAATCGAAGGCCCAGCGGAAGCGGTAAAACGAAAATTAATTCGATCCGAATCCCTACGAGGATCGATCGAGCTACGTATATACGAATATATAAACAAAAAGCAAGAGTCGTAAGAAACTAACCCTCGAAGTCCGTTGATAAATGGTAACCTTCTCTTGAGCTATTCCCCAAGTTCTTGAACGATCCAACGCCGAAAGCACCGCGTCTCTACTTGCCACGCGCCGAAAAAACGAACGGAATGACAACACCTTGCTATCCTCCGAGGATACGGCTAGAGCTAGGTGATGAAGCTTGCAATATGAGATTATCACACTCTAAGTGTATAACTCACAACTCTCAATTAATCTCTTGAAATTTCTCAAAGAAAACCAAGAAGAAATGAAGAACAAGAAGAAGACTTAAGAAATGAACTCAAAAATTCTTTTCTCTCTCTCTCTCTCTTCATAAACGTGAGAAATCAATGAATGATTTGAGAGATGATGTCTTCTACTTTTATTCTATTCCCACCCAAGATAACAACTCATCCCACTACAACACTAGCCCCACAAGTCTTAATCATCAATTAAAGAATGGAACAAGAAACAAAAGGAAGCAAGGTGGAAATTAAGGGGGCGGCTACCATGCAGAAACGGATGAGTTCGGTTCGTTTCGGACTCCCGTGAGTCCAAACTGATAAACTACGATTCCGTTCCGATGTATTTGTATCGATTAATTAATCCAATTAATTAAACATATCAAATACAAAATAACATAATTAATTTCTCCAAGAAATAATTATATTCATGAATTAAATTAATCACCCAGTGATATATTTAATCCATTAAGCCGTAAATCAATTTATCCGATAAATCGATTTAAACATCCAATGTCCCAAATTAGATATCCAATATCTAATATTCATAATGAGAGAATTAGCTTAATTCATTCCGTCGTCAATCCTAATGCGCGACTCGGTAGGTTCGTCTCAGTCAGCAATGGGAGGAACCAAAGAGTAGTAGCACCACCTAGCCAGCCTGGTGGCCTACACTGTACCCCGACTGAGAACGAATGATTGGGATCATTCAAGAACCATTCTGTCATGAATACCAGTATACGTATAAACCCTTCTTTCAAATGTCCCGATCAAGTTATAGGGTCACGGTCAGTCAAACCCTATCTGTACTTGACGCTGTTGCTACCCAAAATATTATCCGGAGATAGATATTGCTGGAATGGATGGGATAGCAAACAAATGCAAGAGCACTTCCGTGAGAAAGATAAATAACACAAGATTTGCCGGGGTTGTTAGTCCCGGGCTTGAATGCTCTCGCGAGATATTATTAATACCAATATTCGGAGATACAAGTACTAATGTAAGAATACAATTACAATGAGTGTAAAGTTTCTTGTTATCTTAGCTAGTGAGCGTGTAGATTGCCGGAAGAACCAGATTTGATGCTCTGTGAGTTCTTGTAACAAAGGAGATGAACAGTCGCGGCGGTGAGAGATCGACCGTCTCTCACGGCGAGTATTTAGCTGGATGCTTGGGCTCCTGGGCTTATGAATCCCTTGGAATCTGTCTAGTGGAGACTTGCTGCTTCTGTCGATCGTCTTCTGGACGAGAGATTTGGAGAGAGAAGTCCTGAGATGGATTCCGGTGAGGTAGCCGGGAGCTTGATGATATGTATGTTCTTTAGTATTTCCGTGAATGTATCGGAATGTGAGAGAATGAGTTCTGAGCGTCAGTCAGAATGTATTCGGAACCGTTGGTGGAATGAATTTCGAACCATAGGTTGAGTGAATTGGGAACCTTTTTCCAGTAGGAGGAGGTTCTCTATTTATAGGGCTTGGATACGCCGGGCGATCACCTTTTCTGCATTATAATAATCGGGCGATCGTCTTTTAGCACATGGGCCTGTCCCCTCAAAGTCTGCAGGAGTTGCTGGCAGTCAACTATGCGGTCCAATGGGGAGCTTACACGCGTCCTGAGTTGCTGTCACGGGTGGCCCCACTGACAACTTTCGGTGCGCATGCTGGTAGGTGAGGTAGGTGACAGGCTGTGGTCAAAAGATCTTGTCTGTCAGCAGAAGATCTTGTCAGCGCCTTTGGTGGATCTGCACGTGATTGCTTTTCTGAGATCCAGTCCTTGATGACTTTGACGGGCGATCGTCTCTGCTCGGGGCACAGGTCGATTGCCCTTAGCTGGTTAGTAGAGTAGATCGCCAGCTGCCAAAGGGCGATCGCCTTGGGAGTCGATCGCTAGGTACCTGATGGTGGTCTGATATCTTCGACTTGGCGAGCTAGCCATAGTTTGACTTGAGTTGACTTGGTCGCTCGGCCTTATAGTCGATCGCCTGTCGGGATGAATAAATCGTGACACAACAATTGCCCCCCAGCTCGCTCATACGTTGGAAACGTGGGGTGAGGTGGCTCTTGGCGATCGCCGAACTTTTGACGAGCGACTTCGTGTTTAACTGAACTGGCGATCGTCTTTGAGCTGATATACTGCAGGTTGGGCGACTGGTTGGGCCATGACTGGAAAAAAACAATAGGCGTGGAAAAGTCTCCGCGCACGTGTCGGGCTTCTATTGGAGGATGCCAACGGTCATTAATGACTCCTCGGCTGACGCGTCCTTGAAAAGACGCGTACGCGGGTCTCGAGGGGGTCAATTAGTGCGTCGTTTGAGATCCGACCCCTGAGGTTTTTCCATATTGCAAACGGGTCCCTGCCTTCTCCTATAAAAGGGGGGCGGTGCTGCAGTTTTACTCACGCGTACTTTTTTGGAGGAAGAAGGACTTGCTGCCGAATTTTCTAAAGATCTTAGTGCCGATCGTCGTTCGATTTCACTTTAGGGTAAGAAAAATCCTTCTCTCCTTTTCTATCTCTGAAAATGGCCGGAACCTCATCATCATTTGGAGCTGGTACCAGTTCTGCCGCCGGGACATCGGCTGTCCGGGGAGAAACTTCTTCCGTCTTCCACCTGGAGATGGCGGCTGAAGCCATTCGGGCCGGAATCGACCCTGCTGAAGTCGAGGCTTTATTAAATGAGGCCGATGTTGCTAAGGAGTCGGCTGCTGAAGAGAGACGATCGCAGATCGAGAGAGATCTGGCGATCAGGGCTTACTGGGAGCAACACAGCGTTTTCGGTCGGGCATATAGGGCTTTCGCTGAGATAATGGAGAGGTTGGCCGGTCCTACTCCGAGATTCGATTTCCGGGGATACTCGGTCGCCTACCCCTATGTGCTTCCCAAGCGGTCGCAGTATCGTGTCGCGCAGCGATCGTTGTGGTCGCTCGGCCAAATACGGAGCTCGACGACCAGGAGAGATCTGGCCGTCTGGAGGACAAGATTCCATGTTCCTTCAGATATGGACTTGTTCGCGCCGGCGAAGAATGAACGAGCCGACCAGCCTCCGATGGGTATGGTCGCAGTGAGTGAGGCCGTTATGGAGGCCGGGCTGCGCTTCCCTCTATCCTTTGCGGTCTCCCATCTGTTGGCCGCTTGGAATGTGGCGCCACTTCAGCTGACGCCGAACGCCTGGCTCCAAATTATCTGCACTCTCACCCTTTTCGGCGGTCACCGCCTGTACCGTCTCCCATCGCCGTTGGAGATGAACCATTTGTTTAAACTGACGGCTCATAGAGGGTTGGTCGGCGGTTACCATATTCAAGGCCGATCTGGTCGGGTGATTAATGGAGTCCCGAATAAGATACGGGGCGATCAGACGAAGTGGTTCTGGGTCGCCGGCAAATGGAGAGCTTCGGCGAGCGACAATCCCACGGGCGAGCTGGAGATTCCCACTGAATTTCGGGAGAGGAATCCCGGTAAGGGTTTAGACTCTCCCTTTGTTTGGATGCGTTTTGGACTGATCTAATTTGATTTCTGTTTTGCAGGTTTTCACATTCCGGCGATCGAGGAGCTGCCTTTTGACTTTCTCGTTGTCTGGGAGCGGATAAGGAGCTTGTCGGACGACGACCTTGACGCCACTCGGATCAATAAGGAGAGTCGTTGGTTGTCGGCTCGACTATTCCGTTTCCCGAGACATCTCTCGGTGCCAGGTATGAGTTTCTGCGACCTTCACTTTAGAGACGATCGCCTTACTTGAGGAAAGTGTCTGACCGTTGATCGATCGTCTTTAACTGCAGAGGTTCGCTTTCCTCGCTTTTTGGAGCCTCCGACGGAGATCGCCATGTCGAACCCAGGAGTCCTAGGCCATCTTCGCCATAAGAGGTCGACTCGGGTCCCACCCGTTGCATTGCCTATAGTTCCGGAGGCGGAGCCTCGCGTGGAGCCGGAGCCTCACGTGGAGCCGGTCGTGGTTGAGGAGGAAATTCCGGAGGAGGGGCTTCGAGCTAATCGCAAGAGGCCGAGGCCGGAAGAAACTTCGATTCCTGCCCCGGGCGATGAAGTGTCGATCGCCGCGCCCCCGATCACCATTGTTGCTCCGGAGAGTGAGCCGCCCTCTGCGGCTTTTATGCGGGAGATGGCGATCGCGGATGCAGAGACTCCTCGAGGGAAACCGTTTTTCGGTCGGGATCCCGAGAAGGATGAGAGGTAGATAGCATTTTTGTGTTGAAAATTGCATCTGCACAGGAGTTGTATTAACTTAGTTGTTTTGGTGCAGGATCCGTCGCGCAGATCCTTCTTGCCCGCCGATGGTCGTAGATTTCCTAGCGAGCCGATCTCCTCGCCATTCCTGCGACATTCCTCTATATGTTAGCAAAGCTGCTTCTGCTCTGCCGAAGGCATGGACAACTGATCTGGATGCGATCGCTCGGCAGCGATCGTCGAGCTCGATGCACGCTGTTCTCGCCCTTTCTCTTCAGACGGCGACCATGGCCGTCCAGGCTGCTCAGGAGTTTGAGGGGCGGCCCTCCACTATTCGCCTGCAGGAGGATCTCGAGGCGGCTCGGAAAGAGAACGCCGAGTTTGCTGACAAGATCGCGGCGATGGAGAAGGACTCTCTAGAGGCGGCCAAGCGGGCGAGCCATGAGCTTGAGCTGGAGAAGAAGGAGACTGAGAAATATCGTATGGCGGTTGACCGATTCCGGGACCAGATGCAGAATGCCGTCCAGGTGCGGAACGTTGCTGAAGAGGAGGCCGATCGCCAGAAGGTGACGATCGCTCGGCTGACCAGCGAGCTGACGGAGGCGAGGGAAAAGATTGCTGCGAGGGAGGCCGAGCTCCAGGGGTCGCAACAGGCGATGGCGGAGCTGAAAGGAGAGGTTGAGGCGACCAAGGCCGATCCCTTCCAAAACTTGGAGTATGTCAGCGAGTTCGCCTATTATTTGGCGTTCGCCGACTCGATCCGAGCGGCTAAGAAGGGAGGTTTGGAGGTCGGCCTCTTGCCGATAACTTCAAGGCGTATGCGTTGGAGCATCCTCTCCATTCAGCTTTCTCCTTGCTGATCCTGGATCTTGCGGACATCGGCATGGATTTGAGCTGGTATCCGTCTCCAGCCAATCTTGCTCATCCCGACGCTCCGGAAGATGAGGGGACCGCGCCGAATGCTGATGGCGAAGGCCAGGCAGGGGCCTGAGGCGCTTCATTTTTGATGTTTTTAGCTTACTTGTAGTTTTGTAGCTTTCTTTTGTAGAACATAGGCCTTCGGGCGACCGTGTACTTTTGATCTTCTCAAGCAATGAACTGAATGTTTGATTATCTTCGATTACTTGAATGAATGGTTATTTTTGAGTCTTTGTTTGACTTTGTACAGATGTGTGAGGAGAGATCGTTGCGAGGGTAGTTCCAAATGAATTGATAAACTCATAAAGATAACTTTTTACAACAAAGTCGATCGCTGCACTACATCTGAAAAAATGACGATCTTCGTATGTGGTTGAATAGCGATGATCGTCGTGTAGGTAGTCCGCACTCTTATTGCCCCTTGTTTTTATTCGCTTAGTGGAAGTAAGGGGATGAAAATAATTCCTTGAGTGAGCGGTCTTCAACTTTGTCGAATCCTCGGGGACGGTCGTCCGTCTTGAGGAACCGTGCACGATCGCGGAGTTCGATGGACCGACTCCTTAATCATGTCTTGATGCGCGAAGACATTGAGTGTCTCGTGATTCATTTTATTATGAGGGTCCTCTGTTAGGCTGCGCCTCGCCTCGTATTTAAACGAAGGGCGTGCGGTCTCGGTCTAGAGGATTCCTTGCGCGGGGCAGCGTCGGATGAATCAACTCCACGCCCGCGGCTTGTTAGCTCTGCTTCCACCTCGGCCAGCCGTGGAGATGGCCGACCTCGACGGTGTACGTTGAGACGGGGGTTGTGGCACGTCGCATTGTCCGGGTTCACCATGTTAGATGATGAACCTTTGAGGGCGAGCGATCGTGTCCACTGATTTATTTTGGAGGGCCCTCAGACTACGCCGGCCTCGTATTTAAACGAAGGGCGGGCGATCTTGGCCTAAAGGGACCTTGCATGGCCTAAGCAGTCGGTTCCATCGACCACCAGGACCATGGATGCACTCTTCCACCTTGGATCGTCATGCAGATGCCGACCTTCGACGGTGTACTTTGTGCGGGGGAGGCGATCTCGTGCCTTAGTCCATCATGTTAGACGGTGAACTGTAGATGGCGATCGAGTCCTCCGGTTTCTAAATAAGGAGGGAGATCGGGGTGACTTCCGTTGTCTCCTTCTCTTGATTGAAGCATGTAGAGACGGTCGCCGAGGTTGATCCAGGGGTCGGCTCGTATGAGCTTTCCAGCCTGTTTTGTGTTCGACTCGGACGATCATCTATAGAGATTGGTAGGGGCTTCGGCTAAACCAATAAGTCATCCCGACTTGCCCTCCTCGAACAATCTCGGAGGCTGTTTGAGGAGGTCGCGGCATTTGTTGGTGCTGTGGCCGGGACTCTTATGGTAGGCACAATATTGATTGTTGTCCAGGTGACCGTGGTCCCTTATCGCCTTTGGCTTTTTGAGCTCTTCGTGCCCCTTGATGGCATAGAAAATATGTGCCGGAGTTCTGTTGAACGTATGGAGGAGATGGGCTTCCATGTCCTCGAAAGCCTTCAGATCTCCGGGTGTCTTGGCGATCGTCTTCTTTGCTTTGGCGATCGCTATCTTCTGGACAAGAGGTGGCGTTTCCTCGCCTAAGCGGAGGGTGAGTAGCCTTTGCCTGGCCAGAAAGTTGGCAGCTTTAGCGCGGAAGATCGCATAAGTTGGGGGAATATCCTTGGAGAGATGTCTAAACATGGGAGAGTGACCGTGGAATCCCCCCATGACCGAATAGAGAGCAAGCTCGTCACTGACGGGTTCTCCGGTGAGGATGATTTCGTCCATTCGGTCAATGTAATTTGCGTCTGACTCGTCTTTCCCCTGCTTGATGTTTATCATTCGGTGGGGGCCTTCTGGTCTGGCGACCTTGCTGGCGAAGTATGACGTGAAGTCATTCGCCAGTTTCTTAAAAGAGGTGATTGATCGTGGTGGTAATGAGACGTACCACCTGTGGGCCAGCTCGCCCAATGTCAATGGGAAGATCCGGCACTTGGTAGCATCAGATGCCCCACACCCAGTCATGTAAATTCGGAATTTACTCAGGTGGGTTTCGGGGTCCGATCTCCCCTCATACAGTGGTGTTTTGGGAGGAGCGATCGTTGGCTGTATGGGGGCAAGCTCGATGTGGACCGCGAGTGGCTCGGTCGGCCCGGCAATCTTTTTGCTGGTGCTTGCCCCAGTGTCCAAGAGTGCTCTCATCTCGTCGAGCTGGCGTTGTATGGCGGCCATCGCCGTGGCCTGACTGCTAGCGGCTCGGCGCTCAGAGCGGGAGCCGATGCGATTGAGTACTGATTCCCTGGCGATCGGGGCGGGAGTCAGATGGCTGACCTGCGTTCGGCTGTGAGGTGGGTAGGCCGAACTTCTGGTGACGGATTCGGGTTCCGTCTTTTCGAGGTTGGAAACAGAGTGCCCCGGTCGCCAGGATGGGTCGCGCCTCAAGCGATCGAATATGGATCTGTCCGGTCGTGCGAGAGCCTTTCCTCGCGAATTGGGGCTTTTTGACGATCGCTCGTTCAGTAGCCCGCTGAATTTCCGTTTTCCCATGCGGCGGATGATCGAGGGTGTTATTGCAGGCGACGCACATGCTCTCCGTCGCTCCTCCAGGATGGCCATAGCGTCCTCGATCTGTTCCTTGGTTTGGAACTGATCGAGTGAGAGGTTGGGGCCATCTCTCGGATGCGGGATCGAGAGTCTCGTGTTGCTGCGGCTTCCCCCTGTCGTCGGCTAGGGTTCGGACTGAGCCGGGAAATGGTGTCCGGCGGTTCGGAGAGCGGCTTTCTTCGATGTACCAGTGGATGTCATGATTCTGAAGGTTTTCTTTGAAGTGCAGTGAGTGTCACTTCAAGTATATGCCCCGAGAACAGTGAGTGTTCTTCGGGACGGTAGGAATAAAAATGTGAGGGTTAGATAAGTCCCCTTCTTCTAGCGCCAATTGTTGCTACCCAAAATATTATCCCGAGATAGATATTGCTGGAATGGATGGGATAGCAAACAAATGCAAGAGCACTTCCGTGAGAAAGATAAATAACACAAGATTTGCCGGGGTTGTTAGTCCCGGGCTTGAATGCTCTCGCGAGATATTATTAATACCAATATTCGGGGATACAAGTACTAATGTAAGAATACAATTACAATGAGTGTAAAGTTTCTTGTTAGCTTAGCTAGTGAGCGTGTAGATTGCCAGAAGAACCAGATTTGATGCTCTGTGAGTTCTTGTAACAAAGGAGATGAACAGTCGCGGCGGTGAGAGATCGACCGTCTCTCACGGCGAGTATTTAGCTGGATGCTTGGGCTCCTGGGCTTATGAATCCCTTGGAATCTGTCTAGTGGAGACTTGCTGCTTCTGCCGATCGTCTTCTGGACGAGAGATTTGGAGAGAGAAGTCCTGAGATGGATTCCGGTGAGGTAGCCGGGAGCTTGATGATATGTATGTTCTTTAGTATTTCCGTGAATGTATCGGAATGTGAGAGAATGAGTTTTGAGCGTCAGTCAAAATGTATTCGGAACCGTTGGTGGAATGAATTTCGAACCGTAGGTTGAGTGAATTGGGAACCTTTTTCCAGTAGGAGGAGGTTCTCTATTTATAGGGCTTGGATACGCCGGGCGATCGCCTTTTCTGCATTATAATAATCGGGCGATCGTCTTTTAGCACATGGGCTGTCCTCAAAGTCTGCGGGAGTTCCGGCGATCAACTATGCGGTCCATGGGGAGCTTACACGCGTCTGAGTTCTTTATCACGGGTGGCCCCACCGACAACTTTCGCGCGCATCTTTGGTAGGTGAGGTAGGTGACAGTTTGTGGTCAAAAGATCTTGTGCATCGTGAGAAGATCTTGTCAGCGCCTTTGGTGGATCTGTTCGTGGGTGCTTTTCTGAGATCCAGTCCTTGATGACTTTGACGGGCGATCGTCTCTGCTCGGGGCGCAGGTCGATTGCCCTTAGCTGGTTAGTAGAGTAGATCGCCAGCTGCCAAAGGGCGATCGCCTTGGGAGTCGATCGCTAGGTACCTGATGGTGGTCTGATATCTTCGACTTGGCGAGCTAGCCATAGTTTGACTGTAGTTGACTTGGTCGCTCGGCCTTATAGTCGATCGCCTGTCGGGATGAATAAATCGTGACACAACAGACGCTATGCATGCGTTCATGCAAATCGAGATCATCGAGCTGTCGTGTATCTAATACAACTAGCTCAAATGCTTTGGCCAAAGACTTATGATCTCATCTGCCAATAACCGCATAGGACATATAACCCGCTCACTAACGGGAGAAAGCATTCTATCTTGGTATTCAGTAGGACCTGCTACTTGCCCGTCAAGATGCACGTCGAGGTTGACCCCCGCCTTCCGGTTTACAGGGTCGAACTACTCTAATGAAAATATTGACGTCACAAGCACATCCCTACTAAATCCTCAAGTCGAAGGTTCACGAATACCTATCACAACCTTTCGATTCCGTCATTGACTGTCCCGGAGTGAAATCCGTGTGATGAATCAAGGGTGAGTCGGTTCGAGTATACTAATCCAATTAACATACCTATAGCGTGTGCTCCCACTAACCATTAGTGTTCGACAGGCACTCTCCATGTCAAAGAACACGTCATACAAGTCTTCACATAAACTTAACGCCCAGTCAAGTTTCATCGACTTGCGAACGATTGAGTATTTGAGCTATAACCTTTCCAGTGCCGACCCCCTTATCCAATAAGGAGTGGAACGTTTTGCTCTCAAATACACGGACTAGTTTCTATATGTTTATTTACGAGTTAGGAATACCGGTAACTACCAGTAAATAAAGAAACATTCATTTGCCTTATATAAATGGTTTACATAATTACAAGTACAATGCCCTCACTCAACAACATCTGAGTGGCATTCGAGGGCATACTCCTAACAGTGTGTTGAATAAATTTAGTATATGAATCAAGTAGATAATATTTGTTTAACCTAATAAAACGTGTCAAATATTTGATTCTTATCAACATTATAAACAATTCAATTCGTAGTTGCATACGACATCACCTATTAAGTAATTGGATATGTCACTTCTCTATTCGTCCCAGTTGCGGTCGGAACCAATTGAACTTATCTTTTATTTTATCATCATCATCTCATATTGGTAAGTGAGCCGTTGCATTCTTATCTATAGTGTTATAGGTATGAAGGTTTAGAAAGTTTGACACCAAAATCCCTTATTGGCATTTTCAGCACTTTCTGCATAAGTAACCGATTTTAAAAAATAAAAATATACCTTAAACTTCCACAAAACCACTAGACCGGCAATTCATACCCTAAATATGTTCAATATCTATTAAGAACCGGTTTAAATTAACCAAGATCCGGCCAATAACTACTTGAACCGATCCAGTCTTTCATACATGACTTCTAAAAGCTATTTGAGGCTATATTTGGTATTTCACCCTCAAAACCGCCTCTCTCACTTTGATAATAGAGGAAAACCGATCCTAAACCCTCACTAACACTTTGAAATAGACCTAGAAGCTTCTCTTCGAAAAATCACCAAATATTCAAGGAAAAATCATCAAACACCAACACCTCATATACTTTGGCAATCAAGGAGGGTCTTTAAGACCCTTAGACATGTAATGATAATGTTAAGAATTCATCCATGGCTTAACCTTGTGTTTGGTGTAGATTTATAGAGCCTAAATCAACACTAGACAACATAGAACTCAATTCTGCCACCTTTTTAAAACATCTATGGATTGTGTATAATTCAGGTAGTTCATGGGTTGGTGTTCCTATACATTTATTCTTATGTATATTAGGGATATTATATCAAAATGGATGCAAATCTAACTTATAATCAAGGGGTTATAAGCAAAACAAATTCTGTTATTTAAAGGTCTCACTTAATTCTCTTCAACAATTATGTTGTTGTAGAATATGTTACATAAATTGTTACATATGTTCATATTCATCAGTGTGGGTGCTTCTTCATCTCTAAAATATGGGATCATTAGATATGCATTGAAGTGTTTCCTAGCATGCTTCTTCAAAATTTCCCATAGATTGGGCGAGTTGAGCTCCATGAAGTCTATGAAAATTTGTTGAGGGAAACTCCCAGGATCTTGAATGATTTCCCATAAGTAGTATTTTTCTTTAAATTGTTTCCTTGCTGTTCCCCACACAGGTTCAACTTCTAAAGGCAAGAATTCTTCCACATAGTACAATTTTTTTCCTTCCCACTGAAGTGGTTGATGTTCTTCATGTCTGGTTCTCTTCCTTTTAGCTGCAGGTTCTTCTGATGGTGTAGCTATATCTTTCTTTTTCAGGGAACTTGAAGTTCCTGCCTTAGGGTAATGAATGGTTTGAGGTGGTGTGGCTGAACTTCTAGGGACCAAAGATAGTGCCTCCTGCCTTCTCTTAGTTCTCATCTCTTCCCCCTTTTTTCCATCATTAAGAATATGTGCTAGATGCTCCTCCACTCTAGTCATGAAATCCTGCTTGCCCAACGACATTCTGACAGAGGATGATGGAGGTGAGGACTTTTTCTTATTGAGCAATGAGCCGATCTCGGTGTTGAGGGATAGCAGTTGAGGTTTTACTTTGGTTGCCAGGAGTTTAGAAACAGTTTCTTCTACCATTGATCTGATCATCTCAGTGAGGTTGGATGGTAGTTGAACTACAGTTGGTTTTGGGGTATTTTAGCCCTGTCTTCTTCTGCAAGTGATTTGGATTTTTCAGGAACGCTTTGAGCAGATGGCTTCTGATGGGGGTTTTCCCAAACTGTTCCCCTGATCCTTTTGCCTTTCAAACTTCTCAGCTTGTGAGGGCTGAGCTGAGCTATAGGCCTGATCAGGTGCATCTATATCTTCATCATCCTTCCCTTCTTTATCCTTCCTTTCTTCATCCTTTTCAACTTCTTCTTCTTTTTCTTCCTTCTTTTCCGCCTCTTTTTTATTTTTTCTTCTTTCTTTTCTTTTTTAACTTCTTTCTCTTTTTCAACTATTACTCCTCATTCTTTCTTTTCTTATTCTTCTTTATTTTCTTCCTTCTCTTTCTCAGATTCATCAACAAGTGTTTTTCCTTGTGCTATACCTTCCATAACATTAAGTATGAACTAGTCCATATTTTGCTTAAACTGTGAAATGAACGACTTCTCATCTAGCAATAAACTCATATCTGTCTCATGATAGAAGGCTATTATTAGGGTCTCTGTGGATATCGGGTAGTCCCATTCACTTGTGTCAACAAAATCTCTTAGTTGAGGGAAGCTAAGAGTCTTTAACCCCTTCCATTCCTTGTAAATATTGACAAAAGGATATTTACGAACATGTTGTTTCATCAATTTCAGTTGAGTCTGGTGAGGTTGAGATGGTTATTCTCCTTGAGGTTGAAGGAGTAGTGGACAGTTTGTTCTTCAATGATTTCTTCTTCTTATTCTTCTTCCTTAGTGACACTAGGAAGTGTCAGAAGTGGAACTACTTGTGGGATCAGCTCAGTAAAGTGAGCTAGTTGTTCTTTAGGTGATGTGGGTACAAATAAGATGGCTACCTGCATTTCTTTTGAGGACTCTGATGAATAATCTACCAGTCCTTTCGGTCTTTGGGGGGACGGTTCAGGTGAGGATGAAATGTGTAAAACTTCTTATTTTTTAGGTGAGTTCCTCCTTCTAAAGAACTTATAGGGAGGAATGTTGTCACTATCTGAGTCAGTTGCAAGTGTAATTTTAGGTGCAGTTGGAATGACCTCAGTTGTAGGTGACTTTTCAGGGATGTCAACTGTTATTTGAGCAGGTGGAATCTCACCTGTTGTTTCTTCAGGTGGGGTATGAGTAGATATCTCACCTACATTTTTGTCAGCTGCATCTGAGCTAGCTTCATCTGAATCAGATGGTCCTTTATACGAGGATGTTCTGGATGTCATATTTTCTATCAATTCGGCCCTGTAGGCTGCCTGTCTGCAAATTTTTCCATTGCATCTTGGTCCATATGACCAAGTCTCTTACTATTGTGGAAATTTTCAGCCTTGCCTCTGGCCTTCCCAAGAAATTTTGGAATCCAACTAATTTGAGTTCCGAAAGCTAACTTCTATCCAAATTTGTTGTTCTCTCCATCCCAGCTCACCTTGTTCACTTCATGGACTAACTACCTGTAAATTTAGTCAGGCCAGTTAATCCTCTGCCTCTGGATTATTGCTCCCATGACCATATATTTTGAAGATGATAATTGGTCAAAACTTCCGGCCATTCCCATCACAATCTTGTTTGTGATGTCGAGCATGTATCTGTATTCTTTCTTTAAGTCTCCTTTCTTGGAAGTAAACTTCACTTTCATTGGATGGTCAGGCATCTTGATTTCATACCATATTTCCACTGGGCTTTGCTTCAGGGCTTCAACTGCAATGCCTCGATTCTCCTTCTTAAATGCATCTGCAATTGTCTGCTTTGTAATGGTGATTGGTTCACCAAATATTTAACTCTTAATGCCTCTTTCTGTCACTTGGGCTTCCTTGAAGAAGGAAATAACATCTTCTTTGAATAGCTGAGTCGGGTTAATGTCTAAGAAATGGTAGATGCCGTTCTTTTTCAGAAGTTGGACTAGGTACGCCATTAGTACGGATTTGTTTGATTCGAGCAGTACGAAAAAATCCACGACCATGCTAATGATGATATGCTCCTTCACCATCTTGAGGTTGATGCCTTTGAAGTAGGTGGTTGATTCCATTTCTGCAAATAGAAATTTTTTCGGATTTACTGTAGTGAATATTCTTGGTTTTTTCTTTTCTAGGAAATTAAGGTTCTAGAGCTTGAAGACGATAAGTTTTTTGTGAAATGATTTCGACCATCTTAAATAGCCATTTGAAGAGTCGTTTTTGAATTTAATAATTAAAAAAAGATGAGGCGGTTCGAGTGATTGATAGGACATCATGACGTAGACGTGGAGTTGTTGTGATCGTGTGTTTTTAGCTACGTGTAATAAAAATGAGTATTTAAAGAATTCAAAAACTTAGCTGGTTGACTTTTTGACTTCTGATCAGCTAGCTTTTCTCGCCTGTGCTTTGGATCCTCGTGTGCTCTGATCAAATGACTTTTCATGTAGGTCAAAAGTCCTCAGAAATAAGTCTAGAGGGGGTGAATAGACTTATTAAACTCTTTCCTGAATATCAGGTGAGTTTCTCAGCTGTGATTAAGTGCAGATGACTTAAGTCGACTGCAGATAGATAATGTGGAAGACACGGCTGATAATAATGTCGATAACAAGTATCGACTGGAGATAACTTTCTAATGGAACAGTAAATATGTATGCAGCAGTTATGTATGATGCTTAAAGCAGTAAATCACGCAAGTACTTATAGTGGTTTCAGAGGTGGGGTAATCATCTACTAGTCCACATCTCTCCAAACCAGTTGGAGATAAATTCACTATAACTGTCAACCAGTGATAAAGGTTACAATGAATTCTTTCTTGTTACAACAGCTTCCAACCAGTGGAAATCCATGGGCGTTGCAATCCCTTAACTTGCTAGCACCTCTTGATCGAAAACCCGTGGATGTAATATCTAAATTTTCTACTACTGTTGTTTGAGATTATTTTATCCGAGTTATACTGTACAGCGTGGAATCTGTACAGTATGGATAAAATAAATGAAGGACTCAGATGTCAGTATTGGTACAATTGTCGTATTTGGTAGACAATTATAATTGAGGATATCATGTATCAGGTTATCGTACTTTAGATATTGGGTATATCGTATGAGAATATTATTGGATTCAGTATACGTATTCAGTATGCCGTATGTTCGTATTCTATATGTCGAGACAGGTGGTAACAGTTAAAATTGGCTAAGTATAGAATACTTAGCGTACGCTATTGTTGAAGACTTACGTACGCTAAAACACAAGAGTTACGTGCGTTATGGCCGAGACATTACGTACATAACATGGGAATCAGATGATCGAGTCATGGTCGGCAGGTGGGACCCTGTGTCGGCAGCTTTCGGCGGAAGGATGTTGACAGGCGAGTCAACTACGTATTACGTACGTTATACAGGATGTATTACGTACGTAATAAAAGTTTTTACTGTAGCAAGTCAACGTGCGTATTACGTACGTAATCAATTGAACGAAACAGGTCAGTTAGTTTTGGAAATGAGATTACGTACGCTATTAAGGACGCTTAGCGTACGCTAAGTGCATTACGTACGTTAATGCTGGTGGTTAACGTACGTAAAGATCGATGCAGTTTATAAAATGAAAGTTCGTCTTTCATTTCTCCTGATCATTTCACTTCGTTTTTCCGACCTTCTTCACTTCTAAGTATGTTCTAAACACTTTTAAGTCGATTGTGAGCTTATAGGCATGGATTACAAGCTTGGATATGAAGATATCAATGATTCTTGAAGGGTTTGATTGGGTTATTCATGTTCTTGAGGTATGTTGTTGAATTCTTCACTTTGATTTCGGATTTTGGTATTGTTATCAGTATATGATTCGTATGAAGTTGATTGTGATGTTGTTGTTATGATTATTGAGGCTACATGAACTATATGTTGAAGGAAGATGGTGTTATGATGGTTTATACCTTGAATATGTTGATTATGATTATGAAATCATAGAGTTCTTGATGTTCTTGGTATTGTTACTTCGATTCTTGATGTTAGGGAGATCGTATGTTCAAGAACATGTTGATATACATATTGAATTGTGATTAGGGATTGTTTAGATGGTAGAAAACATCGGATTACATTGTTTTAATGGCTATGAACAAGGTTTTGAATCCATAAGTGTTCTTGAGGAACTTCTTGATGAATTTAACATAGCAAGACGATCGTAGGTTGAATTATCGGTACCTTTGGATATGAAAATCGAATGTTCATTGATTGTAGTGATAGAATTCGTATGTTCTTGATGAAATACAAATCATGATATCAATTTGGAATCCGAAAAGATTGTGATTGATAGTCGAATATGATTTCCTTTACGTCCGTACCCGTAATCGCATTGTGGTTGTGAATTCGTAATTGTTTGAATTGGATTATTCGAAATTATGTTAATCGAGATAATTGTGAAATCGTTGAGTTTATCGATCGATGATATTGATTAGTAATTATCGGATTTCGGTTCATATGATGGATATGAATTCGTAAAATAGTTTGAGTTATACTATTTGGTTTTGTATATGATTGAGGTATCATTGAATCGTTGAGATAATTTGGTTGGTCGTGTTGGTTGTTAATAGTTATCGGATATATGTTATTTGATTACTTCGATAGGTTGAGATTATTGATCGGTGATTATAACCGGATGCTGCGGTCGTGTTCGAGTACGTTCGTGAATTGCTTCGGTCAGGGCCGAGGAGATCGTAGACGAAGGCAATGGGATTGGTAGCGGCTTCGTCATCGTCGTATCGGTATCGAGGCAAGTTATTACTTGCTCAGTTGTAATGTTTAATGAATGGTTTCAATTTCATTTCGTTTATAATGCATATAGCAATGATTATTACTGCAAATTCTAGAGATTTGTATTATATGTTGTCATTCCAATTCCGGGAGTTAAATCATAATGTATATGATTTATTTCGATTATTGGCATATTCGGGTATCGAGGTTACATTATGGTAAAGATGAGGATATGAGTATCTGTAGTCCATGGTACGTTTGGATCGCCGAGCATTGCGGATAATCGTCGGTGATGGTTTGATATCTAGATTTCTCCCGAAGGACTCGGGCAAGTATCTTATATCGATCCAGTTAGTGTTAGTGATTTGATCATGCATATTGTCATTCATGTTTTCGAACATGAGTTCGTCTTAGTTGATTTGCCATATTGTCGTTCATGTTGCGTTGTTCATATTGATGAACATTTTGATTTGCATATGTTTATGCATAATTGTGTTGTTTGTGTTGTGTTGATCCGATGGGATCGCGCGATCTATGCTGAGGGCGCTGGATCGGATGTCCACCTCGTGTTGGTCCGACGGGATCATCTTGGGATCTATGCTGAGGGCGCTGGATCATTGGATGGGTTTTTACACCTCGTGTTGGTCCGACGGGATCATCTTGGGATCTATGCTGAGGGCACTGGATCATTGGATTACCCAGTGTCGTGTTGATGGAATCATGTGGATTCGCATCGTTGGTTTTATATGTGTTGTTGTATATATATTATTGGTTATCCACCTCGTGTTGATCTTGTAGGATCATCTTGGGACCTATGCCGAGGGCGCTGGTTCATGGGATTTCCATTGAGTATACATTGTTGATATTGTTTTTAGCATATTGACGTGATCATATGAGTATGCATTTGTAGGTCTTGTGTTAGGACCGTGTCCATATTGCATTGATCTGATCTCGGATTAGACTGATATGATTGTCGTGGCACTTCATATCTCGAGGTATGTTCCATATTTCCTTTGGTATTTGTCTTTGATGGATAATCGGTTATCGTCTTGGGATTTGATGTTGTTATTCGATGTATCGTATTAGTCAGAAATGGTATATTTTTGTATCGTGAGTTGGTTATGATAGTTTAAGAATCTTGAGTATTGTTTGAGGTACAATACATATATTATGTTCGAGTTTTTGGTTAATCGAGTACGAGATGTGAAACTGTGATAATGGTTATTCGGATTAGAATTACTTGAGTAAGTAATGTTATGGCGGTAAGATTACGTTGGTCGTATTCTTATGTTGTATTCTCATTGGTATGTAATTATTAATGTGATGTGACGGTTATCATTGTTAGATACTATGGCTGACCCCGTCGTGGGATTTATTTTTAGGTTCTTGGAGTATCGAGCATGTAGCGGTCGTGAAGAGATGAGCTTCCCGGAGGATACTGGCTAGGACATCTTTTGTGCATTGAGTTTCTTGATTGTTTCTTGTATTCCGCTGCTAGAGTATCTTTATGGTTGGTCTTTTTCTGCTGCGTGAGTATTTTGAAATGCTCTTTCGGTATCTGGTAACTGAGATTACTTTGGAAATCGTTTTCTAAACTTTTGAGTTTCGGCCGTTTGGCCTTGTGATTTCAAATGAGTTTTTACGACGGTTTTTGATAAATGGATTTTATAAGTCTGTTTGAATTTTTAAAGATAGTACCGTCGTTGGCCTCTTGGGCATTTGTAAATGTTTGCGAAAATTTCCTTTAGCCTTGTGGGTTCCATCTCGGGGACCACGGCGCTGTAATATTTCCGGTTAAATCTGGGGGTGTTACAGAATATGGTATTGGAGCTTAGGTTGAGAAAACCTAGGCATTTGGGTCGAGTTGGGTCGTGTTTTTGTTGCGTCATTCGAGTTGTCGATTGACAAATATTAGAGCCGTGAGTCTTTGTTGTTCACTCAGGCTTGTGCGTTATCGGATTTGCCAGTATCATACTTGGCTTGTTATAACTTTTCCAAATGGTGTTAACGAGATTCTCTGGAATGAGATGTATTGTGTTCTTGATTCGAACTGATTTGGAAAATGTGTGTTTTGAAAATATCTGTGTTGAGTATTTTCTAGAGTTGAGACATGTGCCAGTATCACGCGGAATCATCGGCTTCACGATCTGTAAGTATTTGGATTTTTGAATTTCATTGAGATTTATTGTTGTTCTATAGTTGATATGCTTTGAGCTTCAGCAGAATATTATGCGTCACGGTATGAGACGACAGAGTTGAGACAGGATTGATGATCTTAGGAAGTTATGATTCTGAAATCAATATGTCGGTTAAGTTTTGGAATAGAATTGTGTATTCGGGAGAAGGACTATGGATTGTTGAGAAGAACATGTAGTCATGTTAGTTCATTTTGTGATATATGAACTTCTTTTGAACAGTTGAAAATGATACTTTTCAAAATGAATGTTTTACGGATGTTTTACGGAAAATGATTTTTGGGCCGAGACCAAATTGATTTTGAAATAGTTTTACAACTCAAGACTTGGGGGTCCGAAAAGGGTTTTCTACTTTTTAAACTTCTTGTAATACGGAATGAGATACGGGCTGAGACCCTAATGTTTCAAAAGGCTTTTTCTTGTTTTCTAAAACTCCCGAGATTTGTAAAACACTTTACCAATCGTTTACTTATGTTATTTCCGCCTTTCGAGGCTTTGGTTTACTTGTTCAAATGGAACTTCTCGGGAAGTCTTTCGCTGTGTTTGATTTGTTGATTTGTTTCAATGTTTTGTCATATCATATTTGAGGTGATCCAGGATGGATTAAGGATTGATGTTGCACGTAGTATGTGGAGGATGAGTTTTTATCAGAGTCTATATATTGAGATTTTGGAATTTCATCATGTGGTTTTCCGATGGAATATCAGTGAATTTGGTGACGAGCCGAAGTGGTATACAGGAGTATGGATATGCACAAGCATTTGCATAAATTCCATTTTATTTAATCGTGTGTATTCGAAAAGAATTTTTATCGAGAACTTGGCACCAGCGAGCCGATTTAATTTTTAAAATTGATTTCGTGGTCTTACGAAAATTTATGTTTTGAGTTTTCAAACTCTTGAAAGAATTTTCGAAAATTTGTCTTTTGACAAGACTATATGATTTCAAACTAGTTTTGAAAATGTGATTGATAACCATACGCATTTAGTGCATCGGGCATATCATATCGATGATACAAGGAAAAGAGATTCGAAGTTTAGTATGGTAGATTGGCTATCCATGGGTGATCAATGGATTGATCAGGCAAGAGAATTATACTGCGTTTTGTAGAATCGGTACAGATGTAATTTTTGGAATTTTGGATTTTGTGAAACTGGAGCATATGTGCTATGTGGCTTTATATATGTGGTAGTAGCATGACTTTACTACTTTTGAATTTTGAGCCGTAACGATTGGTCATTCCCACTTCATGTATGATTTAGGATGTTCGACGATTTGTGATTGATTGTTCGTACGCCGAGGGGTATGTTCACCAGTCGGATATGTTTATTGAGATCCACTGTATGTGATCGGTGTGTCGTTTTGAGAATTTTGCTTTTTCGTATATCTGTCTCTGTGGTTCGGTGTTCATCGTGTTGGAGCTTACCGTTTAAAGGTATTCTCGATTATCGTTGACCGTTCGTTGGTCGTATTGGAGTTTATCATGTTGATGATATTCTCGATTATGTTTTGACCTCTGGTTGGTCATATGGGAATTTATCATGTTGATGATAAATTCGGTTGATTTATTAGTTGATCATTTTTGGTGATCATCTGAGCGTTCGGATTTTGTGTTGATGTTTTCGGATTCGTGTCGTTGTTTTGGGCGGTTGTTTCGCAGATGTATTGTGTATTATTCGTCTTATCGGAATTGGGACTGATTGTGTAATCAGGCAGACGGGATTTTGATTCGGGCAGATTGTTTCATCTGAAGATGATATATTTTTGTTGAGACTCAGAGAATTGTAATCGTAAGCGTATTGGGACTGTACAGTGAGATCACTTGCTAGTATCTCAGGAGATCGTCGACCTGTGTATTTGTAAGTGTGCTCTTTTGGTTATTCAGTAATGATAATGATTGATCGTTGTCGTGATGGTTTTGGGATATTTTGGGTGGACGGTATGTTTGTTTGTTTTTATGACGGATTGCAAATTTCGAGGCCGAAACTTATTTTAAGTGGTGTAGAATGTAATATCCTGATTTTCTACTACTGTTGTTTGAGATTATTTTATCCGAGTTATACTGTACAGCGTGGAATCTGTACAACATGGATAAAATAAATGAAGGACTAAGATGTCGGTAATGGTACAATTGTCGTATTTGGTAGACAATTATAATTGAGGATATCGTGTATCAGGTTATCGCACTTTTGATATTGGGTATATCGTATGAGAATATTATTGGATTCAGTATATGTATTCAGTATGCCGTATGTTCGTATTCTGTATGTCGAGACAGGTGGTAACAGTTAAAATTGGCTAAGTATAGAATACTTAGCGTACGCTAATGTTGAAGACTTACGTACGCTAAAACACAAGAGTTACGTGCGTTATGGCCGAGACATTACGTACGTAACATGGGAATCAGACGATCGAGTCATGGTCGGTAGGTGGGACCTTGTGTCGGCAGCTTTCGGCGGAAGGATGTTGACAGGCGAGTCAACTACGTATTACGTACGTTATACAAGATATATTACGTACGTAACATAAGGTTTTACTGTAGGCATATGTATATTATGGATTTGCCATAAGTATACAGTGTTGTTATTGATGTGAGCATTTTGACATTGTCATATGAGTATGCATTTGTAGGTCTTGTGTTAGGACCATATCTGTATGTTGTATTGATCTGATCTTGGATTAGACTGACGAAATTCGCCGTGGCATTGCGTATTCTGAGGTATGTTCCATATTTCCTTTGGTATTTGTCTTTGATGGACAATCGATTATCGTGTTGAGATGTCATGATGTTCCCCGACAGATTGGGTTGGACAGATTTAGTAGATTTCGTAGCAGTGAGTATGATAATGTTTTGAGAACCTTGGGTATGGTTGAGATACAATACAGATATTTCGGTTTCAGCTTATTGTGTTGTTGAAAGAATACGAGATGTGAAATTTCATATTTATTATCACGAGTTGGTAAAGTTATGGCAGTAAGATTACATTGGTCGTATTCTTACTTAGTATTTTCATTGGTATGTAATTATTGATGAGATGTGATGGTTATCATTGTTGGATATTATGGCTGACCCCGTCGTGGGCTTTCTTTTTAGGTTCTTGGGTTATCAAGCTTGTAGCGGTCATGGAGAGATGAGCTTCCCGGAGGATACTGGCTAGGGCATGTATTTGCGTATTGAGTTTCCTGATCAGTTATTGTATTCCGCTGCTAGAGTATTTTAATTGTTTGTCTTTTTCCGCTGCGTGAGTAATTTTAAATGGCCTTTTGGTATCTGGTAACTTAGGTTACTTTGACAATCGTTTTCTAAACTATCTTGTCGGTGTGTGTAAGTGATAGGCTAACATATGTTTTTAAACTGTTGAGTTTTGGCATTTCGGGCCTTGTGGTTTCAAATGAGATTTTACGACGGTTTTGATGAACGTGTTTTATAAAGTTTTCGAATGTTTTAAATAGATAATACCGTCGTAGCCTATTGGGCGTTTGTAAATGTTTGCGAAAATTTCCTTCAGCCTTGTGGGTTCCATCTCGGGGCCCACGACGCTGTAATATTCCCAGTCGGATCTGGGGGTGTTACAATCACCCGGGAAACGCATCCCTTCATGATCGCTACTAGCTCGATCTCCGAGTACCTAAAAATAAAGCCCACGACGGGGTCAGCCACAATACTCAATAATGATCTCAATCACATAATCATAAATAATTAGATACCAATGTAATAATAAAGTAAGAATATTACCAATGTAATCTTACCGTCATAACCTTACCATCTCGTGATAATCCATATCAACCCAATACTTACCATAACCCACATTCGCATTCTCAAATGACAAAATGAATTCAACTACAACCATCTGTACTGTACTCAAATAATACCAAGGATTCTTAAAACATCATCATAACTTATAAGCGTGGAATAATCCATCCGTGCCAAATCCTATCCATCGGATTGCACAGCAAATCTCAATCTGGATAAAAACCAATAACACACAATATATTTATAGATCAACTACCACAGAACAATGATAACAAGTACCGAAACATCGACGTACAGTCCGAATGCTCATACGATCAATAACCAGATCAGCCAATACATCAACCGAGAATACCATCGACATGATAAACTCCAACACGATCACCAAAGGATCAACAATAACCGAGAATACCATCGACATGATAAACTCCAACACGATAAACAAATGATCAACATTAATCGAAAATACCATCGACATGATAACTCCAACACGATCAACAAAGGATCAACAATAACCGAGAATGCCATCGTCATGGTAATCTCCAACAAGATCAAATATAATGGATCTCAAAGAAATAACCCCGACTGTCGAACATACCCCTCGGGCGTATGAGCAACCAGTCGCAAACCGTCGAACATAGACAACCATTAATGGAGGATGAACGATCAATTAATATGGCTCAAAGAAGGATGTCACAGTACGCCTATAATACCCAGTTGTAAATTCATTAATTATCATTCAGTATATTGTCACTCAGTAATTTTCACTCAGTAATAGTCATTCATAAATCATATTCATTAATTGTATTCACCTCCAGAGTAATTCGTATCGTGTATCAGTAATTTATTCGTCATTCAACTTGGTTGGTGAATCGGGCCGAGAATATCATCGTTGTCATCTTTGTATTGGGCTGTGTTTGAGGAGTAGCGCACGCTATGTACTCTCTTTAGTGCGCACTAATTGAGTATGGGTAGCGCACGCTACCTCTAAGCGTTAGCACACACTAGGGTGGTTCATCCAGACAGTCCAGAAGGCACTGGACTGGATTCACGAGAACCATAATGCGCGCTCCGATTGGAGTAATGTACGCTAATGGTGTTTGTAGCGAACGCTATCGGAATCCATCAGCGTGCGCTAGCGTATCGGAACAGACAGTCCAGTGGATGCTGGACTGAGATGGAATAATTCGTAGCGCACCCTAAGAGTGGGTAGCGCACGCAAAGCATCGGGTAGCGCGCGCTAAGGCTCAATCAGACCAGAGCACAGTAGGTTTTGGACTCCAGTATTCTAGACATCAACCATCAGGTAGCGCGCGCTAACACAAGGTTAACGCACGCAAAGAAGGGACGTTAGCGCACGCTACCAAGTTATGTAGCGCATGCTAACGATGCAGACAGTGGGTACTGGACTACCCGGTAAACCCGCTAGTGCTCGCTAAGTTGGGTTTACTATATATAGGACAGTGTAGTCCGGTTTCGTCATTTCATCATCTCTCTTCTTCATCCCGGCGGTTTTGGGCGATTTTGGGCATTTCGTGAAGTGTTCTTCGAGCTGCATTCAACTATCATCATTTTCAAGCTTCTAGTCCTAATCATCATTTAATCCTCTCCAACATACCAAATCAAGGTAAACATTTCTTGAATCTAGAATTTTGGGACTTGAGTGTTTTCATTCCGATCTCTTCAAGTTAGCTTAATATTATGGTGGAATATGTTAGATATAGATTATCTACCTTGGATACATGTGTTTCTATGGATTTTTTGGTATTTTTGTCGGAATTGTTGAATATTTGGAGAATTATTCAAGAACAGCTAAGGGTTGACTTTGGTGTTTGGGGGTTTTCAATTAGATGTTATCGTAAGCTCGAGTTGTGTATTCTTATTAGATTATCGATTGTATTGATGGTGTTTGATTGGAGTGAATCACTAATTGAAAGTTGGTTTTCGATACAATAAGGATTGGTTGTAAATAATGGGAGATTGTTTAGAAAGTATTTGTTATAATGCCCCAATGAGTTTGGATATTGTTGTATCGACTTTTGAAGTGGGTTGTGATCATGCTTGATACGTATATTAAGCATTTGTTGGTAATTAAGTTATTCAAGGTTGTTCGAGCGACCGATATTCCACGTTAGATGTTTGTTCGAGGGAGGACACTTCATCACCGGTATTGAGGCAAGTTAATTCTTGCATGGTTAATAGGATATTCATTCCTTTTGTTGTTGTTCATTCATATTCATAATTCATTCATAGTATATTAATCATGTCTAGATTTGTAATTATCAAACTAATCATTCATTTCACGAGGAACGACGGTTCCAATCATTTCAGTGAGCTATCATTGATTTCATTCTTATTTCATCTTGTTGAGTCGTTCTTGACCCTTGTCGATTTGCTATTCATTGATATTCTTCATGGTCAATTTTGTTCTTGTGAACTTCTGGGTTCATATTGGGTGGCCGGGTGGTTATGTGCGGAATTTCTAGTCGGGCACACGATAGTCATGTGATATGGGTTCACCAACACAATGAACTGTGCACATGGTAACGTGCCTCCGTGAGACTAATTAGGTACAAGTGCGGGTGTGTCCGGACACTCGTCTTGTGCACTTGCACATCCCATTACGGGTGTAATATGATGCCCCTTTTCAGCTTGATTTCATAACTAAGATATATAATTATTGTGATTGTTCAACTCTTGAGGATTGTTGTTCTGTGTAACTGACCCCGTTGGGGATATTGTTTTTAGGTCATGGAAAGGCAAAAGCACGGGAAGAGAACGTTGACAACAAGGAGTCCCAGTGATACTAGTATGGGGCCCCAGTCTCTTCATTTGTTCATGTTTCATTGTCATGTATTTTTCCGATGCAGTTCTATTTGGATTTTTATTTCATTTAGTGTTGTATATTTTATCTTTATATAAAATATACATGTATTCTGTATTCCTGGGTGTGTTGTACTTGAAACTCCTCGTCGGAGTAATTGATGACATAATGTGGTTTGGTACTACATTGTATTGTGTAATTCATTAATTTCATTGGCCTGGTGGGTCCCAGTCGGGGGTCCACGGCACTGTAATGTCCGCATAGGTTGGGGTGTTACAGAGTTGGTATCGGAGCGTGGTTTTGAATACTACCTTCCGAGTCATGTCTCATTTGAAATCATCGTTCGTCAGGCTAGTATCATTGGACTTTCGCGTCACGTGTGACCTGTGCAAGCGCCAAGCCCCTCAGACCGAAAAATTTGTAATATTTGTGACGCCATGGTATAATTTCTGGCAATAAGAATCACTCATTCATCATTCATCAGTCAACAATCCTCAATCATCATATTCATTTTTTGATCATCTCTCTCATGTTAACTCATTAATGACTCAGTTCATTTCATTGCCCAATTGTCGATCTTGTGAATCATATCATTAATCTTGTTAACTTGTTCAAGATAATCATTTCAAGAATTTCATCAGATAATCATGTCACCTCAATCGATCCTTTATGTAATCATGGTGTTGGAGTGCGTATGCTCATTATTATCATTTCATAACGTAATCATAATGCAATATTCATGCGAGATATATAATTATCATGTGACTTCCCTACCTTCAGTATGGATCGATCTGGAAGAGGATGCGGGGAAAGAAGTCGCGGTGCGGACCGAAACACGGGAGCTCGGATGAATACTCGTGCGAACGCGAGGAATAATGTCAATTCAACTAGCAGCGACGCTGCCACTCATTCACCTGGAAATAATCATTCACCGTGAGGAAGCCATACCCGAGATACATCTCAATCGGAAGGTGTCCGAGTTGACCCTCTCGCTTTTATGCAGGGCATGATGTCCCAAATGACTCAGATGGCACGTCTGATGGAGATGATGCAGAACTCTGCCATTCAGGCTCAACAAGACCCTCCGCCGCCACCTCAGAGGCAAGAGAGGAGTGTGAGCAGCATTATCAACGACATCTCTCACCAGAGGCCACCTACCTTCGAGGGATCATCTGAGCCGGCGTATATTATTCACTGGCTTGAACATTTAGAGAAGTTATTTGCTATGGTGGAGTGTCCCAAAGGGAACAAAGTCTCAGTTGCAGCTTACCATCTGGGTAAGAGCGCTCACTCTTGGTGGCTATCTTTGAAGCCCACCGACGGATCTTGCACGTGGGACCAGTTCAAGACTCTCATGATGGAAAGATATTATCTGGCCCCACTCAGGGAGGCCAAGCTGTCGGAGTTACCTAGTCCCGACCCCTCAACGGAAGAAGATGTTCTCGCCATTGCTGAGAAATTTCAGGAGCTACTTCCATTTGCCTCATCTATTATCCACTCCGAGGCAGATAAGATCAAGTACTTCAGTAAGAGGTTGAAACCTCGTATGTGGCTACAATTGCTTAATCATCATTGCACCACTCTGGCCGAATTCATCGATAAAGCTCTTGCTTATGAGCTTACTGCTAAGGAAATTTATAAGAATCAAACTTCATCTTCGGGCAAGAAATAGGAGAATCATAATCAGTCCGAAGGCGGCCAGGCAACCTTCAAGAAGCCTCGTGCGGGCTCTACTTTTTCTGAGCGACCTCTTATGGCGCCTAAACCTATGTAATCTCAGTCTCGAGCGGCCAGTTCGTCCATCACCTATTACAACTATGGAAAACAGGGTCATTTCAGCACTAGGTGTCCGAAGCCGACCCTCACGTGTAATAACTGTGGGATTGCTGGGCATAAGGCCCATTTCTGCTCAAGAGAATCCAAACCTACTCCGGCGACATCTCATGCCCCGAAGCAGTTAGCGATTCAGAATCATAGCACTCAGTCCGCGTCGTTTAAAATGATGGGAGCAAACGAAGGCGGAGCCCACAACTATCAGACAGGAGCATCCGGTTCCGGGGCTGGCAAGTCCCGAATTTATGAGATGAAGAGAGCCGATGATCCGAAGTCCCGAATGATCTTAGGTACACTCGAAATTTTATCTCGACCTGTGTGTACCCTTTTTGATACTGGTGCATCGCATTCATTTATTTCCAAGTCATGCTTGAGTAGAGAACATCTGGATAGTGATACTAGTTGTGAACCTTATATCATTGGACTACCTGACGGTAGAAGAATTGTCGGAGATCATGAGATTAACAATTGTCTGATTCAGCTTCATGGCCGTGATTGGTTGGCAGACCTGATCGTGGTAGATTTACCAAGAGACAACGTTATTTTGGGTATTGATTGGATGGATCGTCACGATGCCATCCTTAGTGTCCGTAAGCAGATGGTCACTATTATTTCAGACAATGGATTCGAGTATGTATTTTAGGGGAGCAATCCCAGCCATTCCAGAAGAGTTATCAATATGATGAAAGTAGTGAAATTACTCAATCAGGGGTGTGTTGGTTTTGAATACTACCTTCCGAGAAATCATCAGTGATGTTGGCAGATATTCCTATAGTGAGAGAATATGCTGATGTATTTCCAGATGAGTTACCTGGTTTACCTCCGCCGAGAGATGTGGAATTCACGATAGAGTTGGAGCCTAGTACATCTCCAATATCGAAAGCACCATATCGTATGGCCCCGACCGAAATGCAAGAATTGAAGAATCAACTGGAGGATTTGACCGAGAAGGGTTATATACCACCGAGTGTGTCCCCGTGGGGAGCACCATTGTTATTTGTCAAGGAGAATGATGGTTCATTTCGCTTGTGCATTGATTACTGAGAGCTGAATAGGGTGACGATCAATAATAAATATCCCCCACCCCGTATTGATGATCTCTTAGATCGACTTCAGGGATCTTCACTATTTTCCAAGATCAATTTGAGATCTGGGTATCATCAGTTGCGAATTCGAGAGTCGAATATTGCTAGAATGGCGTTTCGAACACGCTATGGTCATTACGAGTTTATGGTGATGCTGTTTGGGCTAACTAACGCACTTGCTGTATTCATGGAGTTGATGAACCGAGTTTTCATCGACTATTTAGATTAGTTCGAGGTTTTTTCATAGACGACATTTTGATTTATTCTCGAGACCGAGAGGAGCACGAATTTCACCTTCATCAGGTTCTCGACGTTTTGAAATGAGAGCAGCTCTATGGAAAGTTTCCAAATGTGAATTCTGGATGTCTGAAGTGACGTTTCTCAGACATGTAATTTCATCAGATGGAGTACATGTCGACCCTCAGAAGACGGAGGCTATCCGAGATTGGCGACCTCCGAAGAATGTTTAGGAAATCCGAAGCTTTCTCGATTAGCTGGCTATTACCGGCGATTTGTGGAAGGATTTTCTAAAATTGCTCAACCCATGACAAACCTTTTGCGGAAGGATAAGAAATACAAGTCGTCTGACGTGTGTCAACGAAGTTTTAAGGAGCTCAAGAGTCGTTTAATCTCAGCGCCTGTCCTTTCCTTACCACAAGGGATAGAAGGATTCGTGGTTTATAGTGATGCATCCGGACAAGGTCTCGGATGTGTATTAATGAAGAATGGTAAAGTGATTGCCTATGATTCGCGGCAACTGAGACCTTATGAGGTCAACTATCTGACCCATAACTTGGAGCTAGCGGCCGTGGTATTCACGTTGAAAATTTGGCGTCATTATCTATATGGCGTCACCTGTCAGATTTTCACTGATCATAAGAGTTTGAAGTATATATTTACTCAGAAGGGGTTAAATATGCATCAGAGACGGTGGCTGGAACTGATTAAAGATTATGATATTGAGATACAATATCATCCGGGTACGGCGAATGTTGCTGCCGATGCCTTGATTCGTAAGTCCGTTCAAGATCAAACGCTTGCTCATTTAACCATTCAGAAGGAGCTTTAACAGGAGTTCCTAAATCATGAGATCGATGTCTAGTTACAGCGAGTTCAAGGGCAACTTTGTATGCTAGAGATTTCATCGCCACTTGAGGAAGCAATCAGAGTGAATCAAGGTTTAGACCCATTTTTGTTGCGCATCCGAGAGGATTTGGCTTAGGGGAAAGCCCCGGGATTTGTGGTCCATGAGGATGGACTTTTGCGATTTAAGAACCGGGTATACATTCCGGTGAATGACGAGTTGAAAAACTCGATTTCTAGAGAGGCCTATGCTACCCCTTATTCTATTCATCCGGGGTCTAGCAAGATGTACAAAGACTTGAAACAGAACTACTAGTGGAGTAATATGAAGCGAGAAGTCGCGGAATTTGTTTCGAGATGTTTAACCTGTCAGCAAGTCAAGGTAGAACATCAGCGACCAGCGGGTATGCTGCAACCGCTTCCTATTCCAGAATGGAAGTGGGAGGATATTTCAATGGACTTCATCACGAGTTTGCCTACAAGTCGTCATGGCATGAATACAATTTGGATAATTGTGGACCGTTTAACTAAGTCAGCTCATTTCCTCGAGATTAAGGATACGTGGGGTCCTAAGATACTTGCCCATTTATTCATTAAAGAGGTCGTGAGATTGCACGGTACCCCTAAGAGTATCGTTTCAGATCATTACAGGTGATTCGTGTCGCATTTTTGGAAATCCGTTCATTGTGCCATGGGAACTCAGCTCAATTTCAGCACAGCTTTTCACCCTTAGTCCGATGGACAATCAGAGAGAACTATTCTGACATTGGAGGACATGTTGAGAGCATGTATTCTCGATTGGAGAGACGACTGGGAAGCCCAACTACCGTTGATAGAGTTCACGTACAATAATAGTTGGCATGCTTCGATTCAGATGGCACCTTACGAGGGCCTTATACAGTCATCGTTGTCGATCTCCCTTATGCTGGGATGACTTATCAGAATCAATCGGCACCGAGCCCGATATGCTTATAGCCGCTCGTGAGATGGTAGCACTGATCAGGAGTCGTTTGTTGACTGCCTAGAGTCGACAAAAATCATATGCCGATAATCATCGTCGACCATTAGAGTTCGAGACAGGTGACCACGTCTTCGTCAAGGTATCCCCGCCTCGAGGTACTTTCCGTTTCGGGAAGAAAGAAAAGTTGAGTCCAAGATTCATTGGACCATTTGAGATTTTGGATTTATCGATTGGCTTTACCTCCATCCTTGAGCCGAATTCATAACGTATTTCATGTCTCTTAGTTGTGGAAGTATGCTGCCGACCCTAGTCACATACTTCAGTTCGATGAAATCGAGATCGCGGATGATCATACGTATGAGGAGCGCCCTGTGCGAATCTTAGAGCGGCGAATCAAACAGTTGAGGAACAAGGCGATTCCTTTGGTTAAGATTCAGTGATCTAGACACGGAGTTGAAGAGGCTACTTGGGAAACCGAGGATAGTATGCGGGAGAGTTATCCCGAATTGTTTGACCCTTAGTTTCGAGGACGAAACTCATTTAAGGGGGGTGTATGTAATACCTGGTTGTAAATTCATTAATTATCATTCAGTATATTGTCACTCAGTAATTTTCACTCAATAATAGTCATTCATCAATCATAGTCATTCATTGTATTCACCGTCGGAGTAATTCGTATCGTGTATCAGTAATTTATTCGTCATTCAACCTGGTTGGAGAATCGGGCCGAGAATATCATCGTTGTCATCTTTGAAGTGGGATGTGTGTGAGGAGTAGCGCACGCGATGTACTCTCTTTAGCGTGCGCTAATTGAGTATGGGTAGCGCACGCTACCTCTCAACATTAGCGCACGCTAGCGTGGTTCAGGTAGACAGTCCAGAAGGCACTGGACTGGATTGGTCAGAATCATAGCGCACGCTACGATTGGAGTAACGTACGCTAATGGTGTTTGTAGCGCACGCTATCGGAATCCATCAGCGCGCGCTAGCATATTGGAACAGACAGTCCAGTGGGTACTGGACTGAGATGGAATAATTCGTAGCGCACGCTAGGAGTGGGTATAGCGTACGCAAGGGTTAGTTTGGTAGCGCATGCTAAGCATCGGGTAGCACGCGCTAAGGCTCAATCAAACCAGAGGATAAAAGGTTCTGGAATCCAGTATTCTGGACATCAACCATCAGGTAGCGCGCGCTAACACAAGGTTAACGCACGCTAAGAAGGGACATTAGCGCATGCTACCAAGGTACGTAGTGTACGCTAACGATGCAGACAGCGTGTACTGGACTATTCGGTAAACCCTCTAGCGCACGCTAAGCATAGGAGCTAGTGCGCGCTAAGCTGGGTTTACTATTTATAGGACAGTGCAGTTCGGTTTTGTCATTTAATCATCTCTCATCTTCATCCCGGCGGTTTTGGGCGATTTTGGGCATTTCGTGAAGTTTTCTTTGAGCTGCATTCAACTATCATCATTTTCAAGCTTCTAGTTTGGATTAATCATCATTTAATCCTCTCCAACAAACCAAATCAAGGTAAATATTTCTTGAATATAGAATTTTGGGATTTGAGTGTTTTCAGTCTGATATCTTCAAGTTAGCTTAATATTATGGTGGAATATGTTGGATATGGATTATCTACCTTGGATACATGTGTTTCTACGGATTTCTTGGTATTTTTGTCGGATTTGTTGAATATTTGGAGAATTATTCAAGAACACCCTAAGGGTTGACTTTGGTTTTTGGGGGTTTTCAATTAGATGTTATCGTAAGCTCGAGTTGTGTATTCTTATTGGATTATCGATTGTGTTGATGGTGTTTGGTTGGAGTGAATCACTCATTTGGAAGTTGGTTTTCGATACAATTAGGATTGGTTGTAAATAATGGGAGATTGTTTACAAAGTGTTTATCATAATGTCCCAATGAGTTTGGATATTGTTGTATTGACTTTTGAAGTGGGTTTTGATCATGCTTGATACATATATTAATTGTTTGATGGTAATTCTATTATTCAAGGTTGTTCGAGCGACCGATATTCCACATTGGACGTTTGTTCGAGGGAGGACATTTCCTCACCGGTATTGAGGCAAGTTATTCTTGCCTCAAAGGATATTCATTCCTTTCATTGTTGTTCATTCATATTCATTAATCATTCATAGTATATTAATCATGTCGAGATTTGTAATTATCAAACTAATCATTCATTTCACGAGGAACGACGGTTCCAATCATTTCAGTGAGCTATCATTCATTTCATTGTTATTTTATCTCAGTGAGTCATTCTTGACCCTTGTCGATTTGCTATTCATTGATATTCTTCATGGTCACTTTTGTTCTTATGACATTCTGGGTTCATATTGCGTGGCCGTGTGGTTATGTGTGGAATTATTAGTCGGGCACACGATAGTCATGTGATACGGGTTCACCGACACAATGGACTGTGCACACGGTAAAGTGCCTCCGTGAGACTAATTAGGTACAAGTTCGGGTATGTCCAGACACTCGTATTGTGCACTTGCACGTCCCATTACGGGCGTACTATGATGCCCCTCTTCAGCTAGATTTCATAACTAAGATATGTAATTATTGTGATTGTTCAACTCTTGAGTATTGTTGTTCTGTGTAACTGACACCGTTGGGGATATTGTTTTTAGGTCATGGCAAGGCAAAAGCATGGGAAGAGAACATTGACGGCGAGGAGTCCCAGTGATACTAGTAGGGGGCCCCAGTCTCTTCATTTGTTCATGTTTCATTGTCATGTATTTTTCCGCTGCAGTTCCATTTGGATTTTTATTTCATTCAGTGTTGTATATTTTATCTTCATATAAAATATACATGTATTCTGTATTCCTGGGTGTGTTGTACTTGAAACTTCTCATCGGAGTAATTGATGACATAATATGGTTCAGTACTACATTGTATTGTGTAATTAATTAATTTTCATTCGCCTCGTGGGTCCCAGTTAGGGGTCTACAGCACTGTAATGTCCGTATAGTTTGCGGTGTTACAACGCCCGATCTTGAAATGTGTCCATGCACAAGCCACCACGGGTATCGATCAAATACACGTGTGGTCTTGTACCTAATCAGTCTCACGAAGTACGTCCTGTGTGCATAGCTCAATGTGAGGACATGAACCCATCACATGACTATACGTGCCCGCACTGAAAATCCTACACATAACCAATTGGCACGCAGATATTACTCCAGATATGTCACGATGCAACATGACTACGAAACTCAAGGAATCACATATCCAATAAGGATCAGAGACTCACCAAAGTGAACAATGACACACGGATAATGAAAGATCGACACGGCCGACAATATCCAAAACAACCATCTTGGGATTACAATTCCCAAAGAATGATCAACACGATCAATAATCTCAACACAACAGTCCTGGAATCAACATCCCTCAACGAAATAATCAACACAACCATCAATACCAAACAATGGTCCTGGGATCAACATCCCTCAACGAAACAATCAACACAACCATCAATACCAAAGAATGGTCCTGGGATCAACATCCCTCATCGAACAGCCAATACGAATCTCATTATACGAAACCTCAACATACAACATATACAATAACTCAACAGAAATAATTATCCTCATAACTGAACCACACTTAACTTACCTCGAGGCCGAAGATAACTCCTTTCCACGAACAAACATCCCTGAACGAATACCCAACAATTCAAAGAACCTCAAATTAAATACAGTCAATTCAGTACTAATAAAGCATTATTCCGATATGAATATCGTCATGATAAACTACCCTCGATATCCGACAATCCATAACACAGATCGAAGATAACCCACATCTCCGCCTTCACCAAACACATTTAAATCATACACATTATGATTTAATCAATCAAGGCACAACCTACAAACTATTATCTCCACAATTCATATTTATAATATCATTGCTATATGAATTATGAATGAAATGAAATCGAAACCATTCATTAAACATTATGAACTAAACAGGTATAAACTTGCCTCAATGTCGATACGACGAAGCCGAATCTGCCCAGTAACGTGCAGCAGCAACAACTCACGGTCTAGAACTTCAAATCACGATCCAACTAGTCAAAATGAAGGACCATGAGTCGGAAACAAGCTTTCCAAAATTCACTAAAATCGGACCACTTCTTGCCCTTTATTGAGCTAGTCAATCACGCTGCTCCACCGAAAATGGAACTCCAAATACAGAAGAAAACCACGATCCACTCAAAAGAGACTTCACTATATGATAAATTTCTACAATCATATAGAATTTCTTTCTTTTAACTCGACACCCCTATGCTATTACAAGTCTACATGATTCTCACCCTTCTCACCACTCTATTTAAAGAGAATATAAGAAAGGAATTTAATTTGAATCAAATAAGACTAAAGTATATTACATGGGTGTACTTGCAAGAAAGACACCAAGACTCCTTATATAGAATAAAGAAGGCTTTTCCCTTTTATTCTCAACTGATGTGGGACAAAAATACATTCTTATAGCATAATCAATGCTTCTCATCTCTATTCTCAACCGATGTGGGATAAAACACATTCTACAAAACATAACTACTGTCCGAGATCCATAACTCATACAAGCAATATCTAAATATAATCTTCACTGTTCATATTATACCAAACTATTTGGTGAATAACATATCCAAATTTAGCACAATCTAACGGTTAAATCTTCAGAAATCTAAAAAATACCGAGACTTCTCAATATGAATCCGAATATAGGAACCCCTCGTTCTTTTAATTATTACGCTCACATTGTACATCCAAACTCAATCTCCACCATTCGAAATATACTTTACGGTGTTAAGAACCGACTGCCAAAATTTTAGATTAATCCGACGATTGTATTTCTATAAGTTATGTCCGTAATATTGCTGCACGGGTGAATATCTTCACTCGTGAATTACAGTACAACTCTTCAAGAATCGAAATTAAAACTGAACGAAATTGTAATACCCGGTTGTAATTCAGTCATTATCATTAAGTAATTATCATTTAGTAATTATCATTCAGTAATTTTCACTCAGTAATTATTCACTCATTAATGATCATTCATTGTTCATATTCATTCATTGTATTCACTGATCAGAGTAATCGTATCGTACATCAGTTATTATTCATCGCCCTACCTGGTTGGAGGATCAAACCGTGGTCATCATCATTTTCATCTTCATGGTAGGCTGTGTGTGAGGACTAGTGCACGCTACGTACTCCCTTTAGCGCACACTAATTGAGTACGGGTAGCGCATGCTACCTCTCCGTATTAGCGCATGCTAATGTGGTTCAGGCCTGCAGTCCAAAAGGCACTGTACTGCAGTCGAGTTGGAGTAGCGCATGCTACGAATGGTAAGTAGCGCATGCTAATAAGTTTGGATAGCGCCCGCTATGCAGTCAGTGTAGAGCGCGCTAAGGCCGATCAGGCAGAGTCCAGTGGGTACTGGACTGATTTTGGAATAATTCCTAGCGCACACTATGAGTGGATTTTAGCGTACGCTAATAGGGTAGTAGCGCACGCTTATTATTGGACGTAGCGCGCGCTATCGCGAGCAGGTCAGAGGATAGGAGGTTCTGGACTTCAGTTACTTAGAATCAGATATTCAGTTAGCGCGCGCTAACACAAGGTTAACGCACGTTAAGTATATGGCTGTAGCGCACGCTACAAAAGGTAGGTAGCACATGCTACTGTTTCGGACAGAGGGTACTAGACTATCCAGAACACCCATTAACGCATGCTAAATATCAGAGCTTAGCGTGCGCTAAACTGGAATTACTATAAATATGACAGTCCGGCTCAGATTCATCATTTTCACTTCTCACTTCTATTACGGGCGATTTTGGGCGATTCGGAGAAATCTTTTCGAGCTGCACTCATCCATCATCATCTTCAACCTTATCATTTGGATTTATCATCATTTCATCCTCTCCAACACATCAAATCAAGGTAATGATCTCTTGGATCTAGAATTTCATATTTTGAGTATTTCCTTCCGATCTCTTCGTGTAAGCTTGGATTTATGTTAGAACATGTTAGATATGGATTATCTACCTTGGATAAATGTATTCCTATGTATTTATTGATATGTTTTTCGTATTTGATGAACATTTGGAGAATTAATCAAGAATCCTTGATGTCGACTTTGGTTATTTTTGGGGGTTTCTGATTATAGTTGTCGTAACTTCGAGTTGTGGTTTCTACTGGATTGTTGATATCATTGAAGGTCTTTTGTTGGATTGAACTACTCATTTTTGGAGTTGAATTTGATATATTTGGGTTTTGGTTGTAATCAAGGGTTGATGTTCGCTAGGTGGTTGTTTGAATGCCTCAATGAGTTTGGATATTGTTGTATCGATCTTTGAGTTAGTCGTAATTCATGCTTGATACGTATATTGAGCGGATTATTGGTAATTGTGTTATTCAAGGTTGTTCAAGCGACCGACATCTCTTTTTAGGACGTTGTTCGAGGAAGGACATTTCAACACTGGTATTGTGTAAGTAAATTCTTATTCGGTTAAAAGGATATTCATTCCTTACGTTGTTGTTCATTCATACATGTAATTCACTCATAATATATCGTTCATGTCGAGACTTGTATTTATCAAGTCATCATGTATCTCACAAGTAACGACGGTTCCAACTCATTTCATTGAAGCTATCACACGTTGTGTCATTATTTCATCTCGGTGAGTCGTTCTTGATCCTTATCGGATTCTATTCATTACTCCTCACCTTGGTCATTTTTGTTCTGGTGATCTTCAAGAATTATATTGCATGGCCGGTTGATGCATGTGTGGAATTTTAGTCGGGCACACTATGGTCATGTGTATATGCGGGACTCCGGACACATTGGACTGTGCGTATGGTAATGTGTTGTTGGGATTCGGTGCCTAAAATGAAGGCCCAGCGGAAGTGGTAAAACGAAAATTAATTCGATCCGAATCCCTACGAGGATCGATCGAGATATGTATATACGAATATATAAATGAAAAACAAGAGTTATAAAAAACTCACCCTTGAAGTCCGTTGATTAAATGGTAACCTTCTCTTGAGCTATTCCCCAAACTTTAATTGATCTCTACGAATCCAATCCGCTCCAAGCTCTTAAACGATCCAACGCCGAAAGCACCGCGTCTCTACTTACCACGCGTCGGAGAAACGACCTAAATGATAACACCCGATTAACCTCTAAGGTTGCGACTAGAATCAAGTGATGAAGCTTTTTGATTATAGCACTCTAAGTGTATAATCTATCTCTCAATTTTATCTCTTGATATTTTTCTCTAAGAAAACTCTCAAGAACACATAAAGAAGAAGAACAAGATGAAGAAATTTTTCTCTCTCTCTTGAAAGGCTTCTCTCACTTTGGAAATGAATTATGTGAGGTGAGAGATAGTCTTCTTTTTATTCTTCTCACTTTTGGACCAAATCACCTAATATCATATTTAATATGATATTGTCCCCTTGGTGGCCATATGTCTTCCACCTAACAAGGAGAAGACCAAGACCAAGGGAGGGGTTAGGTATGGGGCGGCCATCTAGAACGAGCCGGGATGAGTTCGGTTCGTTTTGGACTCCCGTGAGTCCAAACAGATAAACTCTGATTCCGTTCCGATGTATTTATATCAATTAATTAATCCAATTAATCAATGATATCAAATACAAAATAACATAATTAATTTCTCCAAGAAATAATTATATTCATGAATTAAATTAAACACCCGGTAATTTATTTAATTCATTAGGCCATGAATTAATTTTTCCAATAAATCAAATTTAGATATCTAATGCCCCAAAGTCAATTAGACATCCAATGTCCAGTAAATTAGATATCTAATATCTAACATTAATAATGAGAGAATAAGCTCGATTCATAACGTCGTCAATCCTATTGCGCGACTTGGTAGGCTCGTCTCAGTCAGCAATGGGATGAACCAAAGAGTAGTAGCACCACCTAGCCAGCCTGGCGGCCTACACTGTACCCCAACTGAGAACGAATGATTTGGATCATTCAAGAAACATTATGTCGTGAATACCAGTATATGTATAAACCCTTCTTTCAAATGTCCCGATCAAGTTATAGGGTCACGGTCAGTCAAACCCTATCTGTACTTGATGCTATGCCTGCATTAATGCAAATCGAAATCATTGAGCTCTCGTGTATCCAATACAACTAGCTCCAATGCTTTGGACAAAGACTTATGATCTTATCTGCCAATAACTGTATAGGACATTTAACCCGCTCACTAACAGGAGAAAGAATTCTATCTTGATATTCAGTAGGACCTGCTACTTGCCCATCAAGATGCACGTCGAGGTTGACCCCCGCCTTCCGGTTTATAGGGTCGAACTACTTTAATGAAAATATTGACGTCACAAGCACATCCCTACTAAACCCTCAAGTCGAAGGTTCACGAATACCTATCACAACCTTTCAATTCCTTCATTGACTGTCCCAGAGTGAAATCCGTGTGACGAATCGAGGGTGAGTCGGTTCGAGTATACTAATCCAATTAGCATACCTATAACATGTGATCCCACTAACCATTAGTGTTCGACAAGCACTCTCCTTGTCAAAGAACACGTCATACAAGTCTTCACATAAACTTAACGCCCAGTCAAGTTTCATCGACTTGTGAACGATTAAGTATTTGAGCTATAAACCTTTCCAGTGCCGACCCCCTTATCTAATAAGGAGTGGAACATTTTGCTCTCAAATACACGGACTAGTTTCTATATGTATATTTACGAGTTAGGAATGCCAGTAACTACCAGTAAATAAAGAAACGTCCATTGCCTTATATTGATGATTTACATAATAACAAGTACAATGCCCTCACTCAACATCCTCTGAGTGGCATTCGAGGGCATACTCCTAACATGTGTATACGCGGGACTCCAGACACATTGGACCGTGAGACTAATTAGGCCAATAGCGGGTGTATATACGGGACTCCGGACACTCGGCTACTTGTGCTCTTACGCATTTCATTCGGGCGTACATTGATGCTCATCATTCAACTTAATTCATTAATTCATTTATGTGATTGTTGTATATTGTTCAACTCTTGAGGATTGTTGTTCTGTGTAACTGACCCTGTTGGGGGATGTTGTTTTCAGGTCATGGAAAGGATAAGGCATGGGAAGATAACGTTGATGGCGAGGAGTCCCAGTGATACTAGTAGGGGGCCCCAGTCCTTTTAAGTCATTCGTGTTCACTTCATTATATTTCCGCTGCAGACTTCCGTTTGAATACTCATTTTATTCAGTGTTGTATATTTTATCTTCATATAAAATATGCATGTGTTCTGTATGATCTTGGGTGTGTTGTAATGAAACTCCACATCGGAGTAATTAATGATATAATGTGGTTCAGTATTACAATTATATTACTTAATTCATTAATTCTCATTCGCCTAGTGGGTCCCAGTCGGGGGTCCGCGATACTGTAATATTCGCCTAGTTTGGGGTGTTACAGAGTTGGTATCGGAGCGTGATTTTGAATACTACCTTCTGAATCATGTCTCATTGAAATCATCATTCATCAGACTAGTATCATTGGACCTTCGCGTCACGTGTGACCCGTGCAAGAGCCGAGCCCCTCAAACTAAAGAACAGTAAGATTTCTGACGCCATGGTATAATTTCTGGCAATAAGAATCACTCATTCATCATTCAACAGTCAACAATCCTCATTTATCATTTTCATTTGTGATCATGTCGATCATGTTAACTCATTAATCACTTAGTTCATTTCACTGTTCAGTTGTTGATCTTGAGGATCGTATTATTAATCTTGTTAACTTGTTCAAGATAATCATTTCAAGAATTTCATCAGATAATCATCGTCACTTCAGTTGATCATTCGTGTAATCATTGTGTTTGAGCGCGTGTGCTCATTTTCATCATTTCATAACGTAATCATAATGTGATATTCATGCGAGATATATAATCATCTTGTGACTTTCCCACTTCAGTATGGAAAGAGCTGGCAGAGGACGCGGGGGAAGAGGCCGCGGTGTAGGCCGAACCCCGAGAACTCGTGTGAATACATGTGCGAATGCGAGGAATAATGCTAATTCATCGAGCATCGACGCCGCCACTCATTCTCCTGGAAATGATCCTTCACTGTCAGGGAGTAGTACCCGGGACACAACTCATTCAGAGGGTGTTCGGTTTGACCCACTCGCTTTTATGCAGGGCATGATGGCCCAAATGACTCAAATGGCATGCCTCATGGATACGATGCATAACTCAGCTACTCAGAATCAACAGGCTCCTCTGCCGCCACCTCAGGGGCAGGAGAGGGATGTGAGCAGTATTATTGGAGACATCTCTCGCCAAAGACCACCTACTTTTGAGGGCTCATCTGAGCCAGCGGATATTTTCCCGAAGGGCACAAAGTTTCAGTCGCGGCTTACTATCTGAGTAAGAGCGCTCATTCATGGTGGTTATCGTTGAAGCCCACCGATGGATCTTGTACTTGGGATCAATTCAAGACCCTCATGATAGAGAGGTATTATCCGGACCCACTCAGAGAGGCCAAGTTATCAGAATTACTCACTCCCGATCTCTCAGCAGACGATGATTCTCTCTCCATCGCCGAGAAATTTCAGGAGCTTCTTCCTTTCGCCTCATCTATTATTCACTTCGAGGCAGACAAGATCAAGTATTTGAGCGAGAGGTTGAAACCTCGTATGCGGATGCAGTTGCTTAATCACAATTGCACCACTCTGGCCGAACTCATCGAGAAATCTCTTACTTATGAGCTTACTGCTAAGGAGATTGCTAAGCAACAACCTTCATCTGCTAGCAATAAGTCAAAGAATCGTAATCAGTCTGAAGGCAGTCAGGCAACTTTCAAGAAACCTCGAGCGGGATCTACTTTCACTGAGCGACCTCCTATGGCGCCCAAACCCGCGGAATCTCAGTCGAGAGCATCCAGTTCGGCTATTACATATTTCAACTGTGGAGAACAGGGTCATTACAGCATAAAGTGTTTGAGGCAAACCGTCACGTGTAATAACTGTGGAATGGCGGGGCATAAGGCCCGTTTTTGCCGAAGGGACTCCAAACCTACTCCGGCGTCATCTCAGGCCCCAAAACAGTCAGCGGTTCTGAATCAGGCTACTCAGTACGCATTGTTTAAGACGGTGGGAGCTAACAAAGGCGGAGCCCACAGCTATCAGACGGGAGCATCCGGTTCCGGGGCTGGCAAGCCCCGAATTTATGAGATGAAGAGAGCTGATGATCCGGAAGCCCAAATGATCTCAGGTACACTCGAAATTCTATCTCAACTTGTGTGTACCCTTTTTGATACTAGTGCATCGCATTCATTCATTTCCGAGTCATGTTTGAGTGGACTACGTCAGGGTAGTGCTACTAGTTGTGAGCATTATGTCATTTGTCTACCTGACGGTAGAAGAATTATCGGGAATCGTGAGATTAAGGATTGTCCGATTCAGCTTCATGGCCGTGATTGGTTAGAAAACCTAATCGTGGTAGATTTACCGAGAGACAACGTCATCTTGGGTATTCATTGGATGGGTAAGCGTATGGTCACTATCATTTCAGACGATGGAGTCTAATGTGTTTTTCAGGGAGGTAATCCCAGTTGTTCCTCTACTCCGTATCGATGATATTTTGGATCAACTTCAGGGAGCTTCAGTATTTTCCAAGATCAATTTAAGGTTGGGTATCATCAGATGCGAATTCGAGAGTCGGATGTCGCTAGAACGGCGTTTCGTACACGCTATGGTCATTATGAGTTTGTGGTAATGCCGTTTGGGTTAACTAATGCACCTGCGGTATTCACGGAGTTAATGAATCAAGTTTTCATCAACTATTTAGATCAGTTCGTGGTTGTCTTTATTGATGAGATTCTAATTTATTCTCGTGACCGGGAGGAGCACTGGTTTCACCTTCATCAGGTGCTCGACGTGTTGAGACGAGAGCAACTTTATGAAAAGTTTTCCAAATGTGAGTTCTGGATGTCCGAAGTGACATTTGTCGGACATGTAATTTCATCAGATGGAGTTCGTGTCGACCCTCGGAAGATGGAGGCGATCTGGAAGCCTCCAAAGAATGTTAAGGAAATCCGAAGTTTCCTCGGATTAGCTGGTTATTATTGGTGATTTGTGGAAGGATTTTCTAGAATTGCTCAACCCATGACGAACCTTTTATGGAAGGATAAGAAATAGACGTGGTCCGACGCGTGTCAGCAGAGTTTTGAGGAACTCAAGAGCCGATTAATTTCAGCACCTGTCCTTTCTTTACCGCAAGGGATGGAAGGATTTGTGGTTTATAGTGATGCATCCGGACAGGGTCTCAGATGTATACTAATGCAGAATGGGAAAGTTATTGCTTATGCTTCACGGAAATTGAGACCTTACGAGGTTAATTATCCGACCCACGACCTGGAGCTTGAAGCCGTGGTATTCGCATTGAAGATTTGGCGTTATTATCTTTATGGCATTACCTGTCAGATATTCACCGATCATAAGAGTTTGAAGTATATATTTACTCAGAAGGAGTTAAATATGCGGTAGAGGCAGTGGTTGGAACTAATCAAAGATTATGATATTGAGATACTATACCACCCGGGCAAGGCGAACGTTGTCGCCGATGCCTTGAGTCATAAGTCCGTTCAGGAGCAGATGCTTGCGCGATTAACAGTTCAGAAGGAACTTCAGCAGGAATTTCTGAGACCCGAGATCGAGGTCTGGTTACAGTGAGTACAAGGGCAACTTTGTACGTTAGAGATTTCATCGCCACTCGAGGAGGCGATCAGAGAGAATCAGGGTTCAGTCCCATTTTTCTTACGCATTCGAGATGATGTGACTCAGGGGAAAGCCCCTGGATTTGTGGTCCACGAGGATGGACTTTTGCTATTTAAGAATCGGTTATGCGTACCGACGAACGACGAGTTGAAAAACTCGATTTTGAGAGAAGCTCATGCTACCCCTTATTCCATTCATTCGGGGTCTAGCAAGATGTACAAAGACTTGAAACAAAATTACTGGTGCAGTAATATAAAGCGAGAAGTCACGGAATTTGTTTCGAGATGTTTAACCTGTCAGCAAGTCAAGATAGAACATCAGCGACCGACGTGTATGCTGAAACCTCTCCCTATTCCAGAGTGGAAGTGGGAAGATATTTCAATGGACTTCATCACGAGTTTGCCGACGAGTCGTCGTGGCATGAATACAATTTGGGTAATTGTGGATCGTCTAACTAAGTCAGCCCATTTCCTTGAGATTAAGGATACGTGGGGTCCCGAGAGACTTGCCCAGTTGTTCATCAGAGAGATAGTTAGATCGCATGGTACTCCTAAGAGCATCGTTTCTGATCGTGACGGGCGATTTGTTTCACAATTTTGGAAATTAGTTCATCGTGCTATGAGAACTCAGCTTAATCTCAGCACAGCTTTTCATCCTCAATCCGACGGACAATCAGAGAGGACTATTCAGACATTGGAGGACATGTTGAGAGCATGTATCCTCGATTGGAAAGATGATTCGGAAACCCAACTACCGTTGATTGAGTTCACATACAATAATAGTTGGCATGCTTCGATCAAGATGGCACCTTACGAGGCCTTGTACGGTCGTCGTTGTCAATCTCCCTTGTGTTGGGATGACTTATCAGAATCAATCGGCATCGAGCCCGATATGCTTATATCCGCCAGTGAGAAGGTAGCTTTGATCAAGAGTCGTTTGTTGACCGCTCAGAGTCGACAGAAATCATATGCAGATAACCGACATCGGCCATTAGAGTTCGAGGCGGGTAATCATGTTTTGGTCAAGGTATCCCCGAGTCGAGGTATCTTCCATTTCGGGAAGAAGGGAAAATTGAGTCCGAGATTCATTGGACCGTTTGAGATTTTGGATCGAGTAGGCGAGCTAGCTTATCGATTGGCCTTACCTCCGGCGTTGAGCCGAATTCATAATGTGTTTCATGTCTCTCAGTTGCGGAAGTATGTTGCCGATCCGAGTCACATACTTCAGTTCGACGAGATTGAGATCGCAGACGATCATTCGTATGAGGAGCGTCCCGTACGAGTCTTAGAGCGGTGAATCAAACAGTTGAGGAACAAGATGATTCCTTTGGTTAAAATTCAGTGGTCTAGACATGGAGTCGAAGAGGCTACTTGGGAAACCGAGGGTAGTATGCGGTAGTGTTATCCCGAGTTCTTTAACCCTTAGTTTCGGGGACGAAACTCTTTTAAGGGGGTGTATGTAATACCCGGTTGTAATTCAGTCATTATCATTCAGTAAGTATCATTCAGTAATTGTCACTCAGTATTATTCACTCATTAATGATCATTCATCGTTCATATTCATTCATTGTATTCACTGATCAGAGTAATCGTATCGTACATCAGTTATTATTCGTTGTCCTACCTGGTTGGAGGATCGAACCGTGGTCATCATCATTGTTATCTTCATGATGGGCTGTGTGTGAGGAGTAGCGCACGCTACGTACTCTCTTTAGCGCGCGCTAATTGAATACGGGTAGCACATGCTACCTCTTCGTATTAGTGCACGCTAATGTGGTTCAGGCCTGCAGTCCAGAAGGCACTGGACTGCAGTCGAGTTGGAGTAGCACACGCTACGAATGGTAAGTATCGCACACTAGTAAGTTTGGATAGCGCCCGTTATGCAGTCAGTGATGTAATACCCACGATTTTTGTTCCCGTTATTTTTGATTTTTTTTCGGATATTTCCCGGTTGACGAGTTCCGGTATTATTTTCTCGACAACTGATTTTGGCGTTTAAGACCGTAGGTGATGATTTGTTATCCGTTGTTTTCATTTCGGACCGATGATGTTGTCCCCGAGTATTTTGTCGTGTTCGTTCCGTGCGATTTCGGAAAATCGAGTCGTCGAATCATAGTGGTCGGACACTGGCCGGACGGTTGGGGACGGTGGTCGGACGGCTGCAGGCACTGGCCGGACGGGTGCAGGCACCGGCCGGGTGGGTGCGGCAGGAACCGGCGTAGCGCACGCTATGGCCGAAAGGAAGCGCACGCTACGGCCGGGAGGCAGCGCACGCTACGACCGGTTGGCTGCGCGCGCTAGTCGGCCGAGGCAGTAAGGGCAGAAAGGTTCTAGACTGGGAGGATCGGCAGGTAGCGCACGCTACTGTCGGACATCAAGACGCTACGGCCACTGTGTAGCGCCGCGCTACGGCTGAAAGCTGCAGACGCTACCTGGCCGAGCCAGGAAGTCTCTGGAATGTGGCTGGGCCGACAGCGCACGTGTTCAGCGCATGATGGCGGGCCCGGCCGAACATTCTCGACCATGACCGCCCGCTAGCGCACGCTAGCTCGGCAGTCTAGCGCACGCTAGGCTGCACCAGTATAAATATTACCGAGCAGTCCTGTTTGCACTCATTTTTCATTTTCTCCCTTTCTCTTCCGCGGATGGGTTCTTGGAGGCGACGAAGGCATGTTGTTATATATCTAATCCACGAAGTTTGGGAGCTGATAACATCGATTAATCACTCCATAACATCCTTCAATCCAGCGAATCAAGGTTAGTTTTCTTAAAATCCTAGTTTTGGGAAAAATTGGGGATTTTGTTGATTTCCTCCGTTTGATTCGTTATAACTTAGAATAGTGAGGGGTTGTTGATTATTAAGTTGTTTTATATTGAATTCCTTGTTTTTCCATGGTTGGATTACCAAGGATTCTTTGTTTTTTTTGAGTTCCTAATCGGTGCCTTGAAGGTGTCCGGTGAAAATCCTTAGAGGGGGGTTTTGGGCGTTCTATGATTATTCTTCCTCGTAAGATCGTTGATTTTGACGGAATTATGTTAGGGTCAGGTTCCTTGCAAAGAACTCGAGCCGGAACCCTTCCGTTCGCCGTTTTCCGATCGGGGGTTCTACCGTCGTTTCCGCCGGAGAGTTTTGGGCATTCGAGGTTTTCCGGTTAATCCACGTTCGTCGGAGTGTCCGGCATCGACTATCGAGGCAAGTATCTTGCCCATACATTACGTGTTTTGTGAATATGATGGTTGAAAGTTGACGATACGTGCTAAACAAATTGGTTACAACCATTTTTCTAAAGAGTCGGTATATTTACAATTATGGTTTTCTTAAAGGATGAATCTTGTGTTCGAGACTTAATGTGATTATTTGACTATGTGTGTTAGTGTTGAGTATAGGAACTCCCTACCTTCGGATGATGTCATTATGTGTGAATATGTCGTCGGTAATTTGTGGTTAAATCCTTTTGTTATGAATTGTGCGTGGAATCATGTGGTTATCGGTGGTTACATGAGTTGTGTGATACGGGTTGTGTCGTCGGTGTTGTTGAGATAAGTGTGTTTCTTTGTGGATAGTATTAATTCTGGGTCGTGAGTATATGTTAGAATAATATGGCCATTTTAGCAAAATACCTCGACTATATATATTGTGATTGACTCTTGAGGATTGTGGTTTTGGAAACGTGAATTGTTGAGAGTTGTAAGGTTTTTCTCGGGTACTCTCACTCGGGGATTGACTCGACGGGGTCACACGGGGACCTGGTGGCTTAGCGGCTGGACCGGGTCACGAGAGTTACTTCGAGTGGGCGTTCTCACCTGGGGATTGCTCGACGGGGCACACAGGGACTTGGTGGCCTTACGGCGGGACCGGGGGCTGGACCGGGTCGCGAGAATTGCCAGAGTGTTTGTACTGTTGATTAATTGTGATATGTCCGGAGTATCACAATGCTTGTTGCTCGGAGTCGAGAGACATTATATATCGAGTCTTTGTGTTTGGCTAAAATGGCATAAAAATAATGTGTTGTGAGTAATGTGTCGTTGGAAGTGAATTGAAGTGAATGAACGGGTCGCGGACCTTGTATTGATGATCGAAATGGTTGGGTCGCGGACCCTGTGTTTTGTGACTGGAGTGAATTGGGTTGTGAACCCCGTGTTTTGTTAATCGGATTTGCATTTTTGGAAAATGAATATTGGGGCGGTGACCCTAAGTGGCTTTTGGAGAATTAAGAACTTTACTATCGTAAATGTTTTCGAAAACTCCCGAGATTTGAAAATGTTTTCAAAGTGTTTTCTTGTTTTGGTTTCTACATTCAAGACTTGAACTATTTTAATTATCAAATATCTTGGGAAGACTTTTATTGTATTCTCGGAATGTGTTTTGTATGGCTCGTATTTGCACTTTATACTTGTACTAGCAAAACAGTGGAGTTTTGCTAACCCCCGAGTATTCGGGGGTGGATGTCTGTTTTTGCATCCAGGTACATGCAGGTTTGGGAGCAAAAGACAGGATCGGCGCGAAGGATTATGGAAGGCGAATGATACTAATCACACGAAGGCCAGTGTTGGATACAGTCAGTCCGAGTTTGTGTATGGTCTTTCTTCTGTCGTACTTTTGGTTTGTGAGTGTATTTTACCCTTGTACGGGTATGAGTCGAGATGGAAATGTGTATTTTTGACTTGTATGTTAGTGACGAAAGACCAAGTTGGTCTACGAATTTTGTATTTTATCATGTCGGTATGTAATTTATTGTGTAGTTTTGATGTCTAGCTGGTGGATCCTCACGGAGAGGGTCTGCGGCGTGTAATATTCCCGGTTTGATTCTGGGGGTGTTACAAGTGTAGCGCACGCTAAGGCCGATCAGGCAGAGTCTAGTGGGTACTAGACTGATTTTGGAATAATTCCTAGCGCACACTATAAGTGGATTTTAGCGTACGCTAATGGGGCAGTAGCGCATGCTGATTATTGGACGTAGCGCACGCTATCGCAAGCAGGACAGAGGACAGGAGGTTCTGGACTTCAGTTACTGAGCATCAGATATTCAGTTAGCGCGCGCTAACACAAGGTCAACGCACGCTAAGTATATGGCTGTAGCGCACGCTACCATTTCGGACGGAGGGTACTGGACTACCCAGGATACCCGTTAACGCACGCTAAATATCAGGGCTTAGCGTGCGGTAAATTGGAATTACTATAAATAGGAGAGTCCGGCTCAGGTTCATCATTTTCACTTCTCACTTCGATTCCGGGTAATTTTTGGGTGATTCGGAGAAATCTTTTCGAGCTGCACTCATCCATCTTCATCTTCAAGCTTATCATTTGGATTTATCATCATTTCATCTTCTCCAACACATCAAATCAAGGTAATGAACTCTTGGATCTAGAATTTCGGATTTTGAGTATTTTCCATCCGATCTCTTCATGTAAGCTTGGATTTATGTTGGAACATGTAGATATGGATTATCAACCTTGGATAAATGTATTCCTATGGATTTATTGATATGTTTTTTGGATTTGATGAACATTTGGAGAATTAATCAAGAACCCTTGATGTTGACTTTGGTTATTTTTTGTGGTTTCGGATTATAGTTGTCGTAACTTCGAGTTGTGGTTTCTATTGGAATATTGATATCATTGAAGTGTTTTGTTGGATTAAACTACTCATTTTTGGAGTTGGTTTCGATAAATTTGGGTTTTGGTTATAATCAAGGGTTGATGTTCGCTAAGTGGTTGTTTGAATACCTCCATGAGTTTGGATATTGTTGTATCGACCTTTGAGTTAGTCGTAATTCATGCTTGATACTTATATTGAGTGGATTATTGGTAATTGTGTTATTCAAGGTTGTTCGAGCGACCGACATTTCTTTTTAGGACGTTGTTCGAGGAAGGACATTTCAACACCGGTATTGTGTAAGTAAATACTTACTCGGTTAAAAGGATATTCATTCCTTACGTTTTTGTTCATTCATACATTTAATTCACTCATAATATATCGTTCATGTCGAGACTTGTATTTATCTACTCATCATGTAACTCACAAGTAACGACGGTTCCAAATCATTTCATTGAAGCTATCACACATTGTGTCATTATTTCATCTCGGTGAGTCGTTCTTGATCCTTATCGGATTCTATTCATTACTCCTCACCTTGGTCATTTTTGTTCTAGTGATCTTCCGGAATTATATTGCATGGCCGGTTGGCGCATGTGTGGAATTTTAGTCGGGCACACTATGGTCATGTGTATATACGGGACTCCGGACACATTGGACTGTGCGCATGGTAATCTGTATATGCGGGACTCTGGACACATTGGACTGTGAGACTAATTAGGCCAATAGCGGGTGTATATGCGGGAGTCCGGACACTCGGCTACTTGTGCTCTTACGCAATTCATTCGGGCGTACATTGATGCTCATCATTCAACTTAATTCATTAACTCATTTATTGTTGTATACTATTCAACTCTTGAGGATTGTTGTTCTGTGTAACTGACCCCGTTGGGGGATGTTGTTTCAGGTCATGGCAAGGCCAAGGCACGGGAAGAGAACATTGACGGCGAGGAGTCCCCGTGATACTAGTAGGGGCCCCCAGTCCTTTTCAGTCATTCGTGTTTACTTCATTATATTTCCACGGTAGACTTCCATTTGAATACTCATTTTATTCAGTGTTGTATATTTTATCTTCATATAAAATATACATGTGTTTTGTATGATCTTGGGTGTGTTGTAATTAAACTCCTTATCGGAGTAATTAATTCTCATTCACCTAGTGGATCCCAGTCAGGGGTCCACGGCACTGTAATATTCGCATAGTTTGGGGTGTTACAGATGGCACCTTACGAGGCCTTATACGGTCATCGTTGTCGATCTCCCTTATCCTGGGATGACTTATTAGAATCAATCAGCACCGAGCCCGATATGCTTATAGCCGCCCGTGAGAAGGTAGCGCTGATCAGGAGTCATTTGTTGACCGCTCAGAGTCGACAAAAATCATATGCCGATAATCGTCGCCGACCATTAGAGTTCGAGATAGGTGACCACGTCTTCGTCATGGTATCCCCGAGTCGAGGTATTGTCCGTTTCGTGAAGAAAGGAAAGTTGAGTCCAAGATTCATTGGACCATTTGAGATTTAGGATCGAGTAGGCGATCTGGCTTATCGATTGTCTTTACCTCCAGCCTTGAGCCGAATTCATAACGTATTTCACGCCTCTCAGTTGCGGAAGTATGTTTCCGACCCTAGTCACATACTTCGGTTCGATGAAATCGAGAACGCGGATGATCATATGTACGAGGAGCGCCCTGTACGAATCTTAGAGCGGCGAATCAAACCGTTGAGGAACAGGGCGATTCCTTTGGTTAAGATTCAGTGGTCTAGACATGGAGTCAAAGAGGATAGTTGGGAAATCGAGGATAGTATGCGGGCGAGTTATCCCGAATTGTTTGACCCTTAGTTTCGAGGACGAAACTCTTTTAAGGGGGGTGTATGTAATACCGGTTGTAAATTCATTAATTATCATTCAGTATATTGTCACTCAGTAATTTTCACTCAGTAATAGTCATTCATCATATTCATTCATTGTATTCACCATCGGAGTAATTCGTATCGTGTATCAGTAATTTATTCGTCATTCAACCTGTTGGAGAATCAGGCCGAGAATATCATCGTTGTCATCTTTGTAGTGGGCTGTATGTGAGGAGTACCGCACACTACGTACTCTCTTTAATGCGTGCTAATTGAGTACGGGTAGCGCACGCTACCTCTCAGCATTAGCGCACGCTAGTGTGGTTCAGAAGGCACTGGACTGGATTGGTGAGAATCATAGCGCACGCTATGATTGGAGTAACATACGCTAATGGTGTTTGTAGCGCACGCTACCGTAATCCATCAGCGTGCGCTAGCGTATTGGAACAGACAGTCCAGTGGTTACTAGACTGAGATGGAATAATTTATAGCGCACGCTAGAAGTGGGTATAGCATATGCAAATGTTAGTTTGGTAGCGCATGCTAAGCATCGTGTAGCGCGCGCTAAGGCTCAATCAGACCAGAGGACAGTAGGTTCTGGACTCCAGTATTCTGGACATTAACCATCAGGTAGCGCGCGCTAACACAAGGTTAACACACGCTAAGAAGGTACTTTAGCGCACGCTACCAAGGTACGTAGCACACGATGTAGACAGCGGGTACTGGACTACCCGGTAAACCTGCTAGTGCATGCTAAGCACAGGAGCTAGCACGAACTAAGCTGGGTTTATTATATACAGGACAATGCAGTTCGGTTTCGTCATTTCATCATCTCTCTTCTTCATCCCGGCAGTTTTGGGCGATTTTGGGCATTTCGTGAAGTGTTCTTCGAGCTGCATTCAACTATCATCATTTTCAAGCTTCTAGTTCGGATTAATCATCATTTAATCCTCTCCAACATACCAAATCAAGGTAAACATTTCTTGAATCTAGAGTTTTGGGATTTGAGTGTTTTCATTCCGATCTCTTCAAGTTAGCTTAATATTATGGTGCAATATGTTTGAAATGGATTATCTACCTTGGATACATGTGTTTCTACGGATTTATTGGTAATTTTGTCAGATTTGTTGAATATTTGGAGAATTATTCAAGAACACCCTAAGGGTTGACTTTGGTTTTTTGGGGGTTTCAATTAGATGTTGTCGTAAGCTCGAGTTGTGTATTCTTATTAGATTATCGATTGTGTTTATGGTGTTTGGTTGGAGTGAATCACTCATTTGGAAGTTGGTTTTCGATACAATTAGGATTGGTTGTAATAATGGGAGATTGTTTACAAAGTGTTTGTCATAATGCCCCAATGAGTTTGGATATTTTTGTATCGACTTTTGAAGTGGGTTATGATCATGCTTGATATGTATATTAAGCGTTTTTTGGTAATTATGTTATTCAAGGTTGTTCGAGCGACCGATATTCGATGTTGGACGTTTGTTCGAGGGAGGACATTTCATCACCGGTATTGAGGCAAGTTAATTCTTGCTCGGTTAAAAGGATATTCATTCCTTTCGTTGTTGTTCATTCATATTCATAATTCATTCATAGTATATCAATCATGTCGAGATTTGTAATTATCAAACTAATCATTCATTACACGAGGAATGACGGTTCCAATAATTTCAGTGAGCTATCATTCATTTCATTGTTATTTCATCTCGGTGAGTCTTTCTTGACCCTTGTCGATTTTCTATTCATTGATATTCTTCATGGCCACTTCTGTTTTTGTGACCTTCTGGGTTCATATTGCGTGGTCGGGTGGTTATGTGTGGAATTTTTAGTCGGGCATACGATGGTCATGTGATACGGGTTCACCGACACAATATACTGTGCACACGGTAACGTGCCTCCGTGAGACTAATTAGGTACAAGTGCGGGTGTGCCCGGACACTTGTCTTGTGCACTTGCACGTCCCATTACGGGCGTACTATGATGCCTCTCTTCAACTTGATTTCATAACTAAGATATGTAATTATTGTGATTGTTTAACTCTTGAGGATTGTTGTTCTGTGTAACTGACCCCATTGTGGATATTGGTTTTAGGTCATGGCAAGGTAAAAGCATGCGAAGATAACATTGACGGCGAGGAGTCCTAGTGATACTAGTAGGGGGGCCAGTCTCTTCATTTGTTCATGTTTCTTTGTCATGTATTTTTCCACTGCAGTTCTATTTGGATTTTTATTTCATTCATTGTTGTATATTTTATCTTCATATAAAATATACATGTATTCTGTATTCCTGGGTGTGTTGTACTTGAAACTCCTTATCGGAGTAATTGATGACATAATGTGGTTCGGTACTACATTGTATTGTGCAATTCATTAATTTTCAATCGCCTGATGGGTCCCAGTCGAGGGTCCACGGCATTGTAATGTCCGCCTTGTTTGGGGTGTTACAATGGGATCATTGGTTGAAGGAACTAGAGAAAAATTTTGCCGAAATTAACTGCCCAGACGACCGGAGAGCCTCCATTGCTCAGTACTTTCTGACAGGGGAAGCGTCCGAGTGGTGGGGAGCCATCCGACCCATAGATCATGATGCCAACTGGGAAGAATTAAAATTGATGATAGAAGCTCATTACTGTCCCCATACGATGAGGGAAGCTAAAGTTCGGGAATTTTTCTCCCCACATCCGTCAGACGTGCCAATATCTCAGGCGATTAAAACATTCAATCAGCAGCTGGCGTTTATTCGACACCTGGTCAGAACAGATGTGGAAATGATGATCTATTTGATATGAGGATGAAACCGGAGATACAGAGGTACATGTCAGGTTTTGAATGCACCACTCTCCGTCAATATCACGACAGAGCATTGGCGTATGAGATCAAAGAAGCAGCGATGGAAAAGTTTATAGAATCCAAGAAGCAGAAAGTCTCTGGTAATTTTACAGAGCACAAGAGCAGTGGGCCCCGTAAGGCCCAGTCATCCTTTTATTCTTTCAAGAGACCCCCGCATCCATACAAGGGTGGGAACAACTCCGGAGCAGTATCATCCACGACGGATGCAACCAGGAAGTGCTTTAATTGTGGTCGGACAGGACATTTTTGACGAGATTGCTCACTTCCCGCCATGACGTGTTATGATTGTGGTCGAGAGGGGCATCGTGCGGTGTTCTGTGAGGAGGCTGCAAAATATTTTAGAGCTCATGCATCACAACCAGCTCAGAAAGAGACAGGTGTTCAGCAGACGCAGCAGAGTGTCCAGCCACCGCAAAATTTTGGTCGCGGATGAGGCAGAGGGCAGTTCGACCAAAGAGGGACATCGAGTGCCGGATCTATTCCTCCATGCCTGTATGAGATGAGGAGGGCAGACGAACAGGATGCTGCTATCACATCAGGTACTGTTCAGATCCTTTCTCAACCAGTTAGCGCTTTGTTCGATACAGGGGCTGCACATTCATTTATATTACTGTCTTGTGTTAATCGTTTGAACATCTCTTATATTCATAAATGTGAACCATATGTTGTGGGTATACCGAGTGGGGAGAGAATTATGGGAAACTATGAAACCAGAAATTTTCCCATATCAATTGGAGGCAGAGATTGGCCCACAAATCTGATTTTAATATAAATGCAAGGAGATGACCTGGTTCCTGTAGATGATTGGCTTAGTCGATATGGAGCTATTGTAAACTACCGGAAGAGGAATATCTAGATGATAGCTGAAGATGGTTCCGAAATACTGTTTGAGGGATGGAGACCAGGAAGCTCAAGAAAGTTGATCAAACTGATGAAAGCTGTTAAACTGCTAAAACAAGGCTGTACCGGATACTGGTGCTATGCAATGAAAAATAAAGACGGAAGAGTAGAGGTTTCATCCATTCCTATTGTGAACGAGTTCCCGGATGTGTTCCTTGACAATTTACCTGGACTACCTCCACGACGGGATATAGAATTCACCATCAAGATGGAACCAGGAGCTACGGCGATTTCTAAGGCGTTGTATCGTATGGCACCTACTGAGATGTACGAATTGAAGAAATAACTGGAAGAGATACTGGACAAAGGCTATATTCAACCAAGCGTTTCGCCCTGGGGTGCACTAGTTCTTTTTGTCCGTAAGAAAGATGGATCGCTTCGATTATATATTAACTACCGAGAGCTGAACAGGATGAAGATTAAGAACAAGTATCTGTTGCCACGGATTGATGATTTGTTTGACCAGTTACAAGGAGAAGCAGTGTTTTCTAAGATCGATATGAGGTCGGAATATCATCAGTTGAGGATTAAGGAACCCGATGTTCCAAAATCAACATTCAGAACTCGCTACGGACACTATGAGTTTGTAGTGATGCCGTTTGGTCTCACTAATGCACCTGCTGTGTTCATGAAATTGATGAATCGAGTGTTCATAGAGTATTTGGATAAATTCATAGTCGTATTTATTGATGACATTCTGGTTTATTCAAAGAGCCCGGAAGAGCATGCACAGCATTTGCGGATCGTTTTAGACCTTTTGAGAAGCGAGCAATTGTACACCAATCTTTCTATGTGTGAATTCTGACTAAATTAAGTGATGTTCCTAGGTCACGTGGTATCAGTAGAAGGAGTCCGAGTAGACCCCCATAAAGTCGAAACAATTTTGGATTGGAAGCCTCCTAAGAACGTGAAAGAAGTCAGAAGTTTTCTAGGACTTGCTGGGTACTATCGACGGTTCGTGGAAGGGTTTTCCAAAATTACCCGACCACTTACTCGATTACTACAAAAGACCCAAAAGTTTGAGTGGAACGAGATGTGCCAGTCCAACTTTGATGAACTGAGAAGATATTGACTACAACACCAATTTTATCACTACCACAGGGAACTGAAGGATTCACAGTTTACGGTGACGCTTCAAACCAAGGTCTCGGATGTCTATTGATGCAAAATGATAAGGTGATTGCCTATGCGTCACGACAGTTGAAGCCTTATGAAGTAAATTATCCAGCGCACTATTTGGAACTAGCAGCGATGGTTTTCGCTTTGAAAATCTGGAGACATTATCTGTACGGGTGTCACTGTCAGATCTTCATGGATCATAAGAGTCTCAAATACATCTTCAGTCAGAAAGAGTTAAACATGCGATAGAGGAGATGGCTGGAATTGATTAAAGATTACGACTTGGAGATTCTTTACCATCCAGGAAAGCAAATGTGGTGGCTGATGCACTAAGCTGCAAACCCGTTTCTATTCGAATGCTGGAAACTCTTACCTTCCAGCCCAACATTCAACGAGAATTGATTCGCGAAGGAATTGAATTATGGTGGCAAAGAGTCCAAGGACAGCTGTGTGCGATGGAACTAACTTCATCATTAACTGAGGAAATCAAATCTAAGCAATTAGATGATCCTCTGATAATTCGGTTACGTGATAAAGTGAGTATCGAAAAGGCCCCAGGATTCGTAATTCATGAATATGGAATTTTGAGATTTCAGAGCCGACTTTGTGTTCCCGATGTCGATGTTTTGAAGCAGACAATTCTGAAGGAAGATCACAGCACGCCCTATTCTATACACCCGGACACCAGTAAGATGTATACGGATCTGAAGCAGAATTTCTGGTGGGGCAACATGAATAAAGATGTAGCGGATTATGTCTCGAAATGTTTGATTTGTCAGCAGGTTAAGATTGAACATCAAAAGACCCACTGGAATGCTGAAGCCGCTCCCGATTCCTGAATGGAAATCGTAAGATATATCCATGGACATTATCACTAGTATGCCGAGGTCCAAAACAGGAATGAATAGGATTTGGGTAACAGTTGATCTCTTAACTAAATCGGCTCATTTTATGGGCATTAAGGACACTTGGGGACCAGAGAAGTTGGCACGAGTGTTTATTGCAGAGGTAGTCTAATTGGATGGTACACCGAAGACCATTATTTCTAATCGAGAACGGTCGTTTCGTGCCACATTTTTGGAAAGCAGTGTATAAGGCCTTGGGAACTGAATTGAAGTTCAGCACAGCTTATCATCCGCAGACAGACGGACAGTCCGAGAGGAATATTCAAACAGTGGAAGACATGCTGAGAGCTTGTGTCTTAGAGTAGTCAACTGATTGGGAAGTTCGTCTACCGTTGATTGAATTCACCTACAACAATAGTTGGCATTGATTCGAGAAAGACTGTTGACTGCCCAAAGTCGATAGAAATCTTATGAAGATGGGCGCCGACGCCCATTAGAGTTCAGTATTGGAGATTGCGTGCTTTTAAAAGTTTCTCCTACTCGGGGAATCTTTCGTTTTGGGAGAAAGGGAAAGCTGAGTCCGAGATATATTGTACCGTTCAAGATTCTTGAGAGAGTTGGAAAGTTAGCATACATGTTGGCACTACCGCCGTCATTAAGCCATGTTCATAACATACTCTACGTATCCCAGTTACGGAAGTATATACCAGATCCAGTCATGTCATTAATTTCGGTGAAATCGTAGTCGCTAAGGATGGTACGTTTGAAGAGAGAACGATCAAGATACTCGAAAGTCGAGTCAAACAATTGAGAAATAAACCGATCACTTTGGATAAGGTTCAGTGGTCGCGCTACGGAGTGGAAGAAGCCACTTGGGAGACGGAAGATAGCATGAAGTCCAGATATTCAGTGTTATTTTCGTCTTGAGTTTCGGGACGAAACTCCTTTTTAGAAGGAGATTATGTAATATACGGATTAATTATTGAGTATTTCGTATGTAATTGAACCCTTTATTATTTGAATTTGTGATATCGATAATCGAAGTATGATCTTTCTTGAATTCGTATCCATATGCATGATTATATCAACATATAAATCTTCACATGCAGTTACATAATAACGTACGCTAAGAAGCGAGCATAGCGTACGTTATGTGCCAAGGTTCGCGCATGCTATGAATGAGGCATAGCATATGTAAGGCAGCTAATAATTGAGCAAGGTGGCTAGCACATGAGCCATCTGGTGGTGGGGTGTAATACCCGGTTGTAATTCATTCATTTTCATTCAGTAATTATCAGTCTGTAATTGTCACTCAGTAATTCTCATTCATTAATAATCACTCATCATTCATGAATCACTCATTTGCGTTCAATGTTGGCATGTTGTAATCGTATATCAGTTACCGATCGTCATTTTATCTCCGTTTTTAGATCGAGACGGGGGTATTATCATTTTCATTGTGATTGATAGCCTTGTACTGAGAGTATCATCTTTGGCTCGTGTTAGACTTGTTCACTTTCACATTCGTATGATATATCGGATCATTCATCAGTCGTAGCGAGGAATCGGAATTATCGGATTGATTCACCTTGGCCAGCATCGAGTTACGGCCGTAAGGTTCTGGGATACGGCCGTAAGTCAGCGGGTACGGCCGTAAGGCTGGCTGGTTACGGCCGTAAGTGGTCCAGCAGGCTGCCCGGGCATTTTGGCCGAAGGTGAGTTACGGCCGTAAGGAAGGTGAGATACGGCCGTAAGTGGCGTTCGTAAATTTCGGGTGTTGCCGACCAAGGGTGACTTACGGCCGTAAGGGTTGCGGCATACGGCCGTAAGTCGAGGCAGGTACGGCCGTAAGGCTTGGCCGGATACGGCCGTACGCTGCAGGAAGGATGTCCGGCCATTTTTGACGAAGGCGGGTTACGCCCGTAAGGTTGGCCGGATACGGCCGTATCATCCGAGTTACGGCCGTAAGGTGTGCGGTACGGCCGTAAGGCTGTCGGCGGGTGTTTTTGACGAAGGCGAGTTACGCCCGTAACTAAGGAACGGTTACGGCCGTAAGTCTGTCGGCAGGCTTTCGGACGAAGCCGAGTTACGGCCGTACGAGTTGGCCGGTTACGGCCGTAAGGCCGTTGACTTGTAAAGTTACGGCCGTAAGAGGGCCGAGTTACGGCCGTAACTTCCGGCAGTATTTAATGACTTGGCCGGGTCATTTCTCCTCATTTCTTCTTTTTTCCTTCTTCATCCGAGAGAAAAGGGTTGAGAGAGAGATTTATCATCATCAATCACTTGAGTGTGTAATCTTCATCATCTTCATTCCTTTGAGAAGCTTGGATACTCGTTTTAACTCGTGTTCTTCGGATCGTAGTGGTTGGATCTTCAAGAGGTAATCTCTTCAACACCTTGGATTTCGATTTTGTGTTGAGTTATGATGTTTTGGACGTTATAATCATGTTATATGAAGGGATATGTATATGATTATGAGTTTGTATAAGGATTCATTGGATTATTGAGAGATTTATTCAAGAACACTTTGAATATCGAGTTGGATTTGGGGATTTCCGATTAATTGTTATTATAATCACGTTTTTGGATATTCATAACGGATTATTGATCGTATTGGAGATGTTTTGTTGTTTTGAAACACTTCTTGGGGATTTGAAGTTGGTATTATTGAGGTTTAGTGGTAATCAATCAAAGTTGGCCTCAAAGTGTTCGATATAATGCCACAATGAACTTGGTTTAATCGTATCGACGTCTTGAGTTCGTTATATTCGTGTTTAATTCGTTATTGATCGGATTGTTGGCAATTGTATTGAATTAAGGTTGTTCGAGCGACCAGTATCTTGGTTAGGACGTTGTTCGTGGACGGACATTCTTCATCGTTGTTGTGTAAGTTAATTCTTACTCGGTTAAAAGGATACTCATTCCTTTTGTTGTTGATTACTCATAATCATAACTCATTCATCATTGTATTAATCATATTAAAACTTGTTATTGTCAATTAATCACTTCAGTCATAAGGAACGACGGTTCCAATCTTTTCGTTGAGCTATCATTCATTTCATTATTACTCTCATCTCGGTGAGTCATTCTTGACTTTGTCAGATTATTACTTATTCATTGATATTCATTACGGTCATTCTCGTTCATATGACCTTCTGGGTTCATATTGCGTGGCCGGGTGTGGCTGTGTGGAATTTTTAGTCGGGCACACGATGGTCATGTATTGGGTCCACCGATACATTGGACTGTGCACACGGTAATGCTTACCTCCGTGAGACTAATTAGGTACAAGGACGGATGTGTCCGGACATTCGTCTTGTACACTTGCACAGAACATTACGGGCGTACTATGGTACTCCTCTTCAGCGTAATTCATAATTAAGAATATTTCATAACTTCAGTTAATTCATGATTGTGTGATTTCAACTCTTGAGGATTGTTGTTCTGTGTAACTGACCCCGTTGGGGGATTTTGTTTTCAGGTCACGGCAAGGCAAAGGCACGGGAAGAGCATGTTGACGGCGACGAGTCCCAGTGATACTAGTAGGGGGCCCCAGTCATCCCGTTTGCTAGATCATTTGATCATTTGATTATTCTGTCATTTGTATTTTCCGCTGCAAATTCCGTTTGAGATATTTTATTTATTCAGGGTGGTGTATTTTATCTTCATATAAAATATACTAGTATTCTCTATCGTCCTGGTGTGTTGTATTAAACTCCTCATCGGAGTACTTGGTAATATAATGTGGTTCGGTACTACAATTATATTATTTAATTCATCATTTTCATTGCCTGGTGGGTCCCAGTCGGGGATTCACGGCACTGTAATATCCGCCTAGTTTGGGGTGTTACAGAGTTGGTATCGGAGCGCGTGGTTTTGAATACTACCCTCCAAGTCATGTCTCGTTTGAAATCATTGTCATCGGACTAGTATCATTGGACTTTCGCGTCACGTGTGACCTGTGCAAGTGCCGAGCCAATCAGACCAAGAACTGTAAGATTTCTAATGCCATGGTATAATTTCTGGCATTAATCATTCATTCATAATTCATCAGTTAACAATCCTCAATCATCATTGTCACTTTGATCAGGACGGTCAGGTTAACTCATTAATCACTCAATTCATTTCATTATTCAGTTGTTGATTAGAAAGATCAGATCATTAATCTTGTTAACTCATTCAAGATAATCATTTCAGTAACTTCATCAGATAATCATGTCACGTCAATTAATCATTCATGTAATCGCTGTATTAGAGCGTGTATGCTCATTTTCATCATTTCATAATATAATCATAACGTGATATTCATGCGGGAAATATAATCATCATGTGACTTTCCTACTTCAGTATGGAAAGAGCTGGCAGAGGACGAGGAGGACGAGGCCGTGGAGCGGGCCGAATCCCGAGAACTCGTGCGAACACACGTGCAAATGCCAGGAATAATGTTAACTCATCGAGCAGTGACGTTGCCACTCATTCACCTGGACGCGATCATTCACTATCGGGGAGTCGTGCAGGACACGGCTCGATCGAGAGGGTGTCCGGGTTGACCCACTCGCATTTATGCAGGGCATGATGGCCCAAATGACCCAGATGGCTCAGTTGATGGAGACGATGCATAACTCCACTACTCAGAATCAACAGGCTCCTCCGCCGCCACCTCAGAGGCAAGAGAGGAATGTGAGCAATATCATCGGCGACATCTCTCGCTAGAGGCCACCGACTTTCGAGGGCTCGTCTGAGCCGGCAGATATTATTCATTGGCTCGAACATTTCGAGAAGTTGTTTGCTATGGTGGAGTGTCCGGAAGGACACAAAGTTTCTGTTGCGGCTTACTACCTGGGTAAGAGCGCTCATTCTTGGTGGTTGTCGTTGAAGCCCACCGAAGGATCTTGTACATGGGATCAGTTCAAAACTCTCATGATGGAGAGGTATTATCCGGCCCCACTCAGAGAGGCCAAGCTGTCAGAGTTACTCACTCCCGGCCTTTCGACGGATGATGATGTTCTCGCCATTGCCGAAAAATTTCAGGAACTTCTTCCGTTCGCCTCATCTATCATTCACTCAGAAGCGGACAAGATCAAGTATTTCAGCAAGAGGTTGAAACCCCGTATGAGACTTCAGTTGCTCAATCATAATTGCACCACGTTGGCTGAATTCATTGAGAAAGCTCTCACCTATGAGCTTACTGCTAAAGAGATTGCTAAGCAGCAACCTTCGTCTGCTAGCAAGAAATCGAAGAATCGTAACCAGTCTGAAGGCGGTCAGACAACCTTCAAGAAACCCCGGGCGGGCTCTGCTTTTTCTGAGCGACCTCCTGTGTCGTCTAGACCCGCGGAATCTCGGTCTCGGGCGGCGGTTCGGCCATCACTGTTTTAAGCGTGGGAGCTTGGTCACCTCGGTACCAAGTGTCCTCGATGACTATCACTGTCATAATTGTGGGATTGCCGGGCATAAGGCCCGTTTTTGCCGTAGGGACTCCAAACCTACTCGGACGTCATCTCAAGCCCCAAGCGATCGGCCGTTGAGTCGATCCGCTCAATCGGCGTCGTTTAAAGCAGCAGGAGCGACTAAGGGTGGAGCTATAGCCGGCAGACGGGAGCGTCCCAGTCTGGGACTAGCAAGCCCGGATTTATGAGATGAAGAAGACGATGATCCCGAGGCCGAATGATCTCGGTACACTCGATATTCTATCTCAACTTTGTGTGTACCCTTTTTGATCTTGGTGCATCGCATTCATTCATTTCCGAGTCATGTTTGAGTAGACTACGTGCGGGTAGTGCTACTAGTTGTGAGCCTTATGTCATCGGCCTACCCGATGGTAGACGAATTATCGTGTCGTGAGATTGAATGCCCGATTGATTTCATGGTCGTGTATGGCGCAGACCTAATCGTGGTAGATTTGCCGAGGGACGACGTCATCTTGGGTATTGATTGGATGGATCGTCATGATGCCATCATTAGTCACCGTAAGCGTATGGTCACTATCAATTCAGACGATGGGGTTGAATGTGTGTTTCAGGAGGTAATCCCTACATTGCAGTAAGGTCATTAATTTGATGAAAGCAGTAAGGTTACTCAATCGGGGATGTGTCGGTTATTGGTGCTATATGGCCAAAACCGAGAAGTCATCAGTAATGTTAACGGATATTCCGGTGGTGAGGGAATATGCCGATGTTTTTCCAGACGAGTTACCTGGTTTGCCTCCACAGAGGGATGTGGAATTCACGATTGAGTTGGAGCCTGGTACGTCCCCGATATCGAAGGCACCGTACCGGATGGCCCCGACCGAAATGCAGGAATTAAAGAACCAACTTGAGGAATTGTTCGAGAAGGGTTATATCCGACCGAGTGCGTCTCCGTGGGGAGCACCCGTGTTGTTTGTCAAGAAGAAGGATGGCTCATTTCGTTTGTGCATCGATTATCGGGAGTTGAACAGAGTGACAATCAAGAATAAGTATCCCTTACCCCGTATTGATGATCTTTTAGATCAACTTCAGGGAGCTTCAGTATTTTCCAAGATCGACTTAAGGTCTGGATATCATCAGTTGCGGATTCGAGAGTCGGACATCGCGAGGACGGCGTTTCGAACACGCTATGGCCATTATGAGTTTGTGGTTATGCCGTTCGGATTGACGAATGCACCTGCGGTGTTCATGGAGTTAATGAATCGGGTTTTCATCGACTTTTTGGATCAGTTTGTTGTTGTCTTCATCGATGACATTTTGATCTATTCTCGTGACCGGGAGGAACACGAGTTTCACCTTCATCAAGTGCTCGACGTGTTGAGACGCGAACAACTTTATGGGAAGTTCTCCAAATGTGAGTTACGGATGTCAGTGACTTTTCTCGGACATGTAATCTCATCGACGGAGTTCGTGTCGACCCTCGAAGACGGAGGCTATTCGAGATTGGTTACCTCCGAAGAATGTTAAGGAAATCCGGAGTTTCCTCGGACTAGCGGGTTATTATCGGCGATTTGTGGAAGGATTTTCCAAAATTGCTCAACCATTGACGAACCTTTGCGAAAGGATAAGAAATACACGTGGTCCGACGCGTGTCGGCGAGTTTTGAGGAACTCAAGAGCCGGTTAATGTCGGCACTGTACTTTCCTTGCCGCAGGGACGGAGGGATTTGTGGTTTATAGTGATGCGTCCGGCGGGTCTCGGATGTGTGCTCATGCGAAACGGAAAGGTTATTGCCTATGCTTCACGGCAATTGAGACCTTACGAGGTTAATTATCCGACCCACGACACGGAGCTAGCGGTAGTGGTGTTCGCTTTGAAAATTTGGCGTCATTATCTTTATGGCGTTACATCGCCGATATTCACCGATCATAAGAGTTTAAAGTATATATTTACTCAGAAGGAGTTAAATATGCGACAGAGACGGTGGTTAGAATTAATCAAAGATTACGATATCGAGATACTTTACCACCCGGGCAAGGCGAACGTTGTCGCCGACGCCTTGAGTCGCAAGTCCGTTCAGGAGCAGATGCTTGCTCGTCTAACAGTTCAGAAGGAACTTCAGCAGGAATTCCTTAGACCCGAGATCGAGGTCTGGCTTCAGCGAGTTCAGGGACAGCTTTGTATGTTAGAGATTTCATCGTCACTCGAGGAGGTAATCAGAGAGAACCAGAGTTTAGACCCTTCATTGTTGCGCATCCGTGAGAATGTGGCTCAGGGGAAAGCCCCTGGATTCGTGGTCCACGAGGATGGACTTTTGAGATTTAAGAATCGGTTGTGCGTACCGGCGAATGACGAGTTAAAAAACTCGATTTTGAGAGAAGCTCATGCTACCCCTTATTCTGTTCATCCGGGGTCCAGCAAGATGTACAAGGACTTGAAACAGAATTACTGGTGGAGTAATATGAAGCGAGAAGTCGCAGAATTTGTTTCGAGATGCTTAACCTGTCAACAAGTTAAGATTGAACATCAGCGACCGACGGGTATGCTGAAACCTCTCCCTATTCCGGAGTGGAAGTGGGAAGACATTTCTATGGACTTCATCACGAGTTTGCCGACGAGTCGTCGTGGCATGAATACGATCTGGGTGATTGTGGACCGCTTAACTAAATCAGCTCATTTCCTTGAGATCAAGGATACGTGGGGTCCTGAGAGACTGGCTCAGTTGTTCATCAAAGAGATAGTCAGACTTCATGGTACTCCTAAGAGTATCGTTTCCGATCGTGACGGACGATTTGTGTCTCATTTTTGGAAATCAGTTCATCGTGCTATGGGAACTCAGCTCAATCTCAGTATCGCTTTTCATCCTCAGTCCGACGGGCAATCAGAGAGGACTATTCAGACATTAGAGGACATGTTGAGGGCATGCGTCCTCGATTGGAAGGACGATTGGGAAGCCCAACTACCATTGATCGAGTTCACGTATAATAATAGCTGGCATGCTTCCATTAAGATGGCACCTTACGAGGCCTTGTACGGTCGTCGTTGTCGGTCTCCTTTGTGTTGGGATGACTTGTCGAATCAATCGGCACCGAGCCCGATATGCTTATAGCCGCCCGAGAGAAGGTAGCTTTAATCGGGAGTCGTATGTTGACGGCTCAGTCGGCGTAAATCCTATGCGAGATAATCGTAAATCGACCACTAGAGTTCGAGACGAGCGATCACGTTTTGGTCAAGGTATCCCAGTCGAGGTATTTTCCGTTTTGGGAAGAGGGAAAGTTGAGTCGAGATTCATTGGACCGTTTGAGATTTTGGATCGAGTGGGCGAGTTAGCTTATCGATTGGCTTTACCTCGGCGTTGAGCCGAATTCATAACGTGTTTCATGTCTCTCGATTACGGAAGTATGTTGCCGACCGAGTCACATACTCCGGATTCGGCCGAAATCGAGATCGCCGACGATCATTCATATGAGGAACGTCCTATTCGAGTTTTAGAGCGGCGAATCAAACAGTTGAGGAATAAGACGATTCCTTTGGTTAAAATTCAGTGGTCTAGACACGGAGTCGAAGAGGCCACTTGGGAAACCGAAGAGAGTATGCGGGAGAGTCATCCCGAGTTGTTTGACCCTTAGTTTCGGGGACGAAACTATTTTAAGGGGGGGAGTATGTAATACCCGGTTGTAATTCATTCATTTTCATTCAGTAATTATCAGTCTGTAATTGTCACTCAGTAATTCTCATTCATTAATAATCACTCATCATTCATGAATCACTCATTTGCGTTCAATGTTGGCATGTTGTAATCGTATATCAGTTACCGATCGTCATTTTATCTCCGTTTTTAGATCGAGACGGGGGTATTATCATTTTCATTGTGATTGATAGCCTTGTACTGAGAGTATCATCTTTGGCTCGTGTTAGACTTGTTCACTTTCACATTCGTATGATATATCGGATCATTCATCAGTCGTAGCGAGGAATCGGAATTATCGGATTGATTCACCTTGGCCGCATCGAGTTACGGCCGTAAGGTTCGGGATACGGCCGTAAGTCACGGGTACGGCCGTAAGGTGGCGATTCTGGCCGTAAGTGGTCGGCCAGTGCCGGGCATTTTGGCGAAGGTGAGTTACGGCCGTAAGGAAGGTGAGATACGGCCGTAAGTGGCGTTCGTAAATTTCGGGTGTTGCCGACCAAGGGTGACTTACGGCCGTAAGGGTTGCGGCATACGGCCGTAAGTCGAGGCAGTACGGCCGTAAGGCTTGGCGGATACGGCCGTCTGGCAGGAAGGATGTCGGCCATTTTTGGAAGGCGGGTTACGCCGTAAGGTTGGCGGATACGGCCGTATCATCCGAGTTACGGCCGTAAGGTGTGCGGTCTGGCCGTAAGGCTGTCGGCGGGTGTTTTTGAAAGGCGAGTTACGCCGTAACTAAGGAACGATTCTGGCCGTAAGTCTCGGCGAGCTTTGACGAAGCCGAGTTACGGCCGTCTGAGTTGGCGGTTCTGGCCGTAAGGCCGTTGACTTGTAAAGTTACGGCCGTAAGAGGGCGAAGTTCTGGCCGTAACTTCGGCGTGTTAATGACTTGGCCGGGTCATTTCTCTTCATTTCTTCTTTTTTCCTTCTTCATCCGAGAGAAAAGGGTTGAGAGAGAGATTTATCATCATCAATCACTTGAGTGTGTAATCTTCATCATCTTCATTCCTTTGAGAAGCTTGGATACTCGTTTTAACTCGTGTTCTTCGGATCGTAGTGGTTGGATCTTCAAGAGGTAATCTCTTCAACACCTTGGATTTCGATTTTGTGTTGAGTTATGATGTTTTGGACGTTATAATCATGTTATATGAAGGGATATGTATATGATTATGAGTTTGTATAAGGATTCATTGGATTATTGAGAGATTTATTCAAGAACACTTTGAATATCGAGTTGGATTTGGGGATTTCCGATTAATTGTTATTATAATCACGTTTTTGGATATTCATAACGGATTATTGATCGTATTGGAGATGTTTTGTTGTTTTGAAACACTTCTTGGGGATTTGAAGTTGGTATTATTGAGGTTTAGTGGTAATCAATCAAAGTTGGCCTCAAAGTGTTCGATATAATGCCCCAATGAACTTGGTTTAATCGTATCGACGTCTTGAGTTCGTTATATTCGTGTTTAATTCGTTATTGATCGGATTGTTGGCAATTGTATTGAATTAAGGTTGTTCGGCGACCGATATCTTGGTTAGGGCGTTGTTCGTGGACGGACATTCTTCATCGTTGTTGTGTAAGTTAATTCTTACTCGGTTAAAAGGATACTCATTCCTTTTGTTGTTGATTACTCATAATCATAACTCATTCATCATTGTATTAATCATATTAAAACTTGTTATTGTCAATTAATCACTTGATCATAAGAGCAGCGGTTCCAATCTTTTCGTTGAGCTATCATTCATTTCATTATTACTCTCATCTCGGTGAGTCATTCTTGACTTTGTCGATTATTACTTATTCATTGATATTCATTACGGTCATTCTCGTTCATATGACCTTCGGGTTCATATTGCGTGGCGGGTGTGGCTGTGTGTAATTTTTAGTCGGGCACACGAAGGTCATGTATTGGGTTCACCGATACATTGGACTGTGCACACGGAAACGCTTACCTCCGAGAGACAAAAAATGTACAAGGACGGATGTGTCGGACATTCGTCTTGTACACTTGCGAGAACATTACGGGCGTACTTTGGTATTCCTCTTCAGCGTTTTTCATAATTAAGATTATTTCATAACTTCAGTTAATTCATGATTGTGTGATTTCAACTCTTGAGGATTGTTGTTCTGTGTAACTGACCCCGTTGGGGGGGATTTTGTTTTCAGGTCACGGCAAGGCAAAGGCACGGGAAGAGCATGTTGACGGCGAGTCCCGATGATACTAGTAGGGGCCCAGTCATCCCGTTTGCTTGATCATTTGATCATTTGATTATTACGTCATTTGTATTTTCCGCTGCAAATTCCGTTTGAGATATTTTATTTATTCAGGGTGGTGTATTTTATCTTCATATAAAATATACTAGTATTCGCTATCGTCCTGGTGTGTTGTATTAAACTCCTCATCGGAGTACTTGGTAATATAATGTGGTTCGGTACTACAATTATATTATTTAATTCATCATTTTCATTGCCTGGTGGGTCCCAGTCGGGGATTCACGGCACTGTAATATCCGCCTAGTTTGGGGTGTTACATGGGGTCGGTGGTGGGCTCGGCGAGATCCTCAAAGCATGAACCTGGACAGTTTTAAGTCAACGGCCAGTTCTAAGGTATGTATATAGCGTACGCTAATTGGTATTTATTACGTACATAACTTGATGGTGTAGCGTATGTAAGCGAGTACAGAAACGAGGCAGTAAGCTATCATTAGATGATTACGTACGCTAAGGAGAACATAAAGTGTACGATAAGTGAATAAAATATGTTATGCACAAGGGCTAACATACGTTAATGTCGGAAAATTATAAATGGGACAGCACCCCATTTCATTTCGTTTCGTTTCCTTCACTTGTTCTTAACCTCCCTTCATTCCCAGAGAGTTCCCCGGCCACCTAAAACACCCACAGACCATCTATACTTGATCATTGGAGATTGGATATCACTTATACTTGATCATTGAAGTTGAGAAACATCTTGGATTGGCACACAAGCAAATGGAGTTGGACTCTACCTATTGTCTCGGTGTTTTCTTCATCTTAAGTTATATTAATGCTATCTCCAACTTTGGATTCATATTCTTAAGGATGTTATGATCATACTACCGAGAATAGTAGGTTCCATAGATGATTTATTCAATCAAAATCATGTTTAGGAAGTTGGGATGATTATGCTTATGTTACCATTGTTGAGAACATTATAGTTGGAATCTTGTTACGTCAAATAATAAGAGCAGTGTTCTAAGATTGATAACCCATATTGAATGGTGCTTCCATAATGATCGTGTACTTGGTATTGATATCACCTTTGCTAAACGGAATTAGATAAATGATCACCGAATGTTGTATCATTTCTTATAAGTTGGATTGGTTAATTAATCTTCATGATGAAGTTGAGTGTAATGATGATATTGGTAATAAGCGTATCAACCTTAGATCACCCAAACTTCATATGAGAAATTGTAATCAAGATTGAGTATGACGTTGTGATGTTATGTGAATCCTTGAATTCAAATATGTCTATAAACCGTAAGATCATTCAAGTTGTTTGAGTAATGTATGTGTGGAGAATAGCGTACGTTAAACACTAAGAATTACGTACGTTCTATCATCAGACAAGTCAGTCATCTGATCAGAGAAGGGAACCGTAAATTCATGCTTAGCATACACTAGACATTGGAATTTACGTACGTTAACATGCATACTTAACGTACGCTATGTAGAGCAGACATGGTTTGTAATGTTATACCTTCGGCCGTAGTTTGGATTGTTAGATGTTCGTACGTTAGTTATTCGATGTGAGATGAACTCTATATTCTTTTATTTGTTTAAGGTTCGAGTTTTGCAACGTGATTAATCGAAGGGACGACCTTCGAGTGTTTTGATATTCGTGGAAGTGTTATCCTTGTCGCCGATTCGAGGCAAGTACCTTATTTATGTTTTACGTGTTGATGTTATACATATTGTCATCCATATGTGTCGTTGTTGTATTTCCACCTCGTGTTGGTCCGACGGGATCATCTTGGGATCTATGCTAGCGTTCGATGGATCATCAGACAGGTTTTTCCACCTCGTGTTGGTCCGACAGGATCATCTTGGGATCTAGGCAGTGAACGCTGGATCATCGGAATTACCATGTGTATATTTTGATGTCATATTATGATTATCATTTGTGTATGGTACTTATGAGTTTTCTCGTAGGGAGAGTCTCATTGGCATTTTTGTCATTTATGTTATTATTCGTGAGACGTTGAATAATATGTTGTGGTACTTGTACTAGCATCGTTGTGCTAACCCCTTCGGGGGTGAACAATTGTTTATGTTCAGGATACAAGAGAGCAGGGAAACAACCATTAGAGCCGCATGACGATGGGGGTGCAGAGTGATGTTCTGGCCGAAATAATTTGTGGAGTTTAAATGTTATTTTTAATAAAGTACTCTAGTACGTTGTCCTTTGTTATATTTGATTTGGGTATGTATTGATATTAACTATTGGACGTTGTATTGTTGGTGTTGTTTCGGACTTGTTGTATTGTATTGTTGTTGTCATCGTTTATTGTTGTTTATTATTGTCATTTCATTTTATCAGCCTTGTAAATTCTTACGTAAAGGATTTACGGTGCTATAATATTCCTGAATATATCGGTGGTGTTACATTATTAATAAGAGATAAAACGATGTTACATGTATTCGAGTCGGAACTCTATGAAAACTCGGGTTTATTGATTATAATCGAGTATTTTATCTTGAAAAAAATGGCTATAAGAGCTTAGATTAAGTCTTTACTTATTGATTAAGTCTTGTTTATCGGAGATAAGACCACGTAACATGCATTCGAGTCAGAATACTATGAAAACTCGGGTTTATTGATTTGATTCGAACCTTTTGTTCTCAGAATTGGCCATAATAACAGCTTCGATTAATCTTTTACTTCTTGATTAAGTCTTATTGTAGCAAGGATTGGATATAGTAACTCCGATTAAGCCTTCGCTTCTTGATTAAGTCTTGTTAATAGAAGATAAGACCACACTACATGCATTTGAGTTAGAACTCTATGAAAACTCATGTTTACTGATTAGATTAGAGCCTTTTGTACTCAGAATTGGCTATAACAACTCTCTTTTCTTTCTTGATTCAGTCTTGTTGTAGCAAGGATTTGCTATAATAGTTCCGTTTAAGCCTTCACTTCTTGAGTAAGTCTTGTTAATAGGAGACATTACATGCATTCGAGTTGGAACTCTATGAAAACTCAGGTTTACTGATTAGATTCGAGCCTTTTGTACTCACAATTGATTATAACAGCTGCGATTAATCTTTTACTTCTTGATTAAGTCTTTGTAATAGGAGATAAAACATTACATGTATTCGAGTCGGATTCCTACGATTAAGCCTTTACTTCTTGATTAAGTCTTGTTGATAGGAGATAAGACCACGTTACATGCATTCCAATCGGAACTCTATGAAAACTCGAGTTTATTGATTTGATTCGAGACTTTTGAATTCATAATTGGCTAAAAAAGCTCTGATTAATCTTTTCTTCCTTGATTAAGTCTTATTGTAGCAAGGATTAGCTATAATAACCCCGATTATACCTTTACTTCTTTATTAAGTCTTATTAATAGGAGATAAGAACACATTACATGCATTCGATTCGGAACTCTATGATAACTTAAGTTTATTGATTAGATTTGAGCCTTTTGTACTCAGAATTGTCTATAACAGCTCTCACTAATCTTTTACTTCTTGATTAAGTCATGTTGTAGCACGGATTGGATATAATAGCTACGATTAAACCTTTACTTCTTGATGAAGTCTTGTTAATAGGATATAGGACCACGTGACATGCATTCGACTCGGAACTCTATGGAAACTCGGGTTTATTGGTTAGATTCGGGGATTTTGTACTCAGAATTGGCTGTAACAGCTCCGATTGATCTTTTTTTCGTTATTAAGTCTTGTTGTAGCAAGAATTTGCTATAATAGCTCCAATTAAACATTTACTTCTTGGTTAAGTGTTATACAACCATGTTACATGCATCAAGTTGAAACTCTTTGAAAACTCGGGTTTATTGATTAGACTCGAGCCTTTTGTACTCAAAATTGGCTATAACATCTCCGATTAATCTTTTACTTCTTGATTAAGTCTTGTTGTAGCAAAAATTGGATACAGTATCTCCGATTAAGCCTTCACTTCATGATTAAGTCTCGTTAATATGAGATAAGACCATGTTACATGCATTCGAGTTAAAACTCTGTGAAAGCTCGGGTTTATTGATTAGATTCGTGCCTTTTGTACTCATAATTGGCTATAATAACTCTGATTAATCTTTTCTTTCTTGATTACATCTTGTTGTAGCAAGGATTTGCTATAATAGTTCCGATTAAGACTTTACTTCTTGATTAAGTCTTGTTAATAGGAGATAAGACCACGTCACATGCATTCGTGTTGGAACTCTATGAAAACTCGGGTTTATTGATTAGATTCAAGCCTTTTATACTCAGAATTGGCTATAACAACTTTGATTAATATTTTACTTCTTTATTAGATTCGGGGATTTTGTACTCAGAATTGGCTATAACAGCTCCGATTAATCTTTTTTTCGTTATTAAGTCTTGTTGTAGCAAGGATTCACTATAATAGCTCCAATTAAACATTTACTTCTTGGTTAAGTGTTATACAACCACGTTACATGCATCAAGTTGAAACTCTTTGAAAACTCGGGTTTATTGATTAGACTCGAGCCTTTTGTACTCAAAATTGGCTATAACATCTCCGATTAATCTTTTACTTCTTGATTAAGTCTTGTGATAGCAAAAATTGGATACAGTATCTCCGATTAAGCCTTCACTTCTTGCTTAAGTCTCGTTAATATGAGATAAGACCATGTTACATGCATTCGAGTTAAAACTCTGTGAAAGCTCGAGTTTATTGATTAGATTCGTGCCTTTTGTACTCATAATTGGCTATAATAACTCTGATTAATCTTTTCTTTCTTGATTACATCTTTTTGTAGCAAGGATTTGCTATAATAGTTCCGATTAAGACTTTACTTCTTGATTAATTCTTGTTAATAGGAGATAAGACCACATCACATGCATTCGTGTTGGAACTCTATGAAAACTCGGGTTTATTGATTAGATTCAAGCCTTTTATACTCATAATTGGCTATAACAACTTTGATTAATATGTTATTTCTTTATTAAGTTATCTTGTAGCAAGGATTGGATATAATAGATTCGATTAAGCCTTTACTTCTTGATTAAGTCTTGTTAATAGGATATAAAACCACGTTACATGCATTCAAGTTGCAACTCTGTGAAAAGTCGGGTTTATTAATTAGATTCGAGCCTTTTGTACTCAAAATTGGCTATAATAACAGCTGCGATTAATCTTTTACTTCTTGATTACGTCTTGTTGTAACAAGAATTGGATATAGTAGATCCGATTAAGCCTTCACTTCTTGATTATATCTTGTTAATAGGAGATAAGACCATGTTACATGCACTAGTGCTTGAGTTACAACTCTATGAAAACATGGGTTTATTGATTAGATTCGAGCCTTTTATACTCAGAATTGGCTATAACATCTTTGATTAATCTTTTCATTCTTGATTAAGTCTTGTTGTAGCAAGGATTTTCTATAACAATTCCGATTAATCCTTTACTTATTGATTAAGTCTTCTTAATAGGAGCTAATACCACGTTACATGTAGTCGACTCGGAACTCTATGAAAACTAGGGTTTATTGATTAGATTCGAGCATTTTGTACTCAGAATTGTCTATAACAGCTCTAATTAATCTTTTACTTCTTGATTAAGTCTTGTTGTAGCAAGGATTTGATATAATAGCTCCGATTAAGCCTTTACTTCTTAATTAAGTCTTGTTAATCGGAGATACGACCACATTACATGCATTCGAGTCGAAACTCTATGAAAACTCGGGTTTGTTGATTTGATTCGAGTCATTTAAATTTAGAATCGGCTAAAACAACTTTGATTAAACTTTTCTTTCTTGAGTAAGTCTTGTTGTGGCAAGGATTTGCTATAATAGCTCTGATACTTCTTGATTAAGTCTTGTTAATATGAGCTAAAACCACATTACATGTATCGAGTCGTAATACTATGAAAACTCGGGTTTATTGATTAGATTCGAGTAATTTATATTGAGAATTGGCTATAATGGCTTAGGTTAAGTCTTTACTTCTTGATTAAGCCTTGATAATAGGATATAAGACCATGTAACATGCCTTCGAGTTGGAACTCTATGAAAACTCGGGTTTATTGATTAGATTCGAGCCTTTTGTACTCAGAATCGGCTATAACAACTCCGATTAATCTTTTACTTCTTTATTAAGATATGTTGTAGCAAGGATTAGATATAGTATCTCCGATTAAGCTTTTACTTCTTGATTAAGTCTTGTTAATATGATATACGACCATGTAACATGCATTCGAGTTAGAACTCTATGAAAACTTGGGTTTGTTGATTAGATTCTAGTCTATTGTACTCAGAATTGGCTATAATAACAGCTCCGGTTAATATTTTACTTCTTCATTAAGTCTTGTTTTAGCAAAAATTGGATATAGTAGCTCCGATTAAGCCTTCACTTCTTGATTAAGTCTTGTTAATAGGAGATAAGACCATGTTACATGCATTCGAGTTAGAATTCTATGAAAACTTGGGTTTATTGATTAGATTCATGCCTTTTGTACTCAGAATTGGGTATAATAGCTCTGATTAATCTTTTCTTTCTTGATTAAGTCTTGTTGTAGCAATAATTGTAGCAAGAATTTGCTATAATTGTTCCAATTGAGCCTTTACTTCTTGATTAAGTCTTGCTAATTTGAAATAAGACCACCTCACATGCATTCGAGTCGGAACTCTATAAAAACTTGGGTTTATTGATTAGATTCGAGCCTTTTATACTCACAATTGGCTATAACAACTACAATTAATATTTTACTTCTTGATTAAGTCTTGTTGTAGTAAGGATTGGATATAATAGCTCCGATTAAGCCTTTAGTTCTTGATTAAGTCTTGTTGTAGCAAGGATTGAATATAGTAGCTTCGATTAAGCCTACAGTTCTTGATTAAGTCTTGTCTTATGGATAAAATTGAGACTCATTTCTCTCATATCTTTAGAGAGGGAAATGCTGTCGCTGACCTCTTAGCCAACGAAGGATGTGATCGTCAAGATTTCCACCTCCGCGACGTCTCCAATGTTAAAGGAAAAATCCTCGGATTTATTAAATTGGATAAAATGGCCTACCCGTATATTAGGTGGAAAAAAATTCATGTGTAATATTTAGTAGGTTTAGTGGATCATTGCCTGCTGGGCGTGTAGAGGGCCTCATCCACCCTCAGTTTTTTTCAGATTAATAATATATTCTGTTTTAAAAAAAAGTCTTGTTAATAGGAGATAATACCATGTTACATGCATTCGAGTTGGAACTCTATGAAACCTCGGGTTCATTGGTTAGATTCGAGTATTTTAGAATTAGCTATAATAGCTTAGATTAAGTCTTTACTTCTTGATTAAGTCTGGTTAATAGGAGATAAGACCATGTTACATGCATTCGAGTTGGAACTCTATGAAAACTCGGGTTCATTGGTTAGATTAGAGTATTTTAGAATTGGCTATAATAGCTTAGATTAAGTCTGGTTAATAGGAGATAAGAGCATGCAACATGCATTCGAGTCGGAACTCTATGAAAACTCGGATTTATTTATTAGATTCGAGCCTTTTGTACTCGGAATTGGCTATAATAACTGCTTGATTAATCTTTTACTTATTGATTAAGTCTTGTTGTAGCAAGGATTTGATATAATAGCTCCGATTAAGCCTTTACTTCTTGATTAAGTCTTGTTAATCGGAGATAAGACCACATTACATGCATTCGAGTCGAAACTCTATGAAAACTCGGGTTTATTGATTTGATTCGAGTCTTTTGAATTCAGAATTGGCTAAAACATCTCTGATTAATCTTTTATTTCTTGCGTAAGTCTTTTTGTGGCAAGGATTTGCTATAATAGCTCTAATACTTCTTGATTAAGTCTTGTTAATAAGAGATAAAACCACATTACATGTATTCGAGTCGGAATCCTACGAAAACTCGGGTTTATTGATTAGATTCGAGTAATTTATATTGAGAATTGGCTATAATGGCTTAGGTTAAGTCTTTACTTCTTGGTTAAGCCTTGTTAATAGGATATAAGACCATGTAACATGCATTCGATTCGGATCTCTATGAAAACTCGGGTTTATTATTTAGATTCGAGCCTTTTGTACTCAGAATTGGCTATAACAGCTCTGATTAATCTTTTACTTCTTTATTAAGATATTTTGTAGCAAGGATTGGATATAGTATCTCTGATTAAGCCTTTACTTATTGATTAAGTCTTGTTAATAGGAGATACGACCATGTAACATGCATTCGAGTCAGAACTCTATGAAAACTTGGGTTTGTTGATTATATTTGAGCCTTTTGTACTAAGAATTGGCTATAATAAGAGCTCCGATTAATATTTTACTTCTTTATTAAGTCTTGTTTTAGCAAAAATTGGATATAGTAGCTCCGATTAAGCCTTCACTTCTTGATTAAGTCTTGTTAATAGGAGATAATACCATGTTACGTGCATTCGAATTAGAACTCTATGAAAACTCGGATTTATTGATTAGATTCATGCCTTTTGTACTCAGAATTGGCTATAATAGCTCTGATTAATCTTTTCTTCCTTGATTAAGTCTTGTTGTAATAATAATTATAGCAAGAATTTGCCATAATTGTTCCGATTAAGCCTTTACTTCTTGATTAAGTCTTGTTAATTGGAAATAAAAACACGTCACATGCATTCGAGTCGGAAAACTATAAAAAATCAGGTTTATTCATTAGATTCGAGCCTTTTATACTCACAATTGGCTATAACAACTCTAATTAATATTTTACTTCTTGATTAAGTCTTGTTGTAGCAAGGATTTGATATAATAGCTCCGATTAAGCCTTTAATTCTTGATTAAGTTTTGTTGTAGCAAGGATTTGATATAGTAGCTTCGATTAAGCCTTCAGTTCTTGATTAAGTCTTGTTAATAGGAGATAAGACCATGTTACATGCATTCGAGTTGGAAATCTATGAAAACTTAGGTTCATTGGTTAGATTCGAGTATTTTAGAATTGGCTATAATAGCTTAGATTAAGTCTTTACTTCTTGATTAAGTCTGGTTAATGGGAGATAAGACCATGCAACATGCATTCGAGTCAGAACTCTATGAAAACTCGGGTTTATTTATTAGATTCGAGCCTTTTGTATTCGGAATTGGCTATAATAACAGCTCAGATTAATCTTTTACTTATTGATTAAGTGTTTATGTAGCAAGGATTGGATATAGGAGCTCCGATTAAGCCTTTACTTCTTCATTAAGTCTTGTTAATAGGAGATAAAACCACGTTACATGTATTCGAGTTGGAACTCTATGAAAACTCGGGTCTATTGATTATCATCGAGTATTTTATCTTGAAAATTGGCTATAACAACTTAGATTAAGTCTTTATTTCTTTATTAAGTCTTGTTAATCGAGGATAAGACCACGTAACATGCATTCGAGTCAGAACTCTATGAAAACTCGGGTTTATTGATTAGATTCGAGCCTCTTGTACTCACAATTGGCTATAACAGACCCGATTAATAGTTTCTTTCTTGATTAAGTCTTGTTGTGGCAAGGATTCGCTATAATAGCTCCGATACTTCTTGATTAAGTCTTGTTAATAGGAGATAAAACCACATTACATTTATTCGAGTTTGAATTCTACGAAAGTAGTATTCGTGTATTTAACATCATTTAACCCTTTGTTCTTCACCGGATCAAAATATTTTTCTTCATTTCCTAGAATTGACCTTTTGGGAGTTTTATTCTTGATTTCGTTTTCCATTCAGTTTTGATAAACTGATTGTTGTTAAATAATATTGTTAAACATGTTTTATGGATTGTATATCCATATCTTCGGTTCGTTCAAACCGAATGGTGATTTCGGTGTTCTTGAGGTGTAGTGAATATTTGATGTTCGATCAATTGTTCGAATGAGTTTTTCATTCGATAGTTTGTTGTAATCTTCGTTGTTTTTGGTCTTGATCCTCGTTGTAATCATGTTTTGTTGTTCCTTCTGGAGGATTATAGGTGCTCGAGGATTTCGAGTTGAATCTCATTTGGTGATTGATATTTCGTGTGGTGTTATTCTCGTAGTTTCGCGGTACTATCGTGTTCTTGATAGTGTTCGGGAGTTCGGGGCTGTTTGACCGCATCCCATCCATCGTCTCATTGCGACCGTAGGTTCAAGGCAAGTACCTTGTTCATACATTTCTTGTTTTGTGAATATGATGACTGGTGATCGTCTTGATATGTTTATTTGCTTGATTGTTTGAGATGAACTTTGAAAAGATTCGGTTTAGTCTCGTCAAAGGCTCACTTTCAAAATGCGTGTGTTTTGTGAATGTTGTGTCTCGTGAATGGTTAAGTGCTATGAATGCGTTTGGTATTGATGTTGTGCTTGGTAATTGTAACACCCTCAGAAACAAACCGGGAATATTACACGCCGCAGACCCTCTCCGTGAGGATCCACCAGGCTAGACATCAAAACTACGCAATAAATTACATACCGACATGGTAAAATACCAAATCCGTAGACCAACTTGGTCTTTCGTCACTAACATACAAGTCAAAAATACACATTTCCATCTCGACTCGTACCCGTACAAGGGTAAAATACACTCACAAACCAAAAATACACATTTCCATCATGCGCTGAACACGTGCGCAGCCTTCAGGCCGTAGCGTGCGCTACCGGCCGGCCGTAGCGTGCGCAGTGTCCGGCAGTAGCGTGCGCTACCTGCCGATCCTCCCAGTCCAGAACCTTTCTGTCCTTACTGCCTCGGTCGACTAGCGCGCGCAGCCAACCGGCCATAGCGTGCGCTGCCTCCTGGCCGTAGCGTGCGCTACTTGCCGGCCGTAGCGTGCGCTACTTGCCGGCCGTAGCGTGCGCTACGCCGGTTCCTGTCGCAACCGCCCGGCCAGTGCCTGCACTCGTCCGGCCAGTGCCTGCAGCCGTCTGGCCACCGTCCCCAACCGTCCGGCCAGTGTCCGACCACCATGATTTGACGACTCGTTTTTCCGAAATCGCACGGAACGAACACGACAAAATACTCGGGGACAACATCATCGGTCCGAAAAGAAAACAACGGATAACAAATCATCACCTACGGTCTTAGACTCCAAAATCAGTTGTCGAGAAAATAATACCGGAACTCGACAACCGGGAAATATCCGAAAAAAATCCAAAATAACCGGAACGAAAATCGTGGGTATTACATTCTACCCCCCTAAAAATAAGTTTCGTCCCGAAACTTAAAACAAAAGCAAGGCGACTCTCGACAACACACCAGAACTCCATGCAGTATAAAGCCACTACGATCCGATTCAATACGCAAGAATGCTTACGAAAAGCAACGAGCATGAATCGTTGCGGTTGATAAAACCGAGCAATACAAAAATCAAGTCACGATCCTAACGCTGAAAGGTATGAAATTCCAATAACTCACAGATTTGGAAGATCAAATACGAAGACAATTTCCCAACACTTATGGAAATCGCAAAATGGCCCAGATGTACAATAATCACGATTTCGAGGTCAAACGATAATGATTGGACAACGACGAACGAATAGCAATGATCGAACAACAACGATAAACTTTGAAGTACATACCTCAATCAAGACATCAATAACTTGTAGGAAGCACGAGGTGTTAGTTTCGAACACGGTTCACAAAAAAATCGATCCGAACTTGGAAAGATCACAACGATATGTACATCAATTTGGAACAATATCAGAACTCGCTCGAATGACAAATGAGAGAAACAACACAAGGTCAGAAGCATTAACAAACACAATCGCCTCAATACGGTCGAACGAAACGGAAACGAGAAGAGGAAAAAAAAATGCGGGCATTACATCATATCACCTTTAAAAGAGGTTTCGTCCCCGAAACCTAAACAACGAAACGAAGTGTTTGAATATCAACCTTCCCGGCCATATCCTCTTGGTCCCGCATCTAGTCTCCATAACCAACTGTACCGCGGGCACGGTCGCGTCCGCTGTCCCTCGGCAGACTAAGCGGATTCTCACTCAATACGATTGCACCACTTCGCAAAGATAAATATGCTAAAGTACCAACTTAGCATAACATATCACATAAGGTAACCAATAACAACTCGCAAGGAAAATCCACGAGGTATCCCTTTAAAGAAAATCCTTTGAAAATCATTGGATTTGTATGTTATTCAAAATAAACTTTAAAAGTACTTTTGGTACCTCGGGTTATTTCATCAAAACTTGTAATCAACATACTCTAACCGCCTCATTTGAAATCATTTGCCAAAATAATAATTCCTTGTAACCGGCGTTATCAAAATCGTCCTGCCTTTACTCATCACCATCACCGTTAACAACCAACAAGTTAACCATGAAAGATCATCAAACCATTCCTACATACTCTAACATTTCCAAATCCGAGTTTGAACTTTACATCGAGTGAGATTTTTCATCTTTCACTATATATTTTTGAAAAAGAAATCGTATTGGTTTTTGAAAAAAAATATTTTATGATGTGAAAGACTTTTGAAAATCATGTACTCGAATTATTCGAAAATACAATAGTACGTTAAAGTCATTTCTGAAAATTCTCCCAACACTGCACAAGAATCAACGACGGTAACATTTTACAAAATGTTCAAGGTATTCTAAAACAACTCTTTCAATACCGTCGAGGTTTTATTTGAAAATCCTAGGCCGGCTCGCAAATTTCAAACAATTTCCAAAGTTCATACGAAGCCGCCGGCTTAATCGCAACGTAAAATTAGTTTAAAAAAAATTGATTTCCACAACTTGCACAAACTTATGAAAGTTTCAGGAAAATATTTTCGAACACACACATACAGCAGACATAATTTATCAACTCACCGAACAAAATCAATTATCACTTAGCGCGAATGAAAGGTCACAACACACGTTCACACAAAACGGTTGTCATCACTAGACAACGCACATAGAATACGATCATGCATTTGATCGATCGAAAAGTTAGACCTAACGGCAAAAATGCGGTTCCACATCCTCTGTCCCAGCTAACTAACGCACGCTACAATAATTATTTAGCGTGCGCTATTCATGCTGTATTAGCGCGCGTTACAACAACCTTAGCGTGCGCTACTCATTCCACATTAGCGCGCGCTAGCCTTGTACTTAGCGTGCGCTAACAGCTCAAATTCAGCACGTGATTACGAACATATATACGACATTACTAAAACCGATAGTGACAGCATATGAATCTAAATGCCATCGATTCACATGCTTACAACACTTCGCGAGCAACCATCAAAGGACAACTGTCATCCAAAATTGAAATCTCGTCTATTAATAAAGAGAGCTGTCTTAACTCATACCGAACGACTTAGCATTCACATCACTGTTTTAATATAAAACTGGCAACACTGCCCGAACAACAAGAACATCATCGCGTATTTCTTGACTAACAGCCATAAAACCGATAAGTTGAAAACGAGAGTCACGTCTTGTCTACATTTTGTAAACTTCACTTGGGTTCAAAAATCGTGTTTTGAAAACTTATAATATCAAATGAAAATAAAATATCGGTAGTTGGATTTCTCCAAAAATTTTGACCTTAAGGTCATCATACGAAAATCAAACAACATAGGCCACATACTCACAAATCACCTTTAACTCCACATCATAACAAAAAATCATACAAGCTCGTATATCACAAGGCACAATATAGTAGGGAGACTTACATCCACAGGTCGCACGAAGATGATGGCTACACCTCGATACTAATCACGGCCGACATCACAGACGACGCGTCGCGACACGACTTAGACAGACACAATCTGACAGAACAAGACACGACAATACCCGACTGGACCCGGCAGCCTAGGTTTCCGCAACCTAAGCTCCGATACCATAAATGTAACACCCCCAGAAACAAACCGGGAATATTACACGCCACAGACCCTCTCCGTGAGGATCCACCAGGCTAGACATCAAAACTACACAATAAATTACATACCGACATGGTAAAATACCAAATCCGTAGACCAACTTGGTCTTTCGTCACTAACATACAAGTCAAAAATACACATTTCCATCTCGACTTGTACCCGTACAAGGTAAAATACACTCACAAACCAAAAGTACGACAGAAGAAAGACCATACACAAACTCGGACTGACTGTATCCAACGCTGGCCTTCGTATGATTAGTATCGTTCGCCTTCCATCATCCTTCGCGCCGATCCTGTGTTTTGCTCCCAAACCTGCATATACCTGGATGCAAAAACAGACATCCACCCCCGAATACTCGGGGGTTAGCAAAACTCCACTGTTTTGCTAGTACAAGTATAAAGTGCAAATACGAGCCATACAAAACACATTCCGAGAATACAACAAAAGACTTCCCGCGCTATTTGATAATTGAAATAGTTCAAGTCTTGAAAGTAGAAACCAAAACAAGAAAGCACTTTGAAAACATTTTCAAATCTCGGGAGTTTTCGAAAACATTTGCGATAGTAAAGTTCTTAATTCTTCAAAAGCCACTTAGGGTCACCGCCCCAATATTCATTTTCCAAAAATGCAACTCCGATTATCAAAACACGGGGTTCACAACCCAATTCATTACAGTCACAAAACACAGGGTCCACGACCCAACCATTTCGTTTACCAACACAGGGTCCACGACCCGTTCATTCACTTCAATTCCCTTCCCAAAAAATACATTACACATAACACATTATTTTTATGCCATTTTAGCCAAACACCAAGACTCGATATATAATGTCTCTCAACTCCGAGCAACAAGCATTGTGATACTCCGGACATATCACAATTAATCAACAGTACAAACACTCTGGCAATTCTCGCGACCCGGTCCAGCCCTCCGGTCCCACCGTAAGGCCACCAAGTCCCTGTGTGCCCCGTCGAGCAATCCCCAGGTGAGAATGCCCACTCGAAGTAACTCTCGCGACCCGGTCCAGCCGCTAAGCCACCACGTCCCCGTGTGACCCCGTCGAGTCAATCCCCGAGTGAGAGTACCCGAGAAAAACCTTACAACTCTCATCAATTCACCTTTCCAAAACCGCAATCCTCAAGAGTCAATCACAATATATATAGTCGAGGTATTTTGCTAAAATGGCCATATTATCCAACACATACTCACGACCCAAAATTAATACTATCCACAAAGAAACACACCATCTAAACGGCACCAATCGACACAACCAATATCACACAAGTTCACACATTCACACACATCCGCACGACTCCACGCAAAATCCTAACAACATGATTGAGCTTTAACTTACCAACAAAAAAAATCACGCATAATGGCATCATCCGAAGGTAGGGAGTTCCTATACTCAACACTAACACATATAGTCTAATAATCACATTATGTCTCGAACACAATGTAATACCCGGTTGTAATTCAGTAATTATCATTCAGTATTTATCATTCAGTCATTATTACTCAGTAATTTCACTCATTATTGATCATTTGTCACTCATATTCAGTCATGGTATTCATCATTCAGAGTTATTGTATCGTGTATCAATCGTCATTCATCACTAGTCGGATTGGAGTTTCGTGCCGCGTTTATCATCATTGTCATTTCGTTGCGAGCTGTGCGTGAGGAGTAGCGCACGCTACATACTCCTTTTAGCGTACGCTAATGGGGTATAGGTAGCGCACGCTACCACTCAGCTGTAGCGCACGCTAAGGTTGTCCTGGCTGCAGTCCAGAAGGTACTGGACTGCAGGTGAGATTATTAGTAGCGCACGCTACGATTGGTAAGTAGCGCGCGCTAGTTGGTTGAAGTAGCGCACGCTAATATGAGGTGTAGCGCGCGCTAAGGGCGGATCAGTTTGAGTCCAGTGGCTACTGGACTGCACTGGATTATTTCATAGCGCACGCTAGGTGTTGTTGTTAGCGTACGCAACCGATATATTAGCGCACGCTAAACTATGGTTGTAGCGCACGCTATCGAGTCGATCGAGGCGGGCGGTTTACGGACTCCGATCGGGCATCGATTTCGTTAGCGCACGCTAATAATGGATCTTAGCGTACGCTAGTAATATGGCCGTAGCGCACGCTACAAGAAGGTACGTAGCGCGCGCTACCGTGTTCGGACAGTGGGTACTGGACTACCCAAATTACTCGTTAGCGCACGCTACGCACAAGGGCTAGCGCACGCTAACCTGGACTGACTATAAATTGGACAGTTTAGTCAAAGTTCGTCATTATTCATCTCATTTCACTCCTTCGGTATTTTTTGGGCGATTTCGAGCGATTCAGAGAGGATTCTTCGAGGTGTAATCATCAATCATCATCTTCAAGCTCATCTTTCGGATTAATCATCATCTGATCATCTTCATCTCATCGAATCAAAGGTATTAATCTCTTGGATCTAGAATTTCGGATTTTTGGGTTTTCCTTCCGATTTCTTCATGTAAGCTTGGATTATCATTGGAATATGTTAGTTATGGATTATCTAACTTGTATAAACATATTCCTACGGATTTAGTGGTTATTTTCGGAATTATTTCAAGAACCCTTGGGGTTGACTTCGGTTAATTGGGGATTTTCCGATTGATGTTGTTGTAATCATGAGTTATGGATTCCTAATGGATTATTGATATCCTTGAAAGTGTTTTGATGGTTTGAAATACTCATCTTGGAGTTGGTTTCGATTCATTCGAGCTCGGATATCGTTGTGTCGATGTTTGAGTCGATTATGATCGGTTTTGATTTGCGTAATGATCGGATTATTGGTAATTGTGTTATTCAAGGTTGTTCGAGCGACCGATATTTCATTTAGGACGTTGTTCGTGGACGGACATTCATCATCGGTATTGTGTAAGTTAATTCTTACTCGGTTAAAAGGATATTCATTCCTTTTGTCGTTGTTCATTCATAATCATAACTCATTCATCATTGTATTAATCGTATCAAAACTCGTCATTGTCAATTAATCACCTCGGTCATAAGGAGCAGCGGTTCGATCATTTCATTGAGCTATCATTCATTTCACCATCATTCAATCTTGGTGAGTCATTATTCATTTTCATTGTCACTTTTGTCATATTGTGGCATTCGGGTCATCTTGGCGTGCCGGTTGGTATGTGTAGGATTTTCATGTCGGGCACATTATAGTCGTGTGTTGGTTGGTGGCCTCACATTGGGTACTGCACGAGTCGATTGCTCGTGAGGCGATTAGGTACAAGACCACGCGTGTTTGATCGTTGGTGGCTTGTGCACGGACACATTTCCATCCCGGACGTAGTGTGGTGCCATTCCTTTGAGTATCTTGATTAGTCGATTCATATAGCATGTTTGATTGCGTATGTTTCGCTGAGAATAATTCATAATTTCGGATATATCATGATTGTGTATTTTCAACCCTTGAGGATTGTTGTTACGTATGGCGGCCCGTTGGGGATATTGTTTTTCGTGTCATGGCAAGGCTAAAGCACGGGAGAGCACGGTGACGGCGAGGAGTCCTGATGATATTAGTAGGGGCCCGATGCATTCGATCATTTATTCATCATTTATGTTTCCTTTATTTATTCCTTGCAGACATTCCGTTTGAATGCTCATTTCATTCGATGTTGTGTATTTTATCGTCACATAAAATACACATGTATTCTATTTTTATCACAGGTGTGTTGTATAAAACTCCTCATCGGAGTAATTGATGTTGTAATGTGGTTCGGTACTACATTTACTGTGTAATTCATTCATCTTCATTCTTTGGTGGGTCCTGATCGGGGTCCACGGCCTTTGTAATATCCGCCTAGTTTGGGGTGTTACGAGTTGGTATCGAGCGTGGTTTTGAATACTACCCTCCAAGTCATGTCTCATTTGAAATCATCGTCATCGGACTAGTATCATTGGACTTTCGCGTCACGTGTGACTGTGCAAATGCCGAGCCAATCAGACCAAGAACTGTAAGATTTCTGATGCCATGGTATAATTTCTGGCAATAATCATTCATTCATAATTCATCAGTTAACAATCCTCATTCATCAATTTCAATTGTGATCAAGTCGATAATGTTAACTCATTAATCACTCATTTCATTTCATTACTCAGTTGTTGATCTTGAAGATCATATCATCAATCTTGTTAAATTGTTCAAGATAATCATTTCAGTAATTTTATCAGATAATCATGTCACGTCAATTAATCATTCATGTAATCGCTGTATGTGAGCGCGTATGCTCATTTTCATCATTTCATAATGTAATCATAATGTGATACTCATGCGAGATATATAATCATCATATGACTTTCCAATTCAGTATGGAAAGGGCTGGCACAGGACGTGGAGGATGAGGCCGTGGAGCGGGCCGAATCCCGAGAACTCGTGCGAATACACGTGCAAATGCCAGGAATAATGCTAACTCATCGAACAGCGACGCTGCCACTCATTCACCTGGACGCGATCATTCACTGTCGGGGAGTCGTACCCGGGACACGGCTCAGTCAGAGGGTGTCCGGGTTGACCCACTCGCATTTATGCAGGCATGATGGCCCAAATGACCCAGATGGCTCAGTTGATGGAGACGATGCATAACTCCGTCAATCAAAATCAGCAGGCTCCTCCGCCGCCACCTCAGAGGCAAGAGAGGGGTGTAAGCAATATCATTAGCGATATCTCTCGCCAGCGACCACCTACTTTTGAGGGCTCCTCTGAGCCGGCGGATATTGTTCACTGGTTTGAGCATTTTGAGAAGTTATTTGCTATGGTGGATTGCCCTGAAGGGCATAAAGTTTCAGTTGCGGCTTACTATCTCGGTAAGAGCGCTCATTCATGGTGGTTATCGTTGAAGCCCACAGACGGATCATGTACTTGGGATCAGTTCAAGACTCTCATGATGGAGAGGTACTATCCGGCCCCACTCAGGGAGGCCAAGTTGTCAGAATTACTCACTCCCGACCTTTCGGCGGATGATGATGTTCTCGCCATCGCCGAAAAATTTCAGGAACTTCTTCCGTTCGCCTCATCTATCATTCACTCAGAAGCGGACAAGATCAAGTATTTCAGCAAGAGGCTGAAACCCCGTATGAGACTTCAGTTACTTAATCATAATTGCACCACGTTGGCCGAGTTCATTGAGAAGGCTCTTACTTACGAGCTTACGGCTAAGGAAATTGCTAAGCAGCAACCTTCGTCTGCTAGCAAGAAGTCCAAGAACCGTAATCAGTCTGACGGGAGTCAGGCCACTTTCAAGAAACCGCGGGCGGGCTCTACTTTTTCTGAGCGACCTCCCACGACGTCTAAACCCGCGGAATCTCAGTCGCGAGCGGCCAGTTCGGCCATCACCTGTTTCAACTGTGAGGAACAGGGTCATTTCAGCACCAAATGTCCGAAGCAGTCTGTCACGTGCCACAACTGTGGGATTGCTGGGCATAGGGCCCGTTTTTGCCGAAGGGACTCTAAACCCACTCCCGCGTCATCTCAGGCCCCAGGTCATTCAGGGGTGCAGAATCAGGCTACTCAGTCAGCGTCGTTCAAGACGACAGGAGCTAAAGGCGGAGCAGAGCTATCGAGACGGAGCGTCAGGTTCGGGGGCCGGCAAGCCCCGAATTTATGAGATGAAGAAGACCGATGATCCCGAGGCCCGAATGATCTCAGGTACACTAGATATTCTATCTCAACCTGTGTGTACCCTTTTTGATACTGGTGCATCTCATTCATTCATTTCCGAGTCATGTTTGAGTAGACTACGTCTGGGTAGTGCTACTAGTTGTGAGCCTTATGTCATTGGCCTACCCGATGGTAGACGAATTATCGTGTCGTGAGATTCGAATTGTCCGATTCGGTTTCATGGTCGTGTATGGCGGACCTAATCGTAGTAGATTTGCCGAGGGACGACGTCATCTTGGGTATTGATTGGATGGATCGTCACGATGCCATCATTAGTGTCAAAGCGTTTGGTCACTATCATTTCGACGATGGAATCGAATGTGTGTTTCAGGAGGTAATCCCTACTGCAGTAAAGTCATTAATTTGATGAAAGCGGTAAGATTACTCAATCGAGGATGTGTCGGTTATTGGTGCTATATGGCCAAAACCGAAGTCATCGATAATGTTGACGGATATTCCGGTGGTGAGGAATATGCCGATGTTTTTCAGACGAGTTACTGGTTTGCCTCCACAGAGGATGTGGAATTCACGATTGAGTTGGAGCACAGTACGTCCCGATATCGAAGGCACCGTGCGGATGGCCCGACCGAAATGCGGGAATTAAAGAACCAACTTGAGGAGTTGTTCGAGAAAGGTTATATCCGACCGAGTGCGTCCCGTGGGGAGCACCGGTGTTGTTTGTCAAGAAGAAGGATGGTTCATTTCGCTTATGTATTGATTATCGGGAGTTGAACAGGTGACGATCAAGAATAAGTATCCCTTACCCGTATTGACGATCTCTTAGATCAACTTGTGAGCTTGATATTTTCCAAGATCGACTTAAGATCCGGATATCATCGATTCATGGATTCGAGAGTCGGATATCGCGAGAACAGCGTTTCGCACGCGCTATGGTCATTATGAGTTTGTGGTTATGCCGTTCGGATTGACTAATGCACCTGCGGTATTCATGGAGTTAATGAATCGGGTCTTCATCGACTTTTTGGATCGGTTTGTTGTTGTCTTCATCGATGACATTTTGATTTATTCTCGTGACCGGGAGGAACACGAGTCTCACCTTCATCTAGTTCTCGACGTGTTGAGGCGAGAACAACTTTATGGGAAGTTTTCCAAATGTGAGTTTTGGATGTCTGAAGTGACGTTTCTCGGATACGTAATTTCATCAGACGGAGTTCGCGTCGATCCTCAGAAGACGGAGGCTATTCGAGATTGGCTACCTCCGAAGAACGTTAAGGAAATCCGAAGTTTTCTCGGATTAGCGGGTTATTATCGGCGGTTTGTGGAAGGATTTTCTAGAATCGCTCAACCCTTAACGAACCTTTTGCGGAAGGATAAGAAATACACGTGGTCCGACGTGTGTCAACGGAGTTTTGAGGAACTCAAGAGCCGGTTAATGTCAGCACCTGTACTCTCCTAGCCGCAGGGGACGGAAGGATTTGTGGTTTATAGTGATGCATCCGGACAGGGTCTCGGATGTGTACTCATGCAGAACGGGAAGGTTATTGCCTATGCTTCACGGCAATTGAGACCTTACGAGGTTAATTATCCGACCCACGACCTGGAACTAGCAGCCGTGGTGTTCGCTTTGAAAATTTGGCGTCATTATCTTTATGGCGTTACCTGTCAGATATTCACCGATCATAAGAGTTTAAAGTATATCTTTACTCAGAAGGAGTTAAATATGCGCCAGAGACGGTGGTTGGAATTAATCAAAGATTATGATATCGAGATTCTCTACCACCCGGGCAAGGCGAACGTTGTCGCCGATGCCTTGAGTCGTAAGTCCGTTCAGGAGCAGATGCTTGCCCGTTTAACAGTTCAGAAAGAGCTTCAGCAGAAATTCCTTAGACCCGAGATCGAGGTCTGGCTTCAGCGAGTTCAGGGGCAGCTTTGTATGTTAGAGATTTCATCGTCACTCGAGGAGAAAATCCGAGAGAATCAGGGTTCGGACCCATCATTGTTGCGCATCCGAGAGGATGTGGCTCAGGGGAAAGCCCCTGGATTTGTGGTCCACGAAGATGGACTTTTGAGGTTTAAGAATCGGTTGTGCGTACCGGCGATTGACGAGTTGAAAGACTCGATTTTGAAAGAAGCTCATGCTACCCCTTATTCTGTGCATCCGGGGTCTAGCAAGATGTACAAGGACTTGAAACAAAATTACTGGTGGAGTAATATGAAGCGAGAAGTCGCAGAATTTGTTTCGAGATGCTTAACTCACAACAAGTTAAGATTGAACATCGGCGGCCGTGGGTATCTTTGAAACCCCTTCCTATTCCCGAGTGGAAGTGGGAAGACATTTCTATGGATTTCATCACGAGTTTGCCGACAGTCGTCGTGGCATGAACACGATGCGGGTGATCGTGGACCGCTTAACCAAATCAGCTCATTTCCTGGAGATCAAGGAAACGTGGGGTCTAGAGACTTGCTCAACTGTTCATCAAAGAGATAGTCAGACTTCACGGTACTCCTAAAAGTATCGTTTCCGATCGTGACGGACGGTTTGTGTCGCATTTTTGGAAATCAGTTCATCGAGCTATGGGAACCCAGCTTAATCTCAGTACCGCTTTTCACCCTCAGTCCGACGGACAATCAGAGAGGACGATTCAGACCTTAGAGGACATGTTGAGGGCATGCGTCCTCGATTGGAAAGACGATTGGGAAGCCCAACTACCATTGATCGAGTTCACGTATAATAACAGTTGGCATGCTTCGATCAAGATGGCACCTTACGAGGCCTTGTATGGTCGTCGTTGTCGATCTCCGTTGTGTTGGGACGACTTATCAGAATCAATCGTCACCGAGCCCGATATGCTTATAGCCGCCCGTGAGAAGGTAGCTTTAATCAGAAGTCGTTTGTTGACCGCTCAGAGTCGACAGAAATCATATGCAGATAACCGTCGTCGACCATTAGAGTTCGAGGCTGGTGACCATGTGTTGGTCAAGGTATTTCCGAGTCGTGGTATCTTCCGTTTTGGGAAGAGGGGAAAGTTGAGTCCGAGATTCATTGGACCGTTTGAGATTCTGGATCGAGTGGGCGAGTTAGCTTATCGATTGGCTTTACCTCCGGCGTTGAGCCGAATTCATAATGTGTTTCATGTCTCTCAGTTGCGGAAGTATGTTGCCGACCCGAGTCACATACTTCAGTTCGATGAAATCGAGATCGCCGACGATCATTCATATGAGGAACGTCCTATACGAGTTTTAGAGCGGCGAATCAAGCAGTTGAGGAATAAGACGATTCCTTTGGTTAAAATCCAGTGGTCTAGACACGGAGTCGAAGAGGCTACTTGGGAAACCGAGGATAGTATGCGGGAGAGTTATCCCGAATTGTTTGACCCTTAGTTTCGGGGACGAAACTCTTTTAAGGGGGGGTGTATGTAATACCCGGTTGTAATTCAGTAATTATCATTCAGTATTTATCATTCAGTCATTATTACTCAGTAATTTCACTCATTATTGATCATTTGTCACTCATATTCAGTCATGGTATTCATCATTCAGAGTTATTGTATCGTGTATCAATCGTCATTCATCCCTAGTCGGATTGGAGTTTCGTGCCGCGTTTATCATCATTGTCATTTCGTTGCGAGCTGTGCGTGAGGAGTAGCGCACGCTACATACTCCTTTTAGCGTACGCTAATAGGGTATAGGTAGCGCACGCTACCACTCAGCTGTAGCGCACGCTAAGGTTGTCCTGGCTGCAGTCCAGAAGGTACTGGACTGCAGGTGAGATTATTAGTAGCGCACGCTACGATTGGTAAGTAGCGCGCGCTAGTTGGTTGAAGTAGCGCACGCTAATATGAGGTGTAGCGCGCGCTAAGGGCGGATCAGTTTGAGTCCAGTGGCTACTGGACTGCACTGGATTATTTCATAGCGCACGCTAGGTGTTGTTGTTAGCGTACGCAACCGATATATTAGCGCACGCTAAACTATGGTTGTAGCGCACGCTATCGAGGTCAGATCAGAGGGCAGGCAGTTTCTGGATTCCAGTACTGGGCATCAATATTTCGTTAGCGCACGCTAATAATGGATCTTAGCGTACGCTAGTAATATGGCCGTAGCGCACGCTACAAGAAGGTACGTAGCGCGCGCTACCGTGTTCGGACAGTGGGTACTGGACTACCCAAATTACTCGTTAGCGCACGCTACGCACAAGGGCTAGCGCACGCTAACACGGATCGACTATAAATTGGACAGTTTAGTCAGAGTTCGTCATTATTCATCTCATTTCACTCCTTCGGTATTTTTTGGGCGATTTCGAGCGATTCAGAGAGGATTCTTCGAGGTGTAATCATCAATCATCATCTTCAAGCTCATCTTTCGGATTAATCATCATCTGATCATCTTCATCTCATCGAATCAAAGGTATTAATCTCTTGGATCTAGAATTTCGGATTTTTGGGTTTTCCTTCCGATTTCTTCGTGTAAGCTTGGATTATCATTGGAATATGTTAGTTATGGATTATCTAACTTGTATAAACATATTCCTACGGATTTAATGGTTATTTTCGGAATTATTTCAAGAACCCTTGGGGTTGACTTCGGTTAATTGGGGATTTTCCGATTGATGTTGTTGTAATCATGAGTTATGGATTCCTAATGGATTATTGATATCCTTGAAAGTGTTTTGATGGTTTGAAATACTCATCTTGGAGTTGGTTTCGATTCATTCGATCTCGGATATCGTTGTGTCGATGTTTGAGTCGATTATGATCGGTTTTGATTTGCGTAATGATCGGATTATTGGTAATTGTGTTATTCAAGGTTGTTCGAGCGACCGATATTTCATTTAGGACGTTGTTCGTGGACGGACATTCATCATCGGTATTTTGTAAGTTGATTCTTACTCGGTTAAAAGGATATTCATTCCTTTTGTCGTTGTTCATTCATAATCATAACTCATTCATCATTGTATTAATCGTATCAAAACTCGTCATTGTCAATTAATCACCTCAGTCATAAGGAACGACGGTTCCGATCATTTCATTGAGCTATCATTCATTTCACCATCATTCAATCTTGGTGAGTCATTATTCATTTTCATTGTCACTTTTGTCATATTGTGGCATTCCGGGTCATACTAGCGTGCCGGTTGGTATGTGTAGGATTTTCATGTCGGGCACATTATAGTCGTGTGTTGGTTGGTGGCCTCACATTGGACTGTGCACACGAGTCGATTGCTCGTGAGACTGATTAGGTACAAGACCACGTGTGTTTGATCGTTGGTGGCTTGTGCACGGACACATTTCCATCCCGGACGTAGTGTGGCGCCATTCCTTTGAGCCGTACTGATTAGTCGATTCATATAGCATGTTTGATTGCGTATGTTTCGACAGAATAATTCATAATTTCAGATATATCATAATTGTGTATTTTCAACCCTTGAGGATTGTTGTTACGTATGGCGGCCCGTTGGGGGATATTGTTTTTCAGGTCATGGCAAGGCTAAAGCACGGGGAGAGCACGGTGACGGCGAGGAGTCCCAGTGATACTAGTAGGGGGCCCCAGTCTGTTCAGTCATTTATTCAGTCATTTATGTTTCCTTTATTTATTCCGCTGCAGACATTCCGTTTGAATGCTCATTTCATTCAGTGTTGTGTATTTTATCGTCACATAAAATACACATGTATTCTATTTTTATCCTGGGTGTGTTGTATAAAACTCCTCATCGGAGTAATTGATGTTGTAATGTGGTTCGGTACTACATTTACCTGTGTAATTCATTCATCTTCATTCGCCTGGTGGGTCCCAGTCGGGGGTCCACGGCACTGTAATATCCGCCTAGTTTGGGGTGTTACACACAAGATTCATCCTTTAAGAAAACCATAATTGTAAATATACCGATTCTTTAGAAAAATGGGTGTAAACAATTCGTTTAGCACGTATCGTCAACTTTCAACCATCATACTCACAAAACACGTAATGTATGGGCAAGATACTTGCCTCAGTAGTTGATACCGGACACTCCGACGAACGTGGATTAACCCGAAAACGTTGAATGTCCAAAACTCTCCGGCGGAAACGACGGTAGAACCACCAATCGGAAAACGGCGAACGGAAGGGTTACGGATCGAGTTCTTCGCAAGGAACCTGACCCTAACATAATACCGTCAAAATCAACGATCTTATGAGGAAGAATAATCGTAGAACGCCCAAAAACCCCCTCTAAGGATTTTCACCGGACACCTTCAAGGCACCGATTAGGAACTCAACAAAACGAAGAATCTTTAACAATCGAACCATGGATCAACAAGGAAATTGGTATAAAACAACTTAATAATCATCAATCCCTCACTATTCTAAGATATAACGAATCAAACGGACGAAATCAACAAAATCCCCAATTTTTCCCAAAACTAAGATTTTAAGAAAACTAACCTTGATTCGCTGGATTGAAGGATGTTATGGAGTGATTAATCGATGATATAAGCTCCAAAACTTCGTGGATTAGTTGTATAATAACATGCCTTCATGATCTCCAATGACCCAGCCGCGGAAGAGAAAGGGAGAAAATGAAAAATGAGTGCAAACAGGACTGCTCGTTAATATTTATCTCGGTGCGGCCTAGCGTGCGCTAGGCCCGAGCTAGCGTGCGCTAGCGGCGGTCATGGTCGAGAATGTTCGGCCGGGCCCGCCATCATGCGCCGAACATGTGCGCTGTCCGCCTGACCACATTCCAGAGACTTCTGGCTCGGCCAGTAGCGTCTGGCGCCGAGCCGTGGCGTGCGCTCTGCCGGCCGGCGTGCGTCTTGATGTCCGGCAGTAGCGTGCGCTACCTGCCGATCCTCCCAGTCCAGAACCTTTCTATCCTTACTGCCTCGGTCGACTAGCGCGCGCAGCCAACCGGCCATAGCGTGCGCTGCCTCCTGGCCGTAGCGTGCGCTACTTGCCGGCCGTAGCGTGCGCTACGCCGGTTCCTGTCGCAACCGCCCGGCCAGTGCCTGCACTCGTCCGGCCAGTGCCTGCAGCCGTCCGGCCACCGTCCCCAACCGTACGGCCAGTGTCCGACCACCATGATTCGACGACTCGTTTTTCCGAAATCGCACGGAACGAACACGACAAAATACTCGGGGACAACATCATCGGTCCGAAAAGAAAACAACGGATAACAAATCATCACCTACGGTCTTAGACTCCAAAATCAGTTGTCGAGAAAATAATACCGGAACTCGACAACCGGGAAATATCCGAAAAAAAATCCAAAATAACCGGAACGAAAATCGTGCGTATTACAGTAATGCATGTGTATGTATATTGCCTCATTTCGGTGCGTTGTGATTTGATACTTGTGTCGTGCTGGGTGTTTGTTGCCTTTGGGTGAATTGTTCGGATATCCTTGGCGTGCTATGTTATTTATGTGAATGTGTGGATATGGTCGAAGGTCTACGGTGACACATGGCATGTGACCATGTGGTTAGGATGCAACAAGTGATTGATCTAACCGTGAGAGCCTGAGACAAGACCTGCGGTGACATATGGCGTGCGATCATATGGTCAGGAGACAACAAGTGATTGATCCAACTGTGAGATGCAGTGACAAGTGTTCATGCTGGTATGGCCCTGGATTCACGAGTTTGTTTCGCTAGCCAGATCGGGAGGGTCCTTAGAGGCCACGGAGCGGGATCAATGGTATAGCCCTGTTCCCAAGGCGATGCGCGTGCGTGATTTGTTTTATGATATGGTTAGGTGACCAAGATTTGCGTCTCTTGGGTGATTATGTGTTGTTGATTTTTATGTCCGTCGAGGATACGTGACGTGGGTTTCGACCCTATGAATTGTTGTTAGTTTTCTATTTGTGGTAAACAAAACCTTTGGGCTGTGATCCCTATTTATTCTGGAAAGAGAAGGATTCGATAATCCTAAATTGTTTTCTATCAAAACTCCCGATGGCTTATTACAACATTTTATAAATTGTTTCTCTTGAATTATGATCTGTCGATTTTGGAATGTTTTACCCAAACTCTTGCTCCGGGAAGTATTTTTCGTCGTGTTTGAATCTTTGAGGGTTCTTGGTTATTATTCTTGGAACGTGAATTGTATGACTCATATTCTTGCACTTTGTACTTGCACTATCAAAATAGTGGAATTTTGCTAACCCTCGAGTAATCGGTGGGTGGATGTCTGTATTGCAATCAGGTTTTGGGGAGCATAGCACAGGGTCAGCATGAAGGATGATGAAAGATGAACGATACTAATCACACGAGGACCCATATGATGTCGTATTGATCTAGTTGTATTTTATTTCCGCTGCAGTATTCTTTCCCCATTGTACGGGAGTGTGTTGTATTCGACCTCTGCATGGGCATGTATTGTGTTCGAGTTGTATGTATTCATTGAAAGACCAAATCGGTCCTTTTAACCTTGAAGGCATTGTTGAGATGTTCAATGTTGTCACCAGCCTGGTAGATCCTTGAGGAAGGGTTCTACGGCATGTAATATGTTGGGAATCGGTGTCTTAATCGAAGGCCGCAGCGAAAGCGGTAAAAAGAAAATTTATTCGATCCGAATCCCTACGAGGATCGATCGAGCTATGTATATACGAATATATAAATGAAAACACAAGCGATGTAAGAACTCACCCTTGTAGTCCGTTGATTAAATGGATTCCTTCTCTTGAGCTATTCCCCAAGCTTTAAACGAATTCCCTACGATCCAAAGCGCTCCAAGCACTCGAATGATCCAACGTCGAAAATACAACACCTTTACTTGCCACGTGCCGGAGAAACGACCGGAATGACGATAACCTTGATATCCTACGAGGATACGGCTAGACCTAAGTGATGAAGCTTCCAATATGAAATTATAACACTCTAAGTGTATAACTCACAATCTCTCTTTGAATTCTTGATTTTTCTCTTAGAACTACCAAGAACAAAAATGAAGAAAAGGAAGAAGACTAGAGAATTATGAAAATGAACTCAAAGTTCTTTCTCTCTCTCTTTCTCTCAATCAATCGTATGATTGATCAAGTGAGTGAGATGAAGTCTTCCTTCCTTTATTTAATTCCTTTTCACATGATACAACTCATCACATGAGTGATCAACCCCGCCATGAAAATGATATCATGATCCCAATGTCTTTATCACTTAATAAAGAATGAAACAAAGACAAAGTTAAGGTGGGTGGAAAAAAGGGGGCAACTATGTGGATGAATCGGACGAGTTCAGTTCGTTTCGGACTCCCGTGAGTCCAAACAGATAAACTCCGATTCCGTTCTGATGTATTTATATCTACTATTTAATCCAATTAATTTTATCATATCAAATACATTATGACATAATTAATTTCTCCAAGAAATAATTATATCCATGAATTAAATTAATCACGCAGTAATTTATTTAATTCTTTGGGCCGTAAATTAATTTATCCAATAAATCAATTTAAACATCCAATGTCCCAAATTTAGATATCGAATATCTAATATTCATAATGAGAGAATTAAGCTTGATTCATTCCATCGTCAATCCTAATGCGTGACTCGGTAGGTCCGTCTCAGTCAGCAATGGGAGGAACCAAAGAGTAGTAGCACCACCTATCCAGCCTGGCGGCCTACACCGTACCCCAACAAAGAACAAATGATTTTGGGATCATTCAAGAACCATTCTATCGTGAATAATAGTATACGTATAAAACCTTCTTTCACATGTCCCGATCAAGTTATAGGGTCACGGTTAGTCAAACCCTATCTGTACTTTACGCTATGCATGCATTAATGCAAATCGAGATCATCGAGCTCTCGTGTATTCAATACAACTAGCTCCAATGCTTTGGCCAAAGACTTATGATCTCATGTGCCAATAACCGCATAGGACATATAACCCATTCACTAACAGGAGAAAGAATTCTATCTTGGTATTCAGTAGGACCTGTTACTTGCCCATCAAGATACACGTCGAGGTTGAACCCTGCCTTCCGGTTTACAGGGTCGAACTACTCTAATAAAAATCTTGACATCACAAGCACATCCCTACTAAATCCTCAAGTCGAAGGTTCATGAATACCTATCACAACCTTTCGATTCCGTCATTGACTGTCTCGGAGTGAAATCCGTGTGACGAATCGAGGGTGAGTCGTTTCGAGTATACTAATCCAATTAGTATACCTATAACATGTGCTCCCACTAACCATTAGTGTCCGACAGGCACTCTCTGTAACACCCCCAGATTTAACCGGGAATATTACAGCGCCATGGGCCCCGAGATGGAACCCACAAGGCTAACGGAAATTTTCGCAAATATTTACAAATGCCCAAGAGGCCAACGACGGTACCATCTTTAAAACATTTGAAGATTTTATAAAACTCGTTTATCAAAACCGTCGTAAAATCTCATTTGAAACCATAAGGCCCGAAATGCCAAAACTCAACAGTTTAAAAACATACGTTAAGCTATCGCTTACACGTACCGACAAAATAGTTTAGGAAACAATTGCCAAAGTAGCCTAAGTTACCAGATACCAACATGCCATTTAAAAATACTCACGCAGCAGAAAAGACAAACATTTTAAAATACTTTAGCAGCGGAATACAACAACTGATTAGGAAACTCAATTCACAAAAACACGCCTTAGCAGTATCCTCCGGTAAGCTCATCTCTCCACGACCGCTACAAGTTCGATATCCAGAGAACCTAAAAAGAAAACCAACGACGGGGTCAGCAATAATATCCAACAATGATAACCATCACATCACATTAATAATTTCATACCAATGAGAATACAAATAAGAATACGACCAATGTAATCTTATCATAGTAACTTTACTTACTGAAATAATTCTCAACAGAATAACCGTTATCACATTTCACATCTCATATTCGATTAACCAATAAATTCGAACATAATATCTGTATTGTACCTCAAACAATATTCAAGATTCTCAAACTATCATCACCAACTCACGATACGGAAACATACCAGTTCTGACCAATACGATTCATCGGATAGCATCATCAAATCCCAAGACGATAACTGATTGTCCATCAAAATACAAATACCAAAGGAAAATATGGAACATACCTCAAGATATAAAATGCCACGACAATCATATCAGTCTAATCCTAGATCAGATCAATACCACACACGGACATGGTCCTAACATAAGACCTACAAATGCATACTCATATGACAATGTCAATATGCTCAATAACGACAATGTATACTTATGGCAAACCCATAATATACATATGCACAATATCAACACATGATAAAATCAATGATGCGAATCCACATGATTCCATCAACACAATACTGGGTAATCCAACGATCCAGCTCCCTTAATATAGATCCCCATAATGACCCCGTCAGACCAACGCATGGTGGAAAACCTGTCCAACGATCCAGCGCCCTCAGCATAGATCCCCATGATGATCTCGTCGGACCAACGCATAGTGGACATCCGATCCAGCGCCCTCAGCATAGATCACATGATCTCACAGGATCAACACAACATAAATAATATAATTATGCATACACATATGCAACTCAATATGTTCATCAACATGAACAACATATGAATCAAAACATGAATGACACTATGATGAAACAACTAGGACGACTTCATGTTCTGCAACATGAATCACAACCTACATGATCAACAACATCAACACTAAACCGAATCAAACTAAGATACTTATCCCGAGTCCTTCAGGAAAAATCTCGACGTCAAATCATCACCGGCGATTATTCTCAATGCTCGGCGATCCAAACGTACCATGAACTATAGATATTCATATCCTCATCTTTATTGCAACGTAACCTTGATACCTGAATATGCCAATAATCGAGATAAAGCATATACATTATGATTTAACTCCCAGAATCAGAAAGACAACATATAATCCAAATCTCGAGGATTTGTAGTACTAATCATTGCTATATACATTATAAACGAAATGAAACTGAAACCATTCATTAAACATTATAACTGAGCAAGTAATAACTTCCATCGATATCGATACGACGATGATGAAGCCTCTACCAATCTCATTGCCTTCGTCTACGAGCTCCTCAGCTCCGACCAATGCAATTCACGAACATACTCGAACATGACCGCAACATACGGTTATAATCACCGATCAATAATCTTAACCTATTGAAGTAATCAAATAGAAACGATTCGATAGTAATCAATAACCGACATAGACAACCAATCAATCACAATGGTTCAACGACACTTCGATCACATACAAAACCAAATAGCATAACTCAATCCATTACGAACTCGTATACACCATATGAACTGATATCCGATAATTACCAATCAATATAACCGATCAACAAACTCAATGATTTCATAATATCTCGATTAAACATAAGTCCGAACAATCCAACTCAACAATTATGAATTCATGACCAAAATACGATTATGGATACGAATGTTAAGGAAATCATATTCGGTGATCAATCACAATCTTTTCGGATTCCAAATTGATATCATGATTCGTATTTCATCAAGAACATACAAATTCTACCACTACAATCAACGAACATTCGATCTTCATATCTAAAAATACCAATAATTTAACATACGATCGTCTTGCTATGTTAAATTCATCAAGGAGTTCCTCAGGAACACTAAATGGTTCGAAACCTTGTTCATAACCATCAAAACAACGTAATTCGATATCCTTTAACATCTAAACAATCCTCATTCATAATTCAAGGTGTATAATATCGTATGTTCCAATATATGATCCTCCTAACATCAAGAATCGAAACCGTTCTATCAAGAACACCAAGAACACTTATGATTCTATAATCATAACCAACATCATCAAGATATAAACCATCATATCCTTCAACATATATTTCACATAGCCTCAAGAATCGTAACAACAATATCATAATCATCTTTACACGAAGCAAATACGAATAACAATACCAATAATCCGAAATCAAGGTGTAGAGTTCATCAACATACCTCAAGAACATGAATAACACAATCAAACTCTTCAAGGATCAACCATATCTCCATATTCAAGTCTCCCATCCATGTTTCCAAGCTTGTAATCAAGATGGAAGAGGTTAAATCTCACTAATATGCTTAGAGGGACGAAGTTTGGAGGAGGAAATTGATTTTCTCTCGTGAAAAAATGAAAGACCGATCTTCATTTTATAAACTGCATCGATCATTACGTATGTTATCCATCAGCTTTAACGTACGTAAAGCTGCCTAGCGTACGCTAAGTGTCCTTCATAGCGTACGTAATATCATTCCAGAACTTCGACCATTTCGTTAAATCGATTACGTACGTAATATATCCTCCATAGCATACGTAATACGTATGTTGACTTGCTACAGTAATTCCTCAGTTAACGTACGTAATGCATTACCCGTAGCGTACGTTAACCAAGAGTTGACTCGACTAAGCACGTTCCTTGCTAAAAGCTGCCGACCGTGGGTCCCACCTATCGGCCATAGCCTGAGCTATCCAATTCCTCTTGTTACATACGTAATGCCTTGTGCATAGCGTACGTAACACTTAGCAACTTAACGTACGTTAACTCTACTCATTAACGTACGTAATCCTGGTGTAATACCCGGTTATAATTTGATCATTATCATTCAGTAATTGTCACTCAGTAATTATTCACTCATTAATGATCATTCATCGTTCAGATTCATTCATTGTATTCACCAATCAGAGTATCTGTATCATATATCGGTTATTATTCATCTTTCTACCTGGTTGGAGGATCGAGCCGTGGCAATCATCTTTCTCTTCGTCGTTGTGCTGTGTGAGAGGAGTAGTGCACACTACGTATTCTCTTTAGCGCATGCTAAATTGAGTACGGGTAGCGCATGCTAACTCTCATCATCAGCGCACGCTAGCGTGGTTTAGGCAGACAGTCCAGAAGGTACTGGAATGCAGTTAAGTTGTAGTAGCGCATGGTACGAATGGTAAGTAGCGTGCGGTAGTGAGTTCGGATAGTGCACGCTATGATAGAAGTATAGCGCGCGCTAAGGTCAATCAGGCATAGTCCAGTGGGTACTGGACTGATTTGGAATAATTCATAGCGTACGCTATGAAAGGATATTAGTGTACGCTAATGGTGTAGTAGCACACGCTGAATTTTAAGTGTAGCGCACGCTATCGCGAGTATATCAGAGAATAGGTGGTTCTGGACATCAGTACTGGGCATCAGATATTCTGTTAGCGCACGCTAACATTGTGGGGTTAACGCACGTTAGCGAGGTAGTCGGTAGGCACTGTACTGTCCGAACAACCCGTTAGCGCACGCTACATATCAGGTCATAGCGTGCACTAAACTGGAACAGTATAAATAGGACAGTCAGCCCCTAGCTTCGTCATTTTCATGTCCCTCTTCACTCTTTCAATGATTCCGGGCGTTTTTGGACGATTCGGAGAGATCCTTTCGAGCTGAATCCATCTACCATCATCTTCAAGCTTATCATTCGGATTAATCATCATTTAAGCATCTCCATCACATCAAATCAAGGTAATAACTTCTTGGATCTAGAATTTCGGATTTTGGGTTTTTCCTTCCGATTTCTTCGTGTAAGCATGGATTGTTATTGGAATATGTAAGATATGGATTATCTACCCTGGATAAATGTATTCCTACGGATTTATTGGCGTATATTTCAGATTTCATGAATATTGGGGTTAATTCAAGATCACTTTTTGGTTGTCTTTGATATTTTTGGGGGTTTTCAATTAGATTGTTGTCGTTAACTCGAGTTATGGATTCTTATGGGATTATTGATATCATTGAAGGTGTTTTGTTGGTTTGAAATACTCATTTTGGAGTTTAGTTTCAATATATTCGGAATTGGATATTATCAAAGGATGTATGTTTGCTAAGTATTCGTTAGAAAGCCTCAATGAGTTTGGATATGTTGTATCAACGTTTGAGTTGGTTATAATCGTGTTGGATACATATATTGAGCGTTTGTTGGAAATCATGTTATTCAAGGTTGTTCGAGCGACTGACATCTATTTTAGGATGTTGTTCGAGGAAGGACATTCTTCACCGGTGTTGAGTAAGTTAATTCTTACTCGGTTAAAATGATATTCATTCCTTTCGTTGTTGTTCATTCGTAATCATAATTCATTCATAATGTATTAACCGTATTTGAGACTTGTAATTGTCAATTAATCACTTCATTCACGAGGAACGACGGTTCCAATCATTTCATTGAGCTATCATTCATTTCACTATCATTTCATCTCGATTTACCATTCTTGACTTTGTCGGATTGTTATTCATTGTTATTCTTCATGGTCATTTCTTGTCTATATGACCTTCTGGGTTCATATTGTGTGGTCGGGTGGGGATGTGTGGAATTTTTAGTCGGGCACGTGATAGTCATGTGATTGGGTTCACCGACACATTGGACTGTGCACACGGTAACGTACCTCCGTGAGACTAATTAGGTACAAGGGTGGGTGTGTTCGGACACTCGTCTTGTGCACTTGCACTTACCATTACGGGCGTACTATGATTCCCCTCTTCAGCTTAATTTCATAATTGAGTTATATCATGATTGTGTTTGTTCAACTCTTGAGGATTGTTGTTCTGTATAACTGACCCCGTTGGGGGATGTTGTTTTCAGGTCATGGCAAGGCTAAGGCACGGGAAGAGAACGTTGATGGCGAGGAGTACCAATGATACTAGTAGGGGGGCCCAGTCCTTTCAGTCATTCATGCTTTCTTCATTTTATTTCCGCTGCAGATTTCCGTTTGGATGTTCATTTTCATTCGGTGTTGTATATTTTATCTTCATATAAAATATACTTGTATTCTGTATTTTCCTGGGTGTGTTGTACTTGAAACTCCTCATCAGAGTAATTAATGATATACTGTGGTTCGGTACTACAATTATATCACTTAATTCATTAATTTTCATTCGCCTAGTGGGTCCCAGTCGTGGGTTCACGACACTGTAATATTTGTCTAGTTTCGGGTGTTACAGAGTTGGTATCGGAGCGTGGTTTTGAATACTACCTTCTGAGTCATGTCTCATTTGAAATCATCATTCATCAGACTAGTATCATTGGACTTTCGCGTCACTTGTGACCTGTGCAAGGGTTGAGCCCCTCAGACCAAAGAACAGTAAGATTTCTGACGCCATGGTATAATTTCTGGCAATAAGAATCATTCTTTCATCATTCAACAGTCAACAATCCTCATTCATCATTTTCATTTTTGATCAAGTCGATCATGTTAATTCATTAATCACTCAGTTCATTTCATTCAGTTGTTGATCTTGAGGATCATATCATTAATCTTGTTAACTTGTTCAAGATAATCATTTCAAGAATTTGATCAGATAATCACGTCACTTCAGTTGATCATTCATGTAATCATTGTGTTTAAGCGCGTATGCTCATTTTCATCATTTCATAACATAATCATAATGTGAATACACGACGCGGGCGAAGAGGTTGTGCTGCGGGCCGAAACCCGAGAGCTTGTGTGAATACACGCGCGAACGCAAGGAATAATGCAAATTCATCGAGCAGCGACGCTGCCACTCATTCACCCAGAAATGATCACTCACCGTCAGGGAGTCGTACCCGGGACATGGCTCAATCGGAAGGTGTTCGGGTTGATCCACTCACTTTTATGCAGGGCATGATGGCCCAGATGACTCAAATGGCACGCCTCATGGAGACGATGCAGAACTCAGCTACTCAGAATCAACAGGCTCCTTCGCCGCCACCTCAGGGGCAGGAGAGGGGTGTGAGCAGTATCATTGGCGACATCTCTCGCCAGAGACCACCTACTTTTGAGGGATCATCTGAGCCGGCGGATATTGTTCACTGGCTCGAGCATTTCAAGAAGTTGTTTGCTATGGTGGAGTGTCCCGAAGGGCACAAAGTTTCAGTTGCGGCTTACTATCTTGGTAAGGGCGCTCATTCATGGTGGTTATCGTTGAAGCCCACCGACGGATCTTGTACTTGGGATCAATTCAAAACTATCATGATGGAGAGGTATTATCCGGCCCCAGTCAGTGAGGCCAAGTTATCGGAATAACTCACTCCCGACCTCTCATCGGACGATGATGTTCTTGCCATCGCCGAGAAATTTCTGGAGCTACTTCCTTTCGCCTCGTCTATTATTCACTCTGAGGCAGACAAGATCAAATATTTCAGCAAGAGGTTGAAGCCTCATATGCGGATGCAGTTGCTTAATCACAATTGCACCACTCAAGCCGAATTCATCAAGAAAGCTCTTACTTATGAACTTACTGTTAAGGAGATTGCTAATCAACAACCTTCATCTGGTAGCAAGAAGTCAAATAATCGTAATCAGTCTGAAGGCAGTCAGGCCACTTTCAAGAAGCCTCTTCCGGGTTCTACTTTTTCTGAGCAACCTCCTATGGCGCCTAGACCCACGGAATCTCAGTCATGAGCAGCCAGTTCGGCCATCACCTGTTTCAACTGTGAAGAATAGGGTCATTTCAGCACCAAGTGTCCGAGGCAGACTCTCACGTGCCATAATTGTGGGATTGCTGGGCATAAGGCCCATTTTTGCCGAAGAGACTCTAAATCTACTCCGGCATCATCTCAGGCCCTGAGACATTCAGCGGTGCAGAATCAGGCCACTCAGTCCGCATCGTTCAAGATGACAGGAGCAAATAAAGGCGGATCCCAGAGCTATCAGACGGGAGCGTCTGGTTCGGGGGCCGGCAAGCCCCGAATTTATGAGATGAAGAAGACCAATGATCCAGAGCCCGGGTGATCTCAGGTACACTCGATATTCTATCTCAACCTGTGTGTACCCTTTTTGATACTGGTGCATCGCATTTATTCGTTTCCGAGTCATGTTTGAGTAGACTACGTCTGGTTTATGCAACTAGTTGTGAGTCTTATATCATTGGTCTACCTGATGGTAGAAGAATTATCGGGAATCGTGAGATTAAGTATTGTCCGATTCAGCTTCATCGCCGTGATTGGTTAGCATGTAACACCCCCAAATCCTATTGGGTTATTACAGTGCCGTGGACCCCACGCCAGGAGATCCACCAGGCGAACATGACTAAAATACATTAAATTAAACAACAAGGGAAAATCATAGTCCCTACCATGATATCCGACACGATATTCCGATAAGGAATTTCAACGACAACGATGGGCCTACATGGCCAAGAGTAAAATACAACATCCACGAGCATGCAACAAGGTAATACAAAATGACAATGACTGACAAACTGGAGAACACTCCAACCGACTGACCAACATGAACAACTCGAACTAGTATCGCTAGAATGCCTCGTTGCCATCATCATGCCCCTGTGTCTCAACTCTTTCCTCGCAAGCACCTAAAACATGAAAAACATGTTCCGCCCCCACGGGGTCAGTTATCCAGATAATGAACATCAAATACATGTATAACATGATATGCATCCAAAGGCAGAATGAAATGGTACAATGATGATAATAATACGAGATGCTCACAAACCAAGGTAAGAACCGAGCATTCGTGAAATACTATGCCCACGGCATACTATTAATACCTGTTCGACAAGTTAGAACATAAATGCCCAACGGCGAATCATAATCACAGAATACCACAATGAATTAAACGACATGAGCCAAACTAGAACTGAATTTAATATGAATCATAATGCCCAAAGGCTCCAATAAAAATACCAAGACATTTCAAAAGGCCTGAAAGTCATTCAGCGGAAATTAACAAATATCACAAACACCTGAAGTCAAAACAGCCCGAAGCTGTAACAATGAGGGCCGAAGCAACGGCACGAAGCCGTATCACAATGAGGGCCGAAGCCACGGCATCCAGCCGTATCACAATTAGGGCCGAAGCCACGGCATCCAGCCGTATCACAATTAGGGCCGAAGCCACGGCACGAATCCGTATCACAATGAATGATAGTGTGCTGCCTTGAGTCGGCCAACACGATGATAGTAACACATGGATAGACACCGTCCTTGACAGTCCCAAATTAACACCTCGATTGCCTTAGAACGGCCAACCGACAACAATGATGCAGCGGATGATTCAATACCTCGATTGCCTAAAACGATCAATCGACAACAATGATACCATGAATGAGTGAATACCTCGATTGCCTTAGAAAGGTCAATCGATAACAGTGATTTAGTGAATGATTGAACATTTCGATTTGCCTGAGAATGGCCAATCGATAACAATGATACGATGAATGAGTGAATACCTCGATTGCCTTAGAAAGGTCAATCGATAACAATGATATGAAGGATGCCTCGGCACCTTTAATCGGTTACCGACGACGAAGGCGAGAGATGAATAAGCCAATGCCTTTAATCGACCTGTACAGTTTTAATGACAATCCAAACAGGAATAACAATGATCTCAACGATGTCTTTAATTGACATCTATATTAACAACAATCGATACATCGATACCGCGAACCGGCTATCGACAATGACATTAATAATGAGTATCACAATGCCTTGAATCGGCCGTTAACGAACAACAATAAACATTTGGCAAAATTGCCGGAAGGTATCGTATCGAACGATCTCTGGATATCAATGAATTCATGAAGAGACTAAGTCTCGGAATGATACAACACATTCATACACATACATGATGACATTAGCTCATTGACTAGTACAAGTATAAAACTTGCCTCAAACCGAAGACGAGGAGGTACTCCCACGATCAACGTCCTTAATGAAATTACCGGCCGCTCGAACAACCTTATACAACACAAAGACCAACAATTCTCTTAATACACGAATCAAGCATGATCACAACCAACTCAAAAGTCGATACAACAATACCCGAAACTCATTAGGGCATTTAAACAAACGCGTTGTAAACAATCTCCAATTGTTTACAACCAAAACTCAATTACATCCAAAACCAACTCCCAATGAATGATTCAAACCCACAAAAACTCATGAATACTATCAATAATCCAATAGGAATACTTAGAATGATATTTCAACAACATTTGGTCGAAAACCCCCAAAATTCCAAAGTCAACCCGTAAGGGTTCTTGAACAATTCCTCAATTATTCACAAATTCCGAAAATTACACCAATGAATCCGTAGAAGTACATGTATCCAAGATAGATAGTCCATATCTAACATATTCCAACATAATATCGATTTACACGAAGAGATCGAAAGCAAAACACCCAAGATCCGAAATTCTAGATCCAAGAATCATTACCTTGCTTTGGAGTGATGAAACTGATTTAGATGATGATTAATCCAACTTAAGAGCTTGAAGATGATGCTAGATGATTGCAGCTCGAAAAGACCTTTCCGAATCGCCCGAGCTCGTCCGAAATGATTGAGAAATGAAGAAATGACGAAGGTTGGACCGAAGCCCTATATATACTGTCCCGGCTTAGCGCGCTAACTCCCGATGTTAGCGTGCGCTAACGCTGTACCGGGTAGTCCAGTACTTCGATCAATCGTTAGCGTGCGCTAAGTACCTTTGGTAGCGTGCGTTAACGGCTGTTCTTAGCGTACGTTAACCTTATGTTAGCGTGCGCTACACGATAGTTGATATCCAAAATCACGGAGTCGAACCTCATCCTCTGCATTACGGCGCGCTAGCGTGCGCTACTCTGAAGTCTTAGCGTGCGTTACCAGCGTAGTTAGCGTACGCTACTTACCACTCGTAGCGTGCGCTAATACTGAATCATTGCGTGCGTTACATGCACCTCATTAGCGCGCGCTAACTACAATGTGTAGCGTGCGCTACCTCTCAAACTGAAAATCAAAACATGATGATGATGACAATAATCTCGGCTCGATCTCAAATAGTGATGATCCCAAAATACGCCGAATGGTGAACATAGTTGACTGAATATGAATGATGAATGATTATTACTGAATGAAAAAAAAATTCTGAGTGACAGATACTGAATGATAATAAATGAATTCACAACCGGGTATTACATACTCCCCCCCTTAAAAGAGTTTCGTCCTCGAAACTGAGGGTAAACAACTCGGGCTATGAACTATCCATCACGATCTGAAAACAATAACGCCCAAATAGTCCTTGGGACCAAATCAACCGCAAGCCCAAGTCCCCAAGACTTGACGTCTCGGAATACAGTGAACGATTTCCCAAATTATCACGAAATCTCGAGCACAACGTCGAAGGGATGAACTCCCAACAAGTGACCCAAATCTCAAGATTCTCGAATATGATCATAATAAGATAGACCAACAATAAATGATTCACAGTCACGATGCATTATCACGGATAGGTTTATACAGTCATCAAAAAACAAGGTTACATCTCAAATGTACCCAACATCGATATCCTCCCATATCATCGATTTCCTCTATCTCAACGATTTAAGGTATATCCGACGATGAACTCGCCGCTAACTAAGACCTCAGAAAGTCACGAGAATGAAAGTGACAAAAATGAATGATGAATGATAAACGACTACAAATCCGACAAGAATTTAGAATAACTCACCAAGGTGAATTAATAATGTCATGAGTGATAGTTCCCTGAAGTGATTGGAACCGCCGTTCCTCGTGAATTAAATGATTAATCGATAATTATGTGTCCCAACATGATTGATATATATGATGAATGAATTATATGAATGAATGAATGACAATGAAATGAATGATTACCCTCCTACCGAGCAAGAATTAACTTGCTCAAAACTGGTGATGAATGTCCTTACCTCGGGCTCTCGAAGCCTGATAGGGCCCCCTGAATGAAGTATGGACTGGAGTAACAAAATCCCTCGAGGCTCTTGAGCTCTCTTGAGATCTACTGTCGCTAGAACCCCTGCAGTATTTCTGCCGGTGTCCCTGCCTCCCACACAGAAAACAAACAATAGCTGGAACCGTACACCGGGTACTAACATGACCTGCTGAATCACAGTTAAAGCAAACAACAGTCGAACTCGTCGCCTGAGAGGAAGATGCTGTCCCAGCACGAATACGACTAGAAAACGACCCCTTGGACGTCGGAGCCCGATGTCCCTCTGAACGAGCCGGCATTCTAGTCCTCTCACCAAGAAGCGAAGGATGCTTCGAGTAAGCTCCTTGATCAAAAGCTCGCTCCAAGAGCCTTAGGATGAACTCACTAAGTGAATTACAATTGTGATTGAACAATTGCATTCTCAATCGCGGATTTAGCCTCTTGCTAAAATACTTAATTTTATCCGCCTCGGTACGGATAATTGTGAAGCAAGCGAAGTAGTCCCGAAACTTCTCGGAATGACAATAACACCCTCGTCCTCATCGGGTTCGGGGTTCAAAACCTCTGACAACTTAGCTTCACGAAGTGGAGCCGGATAATACCTCTCTAACATGAGAGTCTTGAACTCGCTCCAAATACAATCACGATCGATGGGTTTCACAGAAAGCCACCACGAATAAGCACCCTTACTCAAGTAATAAGCCGCTACTGCCACTTTACTCTCTTAGGACCGAACCATGTCGAAGAGTTTATCAAAATGCTCGAGCCAATGAACAATATCAGGTGGTTCCGACGAACCCTCAAAAGTAGGCGGCATCGGACGAGAGATATCGCCAACAATCGATTCACTCCTCCGGTCTGTCCATGAAATGGCACTGCATCCTCATTGCGGTGGACCATGAACCATCGAGGTCCGCATGGTCTCCACTATCCGCGTCATCCGAGTCATCAGGCCATCATGCCCCGCATAAATATGAATGGGTCAACCCGAATACCTTCCGAGTGAGCTTCTCGGTACGACTCCTGACGGTGAATGGTTATCTCGACGGTGAATGAGTAGCCTCGCTATTTGATGAATTAATGATATCCTCGCGTTCGTGTGGGCATGCACACGAGATCCCGGGTTCCGTCCGCACCGCGTCTCTTCCCTGCGTCCTCGTGACTCTATCCATCTTGAAGTAGGAAAGTCACATGATGATTATAAATTCCGCATGAATATCGCATTATGATTACGTTACAGAGTGACAATAATGAGCATACACGCTCTCGCACAATGAATGCATTAATGATTTAATGAAATGATCGTCAACATTATGTCAGAGTGGGATAAGATCGTATGAAACATCAAATGAGGTAACATGATTGCCTGATGAAATTCCTGAAATGATTACCTTGAACAAGTTAACAAGGTTGAAAATTCGATCATCAAGATCAACAACTGAACCGTGAGATGGGATGAATGATTAATGAATTAACTGAACAATGAGATTGACTGAATGAGGAATGAATTAACTAAACGATGAGATTAATTGAGTGATGAATGAATTAGCTGAACGATGAGGTTAATTGAGTGATGAACGAAGCAACTGAGTAATGATATTGACTGAATGATGAATGAATTAACTGAGTGATGAATGAGTTAACTGAGTGATGAATTAACTGAGTAATGATATTGACTGAGTGATGAATGAATTATCTGAGTGATGAATTAACTGAGTAATGATATTGACTGAGTGATGAATGAATTAACTGAGTGATGAATTAACTGAGTAATGATATTGACTGAGTGATGAATGAATTATCTGAGTGATGAATTAACTGAGTAATGATATTGACTGAGTGATGAATGAATTAAGCGAGTGATGAATTAGCGAGTAATGATATTAATCGAGTGATGAATGAATTAACATGATCGACAAGATCGGCATGACGATTGAGGATTATTAGCGATGAATGAGTTGATCCTTAATGCTTACACAAGCCACACGTGTCCCAAAACAATTAGTCATGAATCAATCATAACACTAATATCGCATATAGGTTTCAACAAGGCATGAACAATTAATGACATGATGAATGTATGAACATAAAGAGAATCGAGTCCTTACACAGGTCATACGAAGCTTCGAGGTCTCGCGATACTAGTCTTCACTGACGACGACTCGATGAATGAATGACTCGTGCAGTCGCACTAATATTACGACTCACAAAACCTGACTGACTAGATTGCCATAACCTGACAATCCCACTACTACCGCGTCGGTAGGACCACATAACTCACATCTCAGGGTATTTCACAACCCAAATCTCTGATACCATTTCTGTAACACCCCCAAATCCTATTGGGTTATTACAGTGCCGTGGACCCCACGCCAGGAGATCCACCAGGCGAACATGACTAAAATACATTAAATTAAACAACAAGGGAAAATCATAGTCCCTACCATGATATCCGACACGATATTCCGATAAGGAATTTCAACGACAATGATGGGCCTACATGGCCAAGAGTAAAATACAACATCCACGAGCATCTGCTCGGGTAATACAAAATGACAATGACTGACAAACTGGAGAACACTCCAACCGACTGACCAACATGAACAACTCGAACTAGTATCGCTAGAATGCCTAGTTGCCATCATCATGCCCATGTGTCTCAACTCTTTCCTCGCAAGCACCTAAAACATGAAAAACATGTTCCGCCCCCACGGGGTCAGTCATCCAGATAATGAACATCAAATACATGTATAACATGATATGCATCCAAAGGCAGAATGAAACGGTACAATGATGATAATAATACGAGATGCTCACAAACCAAGGTAAGAACCGAGCATTCGTGAAATACTATGCCCACGACATACTATTAATACCTGTTCGACAGGTTAGAACATAAATGCCCAACGGCGAATCATAATCACAGAATACCACAATGAATTAAACGACATGAGCCAAACTAGAACTGAATTTAATATGAATCATAATGCCCAAAGGCTCCAATGAAAATACCAAGACATTTCAAAAGGCCTGAAAGTCATTCAGCGGAAATTAACAAATATCACAAACACCTGAAGTCAAACGACCAAGTCAGAATAATGAGGGCCGAAGCCACGGCACGAAGCCGTATCACAATGAGGGCCGAAGCCACGGCATCCATCCGTATCACAATTAGGGCCGAAGCCACGGCATCCAGCCGTATCACAATTAGGGCCGAAGCCACGGCACGAAGCCGTATCACAATGAATGATAGTGTGCTGCCTTGAGTCGGCCAACACGATGATAGTAACACACGGATAGACACCGTCCTTGACAGTCCCAAATTAACACCTCGATTGCCTTAGAACGGCCAACCGACAACAATGATGCAGCGGATGATTCAATACCTCGATTGCCTAAAACGGTCAATCGACACCAATGATACCATGAATGAGTGAATACCTCGATTGCCTTAGAAAGGTCAATCGATAACAGTGATTTAGTGAATGATTGAACATTTCGATTTGCCTGAGAATGGCCAATCGATAACAATGATACGATGAATGAGTGAATACCTCAATTGCCTTAGAAAGGTCAATCGATAACAATGATATGAAGGATGCCTCGACACCTTTAATCGGTTACCGACGACGAAGGCGAGAGATGAATAAGCCAATGCCTTTAATCGACCTGTACAGTTTTAATGACAATCCAAACAGGAATAACAATGATCTCAACGATGTCTTTAATTGACATCTATATTAACAACAATCGATACATCGATACCGCGAACCGGCTATCGACAATGACATTAATAATGAGTATCACAATGCCTTGAATCGGCCGTTAACGAACAACAATAAACATTTGGCAAAATTGCCGGAAGGTATCGTATCGAACGATCTCTGGATATCAATGAATTCATGAAGAGACTAAGTCTCGGAATGATACAACACATTCATACACATACATGATGACATTAGCTCATTGACTAGTACAAGTATAAAACTTGCCTCAAACCAAAGGCGAGGAGGTACTCCCACGATCAACGTCCTTAATGAAATTACCGGCCGCTCGAACAACCTTAAACAACACAAAAACCAACAATTCTCTTAATACACGAATCAAGCATGATCACAACCAACTCAAAAGTCGATACAACAATACACGAAACTCATTAGGGCATTTAAACAAACGCGTTGTAAACAATCTCCAATTGTTTACAACCAAAACTCAATTACATCCGAAACCAACTCCCAATGAATGATTCAAACCCACAAAAACTCATGAATACTATCAATAATCCAATAGGAATACTTAGAACGATATTTCAACAACATTTGGTCGAAAACCCCCAAAATTCCAAAGTCAACCCGTAAGGGTTCTTGAACAATTCCTCAATTATTCACAAATTCCGAAAATTACACCAATGAATCCGTAGAAGTACATGTATCCAAGATAGATAGTCCATATCTAACATATTCCAACATAATATCGATTTACACGAAGAGATCGAAAGCAAAACACCCAAGATCCGAAATTCTAGATCCAAGAATCATTACCTTGCTTTGGAGTGATGAAACTGATTTAGATGATGATTAATCCAACTTAAGAGCTTGAAGATGATGCTAGATGATTGCAGCTCGAAAAGACCTTTCCGAATCGCCCGAGCTCGTCCGAAATGATTGAGAAATGAAGAAATGACGAAGGTTGGACCGAACTGTCCTATTTATACTGTCCCAGCTTAGCGCGCGAAAACTCCTGATGTTAGCGTGCGCTAACGCGTGTACCGGGTAGTCCAGTACCCCCTGACTGAATCGTTAGCGTGTGCTAAGTACCTTTGGTAGCGTGCGTTAACAGCCTGTTCTTAGCGTACGTTAACCTTATGTTAGCGTGCGCTACCTGATAGTTGATATCCAAAAATCCTCGAGTCCAGAACCTACTGTCCTCTGTTCTGAGCGCGCTAGCGTGCGCTACTCTGAAGTCTTAGCGTGCGTTACCAGCGTAGTTAGCGTACACTACTTACCACTCGTAGCGTGCGCTACGAATTTCCCAAATCAGCCCAGTACCTTCTGGACTGTCTGCCTCACTTGCGCTAGCGTGCGCTAATACTGAATCATTGCGTGCGTTACATGCACCTCATTAGCGCGCGCTAACTACAACGTGTAGCGTGCGCTACCTCTCAAACTGAAAATCAAAACATGATGATGATGATGACAATAATCTCGGCTCGATCTCAAACAGTGATGATCCCAAAATACGCCGAATGGTGAACATAGTTGACTGAATATGAATGATGAATGATTATTACTGAATGAAAAAAAATTCTAAGTGACAGATACTGAATGATAATAAATGAATTCACAACCGGGTATTACATAGCAGACCTAATCATGGTAGATTTACCAAGAGATGATGTCATCTTGGGTATTGACTGGATGGATCGTCACGATGCCATCATTAGTGTCCGTAAGCGTATGGTCACTATCATTTCAGACGATGGGGTCGAATGTGTATTTCAGGGAGGTAATCCTAGTTGTTCCGGGAGAGTCATCAACGTGATGAAAGAATTGAAATTACTCAATCAGGGGTGTGTCGGTTATTGGTGTTATATGACCAAGACCGAGAAATCATCAATCATGTTGGAGGATATTCCGGTAGTGAGAGAATATGCCGATGTATTTCTATACGAGTTACCTAGTTTGCCTCCACAGTGAGATGTGGAATTCACGATTGAGTTGGAGCCTGGTACGTCCCCAATATCAAAGGCACCGTACCGGATGGCCCCGACCAAAATGCAGGAGTGGAAGAATCAATTAGAGGAATTGACCGAGAAGGGTTATATTCGACCGAGTGCGTCCCCGTGGGGAGCACCAGTGTTATTTGTCAAGAAGAAGGATGGTTCGTTTTGCTTGTGTATTGATTACCAGGAATTGAACTGGGTGATGATCAAGAATAAATATCCTCTACCCCGTATCGATGATCTTTTAGATCAACTCCAGGGAGCTTCAGTATTTTCCAAGATCGACTTAAGATCTAGATATCATCAGTTGTGAATTCGAGAGTTGGATATCGCAAGGACGGAGTTCCAAACACGCTATGGTCATTATGAGTTTCTGGTAATGCCGTTTGGGTTAACTAATGCACCTACAGTTTTCATGGAGTTAATGAATCGGGTTTTCATCGACTATTTAGATCTGTTCGTGGTTGTCTTTATTGATGACATTTTAATTTATTCTCATGACCGGGAGGAGCACGAGTTTCACCTTCATCAGGTTCTCGACGTGTTGATACAGGAGAAACTTTATGACAAGTTTTCCAAATGTGAGTTCTGGATGTCTGAAGTGACGTTTCTCGGACATGTAATTTCATCAGACGGAGTTCGTGTCGACCCTCAGAAGACGGAGGCTATCCGAGATTGGCAACCTCCGAAGAATGTTAAGGAAATCTGAAGTTTTCTCGGATTAGCTGGTTATTATCGGCGATTTGTGGAAGGATTTTCAAAAATCGCTCAACCCATGACGAACCTTTTAAGGAAGGATAATAAATACAAGTGGTCCGACGCGTGCCAACAAAGTTTTGAGGAATTCAAGAGCCGGTTAATTTCAGCACCTGTCCTTTCTTTTCCACAATGGATGGAAGGATTTGTGGTTTATAGTGATGCATCCGGACAGGGTCTCGGATGTGTACTAATGCAGAACGGGAAAGTTATTGCTTATGCTTCACGGCAATTGAGACCTTACGAGGTTAATGTAATACCCGGTTGTAATTCATTCATTTTCATTCAGTAATTATCAGTCTGTAATTGTCACTCAGTATTTCTCACTCGTTAATAATCACTCATCATTCTTGATTCATTCATTTGTGTTCACTGTTGGCTTGTTGTAATCGTATATCAGTTACCGATCGGCATGTCATCTCCGTTTAGAGATCGACGGGAGTATTGTTGTTTTCATCGTGATTGGTAGTCGTATACTGGGGGCTTCATCGGTGGCTTGTTTTAGACTTATTCATTTTTACATTCGTATGTTATGTCGGATCATTCATCAGTCGTAGCGAGGAATCGGAGTTATCGAAATTTTCAACTTGGCCAGCATCGAGTTACGGCCGTAAGGACTTTGGGTTACGGCCGTAACAAGGGTTCGTGTTTTCAGGCCATTTGGACGAAAGGGACTTACGGCCGTAAGGTCCTGTGGTACGGCCGTAAGTCGAGCAGGTACGGCCGTAAGGTCGGATTACGGCCAGACGCTGCGTCAGCAGCTACCGAGACATTTTTGGCCGAAGGTGAGTTACGGACGTAAGGAAGGTGAGATACGGCCGTAAGTGGTGTTCGTGAATTTTGGGTGTTGTCGACCAAGGGTGACTTACGGCCGTAAGGGTTGCGGCATACGGCCGTAAGTCGAGGAAGGTACGGCCGTAAGGCTTGGCGATACTGGCCGTGACGCGGCAGTGTGTACCGGGTCGTTGACGAAGAGGGCTTACGCCGTAAGTTTGGCCGGATACGGCGTATCATCCGAGTTACGGCCGTAAGGTGTGCGGTTACGGCCGTAAGGGTGTCGACGGATGTTTTTGACGAAGGCGGGTTACGCCGTAATCAGATCGATTACTGGCCGTAAGTCTGCCGGCGAGCTTTGGACGAAGCCGAGTTACGGCCGCATGAGTTGGCGATTACGGCCGTAGGGCCGTTGACTTGGAAAGTTACGGCCGTAAGAGGGCCGAGTTACGGCCGTAACTTCCGGCAGATTTAATGACTTGGCCGGGTCATTTCTCCTCACTTCTTCTTTTTCCTTCTTCATCCGAGAGAGAGGGTTGAGAGAGAGATTTTATCATCATCAATCACTTGAGTGTGTAATCTTCATCATCTTCATTCCTTTGAGAAGCTTGGATACTGCTTTTAACTCGTGTTCTTCGGATCGTAGTGGTTGGATCTTCAAGAGGTAATTTCTTCAACACCTTGGATTTCGATTTTGTGTTGAGTTATGATGTTTCGACGTTATAATCATGTTATATGAAGGGATATGTATATGATTATGAGTTTGTATAAGGATTCATTGGATTATTGAGAGATTTATTCAAGAACACTTTGAATATCGAGTCGATTTGGAGATTTCCGATTAATTGTTGTTATAATCACGTTTTGGATATTCATAACGGATTATTGATCGTATTGGAGATGTTTTGTTGTTTTGAAACACTTCTTGGGGATTTGAAATTGGTATTATTGAGGTTTAGTGGTAATCAATCAAAGTTGGCCTCAAAGTGTTCGATATAATGCCCCAATGAACTTGGTTTAATCGTATCGACGTCTTGAGTTCGTTATATTCGTGTTTAATTCGTTATTGATCGGATTGTTGGCAATTGTATTGAATTAAGGTTGTTCGAGCGACCGGTATCTTGGTTAGGACGTTGTTCGTGGACGGACATTCTTCATCGTTGTTGAGTAAGTTAATTCTTACTCGGTTAAAAGGATATTCATACCTTTTGTTGTTGATCATTCATAATCATAACTCATTCATCATTGTATTAATCATATTAAAACTTGTTATTGTCAATTAATCACTTCAGTCATAAGGAACGACGGTTCCAATCTTTTCGTTGAGCTATCATTCATTTCATTATTACTCTCATCTCGGTGAGTCATTCTTGGCCTTGTCTAATTATTGTTCATTGATATTCATTATGGTCATTCTCGTTCATATGACCTTCTGGGTTCATATTGCTTGGCCGGGTGTGGCTGTGTGGAATTTTTAGTCGGGCACACGATGGTTATTGTATTGGGTTCACCGATACATTAGACCGTGCACACGGGTCATATTGTCTCGTGAGACTAATTAGGTACACGGACGGATGTTGTACACTTGCACGAGAACACTACGGGCGTACTATGGTACTCCTCTTGGCGTAATTCATAATTAAGATATTTCATAACTTCGATATAATCATGATTGTGTACTTTCAACCCTTGAGGATTGTTGTTCATTTAATCGACCCGTTTGGGGATTTTGTTTTTCGTGTCATGGCAAGGCAAACGCACGGAATAGCATGTTGATGTCGAGGAGTCCTAGTGATACTAGTAGGGGCCCCGATCTTTCAGCTTATTCATGTTATTGTCTTTTATTTTTCCGCTGAGACTTTCACTTGAATACTCCGTTTCATTCGGTGTTGTGTATTTTATCTTCATATAAAATACACTAGTATTCGTATTGTCTGGTGTGTTGTAACTAAACTCCTCATCGGAGTAATTATTGTTGTAATGTAGTTCGGTACTACATTTATCTTGTGTAATTCATTCATTCTCATTTGCCTGGTGGGTCCCAGTTGGGGATCTACGGCACTGTAATATCCGCCTAGTTTGGGGTGTTACAGAGTTGGTATCGGAGCGTGGTTTTGAATAATACCTTCCGAGTCATGTCTTATTTGAAATCATCGTCATCAGACTAGTATCATTGGACTTTCGCGTCACGTGTGACCTGTGCAAATGCCGAGCCAATCAGACCGGAAGAACTGTAAGATTTCTAACGCCATGGTATAATTTCTGGCAATAGTCATTCATTCATCATTCATCAATTAACAATCCTCAAACATCATCATTCATTGTAATTAGGACAATCATGTTAACTCATTAATCACTCAATTCATTTCATTACTCAGTTGTCAATCTGGAAGATCATATTATCAATCTTGTTAAGTTATTCAAGATAATCATTTCAAGAATTTCATCAGATAATCATGTAACTTCAGTAAATCATTCATATAATCACTAAGTTAGAGCATGTATACTCATTTTCATCATCTCATGACAAAATCATAACGTGTTAATCATGCGGGAAATATAATCATTATGCGACCTTCCTACTTCAGTATGGAGAGAGCTGTCAGGGGATGCACGGGGAGAGGCCGCGGTGCGGACCGAAACTCGAGAAATAAACACTCGCTGCCGGGAAATCGTGCCCAGGACTCGGCTCGATCAGAAGATATTCGGGTTGATCCACTCACTTTTATGCAGGCCATGATGACCCATGTGCAGTTGCTCAATCATCATTGCGCCACTCTGACCGGATTAATCGAGAGAACTCTCCCGTATGAGCCAGCTGCTAAGGAAAGTGCTGAACAACAACCTTCATTTGTCAGCAAGAAATCAACGAAGCGTAATCAATCCGAAGGCGGTCAGTCAACCTTCAAGAAGCCTCGTGTGAGTCCTATCGTTTCTGAGCGACCTCCTACGGCGCATAATCGTGCGGGATCTCAGTCACGAGCGGTCAATTCAGCCATCACCTGTTATAACTGTGGGGATCTTGGTCATGTCAGCACCAAGTGTCCGAGGCAGTCTGTCACGTGCTATAATTGTGGGAATTTTGGACATAAGGCCCGTTTTTGCCGAAAGGACTCCAAGTCGGCTCCGGCGGCACCTCAGGCCCCGAAGCAACCAGCGTTTCAGAATCAGACTGCCTTGTCATCGTCGTTTAAGGCAGTGGAAGCAAATAGAGTTGGAGCCCGTATTTATCAGACGGGAGCGCCCGGTTCGGGGACCAGCAAGTCCCAGATTCATATGATGAGGAGGATCGACGATCCGGTGGTCCGAACGATTTCAGGTATACTCGTAATTTTATTTCAACTTGTGTGTACCTTTTGATGCTGGTACACCGCATTCATTCATTTTCGAATCATGCTTGAATAGACTTATTTCGGGATAGTCCTACTTAATGACCGCGATTGGTTGATGGATCTAATCGTGGTGAATTTATCTTAGGACGATGGAATTTTCTGTATTAGTTGGTTTAACCGTCTTGATTCTATCTTCAGTGTTTTTTAGCGTTTGGTCGCTATCTTTCCGTCGTTGGTTGTCGAATGTATGCTTCAAGGAAGTAATCCCCGTTGTTCCAGAAGAAGTATTATTATGACGTAAGCAGAGCAATTCCGCGATCGAACTATTCAATCATTCATTGTATCATTTCCATCGATTGGCTTTTCTAAGACAATCGAGTCATTCAATCATTCATTGTATCATTTTCATCGATTGGCCTTTCTAAGGCAATCGAGTCATTCAATCATTCATTGTATCATTTTCATCGATTGGCCTTTCTAAGGCAATCGAGTTATTCAATCATTCATTGTATCATTTTCATCGATTGACCTTTCTAGGGCAATCGAGTTATTCAAACATTCATTATATCATCTTCATCAATTGGCCTTTCTAAGGCAAGCGAGTTGTTCAATCAGTATTGGTATATCTTTTTATCGATTGACCATTCTAGGGCAATCGAAATGTTCAATCATTCGTGGTATCATTGTCATCGATTGACGAAGTATTTCCAGACGAGTTATCTGGTTGCCTTCACATAGAGTAGGGGAATTCAGGAGTGAGTTGGAGCCGGTACGTCCCCTTTATTGAAGGCACTGTATCGGATGGCCCTGACCAGAATGTAGGAGTTGAAGATTCAACTTGAGGAGTAGTTCGAGAAAGGTTATCTCCGACCGATTACGTCCCCGTGGGGAGCACCAGTGCTGTTTGTCAAGAAGAATGATAGTTCTTTTCGCTGGTGTATCGATTACCAGGAGTTGAACAGGGTGATGATCAAGAGTAGTATCCTTTACCCCGTATTGATAATCTTTTAGATCAACTTCTGGGAGCCTTAGTATTTCCCAGGATCGACTTAAGATCTGGATATCACCAGTTGCGGATTCGAAAGTCGGATATCGCGAGGGCAGTGTTTCATACACGCTATGGTCATTATGAGTTCGTAGTTATGCCGTTCGGGCTAACTATTACACCTGTGGTATTCATGGAATTGATGAATCGGGTTTTCATCGACTTTTTGGATCAGTTTGTTGTTGTCTTCATCGACGATATTTTGATTTATTCTCGTAGCCGAGAGGATCACGAGGTTCATCTTCATCAGGTTCTCGACGTGTTGAGACGAGAGCAACTTTTTGGAAAGTTTTCCAAGTGCGAGTTCTGGATGTCAGTGACTTTTCTCGGACATGTAATTTCATCGAGACGGAGTTCGTGTCGACCCTCAGAAGACGGAGGCTATTCGAGATTGGTTACCTCCGAAGAATGTTAAGGAAATTCGGAGTTTCCTCGGATTAGCGGGTTATTATCGGCGATTTGTGGAAGGATTTTCCAAAATTGCTCAACCATTGACGAACCTTTTGCGAAAGGATAAGAAATACACGTGGTCCGACGCGTGTCGTGATTTTGAGGAACTCAAGAGCCGGTTAATGACAAGACTGTACTTTCCTTGCCGCAGGGGACGGAGGATTTGTGGTTTATAGTGATGCGTCGGGCGGGGTCTCGGATGTGTGCTCATGCGTAACGGAAAGGTTATTGCTTATGCTTCACGGCAATTGAGACCTTACGAGGTTAATTATCCGACCCACGACACGGAGCTAGCGTAGTGGTGTTCGCTTTGAAAATATGGCGTCATTATCTTTATGGCGTTACATCGATATTCAACGATCATAAGAGTTTAAAGAATATATTAACTCAGAAGGAGTTAAATATGCGACAGAGACGGTGGTTAGAATTAATCAAAGATTACGATATCGAGATCCTTTACCACCCGGGCAAGGCGAACGTTGTCGCCGACGCCTTGAGTCGCAAGTCCGTTCGGGAGCAGATGCTTGCTCGTCTAACAGTTCAGAAGGAACTTCAGCAGGAATTCCTTAGACCCGAGATCGAGGTCTGGCTTCAGCAAGTTCAGGGACAGCCTTGTATGTTAGAGATTTCATCGTCACTCGAGGAGGTAATCAGAGAGAATCAGAGTTCAGACCCTTCATTGTTGCGCATCCGTGAGGATGTGGCTCAGGGGAAAGCCCCTGGATTCGTGGTCCACGAGGATGGACTTTTGAGATTTAAGAATCGGTTGTGCGTACCGGCGAATGACGAATTGAAAAACTCGATTTTGAGAGAAGCTCATGCTACCCCTTATTCTGTTCATCCGGGGTCCAGCAAGATGTACAAGGACTTGAAACAGAATTACTGGTGGAGTAATATGAAGCGAGTAGTCGCAGAATTTGTTTCGAGATGCTTTAACTGTCAACTAGTTAAGATTGTACATCGGCGATCGACGGGTATCTTGAAACCTCTCCCTATTCCGGAGTGGAAGTAGGAAGACATTTCTATGGACTTCATCACGAGTTTGCCGACGAGTCGTCGTGGCATGAATACGATCTGGGTGATTGTGGACCGCTTAACTAAATCAGCTCATTTCCTTGAGATCAAGGATACATGGGGTCCTGAGAGACTGGCTCGATTGTTCATCAAAGAGATAGTCGACTTCATGGTACTCCTAAGAGTATCGTTTCCGATCGTGACGGACGATTTGTGTCTCATTTTGGAAATCAGTTCATCGTGCTATGGGAACTCGGCTCAACCTCGCATCGCTTTTCATCCTCAGTCCGACGGGCAATCAGAGAGGACTATTCAGACATTAGAGGACATGTTGAGGGCATGCGTCCTCGATTGGAAGGACGATTGGGAAGCCCAACTACCATTGATCGAGTTCACGTATAATAATAGCTGACATGCTTCCATTAAGATGGCACCTTACGAGGCCTTGTACGGTCGTCGTTGTCAGTCTCCTTTGTGTTGGGATGACTTATCAGAATCAATCGGCACCGAGCCCGATATGCTTATAGCCGCCCGAGAGAAGGTAGCTTTAATCAGGAGTCGTATGTTGACAGCTCAGAGTCGACAGAAATCCTATGCAGATAATCGTCGTCGACCACTAGAGTTCGAGACGGGTGACCACGTTTTGGTCAAGGTATCCCCGAGTCGAGGTATTTTCCGTTTTGGGAAGAGGGGAAAGTTGAGTCCGAGATTCATTGGACCGTTTGAGATTTTGGATCGAGTGGGCGAGTTAGCTTATCGATTGGCTTTACCTCCGGCGTTGAGCCGAATTCATAACGTGTTTCATGTCTCTCAGTTACGGAAGTATGTTGCCGACCCGAGTCACATACTCCAGTTCGACGAAATCGAGATCGCCGACGATCATTCATATGAGGAACGTCCTATTCGAGTTTTAGAGCGGCGAATCAAACAGTTGAGGAATAAGACTATTCCTTTGGTTAAATTCAGTGGTTTAGACACGGAGTCGAAGAAGCTACCTGGGAAACCGAGGATAGTATGCGGGGGAGTTATCCCGAGTTGTTTGACCCTTAGTTTCGGGGACGAAACTCTTTTTAAGGGGGGGAGTATGTAATACCCGGTTGTAATTCATTCATTTTCATTCAGTAATTATCAGTCTGTAATTGTCACTCAGTATTTCTCACTCGTTAATAATCACTCATCATTCTTGATTCATTCATTTGTGTTCACTGTTGGCTTGTTGTAATCGTATATCAGTTACCGATCGGCATGTCATCTCCGTTTAGAGATCGACGGGAGTATTGTTGTTTTCATCGTGATTGGTAGTCTTATACTGGGGGCTTCATCGGTGGCTTGTTTTAGACTTATTCATTTTCACATTCGTATGTTATGTCGGATCATTCATCAGTCGTAGCGAGGAATCGGAGTTATCGGAATTTTCAACTTGGCGGCCGAGTTACGGCCGTAAGGACTTTGGGTTACGGCCGTAACAAGGGTTCGTGTTTTCGTGGCCATTTGGGCCGAAAGGGACTTACGGCCGTCAGTCTGTGGTACGGCCGTAAGTCGGCAGTGCGGCCGTAAATTGGCGATTCTGACGTCTGCGGCGTCGACAAGCTACCGAGTCATTTTTGGCCGAAGGTGAGTTACGGCCGTAAGGAAGGTGAGATACGGCCGTAAGTGGTGTTCGTGAATTTTGGGTGTTGTCGACCAAGGGTGACTTACGGCCGTAAGGGTTGCGGCATACGGCCGTAAGTCGAGGAAGGTACGGCCGTAAGGCTTGGCGATTCTGGCCGTCTGCGGCGCAGTGCACAGTCGTTTTCGGCGAAGAGGCTTACGCCGTAAGTTTGGCCGGATACGGCCGTATCATCCGAGTTACGGCCGTAAGGTGTGCGGTTCTGGCCGTAAGGGTGTCGACGGATGTTTTTGAAGGCGGGTTACGCCGTAACTTCAGATCGATTACGGCCGTAAGTCTGTCGGCGAGCTTTGACGAAGCGAGTTACGGCCGTCTGAGTTGGCGATTCTGGCCGTAGGGCCGTTGACTTGGAAAGTTACGGCCGTAAGAGGGCCGAGTTACGGCCGTAACTTCCGTAAGATTTAATGACTTGGCGGGTCATTTCTCCTCACTTCTTCTTTTTCCTTCTTCATCAGAGAGAGGGTTGAGAGAGAGATTTTATCATCATCAATCACTTGAGTGTGTAATCTTCATCATCTTCATTCCTTTGAGAAGCTTGGATACTCGTTTTAACTCGTGTTCTTCGGATCGTAGTGGTTGGATCTTCAAGAGGTAATTTCTTCAACACCTTGGATTTCGATTTTGTGTTGAGTTATGATGTTTTGGACGTTATAATCATGTTATATGAAGGGATATGTATATGATTATGAGTTTGTATAAGGATTCATTGGATTATTGAGAGATTTATTCAAGAACACTTTGAATATCGAGTTGGATTTGGGGATTTCCGATTAATTGTTGTTATAATCACGTTTTTGGATATTCGTAACGGATTATTGATCGTATTGGATATGTTTTGTTGTTTTGAAACACTTCTTGGGGATTTGAAATTGGTATTATTGAGGTTTAGTGGTAATCAATCAAAGTTGGCCTCAAAGTGTTCGATCTAATGCCCCAATGAACTTGGTTTAATCGTATCGACGTCTTGAGTTCGTTATATTCATGTTTAATTCGTTATTGATCGGATTGTTGGCAATTGTATTGAATTAAGGTTGTTCGAGCGACCGGTATCTTGGTTAGGACGTTGTTCGTGGACGGACATTCTTCATCGTTGTTGAGTAAGTTAATTCTTACTCGGTTAAAAGGATATTCATACCTTTTGTTGTTGATCATTCATAATCATAACTCATTCATCATTGTATTAATCATATTAAAACTTGTTATTGTCAATTAATCACTTCAGTCATAAGGAACGACGGTTCCAATCTTTTCGTTGAGCTATCATTCATTTCATTATTACTCTCATCTCGGTGAGTCATTCTTGGCCTTGTCTAATTATTGTTCATTGATATTCATTATGGTCATTCTCGTTCATATGACCTTCTCGGTTCATATTGCGTGGCCGGGTGTGGCTGTGTGGAATTTTTAGTCGGGCACACGATGGTTATTGTATTGGGTTCACCGATACATTAGACCGTGCACACGGGTCATATTGTCTCGTGAGACTAATTAGGTACACGGACGGATGTTGTACACTTGCACAGAACACTACGGGCGTACTATGGTACTCCTCTTGCGTAATTCATAATTAAGATATTTCATAACCCGAGATATAATCATGATTGTGTACTTTCAACCCTTGAGGATTGTTGTTACATTTAATCGACCCGTTTGGGGATTTTGTTTTTCAGGTCATGGCAAGGCAAACGCACGGGAATAGCATGTTGATGTCGAGGAGTCCTAGTGATACTAGTAGGGGGCCCCGATCTTTCAGTTATTCATGTTATTGTCTTTTATTTTTCCGCTGCAGACTTTCACTTGAATACTCCGTTTCATTCAGTGTTGTGTATTTTATCTTCATATAAAATACACTAGTATTCGGTATTGTCCTGGTGTGTTGGAACTAAACTCCTCATCGGAGTAATTATTGTTGTAATGTAGTTCGGTACTACATTTATCTTGTGTAATTCATTCATTCTCATTTGCATGGTGGGTCCCAGTTGGGGATCTACGGCACTGTAATATCCGCCTAGTTTGGGGTGTTACAGTTAATTATCCGACCCACGGCCTGGAGGTAGCAGCAGTGGTATTCGCATTAAAGATTTGGCGTCATTATCTTTATGGCGTTACCTGTCAGATATTCACCGATCATAAGAGTTTAAAGTATATATTTACTCTGAAGGAGTTAAATATGCGACAAAGACGGTGGTTGGAACTAATCAAAGATTATGATATTGAGATACTTTACCACCCGGGCAAGGTGAACGTTGTCGCCGACGCCTTGAGTCATAAGTCCGTTCAGGAGCAGATGCTTGCTCGATTAACAGTTCAGAAGGAACATCAGCAGGAATTTTTGAGACCCGAGATCGAGGTCTGATTACAGCGAGTACAAGGGCAACTTTATACGTTAGAGATTTCATCGCCACTTGAGGAGGCGATAAAGAAGAATCAGGGTTCGGACCGATTTTTGTTACGCATTCGGGATGATGTGACCCAGGGTAAAGCCCCTGGATTTGTGGTCCACGAGGATGGACTTTTGCGATTTAAGAATCGGTTATGCGTACTAGAGAATGACGAGTTGAAAAACTCAATTTTGAGAGAAGCTCATGCTACCCCATATTCCATTCATCCGGGGTCTAGGAAGATGTACAACGATTTGAAACAAAATTACTGGTGGAGTAATATGAAGCAAGAAGTCGCGGAATTGTTTCAAGATGCTTAACATGTCAGCAAGTCAAGATAGAACATCAGCAACTGGCGGGTATGGTAAAACCGCTCCCTATTCCAGAATGGAAGTGGGAAGATATTTCGATGGACTTCATCACGAGTTTGCCGACGAGTCATCGTGGCCTGAATACAATTTGGGTAATTGTGGACCGCTTAACTATATCAGATCATTTCCTTGAGATTAAGGATACGTGGGGTCCCGAGAGACTTGCCCAGTTGTTCATCAGAGAGATAGTGAGACTGCACGATACTCCTAAAAGTATCGTTTCCGATCGTGACGGACGATTCGTGTCACATTTTTGGAAATCAGTTCATCGTGCTATGGGAACTCAGCTTAATCTCAACATAGCTTTTCATCCTCATTCTGACGGACAATCAGAGAGGACTATTCAGACACTAGAGGACATGTTGTGGGCATGCGTCCTCGATTGGAAAGATGATTGGGAAGCCCAACTACTATTGATTGAGTTCACGTACAATAATAGGTGGCATGCTTCGATTAAGATGGCACCTTACGAGGCCTTATACGGTCGTCATTGTCGATCTCCTTTATGTTGGTATGACTTAGAATCAATCGACAACGAGCCCGATATGCTTATAGCCGCCCGTGAGAAGGTAGCTTTGATCAAAAGTCGTTTGTTGACCGCTCAGAGTCGGCAGAAATCATACGCAGATATTCGTCGTCAACCTTTAGAGTTCGAGACAGGTGACCACGTTTTGGTCAAGGTATCCCCGAGTCGAGGTATCTTTCGTTTCGGGAAATGAGGGAAGTTGTGTCCGATATTCATTGGACCGTTTGAGATTTTGGATCGAGTAGGCGAGCTAGCTTATCGATTGGCCTTACCTCCGGCGTTGAGCCGAATTTATAATGTGTTTCACATCTCTCATTTGCGGAAGTATGTTGGCAACCCGAGTCACATACTTCAGTTCGACGAAATTGAGATCGCTGATGATCATTCATATGAGGACCGTCCTATACGAGTTTTAAAGCGACGAATCAAACAGTTGAGTAACAAGATGATTCATTTGGTCAAAATTTAGCGGTCTAGACATGGAGTCGAAGAGGCTACTTGGGAAACCGAGGATAGTATACGGGAGATTTATCCCGAGTTGTTTGACCCTTAGTTTCGGGGACGAAACACTTTTAAGGGGGGTGTATGTAATACCCGGTTGTAATTCGGTCATTATCATTCAGTATTTATCATTCAGTAATTGTCACTCAGTAATTATTCACTCATTAATGATCATTCATCGTTCATATTCATTCATTGTATTCACCAATCAGAGTATCTGTATCGTATATCGGTTAATATTCGTCTTTCTACCTGGTTGGAGGATCGAGCCGTGGTAATCATCTTTGTATTCGTCGTATTATGCTGTGTGAGAGGAGTAGCGCACGCTACATATTCTCTTTAGTGCGCGCTAAATTGAGTACGAGTAGCGCACGCTACCTCTCATCATCAGCGCAAGCCAGCATGGTTCAGGCAGATAGTACAGAAGGTACTGGACTGTAGTTGAGTTGTAGTAGCGCACGCTACGAATGGTAAGTAGCGCGCGCTAGTGAGTTCGGATAGCGCACGCTATGCTAGCAGTATAGCGCGCACTAAGGTCGATCAGGCAGAGTCCAGTGGGTACTGGACTGATTTGGAATAATTCATAGCATACGCTATGAAAGTATATTAGCGTACGCTAATGGTGTAGTAGCGCACGCTGAATTTTGAGTGTAGCGCACGCTATCACGAGTAGATCAGAGAACAGGAGGTTCTGGACTTCAGTACTGGGCATCAGATATTCTGTTAGCGCACGCTAACATTGTGGGGTTAACGCACGTTAGCGAGGCAGTCAGTAGGCACTGTACTGTATGGACAACCCGTTAGTGCACGCTACATATCAGGTCATAGCGTGTGCTAAACTAGAACAGTATAAATAGGACAGTCAGCCCATAGCTTCATCATTTTCATTTCCCTCTTCACTCTTTCGACGATTTCGGGCATTTTTGGATGATTCGGGGAGATCCTTTCGAGCTGAATCCATCTAATATCATCTTCAAGCTTATCATTCGGATTAATAATCATTTCATCATCTCCATCACATCAAATCAAGGTAATAACTTCTTGGATCTTGTATTTCAGATTTTTGGGTTTTTCCTTCCGATTTCTTCATGTAAGCTTGCATTGTTGTTATAATATATAAGATATGGATTATCTACCTTGGATAAATGTATTCCTACATAATTTATTGGTGTATATTTCGGATTTCATGAATATTGGGGTTAATTCAAGAACACTTTTTGGTTGACTTTGATATTTTTGGGGGTTTTCGATTAGATTGTTGTCGTTAACTCGAGTTGTGGATTCCTATGGGATTATCGATATCGTTGAAGGTGTTTTGTTGGTTTGAAATACTCATTTTGGAGTTTCGTTTCGATATATTCGGGATTGGATATTATCAAAGGATGTATGTTTGCTAAGTATTCGTTAGAATGCCTCAATGAGTTTGGATATTGTTGTATCGACATTTGAGTTGGTTATAATCGTGTTTGATAGGTATATTGAGCGTTTGTTGGAAATCATGTCATTCAAGGTTGTCCGAGCGACCGACATCCCTTTAAGGACGTTGTTCGAGGAAGGACATTCTTCACCGGTGTTGAGTAAGTTAATTCTTATTCGGTTAAAAGGATATTCATTCCTTTCGTTGTTGTTCATTCAGAATCATAATGCATTCATAATGTATTAACCATATTTGAGACTTGTAATTGTTAATTAATCACTTCATTCACGAGGAACGACGGTTCCAATCATTTCATTGAGCTATCATTCATTTCACTATCATTCATCTCGGTGAGTCATTCTTGACTTTGTCGGATTGTTATTCATTATTATTCTTCATGGTCATTTCTTGTCCATATGATCTTCTGGGTTCATATTGCGTGGCTGGGTGGGGATGCGTGGAATTTTTAGTCAGGCACGTGATAGTCATGTGATTGGGTTCACCGACACAATAGACTATGCACACGGTAACGTACCTCCGTGAGCCTAATCAGGTATAAGGGTGGGTCTTTATGGACACTCGTCTTGTGCACTTGCACATACCATTACGAGCGTACTATGATGCCCTCTTCAGCTTAATTTCATAATTGAGTTATATCATGATTGTGTTTATTCAACTCTTGAGGATTGTTGTTCTGTGTAACTGACCCCGTTGGGGGGTGTTGTTTTCCGGTCATGGCAAGGCTAAGGCACGGGAAGAGAACGTTAACGGCTAGGAGTCCCAGTGATACTAGTAGGGGGCTCCAGTCCTTTCAGTCATTCATGTTTTCTTCATTTTATTTCCGCCGCAGATTTCCGTTTGGATGTTCATTTTCATTCACTGTTGTATATTTTATCTTCATATAAAATATACTTGTATTCTATATTTTCCTGGGTGTGTTGTACTTGAAACTCCTCACCGGTGTAATTAATGATATATTGTGGTTCAGTACTACAATTATATCACTTAATTCATTAATTTTCATTCGCCTAGTGGGACCCGGTCGGGGGCCACGGCACTATAATATTCGCATAGTTTGGGGTGTTACACCTGGTGTATTAGCGTATGCTATGAATACATCGTAGCGTGCGCTAATGTGGCTGTACTTAGATATTTTCAGCTACTTTTGTCCAACGTGTCGACATGCAGAATACGAACATACGGCATAACAAATATGTATACTCAATAAATTGTATTCTCAAATGTAATTGTCGACCAATTACGACATTTATACCAATACTGACATCCGAGTCCTTCATTTATTTTATCCATACTGTACAGATTCCACGCTGTACAACATAACTCAGATAAAACAATATTAAACAACAGTAGTAGAAATTTCGGATATTACACTCTCCATGTCAAAGACCACGTCATACAAGTCTTCACACAAACTTACCGCCCAGTTAAGTTTCATCGACTTGCGAATGATATTTGAGCTATAAACCTTTCCAGTGCCGACCCCCTTATCCAATAAGGAGTGGAACGTTTTGCTCTCAAATACACGGACTAGTTTCTATATGTATATATTTACGAGTTAGGAATGCCAGTAACTACCAGTAAATAAATAAACATTCATTAGCTATATAATAATGATTTACATAATTACAAGTACAATGCCCTCACTCAACATCCTCTAAGTGACATTGGAGGGCATACTCCTAACAATCTTCGACTTGCACTCAATGACACACACTATGGTATCTAATACCCATGTTCTCTAGATGACGCTGTAAGATAATATGAGAAAGTGGCTTGGTCAGTGGATCAGCGACGTAGTCGGCTGACTCTACTCTATGCAGCACAATGTATCTCTTTGCGAACAAATTCTCTTACGAGATGATACTCTCTCTCAATATGATTGGTACTATTATGAAATGATAATACATCGTCCCAGATAGGAATCAAATGAAACGTCCCTTCGCGGACCTTGCTTCCAACTTTTCCACCTTAGTCTCCTTGACATAGGCGGGACATCCACAAATCCTAATGTAATTAAGACTTGGTTTCCTGCCCCCCAACATCTCATGTGGAGTTTTAGGAACGGATTTGGAAGGACATCTGTTCAAGATATAAGCGGCAGTCAGGAGTACATACCCCCATAGGTAAATCGGTAAGTCAGTATAGCCTAGCATGGAACGGACCATGTCCAACAAGGTGTGGTTCCTTCTTTCTGACACACCATTTAACTGAGGAGTTCCTAGAGGTGTTAGTTGTGATACTATTCCATATTCATTAAAGAACTCGTCAAACTCCGTACTCATATACTCTCCACCTCGATCCGACCGAAGTGCTTTGATATAATTTCCAGTTTGTTTCTCGACTAAGGCCTTAAATTCCTGGAATTTCTCAAAGGCCTCGGATTTATATTTCATCAAGTATACATAACCATACCTAGTATGATTTTCTGTAAACGTAATGAAATGCTGAAATCCATCACGTGTTGCTTCCAAAGCACCACATACGTCGGTATTGATTAATCCCAGTTTATCAGCAGCTCTTTCAAAAGTCCCTGTAAAGGGGGACTTAGTCATTTTGGGATTCGGTGCCTTAATCGAAGGCCGCAGCGGAAGCGGTAAAACGAAGATTAATTCAATCTGAATCCCTACGTGGATCGATCGAGCTACGTATATACGAATATATAAACGAAAACACAAGAGATGTAAGAAACTCACCCTTGTAGTCCGTTGATTAAATGGATTCCTTCTCTTGAGCTATTCCCCTAGCTCTAAACGAATTCCCTATGATCCAAAGCGCTCCAAGCACTCGAATGATCCAACGTCGAAAATACAATGCCTCTACTTGCCACGCGTCGGAGAAACGACCAGAATGACGATCACCTTGCTATCCTCCGAGGATACGGCTAGAGCTAAGTGATGAAGCTTCCAATATGAAATTATAACACTCTAAGTGTATAACTCACAATATATCTTTGAATTTTTGATTTTTCTCTAAGAAATACCAAGAACAAAAATGAAGAAAATGAAGAAGAATACTAGAGAATTATGAAAATGAACTCAAAGTTCTTTCTCTATCTGTTTCTCTCAATCAACCATATGATTGATCAAGTGAGTGATATGAAGTCTTCCTTCCTTTATTTAATTCCTTTTCACATGATACAACTCATCACATGAGTGATCAACCCCACCATGAAATTGATATCATAAACCCAATGTCTTTATCACTCAATAAAGAATGAAACCAAAGACAAAGTGAAGGTGGGTGGAAAAAGAGGGGGCGGCTATGTGGATGAATCAGACGAGTTCAGTTCGTTTCGGACTCCCGTGAGTCCAAACAGATAAACTCTGATTCCATTCCGATCTATTTATATCGATTAATTAATCTAATTAATTTTATCAAATCAATTACATTATGACATAATTAATTTCTCCAAGAAATAATTATATCCATAAATTAAATTAATCACCCAGTAATTTATTTAATTCATTAGGCTGTAAATTAATTTATCCAATAAATCAATTTAAACATCCAATGTCCCAAATTTAGATATCCAATATCTAATATTCATAATGAGAGAATTAAGCTTGATTCATTCCGTCGTCAATCCTAACGCGCGACTCGGTACGTCCGTCTCAGTCAGCAATGGGAGGAACCAAAGAGTAGTAGCACCACCTAGCAAGCCTTGCGGCCCACACCGTACCCCAACTAAGAACGAATGATTTTGTGATCATTCAAGAACCATTCTGTCGTGAATAACGGTATACATATAAACCCTTCTTTCACATGTCCCGATCAAGTTATAGGGTCACAGTCAGTCAAAGCCTATCTGTACTTGACGCTATGCATGCGTTAATGCAAATTGAGATCATCGAGCTCTTGTGTATCCAATACATCTAGCTCCAATGCTTTGGGCAAAAACTTATGATCTCATCTACCAATAATCGCATAGGACATATAACTCGTTCACTAACAGGAGAAAGAATTCTATCTTGGTATTCAGTAGGACCTGCTACTTGCCCATCAAGATGCACGTCGAGGTTGACCCCTGCCTTCCGGTTTACAGGTTTGAACTACTCTAATAAAAATCTTGACGTCACAAGCACATCCCTACTAAATCCTCAAGTCGAAGGTTCACGAATACCTATCACAACCTTTCGATTCTGTTATTGACTGTCCCAGAGTGAAATCCATGTGATGAATCGAGGGTGAGTCGGTTCGAGTATACTAATCCAATTAGTATACCTATAACGTGTGCTCCCACTAACCATTAGGGTTCGACAGACACTCTCCATGTCAAAGACCACGTCATACAAGTCTTCACATAAACTTAACGCCCAGTCAAGTTTCATCGACTTGCGAACGATTAAGTATTTGAGCTATAAACCTTTCCAGGGCCGACCTCCTTATCCAATAAGGAGGGGAACATTTTGCTCTCAAATACACGGACTATTTTCTATATATATATTTACGAGTTAGGAATGCCAGTAACTATCAGTAAATAAATAAACATTCATTTGCCATATGATAATGATTTACATAATTACAAGTACAATGCCCTCACTCAACATCCTCTGAGTGGCATTCGAGGGCATACTCCTAACATAATATCCTTGAGCGGATTGGGGGTGTTACATAAATGGAATCGGAGAGCTTTAGTTGTGGAAACCTAGGCTGTCGGGTTTAGTGGTGTTTGTTGAGTTTTGTCTCGTCGAATTTTGCCTGACTGAGTCGTGTCGCGACGCGGTGTCTGAGTTTGTTGGTCGTGATTAGTATCATGGGGCGATCATCACCTTCATGCGACCTGTGGATGTAAGTCTCCCTTCTTTGTGTTGTGCCTCGTGTGGCACGAGTTAACTGGTATAATTATGTGTTAAGTGATGGAATCTTTATGCATATTCTCGGTTTCGTGATGCATTTATGTGGCTCTCATATTTAGTTTATACGAGGAGTGTTGTCGTTATTTATGTTCTTTTATCGTTTATTTAGGTGAAGGAGAGGTGTTGTCTTGTTTTTTAACGAGTTGACGCGTGTATTATGATATATGTAAGTGAATGTCGATGCGTGTGAGTTTTGGGCATTCTGGTCTATTAGATTTTTGAAAACTTTGAGTATCTTAGAAAATAAAATTCGAGACGTACTTTTAAATGGATTGTATTCTCGAGGCGCCTACTAACACAACTATCTGTTTCAAAATTCTTCTACTTTGAGGACCAAATTTTTTTTTGATATTCCAGTAATTTTGGAAATGCATTTGCTTAGACCCAAGGTCGAATATTTCTGAAAGTTTTTCACTAAAAGAAAAGTATCCTCATTTTTATCAAACGCAAGATGGTTTTCAAAGTCTCGATAATGGTGTTTGTACTACTTTTTGAAAGGTGATACTCAAGATCAACTAGTGTTTCCAAAATCAATTTTTTTCAAAGGTGGTTTTCATTTTTAAAACCTATCGTTCCTGGTTGTGGTCTGGGAATGTTTGTATGATGTTCGCACTTCCGTTAGGGTGTTAACCCACATGTTGTGATTAAATTGGTGGTGTGAGCATTGAGTCGTTCGCCACACACTTGTTGTGTTAGCCCTCTGTGAGAGGTGTGATGTTGATCTCTAATGTTGTCATTTCATGGAGAATTGTGTGTTGTCGCACATGTGCAAGCTCTTAAAGCTTGGGTTTGTACGTTTGTGTACATCTGTGATTGTTTCATAATGTTTTGTGATTGTGTGCTGGTTATCATTCGGGCCGTTGAAATTGCCGAACGTATACCGTCGTTGCTATGATTCTGTGTATGTGGGATACCTTACATTGATATGTTGGGTGGAATTGGCATCTCCTGTATGTTGTTTTGCGATGTTATATTCCATTGTTCGTAGCAGTTGTATTTTCGGTATGCCGAGGCGCTTCGACTATAATGTGCTGGGCATGTACGTGCAAATTGTCTTTCCACGCCAGTAGCAGATTGCAAGTGTGGACTCGAGGGACACAGACCAGTTTTGCGAATTGGTTACCGAGACTTCCGTAGTTCGCACTTCAGCACAGATATCAGGATCGGCTTTGAGAGGCCCATGGGAGATGTTTCTGTCGGTTGCTTTTGTGAGTTGTGGGGACAACATTTCTCTTATAAGAGGTCGAATGTAATGCCCGTATTATTTTTGACTTGTGCAGTTTCTCTCTCTCAATTCTATCGACTTGCTCGTGTTCGTTGATACTTTTTGAACTTGTTTGGTATCTCGGTTTTCATCGTTCGAACGGGTTGTGACCTTGTTTTGGATAAATCTGTTTATCGTCGTGACTTTTCCGAGTTTGGTTTGATTCTTGTGAACCTTGTTCGAAAGTAACATCTTTTAATTTCTACCAGCTCTTTTAATGTCTTGATTTGAAGTGTGAACTTCGTAGTCATTATTCGACTATTGTCATTCGATCATTGTTGTTCGATCGTTGTTACTCGATCATTGTTTTTCGATTGTTGTTGTTCGATTATTGTTATTTGATCATTATTGTTCGATCATTGTTGTTCGATCGTTGTTACTAGATCATTGTTTTTCGATCATTGTTGTTCGATCATTATTATTTGATCGTTGTTGTTCGATCATTGTTGTTCGATTGTTGTTACTCGATCATTGTTTTCCGATCGTTGTTGTTCGATCATTGTTATTCGATCGTTGTTGTTCGATCATTGTTGTTCGAGCGTTGTTACTCAATCATTGTTTATCGATCGTTGTTGTTCGATCATTGTTATTTGATCGTTGTTGTTCGATCATTTATGTTCGATCATTGTTGTTCTATCGTTGTTGTTCGGTCGTTGTTGTTCGATCATGGCTGTCTGACTGTTGTTGCCGGATCTCGTACCACGAAGAATTGTCGTTCACAGTTAGTCTCTTGTTTCGAGTGTGGCCAGGTGGGTCACCGAGCCGTGCATTGCGAGACGGTAACTGAGAGATTTGGGGATCGGGTTTGCGTCTCTGCTCCGAAAGAATGCCTAGTAAATTGTTTATGATTGCCCTTGTGAATTGTTTGTGTTTATTTTCTGTTTTCTCAACTGTGCGTGTTTCCTTGTAATAGGTGCTTTGTGTTTTGTGGTTGTTCGGATAATCGACCTGATTGTATTATCTGTTTGATGACGCTTGTCACTTGTTGGTTTTATTATGTTTCTACCGGTGGCGTTGTGTTGGTCGTCGTGGAGCGTGTTTTCACGATGTATGTTCCTTTGTGTTGCTTGTAATATTTCATCGTTGGGCATAAGTTATGCGTTTATTGTGTATCTCGTTGAGTTTTCCTGGCGGGATATTGCTTCTACCTACTTATTTTATGTTTTGAGACGAAACTTCTTTTAAGGATGGTAGTATGTAATATCCGCGATTTCAATTTCTGGTAATTTTCTTTTTTTGGCAGAAGTCCATCTTAGCGACTCTATTGTGACCGTTTCGACATTCCGAGAATGACTAATTCTACACTTTTTGTCATCCGAGTTCGTTTCGGTGTCGTTTTGTTGAGTTCAGTGTTATTAAAGGACTTTTCATAGTATGAGTTCGATTTTGTAAAATCATCATCAATTCTTGGAAACTCCACAAATTCTAAATCTTTTCAGTATTATAGAGCATCAAGTTAGCTTTCCAACGGTTCAAACAGTGAGTCAATCGGAGTCCGGACGAAGGAGTTATGGTCGAAATACCTAAGACTGCATTGTGTGCCTTTTTATACTGGAGCGGGCTGTACCACGGGCCGCGGCCCTTGATGGCCGGGCCGCAGCATTAAGCCATTGCTGGGCAGTTTTTTTGGCCGTGGGCCGAAGCACACTCGGCCCGTGCCACGGCACACAGTGCAGATCAGCCTATTTCTGCGGATTTTGTGAGATGAATGCTCATTTCATCTCTTCCTTCATTCCTCCTCCTCTTGGGCGATCTTGTGGGCGATTTTTGGGCATTTTTGCATCAACAATCCTAGAGAACTTCATCTTCTTCAAGTTCTTGGTGTGGATTAACAACACCAACAATTGTTTTTCATCCTTAATCCAAGGTAAATTCTTGAAACCCTACTTTTGGGTGATTTGGGGGTTTTCGATGTTAGTGTTCGATTTATTCCGTGTCATTGATTAATTCGTAATGGGTATAATTAATCTTAGTAGTATTCATTTATTTAACATCATTTAACCCTTTGTTCTTCACCGGATCAAAGTATTTTTCTTGATTTCCTGGAATTGACCTTTTGGGAGTTTTATTCTTGATTTCATTTTCCATTCGGTTTTGATAAACCGGTTGTTGTTAAATAACGTTGTTAAACATGTTTTATGGATTGTATATCCATATCTTCGGTTTGTTCAAACCGAAGGGTGATTTCGGTGTTCTTGAGGTTTAGTGAACATTTGATGTTCGATCAAATGTTCGATCAAATGTTTGAATGATTTTTTCCTTCGATAGTTTGTTGTAATCTCCGTTGTTTTTGGTCTTGATCCTCGTCGTAATCATGTTTTGTTGTTCCTTCCGGAGGATTATAAGTGCTCGAGTATTTCGAGTTGAATCTCGTTTGGTGATTGATATTTCGTGTGGTGTTATTCTCGTAGTTTCATGGTGCTATCGTGTTCTTGATAGTGTTCGGGAGTTCGGGGCTGTTCGACCGCATCCCATCTGTCGTCTCATTGCGATTGTGGTTTCGAGGCAAGTACCTTGTTCATACATTTCTTGTTTCGTGAATATGATGATTGGTGATCGTCTTGATATGTTTATTTGTTTAATTGTTTGAGATGAACTTTGAAAAGATTCAGTTTAGTCTCGTCAAAGGCTCACTTTCAAAATGCGTGTGTTTTGTGAATGTTGTGTGTCGTGAATGGACCCTATGAATGCATTTGCTATTGATGTTGAGCTTGGTAATGCATGTGTATGTATATTGCCTCATTTCGCTGCGTTGTGATTTGATACTCCTGTCGTGTTGTGTGTTTGTTGCCTTTGGGTGAATTGTTCGGATATCCTTGGCGTGCTATGTTATTTGTGTGAATGTGTGGATATGGTCGAAGGTCTACGGTGACACATGGCATGTGACCATATGGTCAGGATGCAACAAGTGATTGATCCAACCGTGAGAGCCTGAGACAAGACCTACGGTGACATATGGCGTGCGATCATATGGTTTGGAGACAACAAGTGATTGATCCAACTGTGAGATGCCGTGACAAGTGTTCACGCTGGTGTGTTTATGATTTGTGAATGTGTTTTACTCACCTCGGGAGGGTCCGACGGGGCAACGGAGAGAATCCAATGGTATAGCCCTGGATTCACAAGTTTGTTTCGCTAGCCAGCTCGGGAGGGTCCTTAGAGGCCACAGAGCGGGATCAATGGTATAGCCCTGTTCCCAAGGCTATGCGCGTGTGTGATTTGTTTTATGATATGGTTGAGTGACCAATATTTGCGTCTCTTGGGTGATTATGTTGTGTTGATTTTTATGTCCGTCGAGGACACGTGATGTGGGTTTCGAACCTGTGAATTGTTGTTGGTTTTCTATTTTTGGAAAACAAAACCTTTCAGCTGTGATCCCTGTTGATTTTGGAAAGAGAAGGATTCGATAATCCTAAATTATTTTCTATCAAAACTCCCGATGGCTTATTACAACATTTTATAAATTGTTTCTCTTAAATTGTGATCTTTCGATTTTGGAATGTTTAACCCAAACTCTTGCTCCTGGAAGTGTTTTTCGTCGTGTTTGAATCTTTGAGGGTTCCTGGTTGTTATTATTCTTGGAACTTGAATTGTATGACTCGTATTTTTGCACTTTGTACTTGCATTAGCAAAATAGTGGAATTTTGCTAACCCCCGAGTAATCGGGGGGTAGATGTCTGTATTGCATTCAGGTTTTGGGGAGCATAGCACAAGGTCGGCATGAAGGATGATGAAAGATGAACGATACTAATCACACGAGGACCCGTATGATGTCGTATTAATCTAGTTGTATTTTATTTCCGCTGTAGTATTCTTTCCCCGTTGTACGGGAGTGTGTTGTATTCGACCCCTGCATGGGCATGTATTGTGTTTGAGTTGTATGTATTTATTGAAAGACCAAATCGGTTTAATAAGTCCTTTTAGCCTTAAAGGCATTGTTGAGATGTTCAATGTTGTCACCAACCTGGTAGATCCTTGAGGAATGGTTCTACGTTGTGTAATATCCTTGAGCGGATTGGGGGTGTTACACTTTTGTACTCGGAATTGTCTATAACAGCTCTGATTAATCTTTTCTTTCTTGAATAAGTCTTGTTGTGGCAACGATTTGCTATTATAACTCCGATACCTCTTGATTAAGTCTTGTTAATAGGAGATAAAACCACATTACATGTATTCGAGTCGGAATCCGACGAAAACTCGGGTTTATTGATTAGATTCGAGTAATTTATATTGAGAATTGGCTATAATGGCTTAGGTTACATCTTTACTTCGTTATTAAGCCTTGTTAATAGGATATAATACCATGTAACATGTATTCGAATCGGAACTCTACGAAAACTCGGGTTTATTGATTAGATTCGAGCCTTTTGTACTCAGAATTGGCTATAACAGCTCCGATTAATCTTTTACTTCTTTATTAGGATATGTTGTAGCAAGGATTGGATATAGTATCGCCGATTAATATTTTACTTCTTGATTAATTCTTGTTTTAGCAAAAATTGGATATAGTAGCTCCGATTAAGCCTTCACTTCGTGATTAAGTCTTGTTAATAGGAGATAAGACCATGTTACATGCATTCGAGTTAGAACCCTATGAAAACTCGGGTTTGTTGATTAGATTCATGCCTTTTATACTCAGAATTAGCTATAATAGCTCTAATTAATCTTTTCTTTCTTGATTAAGTCTTGTTTTAGCAATAATTGTAGCAAGAATTTGCTATAATAGTTTTGATTAAGCCTTTAGTTCTTGATTAAGTCTTGTTAATATGAAATAAGACCACATCACATGCATTCGAGTCGGAACTCTATAAAAACTCGGGTTTATTGATTAGATTCGAGCCTTTTATACTTCAATTAAGTTAGTAACGATTTGGTTTTTCTAATGTTTGCGCCAATGTTAGTAACCATATTAGGCTTTTTTCTGAACCTGGTTTTCAAATCAATATTTTACAAAATAAGGAGCAGTTGCTTCATGTGGAAGTTATATGTCACTCCCTTCCCAACCGTTTTTTATTAACTGTGGTTTATCGTAGATATACCAAACTTGAGATAAGGAACCTTTGGGATGATCTTCTCTCCGTCAGTCAAAGCTAGATTCCTTGGATGGTTGGGGGAGATTTCAATATTATCCTCCAACCGGACGATAAAAAAGGAGGGGTTGTTCCAATCCACTCACATATGGAGGAGTTTAATGATGCTTTATTAAACTGCAACTTGACTGACGGTGGATTTGTGGACACCCCCTTCACCTGGTATAGTAATGGTGTTTGGCAAAGATTGGATAGGATCCTTCTCTCCCCAGAGTGGCATTCGGCTTTTCCTTGCATGTCCATTAGAAATCTCCCTAAATTCAAATCGGATCATAATTCCATGTTGTGTCAATTTAGTAATAATATATCTAAACCCAAGTCGTCCTTCAGATTTCAGAATATGTGGATTAAACACCGTCTTTTCTTATCTACTGTGAAGGAATCTTGGAAACTTTATACCAATTCTAGAGGGATGTTTAAACTTGTTTAAAAACTCTCCAGGTTAAAATACACCCTTAAGGAATGGAATAAGGTTCTTTTTGGGAACATTTTTACTAAAATTGATCACGCCCATTATGCGGTTGAAGTTGCCGAAAATGACTTTGATCGCGACCCATCCATCAATAATCTAATCCAGCTTAAAAAAATGAACGCCATCCTTACCCTTGTATTGTCCATGGAAAGGATTTTTGGAAACAAAAGTCTAATGTGAAATGGATGATCGAAGGGGAAAGGAATAATAAATTTTTTCAATCCATTGTGAAAAAGAAAAGACATAATAACTTTATTCATTCGATTCGGGACAATGGTCGCACGATCACAAATCCCGAGGAGATAAGTGAGTCAGCGGTGTCATATTTCTCGAGTTGTTTTATGGAGCACAACTCTTTATTAGACAGCATCGACCCCCGGGTGGTGCCTAATATTATTTCCAGTGTTCTTAACAATAGTCTTTGTAGTAATCCTACAATTGATGAAGTTAGAAGTTGTGTTTTTGATATGGATGGTGATAGTATTGCTGGGTCGGACGGGTTTAATGCTAAATTTTTTCAAATATGTTGGGATATTGTTTGTTGGGATGTTTTGGATGCCAGTTTGGATTTTTTTGGTGGTTCCCCGTTGCCTCGGGATTTCACCTCCACCACCATTACACTCATCCCGAAAAATAATAATCCTCAATCATGGAAAGATTTTCGTCCGATTAGCTTATGTAATACTTCTTACAAAATCATCGCGAAAATCCTTAGTAAAAGGCTTGGCAATATTCTCCCTTCCATTATCAATCCGGCCCAGTCGGGCTTCATCAAAGGTAGAAATATTACGGACAATATTTTGACGGATCACGAAGTTACACATGATATATCTCAATCTGTAACTAATACTATTATTAAACTCGACTTGGAAAAAGCATATGATAGGATCAATTGGAATTTCATTTTTCAAGTGATGTCTAGCTTTGGTTTTTCTAATGTTTGGATTGGTTTTATCAAATCGTGCATTTTCAATTGTTGGTTTTCGGTCCTTGTGAATGGGTAGCCGAGGTGTTATTTCAAAAGTGGGAGAGGTATTCGACAAGGGGACCCTCTTTCCCTTCTCATTTTTGTGATTGCCACGGATTACTTCTCTAGGTGTATTGATCGAATGTTTTCCAATAATCCTTTGATGTATTATAAGATTAAGAAAAAAGTGAAAATCACGCATCTTGCGTATGCCGATGATATTCTCATTTTTCTTAATTCTTCCAAAAGAAGTCTCCACATTCTCAATAATTGCATTTCTCACTATGAGAATGTTTCTGGTCAAAAGATCAACAACCATAAAAGTAATTTTTTGATGAACAATCCGACTCCTCAAATTGCTAGTTGGGTGCAAAGAATTTTGGGGTTTAATAAAGCTGATTTATCCATTACGTATCTTGGAGTCCCCCTATGGAAAGGGTTTCAATACTTTGATATGTATGGTCCCCTCCTCTCGGAAATTAAAAATAAAATCATTACTTGGAACCACCACTTGCTTTCGACGGGGGGCGCCTTGAATTATTAATTCGGTCTTAAACTCCATTGCCTTTTATAACTTACAAGTCCTTAAACCCCCTGAGAATGTCATTATTTTCATAGAAAGGCTTCTCAACAAATTTCTTTGGGGAACTAATGACAACAAACGTAAGTTGCATTGGGCGGCTTGGAATCGACTCTGTTTCCCCAAGGATGAGGGGGGTCTTGGCTGTCGGGATTTTAATGACATTATTCGGGCTGCCCATGTTAAAATGTGGTGGAGATTCAGAACATCTAATAACATTTGGTCCAATTTCTTACATCAAAAATATTGTTCTCGGATCCACCCCATGATTATTAAATTTAACCCCAAAAGTCCTCCTACTTGGAAAAATCTTTGGGGTATTAGATCGATCGCGAATGATAAAATTTTTTGGCATAGTGGTAATAGTGATGTGTCTTTTGGAATGACAATTGGTGTGAATTCAGTCCTCTCAGCAACTTTTACCATAATAAGTCCAAAGATAAAATTAGTTTTTATTGGAATAACGGAGAGTGGGACAGGGATAAAATTAGTCGCAAACTCCCGGGTGGCATTTGTGACCATATTTGCTCTCTACCTACTTTCCCCTATGACAACAAGCCTTTATGGACTCTTTCCCCTAATGGGATTTTTTCTTTCAAAACCGCTTGGGGGATGGTTCGTAAAAAAAAACCCCGTATAATATTCTGCGGTATTGTTGGAATCCACTTATCACACCTACCATCTCTCTTTTTATGGTGAAGGTGCTTAATAAATGGATCTCAATGCCGGATGATCTATTGCCGAGGGGAATTGTTGCCACCAATAATTGTTATTGTTGTAAGGGTGTTGAAAGTCTTCCTCACCTCTTTCTTACTGGCCCGATTGCTAAAGTTGTTTGGAGTTTATTTCATAAAGTTACGGGGATCAAAGTCCTTATGTCATCTAATTTCAATCTTATCATTGCCAATTGGTTTTGTAAAGCCAAGGGCAATATCCACATTTTTCACATCATCCCGATCCTCATTTTATGGTTTCTTTGGTGCTGTAGGAATGATAAGAGAGTTAATAATGTTCCTTTTATGCCTAAAGTTGTGTGTAAGCGTATTTGGAACTACATCTACAATCTCAAACTTCAAGGCAAAATTAAAAGTCATTTTTGGAAGGGAGCAGATAGAATTGCCGATTATGTGGGCATCAAACCGGCCCCAGGGCCGAGGTACAAAATCAAGGCTGTCCGTTGGATTAAACCGGACATGGGATGGTGGAAACTCAATACGGACGGGGCTGCGAGGGGCAACCCGGGTAATGCGGCCGCGGGGGGGATTGTTCGGGATCATCTTGGCAACCTGCTCTTCATGTTCTCCGAATTTCTTGGGGTCCAAAACAACAACTTTGCTGAAATATTCGCCATTTGGAGGGGGCTTGATATTTGCATCGATCACAATTTTACTAAAATTTGGGTGGAGGTCGATTCAAAGGTTGCACTCCACTTGATTGTGTAACACCCCCGATGTATTCAGGAATATTACAGCGCCATAAATCCTTTACATAAGAATTTACAAGGCTGAAGAATGAAATGACAATGATAGATACCAACTTATGAAATTACTGATATAAAATACAGCAGTCTGGTTCAACACCGAGATTACAATTATCCAATAAAGGGTTATTAATACATCACCAAATTCAAATTCAACATAAACGACTACGTACTCGAGTACTTATTGAAATAACCGACAACAACAGTCAAATACACCCTGCCGGAACATCACTCTGCACCCTCGTGGTCATGCAGCTCCAGTGGTTGTTTTCCCGCTCTCCTGGATCCTGAACATAAACAAAATGTTCACCCCCGAAGGGGTTAGCACAACGATGCTAGTACAAGTACCACAACACATTATTCATATCTCACGAGAATAATAACGTAAATAACAAAAATACCAACGAGTCTTATCCTACGAGAAACTCATAAATGATATACACAACTGATAATCACAACATGATATCACAACATAATATCACAACATACACATGGTAATTCCGACGATCCAGTGTTCACTGCCTAGAACCCACGATGATCCCGTCAGACCAACCCGTGGTGGAAAAACCCGTCCGATGATCCAGCGCACGCTAGCATAGATCCCCCGATGATCCCGTCGGACCAACACGAGGTGGACATACAACAATGACATACATGCACGACAATAGGTATAACATCAATACATAAAACAATTAAGGTACTTGCCTCAATTAGAAGACAGAACAATACTTCCACAAAAACGAGACACTCGAAGGTCGCCCCTCTCGATCAATCACGTAGCAAAGTTCGAACCTTTAAATAAGAGAAATAACATGGAATTCATCTTAGGTCGAACGAACATCTAACCATCCAAATTACGGTTGAAAGTCCACAAAACGAAAATTGTCTGACTTACATAACGTACGTTACATGTCCTCTATAACGTACGTTAGACTTACTCGTTAGCATACGTAAACTATGAAGTCTAGCGTACGTTAACCATATACTGACAGTTCCTCTCTGATCAGTCGACTTGACTCGCCTGATAGTGTAACGTACGTTACGTACCAGACGTAGCGTACATTAACAATATAATATAACATACGTTAATTGCCAATCTTAACGTACGTTAAACATGTATGTCAGTTTCTCACTGGGCAGCTGACTGCCTCAATTAGTGACGAAGTATTACGAAATCCTTAGTAAGTAACCTAATATACCTTCAAATATATATCATACTCATGAATGATCTACGGATTAATATCTTCAATTCCAAGGATACGAATATCATCGTAATACTATTCTCAATCTTGATTGCAATACCCATGCAAGATTCGGTTGGTCTAAGGTTGATATATCAGGTCTAATATCGTCATTAAATCCAGGCTTATATTGAAAGTGAACTACTTATTCCATCTATGCAAGTAAGATTACAACTATGATGATTCTTTCAAAATCCATTTAGTAAAAGTGGAAATCGGCACTAAGTCTACGATCAAAATGACGATAACAATTGATACGGTTTATAATCCACTATTCTCATCTTTGTCACAACAAGGTTCAACTTCGGTGTTCTAAACCATAATAATTCGATCATCATAGTTTAAATATGATACTAGGTCGCATATATCATCAAAGTGATCTACTATTCTTGGTAGTGTGATCATATCGTCTTTAACAACATAACTTCAAAGTTGGAAGTAGTATAACATACCTTAAGAGGAAGAAAATACTGAGACTATAAGTAAAATCCAACTCCGGTTGCTTCAACGCCGACTCGTGATGATTTCTACTCCAAAGTCCAATATAAGTTGTCTTCAATGATCAAGTAGTGTCATACAATCTCAATGATTCAGTAACAAATAGAGATGTTAAACGGGCTCGGGCACGTAGGGCTGGCCCGTTTAACCCGCCAAAAAACCAGGTTAGGGCCGATATTTCCTAGCCCGTTTAAATCCGGGCTTTTTTGGCCCGGACCGTTTAGCCCGAAGCCCGTTAGGGCTAGCCCGAAGCCCGCTAGGGCTAGCCCGAAGCCCGATATATATATATATATATATATATATACACTATATTAATATTATATATATACACTATATTAATATTATATATATAATATATATTAATATTATATATAATATATATTATTACTGTATTTGTTAATATAGTGTGTATATATATATATACATAAAAGTGTATTTTTTGTTATATTTATTATAATATAGTTGTTACTATATATAAAAAATATATTGTTATTATTTTTTTTTTTGACTTATAAAAAATAAAAAATAGAATTTTTAAATATTTAGCCCGTTTAGCCCGTTTAGCCCGAAACCCGTTAGGGTTAGGGTTAGGGTTAGGGCCAATATTTCTTAGCCCGTTTAAATCCGGGCTTTTTTAGCCCGGACCGTTTAGCCCGAAGCTCGCTAGGGCTAGCCCGGAACTGCTAGGGCTAGCCCGTTTAACATCTCTAGTAACAAATGATCTAAAGGTGTTAAAAGGGGCTGGAAATCTTCTGGGGACGAATATGGTGAAGTTTAGAGGCAAAAGAACGAGCTGAAATGAAATGGGGTGCTGCTCCTTTTATAACTTTCTGAGTGTTACGTACGCTAGGACTTCTTCATAACGTACGTTATCGTTCAAAATAGTTCACTGTCTTGTTTCTGGACTTCATTACGTACGCTACACTAATCGTGTTACGTACGTAACCCATATAATTTACGTACGCTACCTAATTCCCATAACGTACGTTAAAGTCCGTTGACTTAAAAAGTGTCCAGGTTCATGCCGTGCGAATCTGGCGGGTATCTTGGTCGAGCCCACCACCATGTACCCCATGTGCTAGCCGGCCTACACAATAATTGACTGCATTACGTATGCTACACTTCATCCGTAGCGTACGTTAACATTAACAGGTTACGTACGTTAAGTTACATTCTTAATGTACGTTACCACGTATATGCATGGAGAAAAATTTACATGTTGCTACACCCATGTATAAAGATACAAATACGATAATGATCATACTCCATTATCAATATCATCATTCCCAAAATAATACAGGGTTCAATGTAAAGATGAAATACTTCCATAAAAATTAGGATATTACAGATTGAGCATTCATCCTCGTGTCATTGGCAACTCCAAAGTCTCATTATTAAAATTCGGACCCTTGTGGAAAAATACGAAATTTATTTTTCACATATTTTTCGCGAGGGCAATGCTGTTGCCGACCTATTGGCTAATAAAGGTTGTGATCGCCAAGATTTTCATTTCCACGATATCTCCAATCTTGAAGGGAAAATCTGTGGCCTAGTTAAACTCGATAAAATGTCCTACCCCTACATTAGGAGTAGGAAAGTTTACATGTAATCGTCGTTTAGTTTGGGAGATACTCGGCAAACTTTAGCCATGCTTTGGGGTCGGCTACCCATAATCTTCATGTGTATATTATTTTAGGATGTGTTAGAAAACTCGTCCTCCCTCAATTTCTCGGGCGTGTAGAGGGACTCGTCCACCCTCCATTTTTCGCAATAATATAAGAGCTGTTGTTTTTTTTTAAAAAAAAAAGTCTTCTTGTAGCAAGGATTGGATATAGTAGCTTCGATTAAGCCTTCAGTTCTTGATTAAGTCTTGTTAATATGAGATAAGACCATGTTACATGCATTCGAGTTGGAACTCTATGAAAACTCGGGTTCATTGGTTAGATTCGAGTATTTTAGAATTGACTATAATTGCTTAGCTTATGTCTTTACTTCTTGATTAAGTCTAGTTAATAAGAGATAAGACCATGTAACATGCCTTCGAGTCGGAACTCTATGAAAATCAGGTTTATTTATTAGATTCGAGCCTTTTATACCCGGAATTGGCTATAATAACAGCTCAGATTAATCTTTTACTCATTGATTAAGTGTTGTTGTAGCAAGGATTGGATAAAGGAGCTCCGAATAAGCCTTTACTTCTTGATTAAGTCTTGTTAATGGGAGATAAAACCACGTTACATGTATTCGAGTCGGAACTCTATAAAAACTCGGGTTTATTGATTATAATCGAGTATTTTATCTTGAAAATTGGCTATAACAACTTAGATTAAGTCTTTACTTCCTTATTAAGTCTTGTTAATTGGAGATAAGACCACGTAACATGCATTCGAGTCAGAACTCTATGAAAACTCGGGTTTATTGATTAGATTTGAGCCTTTTGTACTATGAATTGGCTATAACAGCTCCGATTAATCTTTTACTTCTTTATTAAGATATGTAGTAGCAAGGATAAGATATAGTAGCTCCGATTAAGCCTTTACTTCTTGATTAAGTCTTCTTAATATGAGATACGACCACGTAACATGCATTCGAGTCAGAACTCTATGACAACTCGGGTTCATTGGTTAGATTCGAGTATATTAGAATTGGCTATAATAGCTTAGATTAAGTCTTTACTTCATGATTAAGTCTGGTTAATAGGAGATAAGACCATGTAACATGCATTCGAGTCGAAACTCTATGAAAATTCGGGTTTATTTATTAGATTCGAGCATTTTGTACTCGGAATTGGCTATAATAACAGCTCAGATTAATCTTTTACTTATTGATTAAGTGTTGCTGTAGCAAAGATTGGATATAGGAGCTCCGATTAAGCCTTTACTTCTTGATTAAGTATTGTTCATAGGAAACTCGGGTTTATTGATTAGATTTGTGTCTTTTGTAATCAGATTTAGCTATAGCAGCTTCGATTAATATTTAAAAAAACGAAAAAAAAGTCTTGTTCATAGGAGATAAAACCTCGTTACATGTATTCGAGTTGGAACTCTATGAAAACTCGGGTCTATTGATTATAATCGAGTATTTTATCTTGAAAATTGGCAATAACAACTTATATTAAGTCTTTACATCTTTACCAAGTCTTGTTAATCGAATATAAGACCACGTAACATGCATTCGAGTCAGAACTCTATGAAAACTCGAGTTTATTGATAAAATTCGAGCCTTTTGTATTCAGAATTGTCTATAATAGTTCCGATTAATATTTTCTTTCTTGATTAAGTCTTGTTGTGGCAAGTATTCTCTATAATAGCTCCGATACTTCTTGATTAAGTCTTGTTAATAGGAGATAAAACCACATTACATTTATTCGAGTCGGAATCATACGAAAACTCGGGTTTATTGATTAGATTCGATTATTTTATATTGAGAATTGGCTATAATTGCTTAGATTAAATCTTTACTTCTTGATTAAACCTTTTTAATAGGAGATAAGACCATGTAACATGCACTTGAGTCGGAACTCTATGAAAACTTGGGTTTATTGATTAGATTCGAGCCTCTTATACTCATAATTGGATATAACAGCTCCGATTAATCTTTTACTTCTTTATTAAGATATGTTGTAACATATATTGGATAGATTAGCTCCGATTAAGCCTTTACTTCTTGATTAAGTCTTGTTAATATGAGATACGACCATGTAACATGCATTCGAGTCAGAACTCTATAAAAACTTGGGTTTATTGATTAGATTCGAGCCTTTTGTACTCATAATTGGCTATAACAGCTCCGATTAATATTTTATTTCTTGAATAAGTCTTGTTGTGGCAAGTATTCGCTATAATATCTCCGATACTACTTGATTAAGTCTTGTTAATAGGATATAAAACCACATTACATTTATTCGAGTCGAAATCATACGAAAACTCGGATTTATTCATTAGATTCGAGTATTTTATATTAAGAATTGGCTATAATAGCTTAGATTAAGTCTTTACTTATTGATTAAGCCTTGTTAATAGGAGATAAGACCATGTAACATGCATTCGAGTCGTAACCCTATGAAAACTCGGGTTTATTGATTAGATTCGAGCCTTTTGTACTCAGAATTGGATATAACAACTCCGATTAATCTTTTACTTCTTTATTAAGATATGTTGTAGCAAGTATTGGATAGAGTAGCTCCGATTAAGCCTTTACTTCTTGATTAAGTCTTGTTAATATGAGATACGAGCATGTAACATGCATTCGAGTCAGAACTCTATGGAAACTTTAGTTTAAGCCCCAGACTTACCCATAATGAGATCATAAACATGACCGTGACCTACTGAGTTGTAGGTGTTGGGAAACCAACCGCGAAGGTTCAAGTCCCAAGCTTACCCATAATGAAACCATCCAATGGCCGTTGACCTACTGAGTTGTCCGTTGACCTACTGAGTTGTAGGTGTTGGGGGAAACAACTGAGAAGGTTCAGGCCCCACCAAGCTTACCCCATAATGAAACCATCTAATGTTCGTTGACCTACTGAGTTGTAGGTGTTGGGGGAAACAACCGCGAAGGTTCAGGCCCCATCAAACTTACCCCATAATGAGCACTAGCCGAGACTAGCCTCCAAACATAATTAATCACAAACGGCAACAATCCCAAGATTACCGAATTCACGAGAATGATAGTGTGCTACCTTGAGTCAGCCAACACGACAACAATGACTCACGGATGGGTACCGTCCTCGGCGATCCCAATTCAATTCCTCGATTACCTTAGAATGGTCAATCGATAACAACGACACAACGGATGGGAACTATCCTCGATAGCCCCAATTCAATACCTCGATTGCTTTAGAATGGCCAACCGATAACAATGATGCAGCGGATGATTTAATACCTCGATTGCCTTAAAATGGCCAATCGATAACAATGCTACAACGAATGATTGAGCACCTCGATCGCCTTAGAACGGCTAATCGATGACAATGATACAATGAATGATTAAGAACCTCGATTGCCTTAGAACGGCCAATCGATGACAATGATACAATGAATGATTGAGCACCTCGATTGCCTTAGAACGGCTAATCGATGACAATGATACAATGAATGATTGAGCACCTCGATTGCCTTAGAACGGCTAATCGATGACAATGATATAATGAATGATTGAACACCTCGATTGCCTTAGAACGGCCAATCGATGACAATGATACAATGAATGATTGAGCACCTAGATTGCCTTAGAACGGCTAATCAATGATAATTGTAACACCCCAAACTAGGCGGATATTATAGTGCCGTGGACCCACCAGGCGAATGAAAACTGATGAATTAAATAATATAATTGTAGTACCGAACCACATTATATTACCAAATACTCTGATGAGGAGCTTAAGTACAATACACCAGGACAATACAGAATACTAGTATATTTTATATGAAGATAAAATACACCACCCTGAATAAATAAACATCTCAAACTGAATTTGCAGCGGAAATACAAATGATGGAAATGACTGAAATGTCTGAAATGACTGAAATGACTGAAATAACCAGAATGACTGGGGGCCCCTACTAGTATCACTGGGACTCCTCGCCGTCCACATGCTCTTCTCGTGCCTTTGCCTTGCCGTGACCTGAAAACAAAATCCCCCAACGGGGTCAGTTACACAAAACAACAATCCTCAAGGGTTGAAAATACACAATCATGATACATCTGAAGTTATGAAATATCCTTAATTGTGAATTACGCTGAACAAGAGTATCATAGTACGCCCGTAGTGTTCTGTGAAAGTGTACAAGATGGATGATAGGACACACCCGTCCTTGTACCTAATTAGTCTCACGGAGGTAATCGTTATCGTGTGCACAAACCAATGTATCACTCCCAATACATGGCCATCGTGTGCCCGACTAAAAATTCCACACATCCGCACCCGGCCACGCAATATGAACCCAGAAGGTCATATAAACGAGAATGACCACAATGAATATCAATGGATAATAATTCGAAAAGGTCAAGAATGACTCACCGAGATGAAAATAATAGTGAAGTGATTGATAACCCAATGAAATGATTGGAACCGTCATTCTTTGTGAATGAAATGATTATTCGACAATTACAAGTCTCAATACGGTTAATAAAATGATGAAGGAGTTATGATTATGAATGAACAACAACAAAAGGAATGAATATCCTTTTAACCGAGTAAGAATTAACTTACTCAACACCGGTGACAATTATCCTTCCACGAACAACGTCCTAATTGAGATATCGATCGCTCGAACAACCTTGAATAAATACAATTACCAACAATCCGTTCAATATATGAATCAAACACGAATATAACGAACTCAAAACGTCGATACTATTAAACCAAGTTCATTGGGGCATTATATCGAACACTTTGTGGCCAAACTTCGATTGTTTATAACCAAGCCTCAATAATACCAACATCAAATCCCAAAGAAGTGTTTCAAACCAACAAAACATCTTCAATACGATCAATAATCCATTATGAATATCCAAAATCGTGATTTCAACAACAATTAATCGAAAACCCCCAAATCCAACTCAATATTCAAAGTGTTCTTGAATAATCCTTCAATAATCCAATGAATAATCAAACATATCCATAATCATGCGTATATCACTTCATACAACATGATCTTAACATCCAAAACATCATATCTCAACACAAAATCGAAATCCAAGAGGTTGGATGAATATTACCATTGAAGATCCAAGCACTTCGATCCGAAGAACACGCGTTAGAAAGACTATCCGGGCTTCACGATCGAAAGGAAATGAAGAAAATCAAACCCTCAAGTGATGGATGATGAAAAGTTTCTCCCCTCAAGCTGTCTCTCTCGTACGGTTGAAGAAAATGGGAAGAATGAGTTGATCATGCTCAAAAAAACGTAATTATAGAGTTGACTGCCCTGTGTGCCGCGGCCCGGCCGAAGTGTGCCGCGGCACAGGGCCAAATCTGCCCCCAGTGATCGGCAACATGCCGCGGCCCGGGGCGAAATCTGCCCCCAGTGACTCGGCAGTGTGCCGCGGCCCCGTCGGCATGTGCCGCGGCACACGGTACATAAGGTTTGGCCGATAAGTGCAAAACGAGTGTGCCGCGGCCCGGACGAGTGTGCCGCGGTAGTGACTCGGCAGTGTGCCGCGGCCCTGCGTCATGTGCCGCGGCCCACGATACAGACTGCTCGGCCAAAAACTGGACAATATGTGTGCCGCGGCCCACACCCCCCTTGGGTCCTAAAATGATGAAAAATGACCCGGGAAGAGAATAAAAGCAATAGGAATCAATATTTGGGAAACAATAACATGAAATGGAAGTATGGAAACCCCAAAACGGTGGTTCCAAGCCAAGATTACAAGGGTTCGCCCAACAAAACACAAATTGAACAATGTGGAGATTAGAAATGACATGAACTCCAACGTCAACAACGACTAATGAATCAATTACCACGATCAAGATAATACTCTTGTCTCGATTCCCAAGTAAGGTTTAAACAATGAACAATATCGATACACAACTCGAAGTTATTACGAACGGTGAACACGGATGAATGATTATTAACAAGTGAAAAATTTACATAGTGACAATTACCGAATGAAATTACTGAATGATAATGACTGAATTACAACCGGTTATTACATACACCCCCCCTTAAAAGAGTTTCGTCCCCGAAACTAAGGGTCAAACAATTCGGGATAACTCTCCAGCATACTATCCTCGGTTTCCCAAGTAGCCTCTTCGACTCCGTGTCTAGACCACTGGATTTTAACCAAATGAATCGCCTTATGTAATACCCAGTTATCACTCAGTAATTATCATTCAGTATTTATCACTCAGTAATTATCATTCAGTATTTATCACTCAGTAATTATCATTTAGTAATTGATACTCAGTAATTTCATTATTGATCATTTATCACTCAGATTCAGTCATGGTATTCATCATTCAGAGTAATTGTATCGTGTATCAATCGTCATTCATCACTAATCTGATTGGAGTTTCGTGCCGTGTTTATCATCATTGTCATTTTCGTTGCAAGCTGTGCTTGAGGGTAGCGCACGCTACATACTCCTTTTAGCGTACGCTAATTGGGTATAGGTAGCGCACGCTACCGCTCAGCTTTAGCGCACGCTAAGGCTACCTTGGCTGCAGTCCAGAAGGTACTGGTGCGGTGAGAATAATTGTAGCGCACGCTACGAGTGGTAAGTAGCGCGCGCTAACGGGTTGTAGTAGCGCACGCTATATGTGTGGAGTAGCGCGCTAGGGCGGATCGGGTTGAGTCCGGTGGCTACCGGATCGCATCAGTCATTCATAGCGTACGCTATGTGTTGTTGGTAGCGTACGCATCCGATATTTTAGCGCACGCTAAGCAATGGTTGTAGCGCACGCTATCGAGGTCGATCGAGGGCGACGGTTTACGACTCGATCGGGCGTCGAATATTTCGCTAGCGCACGCTAACAATGGATATTAGCGCACGCTAGTAGTATGTCCGTAGCGCACGCTACAAATAGGTACGCGCGCGCTACCGTGTTCGGACGAAGTCTTGGACTACCCAAATTGCTCGTTAGCGCACGCTATGCACAAGGGCTAGCGCACGCTAACTTTGGAATGAGTATAAATTGGACAGTTTAGTCAGAGTTCGTCATTTTCCATCTCATTTCATTCCTTCGGTAGTTTTGGGCGATTTCAAGCGATTCGGAGAGGATTCTTCGAGGTGTAATCATCAATCATCATCTTCAAGCTCATCTTTCGGATTGATCATCATTTCATCATCTTCATCACATCGGATCAAAGGTATTAATCTCTTGGATCTAGAATTTGATTTTGGGGTTTTCCTTCCGATTTCTTCGTAAGCTTGGATTATCATTGGAATATGTTAGTTATGGATTATCTAACTTGTATAAACATATTCCTACGATTTTAAACGGTTATTTTCGGAATTATTTCAAGAACCCTTGGGGTTGACTTCGGTTAATTGGGGATTTTCCGATTGAAGTTGTTGTAATCATGAGTTATGGGTTCCTAATGGATTATTGATATCATTGAAAGTGTTTTGATGGTTTGAAATACTCATCTTGGAGTTGGTTTCGATATATTCGGGTTTGAATATTGTTGTATCGACGTTTGGGTCGGTTAGGATCATATTTGATTCGTGTATTGATCGATTGTTGGTAATTAATGTTGTTCAAGGTTGTTCGAGCGACCGATATTTCATTTAGGACGTTGTTCGTGGACGGACATTCATCATCGGTATTGAGTAAGTTAATTCTTACTCGGTTAAAAGGATATTCATTCCTTTTGTCGTTGTTCATTCATAATCATAACTCATTCATCATTGTATTAATCGTATCAAAACTCGTCATTGTCAATTAATCACCTCAGTCATAAGGAACGACGGTTCCGATCATTTCATTGAGCTATCATTCATTTCACCATCATTCAATCTTGGTGAGTCATTATTCATTTTCATTGTCACTTTTGTCGTATTGTGGCATTCGGGTCATCTTGGCGTGCCGGTTGGTATGTGTAGGATTTTCATGTCGGGCACATTATAGTCGTGTGTTGGTTGGCGGCCTCACATTGGACTGTGCACACGAGTCGATTGCTCGTGAGACTGATTAGGTACAAGACCACGCGTGTTTGATCGTTGGTGGCTTGTGCGCGGACACATTTCCATCCCGGGCGTAGTGTGGCGCCATTCCTTTGAGCCGTACTGATAGTTGATTCATATAGCATGTTTGATTGCGTATGTTTCAACAGAATAATTCATAATTTCAGATATATCATGATTGTGTATTTTCAACCCTTGAGGATTGTTGTTACGTAAATCGATTTCGTTGGGGATATTGTTTTTCGTGTCATGGCAAGGCTAAAGCACGGGAGAGCACGGTGACGCGAGAGTCAGTGATACTAGTAGGGGCCCGATCTGCTCATCATTTATTGATCAATTGTGTTTCCTTTTTTAATTCCGCTGCAGACATTCCGTTTGAGTGTTCATTTCATTCATTGTTGTGTATTTTATAGTCATATAAAATACACATTTATTATATTTTATCATTTGTGTGTTGTATAAAACTCCTCGTCGGAGTAATTGATGTTGTAATGTGGTTCGGTACTACATTTACCTGTGTAATTCATTCATTTTCATTCGCCTGGTGGGTCCCAGTCGGGGGTCCACGGCACTGTAATATCCGCCTAGTTTGGGGTGTTACAGAGTTGGTATCGGAGCGTGGTTTTGAATACTACCCTCCAAGTCATGTCTCATTTGAAATCATCGTCATCGGACTAGTATCATTGGACTTTCGCGTCACGTGTGACCTGTGCAAATGCCGAGCCAATCAGACCAAGAACTGTAAGATTTCTGATGCCATGGTATAATTTCTGGCAATAATCATTCATTCATAATTCATCAGTTAACAATCCTCATTCATCAATTTCAATTGTGATCAAGTCGATAATGTTAACTCATTAATCACTCAATTCATTTCATTACTCAGTTGTTGATCTTGAAGATCATATCATCGATCTTGCTAAATTGTTCAAGATAATCATTTCAATAATTTCATCAGATAATCACGTCACCTCAGTTAATCATTCATGTAATCGCTGTATTTGAGCGCGTATGCTCATTTTCATCATTTCATAATATAATCATAATGTGATACTCATGCGAGATATATAATCATCATATGACTTTCCACTTCAGTATGGAAAGGGCTGGCAGAGGACGTGGAGGACGAGGCCGTGGAGCGGGCCGAATCCCGAGAACTCGTGCGAATACACGTGCAAATGCCAGGAATAATGCTAACTCATCGAGCAGTGATGCTGCCACTCACTCACCTGGACGCGATCATTCACTATCGGGGAGTCGTACCCGGGACACGGCTCAGTCGGAGGGTGTCCGGGTTGACCCACTCGCATTTATGCAGGGCATGATGGCCCAAATGACTCAGATGGCTCAATTGATGGAGACGATGCATAACTCCGTCAATCAAAATCAGCAGGCTCCTCCGCCGCCACCTCGGAGGCAAGAGAGGGTGTAAGCAATATCATTAGCGATATCTCTCGCGGCGACCACCTACTTTTGAGGGCTCATCCGAGCCGGCGGACATTGTTCACCGGCTTGAGCATTTTGAGAAGTTATTTGCTATGGTGGATTGCCCCAAGGGCATAAAGTTTCGATTGCGGCTTACTATCTCGGTAAGAGCGCTCATTCATGGTGGTTATCGTTGAGGCCCACAGACGGAACATGTACTTGGGATCGATTCAAGACTCTCATGATGGAGAGGTACTATCCGGCCCCACTCGGGAGGCCAAGTTGTCGGAATTACTCACTCCCGACCTTTCGGCGGATGATGACGTTCTCGCCATCGCCGAAAAATTTCAGAACTTCTTCCGTCGCCTCATCTATCATTCACTCGGAAGCGGACAAGATCAAGTATTTCACAAGAGGTGAAACCCCGTATGAGACTTGATTGCTTAATCATAACCGTGCCACTGCCGAGTTCATTGAGAAGGCTCTTACTTACGAGCTTACGGCTAAGGAAATTGCTAAGCGGCAACCTTCGTGCGCTAGCAAGAAGTCCAAGAATCGTAATCCCCGACGGAGTGCCACTTTCAAGAAACCACGTGCGGGCTCTACTTTTTCGAGCGACCTCCCGCGTCTAAACCCGCGGAATCTCGATCGCGAGCGGCGATTCGGCCATCACTTGTTTCAACTGTGAGGAACAGGGTCATTTCAGCACCAAGTGTCCAAGCGATCTGTCACGTGCCACAATGTGGGATAGCAGGGCATAGGGCCCGTTTTTGCCGTAGGGACTCTAAACCCACTCCGGCGTCATCTCAAGCCCCAGGTCATTCAGGGGTGCAGAATCAGGCCACTCACTCAGCGTCGTTCAAAACGACAGGAGCTAAAGGCGGAGCCAAGAGCTATCAGACGGGAGCATCCGGTTCGGGGGCCGGCAAGCCCCGAATTTATGAGATGAAGAAGACCGATGATCCCGAGGCCCGGATGATCTCAGGTACACTCGATATTCTATCTCAACCTGTGTGTACCCTTTTTGATACTGGTGCATCTCATTCATTCATTTCCGAGTCATGTTTGAGTAGACTACGTCTGGGTAGTGCTACTAGTTGTGAGCCATATGTCATTGGCCTACCTGATGGTAGACGCATTATCGGTAACCGTGAGATTCAGAATTGTCCGATTCAGTTTCATGGTCGTGTATGGCCAGCGGACCTAATCGTAGTAGATTTACCGAGGGACGACATCATCTTGGGTATTGATTGGATGGATCGTCATGATGCCATCATTAGTGTCCGAAAGCGTTTGGTCACTATCATTTCAGACGATGGAGTTGAATATGTGTTTCAGGGAGGTAATCCATTACTGCAGTAAAGTCATTAATTTGATGAAAGCGGTAAGATTACTCAATCGGGGATGTGTCGGTTTTTGGTGCTTTATGGCGTAAGCAGAAATCGCGATAATGTTAACGGATATTCGGTGGTGAGGGAATATGCCGATGTTTTTCCGACGAGTTACTGGTTTGCCTCCACAGAGGGATGTGGAATTCACGATTGAGTTGGAGCACAGTACGTCCCCGATATCGAAGGCACCGTGCGGATGGCCCCGACCAAATGCAGAATTAAAGAACCAACTTGAGGAGTTGTTCGAGAAAGGTTATATCCGACCGAGTGCGTCCCCGTGGGGAGCACCAGTGTTGTTTGTCAAGAAGAAGGATGGTTCATTCCGCTTATGTATTGATTATCGGGAGTTGAACAGGGTGACAATCAAGAATAAGTATCCTTTACCCCGTATTGACGATCTCTTAGATCAACTTCAGGGAGCTTCAGTATTTTCCAAGATCGACTTAAGATCTGGATATCATCAGTTGCGGATTCGAGAGTCGGATATCGCGAGGACGGCGTTTCGAACACGCTATGGTCATTATGAGTTTGTGGTTATGCCGTTCGGTTTGACTAATGCACCTGCGGTATTCATGGAGTTAATGAATCGGGTCTTCATCGACTTTTTAGATCGGTTTGTTGTTGTCTTCATCGACGACATTTTGATTTATTCTCGTGACCGGGAGGAACACGAGTTTCACCTTCATCAAGTGCTCGATGTGTTGAGGCGAGAACAACTTTTTGGGAAGTTTTCCAAATGTGAGTGCTGGATGTCCCAAGTGACTTTTCTCGGACATGTAATTTCATCAGACGGAGTTCGTGTCGATCCTCAGAAGACGGAGGCTATTCGGGATTGGCTACCTCCGAAGAACGTTAAGGAAATCCGAAGTTTTCTCGGATTAGCGGGTTATTATCGGCGGTTCGTGGAAGGATTTTCTAGAATCGCTCAACCCTTAACGAACCTTTTGCGGAAAGATAAGAAATACACGTGGTCCGACGCGTGTCAACAGAGTTTTGAGGAACTCAAGAACCGGTTAATGTCAGCACCTGTACTTTCCTTGCCGCAGGGGACGGAAGGATTTGTGGTCTATAGTGATGCGTCCGGACAGGGTCTCGGATGTGTACTCATGCGAACGGGAAGGTTATTACCTATGCTTCACGGCAATTGAGACCTTACGAGGTTAATTATCCGACCCACGACACTGGAGCTAGCGTAGTGGTGTTCGCTTTGAAAATTTGGCGTCATTATCTTTATGGCGTTACATCGAGATATTCACCGATCATAAGAGCTTAAAGTATATATTTACTCGAAGGAGTTAAATATGCGCGAGAGGCAGTGGTTGGAATTAATCAAAGATTATGATATTGAGATCCTTTACCACCCGGCAAGGCGAATGTTGTCGCCGACGCTTTGAGTCGTAAGTCCGTTCGGGAGCAGATGCTTGCCGTTTAACAATTGGAAGGAGCTTCACGGGAATTCCTTAGACCCGAGATCGAGGTGCAGCTTCGGCGAGTTCGGGCGACTTTGTATGTTAGAGATTTCATCGTCACTCGAGGAGTAAATCCGAGAGAATCAGGGTTCGGACCCATCATTGTTGCGCATCAGAGAGGATGTGCCTCATGGGAAAGCCCAAAGATTTGTGATCCTCGAGGATCGACTTTTGAGGGTTAAGAATCGGTTGTGCGTGAGCGAGCAGCGAGTTGAAAAACTCTATTTTGAGAGAAGCTCATGCTACCCCTTATTCTGTTCATCCGGGGTCTAGCAAGATGTACAAGGACTTGAAACAAAATTACTGGTGGAGTAATATGAAGCGAGAAGTCGCAGAATTTGTTTCGAGATGCTTAACCTGTCAGCAAGTCAAGATTGAACATCAGCGACCGGCGGGTATGCTGAAACCTCTTCCTATTCCCGAGTGGAAGTGGGAAGACATTTCTATGGATTTCATCACGAGTTTGCCAACGAGTCGTCGTGGCATGAACACGATCTGGGTGATCGTGGACCGCTTAACCAAATCAGCTCATTTCCTTGAGATCAAGGATACGTGGGGTCCCGAGAGACTTGCCCAGTTGTTCATTAAAGAGATAGTCAGACTTCACGGTACTCCTAAAAGTATCGTTTCCGATCGTGACGGACGGTTTGTGTCGCACTTTTGGAAATCAGTTCATCGTGCTATGGGAACCCAGCTTAATCTCAGTACCGCTTTTCATCCTCAGTCCGACGGACAATCAGAGAGGACTATTCAGACCTTAGAGGACATGTTGAGGGCATGCGTCCTCGATTGGAAAGACGATTGGGAAGCCCAACTACCATTGATCGAGTTCACGTATAATAATAGTTGGCATGCTTCGATCAAGATGGCACCTTACGAGGCCTTGTATGGTCGTCGTTGTCGATCTCCGTTGTGTTGGGACGACTTATCAGAATCAATCGGCACCGAGCCCGATATGCTTATAGCCGCCCGTGAGAAGGTAGCTTTGATCAGGAGTCGTTTGTTGACAGCTCAGAGTCGACAGAAATCGTATGCGGATAACCGTCGTCGGCCTTTAGAATTCGCGGCAGGTGACCACGTGTTGGTCAAGGTATCCCCGAGTCGTGGTATCTTCCGTTTTGGGAAGAGAGGAAAGTTGAGTCCGAGATTCATTGGACCGTTTGAGATTTTGGATCGAGTAGGCGAGTTAGCTTATCGATTGGCTTTACCTCCGGCGTTGAGCCGAATTCATAATGTGTTTCACGTCTCTCAGTTGCGGAAGTATGTTGCCGACCCGAGTCACATACTTCAGTTCGACGAAATTGAGATCGCCGACGATCATTCATATGAGGAACGTCCTATACGAGTTTTAGAGCGACGAATCAAACAGTTGAGGAATAAGACGATTCCTTTGGTTAAAATTCAGTGGTCTAGACACGGAGTCGAAGAGGCTACTTGGGAAACCGAGGATAGAATGCGGGAGAGTTATCCCGAGTTGTTTGACCCTTAGTTTCGGGGACGAAACTCTTTTAAGGGGGGGTGTATGTAATACCCAGTTATCACTCAGTAATTATCATTCAGTATTTATCACTCAGTAATTATCATTCAGTATTTATCACTCAGTAATTATCATTTAGTAATTGATACTCAGTAATTTCATTATTGATCATTTATCACTCAGATTCAGTCATGGTATTCATCATTCAGAGTAATTGTATCGTGTATCAATCGTCATTCATCACTAATCTGATTGGAGTTTCGTGCCGTGTTTATCATCATTGTCATTTTCGTTGCAAGCTGTGCTTGAGGGTAGCGCACGCTACATACTCCTGTTAGCGTACGCTAATTGGGTATAGGTAGCGCACGCTACCGCTCAGCTTTAGCGCACGCTAAGGCTACCTTGGCTGCAGTCCAGAAGGTACTGGACTGCAGGTGAGAATAATTGTAGCGCACGCTACGAGTGGTAAGTAGCGCGCGCTAACGGGTTGTAGTAGCGCACGCTATATGTGTGGAGTAGCGCGCGCTAGGGGCGGATCAGGTTGAGTCCAGTGGCTCTTGGATCGCATCAATTCATTCATAGCGTACGCTATGTGTTGTTGGTAGCGACGCATCCGATATTTTAGCGCACGCTAAGCAATGGTTGTAGCGCACGCTATCGAGGTCGAATCGAGGGGACGGTTTACGGACTCGATCGGGCGTCGAATATTTCGCTAGCGCACGCTAACAATGGATATTAGCGCACGCTAGTAGTATGTCCGTAGCGCACGCTACAAATAGGTACGTAGCGCGCTACCGTGTTCGGACGAAGTCTTGGACTACCCAAATTGCTCGTTAGCGCACGCTATGCACAAGGGCTAGCGCACGCTAACACGGAATGAGTATAAATTGGACAGTTTAGTGAGTTCGTCATTTTCCATCTCATTTCATTCCTTCGGTAGTTTTGGGCGATTTCAAGCGATTCGGAGAGGATTCTTCGAGGTGTAATCATCAATCATCATCTTCAAGCTCATCTTTCGGATTGATCATCATTTCATCATCTTCATCACATCGGATCAAAGGTATTAATCTCTTGGATCTAGAATTTGGATTTTGGGGTTTTCCTTCCGATTTCTTCGTAAGCTTGGATTATCATTGGAATATGTTAGTTATGGATTATCTAACTTGTATAAACATATTCCTACGATTTTAAACGGTTATTTTCGGAATTATTTCAAGAACCCTTGGGGTTGACTTCGGTTAATTGGGGATTTTCCGATTGAAGTTGTTGTAATCATGAGTTATGGGTTCCTAATGGATTATTGATATCATTGAAAGTGTTTTGATGGTTTGAAATACTCATCTTGGAGTTGGTTTCGATATATTCGGGTTTGAATATTGTTGTATCGACGTTTGGGTCGGTTAGGATCATATTTGATTCGTGTATTGATCGATTGTTGGTAATTAATGTTGTTCAAGGTTGTTCGAGCGACCGATATTTCATTTAGGACGTTGTTCGTGGACGGACATTCATCATCGGTATTGAGTAAGTTAATTCTTACTCGGTTAAAAGGATATTCATTCCTTTTGTCGTTGTTCATTCATAATCATAACTCATTCATCATTGTATTAATCGTATCAAAACTCGTCATTGTCAATTAATCACCTCAGTCATAAGGAGCAGCGGTTCGATCATTTCATTGAGCTATCATTCATTTCACCATCATTCAATCTTGGTGAGTCATTATTCATTTTCATTGTCACTTTTGTCGTATTGTGGCATTCCGGGTCATACTGGCGTGCCGGTTGGTATGTGTAGGATTTTCATGTCGGGCACATTATAGTCGTGTGTTGGTTGGCGGCCTCACATTGGACTGTGCACACGAGTCGATTGCTCGTGAGACTGATTAGGTACAAGACCACGCGTGTTTGATCGTTGGTGGCTTGTGCACGGACACATTTCCATCCCGGACGTAGTGTGGCGCCATTCCTTTGAGCCGTACTGATAGTTGATTCATATAGCATGTTTGATTGCGTATGTTTCAACAGAATAATTCATAATTTCAGATATATCATGATTGTGTATTTTCAACCCTTGAGGATTGTTGTTCTGTGTAACTGACCCCGTTGGGGGATATTGTTTTTCAGGTCATGGCAAGGCTAAAGCACGGGGAGAGCACGGTGACGGCGAGGAGTCAGTGATACTAGTAGGGGCCCCGATGCATTCGATCATTTATTCAGTCAATTGTGTTTCCTTTATTTATTCCGCTGCAGACATTCCGTTTGAGTGTTCATTTCATTCAGTGTTGTGTATTTTATCGTCATATAAAATACACATGTATTCTATTTTATCCTGGGTGTGTTGTATAAAACTCCTCGTCGGAGTAATTGATGTTGTAATGTGGTTCGGTACTACATTTACCTGTGTAATTCATTCATTTTCATTCGCCTGGTGGGTCCCAGTCGGGGGTCCACGGCACTGTAATATCCGCCTAGTTTGGGGTGTTACACCTTATTCCTCAACTATTTGATTCGCCGCTCTAATACTCGTATGGGTCGCTCCTCATACGAATGATCATCTGCGATCTTGATTTCGTCGAACTGAAGTATGTGACTCGGGTCGGCAACATACTTACGTAGTTGAGAGACGTGAAACACATTATGAATTCGGCTCAACGCCGGAGGTAAGGCCAAACGATAAGCTAGCTCGCCTACTCGTTCCAAAATCTCAAACGGTCCAATAAATCTTGGACACAACTTTCCCCGCTTCCCGGAACGGAAGATACCTCGACTCGGGGATACCTTGACCAACACGTGGTCACCTGTATCGAACTCTAGTGGTCGACGACGATTATTTGCATAAGATTTCTGTCGACTCTGAGCGGTCAACAAACGACTCCTGATCAAAGCTACCTTCTCACAGGCGGCTATAAGCATATCGGGCTCGGTGCCGATTGATTCTGATAAGTCGTCCCAACACAAAAGAGATCGACAACGACGGCCGTACAAGGCCTCGTAAGGTGCCATCTTAATCGAAGCATGCCAACTATTATTATACGTGAACTCGATCAATGGTAGTTGGGCTTCCCAATCGTCTTTCCAATCGAGGACGCATGCCCTCAACATGTCCTCTAATGTCTGAATAGTCCTCTCTGATTGTCCATCGGACTGAGGGTGAAAAGATGTGCTGAAATTAAGCTGAGTTCCCATGGCACGATGAACTGATTTCCAAAAATGAGACACAAACCGTCCATCACGATCGGAAACGATACTCTTAGGAGTACCGTGCAATCTCACTATTTCTTTGATGAACAGTTGGGGAAGTCTCTCGGGACCCCAAGTATCCTTAATATCGAGAAAGTGAGCTGACTTAGCTAAGCGGTCCACAATCACCCAGATCGTATTCATGCTACGACGACTCGTCGGCAAACTCGTGATGAAATCCATAGAAATGTCTTCCCACTTCCAATCTGGAATAGGGAGAGATTTCAGCATACCCGCCGGTCGCTGATGTTCAATCTTGACTTGTTGACAGGTTAACCATCTCGAAACAAATTATGCGACTTCTCGCTTCATATTACTCCACCAGTAATTTTGTTTCAAGTCCGTGTACATCTTGCTAGACCCCGGATGAACAGAATAAGGGGTAGCATGAGCTTCTCTCAAAATCGAGTTTTTCAACTCGTCATTCGCCGGTACGCACAACCGATTCTTAAATCTCAAAAGTCCATCCTCGTGGACCATGAATCCAGGGGCTTTCCCCTGAGCCACATCCTCACGGATGCGCAACAATGCTGGGTCTGAACCCTGATTCTCTCTGATTGCCTCCTCAAGTGGCGATGAAATCTCTAACATGCAAAGTTGCCCTTGTACTCACTGAAGCCAGACCTCGATCTCGGGTCTAAGGAATTCCTGTTGAAGTTCCTTCTGAACTGTTAAACGAGCAAGCATCTGTTCCTGAACGGATTTACGACTCAAGGCATCGGCGACAATGTTCGCCTTGCCCGGGTGGTAAAGGATCTCGATATCATAATCTTTGATTAATTCCAACCACCGTCTCTGTCGCATATTTAACTCCTTCTGATTAAATATATACTTCAAACTCTTGTGATCAGTGAAGATCTGACAGGTGACGCCATAAAGGTAATGACACCAAATTTTCCACGCGAAAACCACGGCTGCTAACTCCAGGTCGTGGGTCGGATAATTAACCTCGTAAGGTCTCAATTGTCGTGAAGCATAAGCAATAACCTTCCCATTCTGCATGAGTACACAACCGAGACCCTGCCCAGACGCATCACTATAAACCACAAATCCTTCCGTCCCTTGCGGCAAGAAAAGTACAGGTGCTGAAACTAACCGGCTCTTGAGTTCCTCAAAACTCCGTTGACACGCGTCGGACCACGTGTATTTCTTATCCTTTCGCAAAAGGTTCGTCATGGGTTGAGCGATTTTAGAAAATCCTTCCACAAACCGCCGATAATAACCGGCTAATCCGAGAAAGCTTCGGATTTCCTTAACATTCTTCGGAGGCAACCAATCTTGGATAGCCTCCGTCTTCTGAGGATCAACACGCACTCCATCTGATGAAATTACATGCCCGAGAAAAGTCACTTAGGACATCCAAAACTCACATTTGGAAAACTTTCCATAAAGCTGCTCTCGTCTTAACACGTCGAGAACCTGATGAAGATGAACCTCGTGTTCCTCTCGGTTATGAGAATAAATCAAAATGTCATCAATGAAGACAACAACAAACTGATCCAAAAAGTCAATGAAAACCCGATTCATTAACTCCATGAATACCGCAGGTGCATTAGTCAATCCAAACGGCATAACCATAAACTCATAATGACCATAGCGTGTTCGAAATGCCGTCCTCGCGATATCCGACTCTCGAATCCACAACTGATGATATCCAGATCTTAAGTCGATCTTGGAAAATACTGAAGCTCCCTGAAGTTGATCCAAAATATCATCAATACGGGGTAATGGATACTTATTCTTGATTGTCACCCTGTTCAACTCCCGATAATCAATACACAAGCGAAAAGAACCATCCTTCTTCTTGACAAACAACACCGGTGCTCCCTACGGGGACGCACTCGGTCGGATATAACCTTTCTCGAACAATTACTCAAGTTGATTCTTCAACTCCTGCATTTCGGTCGGGGCCATCCGGTACGGTGCCTTCTATATTGGAGATGTACCAGGCTCCAACTCAATCGTGAATTCCACATCTCTCTGTGGAGGCAAACCAGGTAACTCGTCTGGAAAAACATCGGCATATTCCCTCACTACCGGAATATCCGTCAACATTACTGATGATTTCTTGGTTTTGGTCATATAGCACCAATAACCTACACACCCCTGACTGAGTAATCTCACTGCTTTCATCAAATTAATAACTCTTCCAGAACAGTTGGGATTACCTCCCTGAAACACACATTCGACCCCATCGTCTGAAATGATAGTGACCATATGCTTACGGACACTAATGATGGCATCATGACGATCCATCTAATCAATACCCAAGATGATGTCGTCTCTCGGCAAATCTACTACGATTAGGTCCGCTGGCTATACACGGCCATGAAGCTGAATCGGACAATTTTGAATCTCACGATTTATGATAATTTGTCTACCATCAGGTAGACCAATGACATAAGGCTCACAACTAGTAGCACTACCCAGACGTAGTCTACTCAAACATGACTCGGAAATGAATGAATGCGATGCACCAGTATCAAAAAGGGTACACACAGGTTGAGATAGAATATCGAGTGTACTTGAGATCATCCGGGCCTCTGGATCATCGGTCTTCTTCATCTCATAAATCCGGGGCTTGCTAGTCCCGGCATCGGACGCTCCCGTCTGCTGGCTATAGGCTCCACCTTTATTCACTCCTGTCATCTTGAACGACGCAGACTGAGTGGCCTGATTTTGAACAGCTGATTGTTTTGGGACCTGAGATGACGCTGGAGTAGGTTTGGAGTCCCTACGGCAAAAACGGGCCTTATGCCCAACAATCCCACAGTTATGACACGTGACAGACTGTCTCGGACACTTGGTGCTGACATGACCAAGATCCCCACAGTTATAACAGGTGATGGCCGAACTGGCCGCTTGTGACTGAGATTCCGCGGGTTTAGGCATCACAGGAGGTCATTCAGAAAAAGCAGAACCCGCACGAGGTTTCTTGAAAGTGGCCTGACTGCCGTCAGACTGATTAAGGTTCTTGGACTTCTTGCTAGCAGATGAAGGTTGCTACTTAGCAATCTCCTTAGCAGTAAGCTCATAGGTAAGAGCTTTCTAAATGAATTTAGCCAACGTGGTGCAATTATGATTAAGCAATTGTAGTCTCACACGGGGTTTCAGCCTCTTTCTGAAATACTTAATCTTATCCGCCTCGGAGTGAATAATAGATGAGGCGAACAGAAGAAGTTCCTGAAATTTCTCGGCAATGGCGAGAACATCCTCGTCTGCTGAGGGGTCGGGAGTGAGTAATTCTGACAGCTTGGCCTCTCTGAGTGGGGCCGGATAATACCTCTCCATCATGAGAGTCTTGAATTGATCCCAAGTACATGATCCGTCGGTGGGCTTCAACGATAACCCCCAAGAATGAGCGCTCTTACCCAGGTAGTAAGCCGCAACTGAAACTCTGTGTCCTTCGGGACACTCTACCATAGCAAATAACTTCTCGAAATGTTCAAGCCAATGAACAATATCTGCCGGCTCAGATGAGCCTTCAAAAGTAGGTGGCCTTTGGCGAGAGATATCGCCGATGATACTGCTCACATTCCTCTCTTGCCTCTGAGGTGGCGGCGGAGGAGCCTGTTGATTTTGATTAGCTGAATTATGCATCGTCTCCATAAGTTGTGCCATCTGCGTCATTTGGGCCATCATGCCCTGCATAAAAGCGAGTGGGTCAACCCGAACACCTTCTAACTGAGCTGTGTCCCGAGTACGACTCCCCGATAGTGAATGATCACGTCCAGGTGAATGAGTGGCAGCGTTGCTGCTCGATGAATTAGCATTATTTCTCGCGTTCGCACGTGTATTCACACGAGCTCTCGGGATTCGGCCCGCACCACGGCCTCGTCCTCCACGTCCTCTTCTTGCCCTCTCCATACTGAAGTAGGAAAGTCACATGATGATTATATTTCCCGCATGAATATCACGTTGTGATTATGACATGAGATGATGAAAATGAGCATACATGTTCTAACACAGTGATTACCTGAATGATTAACTGAGGTGACATGATTATCTGATGAAATTACTGAAATGATTATCTTGAACAAGTTAACAAGATTAATGATATGATCTTCCAAATCAACAACCGAGTAATGAAATGATTTGAGTGATTAATTAGTTAACATGACCGTCCTGGTCAAAATGAAAATGATGATTGAGGATTGTTAACATGATGAATTATGAATGAATGATTATTGCCATAAATTATACCATGGCGTTGGAAATCTTACAGTTCTTGGTCTGATTGGCTCGGCATTTGCACAGGTCACACGTGACGCGAAAGTCCAATGATACTAGTCCGATGACGATGATTTCAAATGAGACATGACTCAGAAGGTAGTATTCAAAACCACGCTCCGATACCAACTCTGTAACCCCAAACTAGGCGGATATTACAGTGTTATGGACCCCCGACTGGGACCCACCAGGCGAATGAAAACTGATGAATTAAATAATATAATTGTAGTACCGAACCACATTATATTACCAAATACCCCGATGAGGAGCTTAAGTACAATACACCAGGACAATACAGAATACTAGTATATTTTATATGAAGATAAAATACACCACCCTGAATAAATAAACATCTCAAACGGAATTTGCAGCAGAAATACAAATGACGGAAATGACTGAAATGTCTGAAATGACTGAAATGACTGAAATAACCAGAATGACTGGGGGGCCCTACTAGTATCACTGGGACTCCTCGCCGTCCACATGCTCTTCCCGTGCCTTTGCCTTGCCGTGACCTGAAAACAAAATCCCCCAACGGGGTCAGTTACACAGAACAACAATCCTCAAGGGTTGAAAATACACAATCATGATACATCTCAAGTTAAGAAATTTCCTTAATTGTGAATTACGCTGAACAGGAGTATCATAGTATGCCCATAGTGTTCTGTGCAAGTGTACAAGATGGATGACCGGACACACCCGTCCTTGTACCTAATTAGTCTCACGGAGGTAATCGTTATCGTGTGCACAAACCAATGTATCACTCCCAATACATGGCCATCGTGTGCCCGACTAAAAATTCCACACATCCGCACCCGGCCACGCAATATGAACCCAGAAGGTCATATAAACGAGAATGACCACAATGAATATCAATGGATAATAATTCGACAAGGTCAAGAATGACTCACCGAGATGAAAATAATAGTGAAGTGATTGATAAACTAATGAAATGATTGGAACTGTCATTCTTTGTGAATGAAATGATTATTCGACAATTACAAGTCTCAATACGGTTAATACAATGATGAATGAGTTATGATTATGAATGAACAACAACAAAAGGAATGAATATCCTTTTAACCGAGTAAGAATTAACTTACTCAACACCGGTGACAATTATCCTTCCACGAACAACGTCCTAATTGAGATATCGGTCGCTCGAACAACCTTGAATAAATACAATTACCAACAATCCGTTCAATATATGAATCAAACACGAATATAACGAACTGAAAACGTCGATACGATTAAACCAAGTTCATTGGGGCATTATATCGAACACTTTGTGGCCAAACTTCGATTGTTTTTAACCAAGCCTCAATAATACCAACATCAAATCCCCAAGAAGTCTTTCAAACCAACAAAACCTCTTCAATACGATCAATAATCCATTATGAATATCCAAAATCGTGATTTCAACAACAATTAATCGAAAACCCCCAAATCCAACTCAATATTCAAAGTGTTCTTGAATAATCCTTCAATAATCCAATGAATAATCAAACATATCTATAATCATGCGTATATCACTTCATACAACATGATCTTAGCATCCAAAACATCATATCTCAACACAAAATCGAAATCCAAGAGGTTGGATGAATATTACCTTTGAAGATCCAAGCACTTCGATCCGAAGAACACGCGTTAGAAAGACTATCCGAGCTTCACGATCGAAAGGAAATGAAGAAAATCAAACCCTCAAATGATGGATGATGAAAAGTTTCTCCCCTCAACCTCTCTCTCTCGTATGGTTGAAGAAAATGGGAAGAATGAGCTGATCACGCTCAAAAAATGCAAATATAGAGTTGACTGCCCTATGTGCCGCGGCCCGGCCGAAGTGTGCTGCGGCACAGGGCCAAATCTGCCCCCAGTGATCGGCAGCGTGCCGCGGCCCGGACGAGTGTGCCTCGGCAGTGACTCGGCAGTGTGCCGCGGCCCCATCGGCATGTGCCGCGGCACACGGTATAGAAGGTTTGGCCGATAAGTGCAACACGAGTGTGCTGCGGCCCAGACGAGTGTGCCGCGGCAGTGACTCGGCAGTGTGCCGCGGCCCTGCCGGCATGTGCCGCGGCCCACGGTACAGACTGCTCGGCCAAAAACTAGACAATGTGTGTGCCGCGGCCCTGCCGGCATGTGCCACGGCCCACAACCCCTTTGGGTCCTAAAATGATGAAAAATGACCCGGGAAGAGAATAAAAGCAATAGGAATCAATATTTGGGAAACAATAACACGAAATGGAAGTACGGAAACCCCAAAACGGTGGTTCCAAGCCAAGATTACAAGGGTTCGCCCAACAAAACACAAATTGAACAATGTGGAGATTAGAAATGACATGAACTCCAACGTCAACAACAACTAATGAATCAATTACCACGATCAAGATAATACTCTTGTCTCGATTCCCAAGTAAGGTTGAAACAATGAACAATATCGATACACAACTCGAAGTTATTCTGAATGGTGAACACGGATGAATGATTATTAACAAATGAAAAATTTACATAGTGACAATTACCGAATGAAATTACTGAATGATAATGACTGAATTACAATCGGGTATTACAATAATGATACAATGAATGCCTCGACACCTTTAATCGGCTACCGACGACGAAGATGAGAATGAATACGACAATGTCTTCAATCGGCCAATACAACATGAAGGACAGGAAGCCAACATTAATAACAATGATTACAACAACGTCTTAGATCGACATCAATATTAACAACAACAACTGATACATCGATACCGCGAATTGGTGATCGATAATAACATTAACAACGAATATCTCAATGCCTTACCGGCCATTAATGAATGATAATAAACATTTGGCATAATTGCCGGAGAGTATCGTATCGAACGATCCCCTAATATCAATGAACTTATGAAGAGACTAAGTCTCAGAATGATACAACACATTCATACACATATATGATAACATTAATCTCATTGACTAGTACAATTATAAAACTTGCCTCAACCGAAGGCGATGAAACCTTTCCACGAACAACGAATGGCGTCCTCCGATAACACAATATCAATCGAAATCAACATAACGATCGAAAGAAACTCTAAGAGGCATTTAATCGAACACTAAATGTTCAAAGTTCCTCAAGAGCCTAAGAATCATCAATCGGGTTGAACGAATATAAAATATGGATATACAATCCATAGAACATGATTAATAATGTTTACTAACATCAACCGATTCATCAAAATCGGACTAGAATCGAAATCAAGAACAAATTCCCCAAAAAGTCAACTTGGAGGAAAATCAAGAAATATACCTTGATTCGACGAAGAACATGGATTGGATGATGATATAATCAACAAAAATCTTACAAAACGTCTTGGAATTGATTAGAATCGGCCAAGAACTCGATTTCCCGAGCCTCCCGTCCGCAGCCGCACAAAAACGAGGAAAAAGGGTGAGAAATGAAGGTCTGGCCGAGCCCAGGCTATATATAGCCGGCAGGGTTACGACCGTAACCGGCAGTGCCTTACGGCCATAACTCGGCCCTTACGGCCATACTCGGCAGGCCTTACGGCTGTAACCGGCATTCGTCAAAAAATCTTCCCAGCACCTCTCGGACACTTACGGCCGTAACTGGCACACATTACGGCCGTAACCGACCTTCGTCCGGAAGATGCCCAGCGCCCGTACGGCCGTATCTCTCGGACCTTACGGCCGTAACTGGCATTCGTCAGGCCATGCCTGCCGAGCACATAAGGTCGTAACCGGCACCTTACGACCGTAACTCGGCCAGGCCAGGCCCGGCTCCGGCCGTGGCCACTCTGACGGCCCGACGACCCCGAAACCCGAACCTGAATACGAATCGAAGATATGGTTACGAAGTACTCGCAAAGACGAATCTAAGAGCTAAGATAACACACGATTCCGACAACTCAAAGGCTCGAAATTCGACAACGGAAGTAATTACCCCAAACTTTTGGAAATTACGAAGATGGCCCAAAACATCCGAAATACACGATACACGATCGAAACACCAAGCCAAAGCTCACAACATGAATAATAACTTTAAATGAACTTACGAGAAACTCGAAACAACAGTTTCGGATGAGATTCGCAAGAATCGAACTCAAGTGCGGAAAAGTCGCTTAAGAACACGGATCTCAACAAGACGATACCGAAACGAACTCGGATGACAAAAGTGCAGAATTAATCATTCTCAGAATGACGATACGGTTATGAGCGAGTCGTCAAAACGGACTTCTGCCAAAAAAAAGAAAATTATCGGAAAATCGAAATTGCGGATATTACATACTACCCCCCTTAAAAGAAGTTTCGTCCCGAAACTTAAAACAAGTAGGGAGAAGAAATATACCGCCAGGAAAAATCAAAGAGATACACACGAACAAGAATGATCGCAATGAATGATAATGAATCGAAATCCAACAAGGATCAAGAATGACTCACCGGGGTGAAATGATAACGTAATGAGTGATAGCTCAAATGAAATAATTGGAACCAATGTTCCCCGTGAAGTGAATGATTAGTTTGATAATTATAAGTCTCAACGTTACTGATATATGATGAATGACTTATGTGAATGAATGAACGGCAATGAAATGAATAATTATCCTATTACCGAGCAAGAATTAACTTGCTCAAAACCGGTGATGAATGTCCTATTGTATCACAATTAAAGCAACCAACAGTCGAACTCGTCGCCTGAGATGAAGATGCTCTCCCAGCACGAAGATGACTAGAAAACGATCTCTTGGACGTCGGAGTCTGATGTCCATCTGACAGCTCTTTCCATTCCGAGGCAGGAAAGTCACGTGATAATTACAGATCTCATATAAAGATCGCATTATGATTATGAGACGGAATGATAACAATGAGCATACACGCTCTAACACAATGAATGCATTAATAATGCAATGAAATGATCGTCGACATGACGCCGGAATATGATAAGATCGCATGAAAGATCAAGTGAGGTAACATGATTATCTGATGAAACTCCTGAAATGATTACCTTGAACAAGTTAACAAGGTTGAAAATTCGATCCATAAGATCAAAAACTGAACCGTGAGATGGACTGGATGATTAATGAATTAACTAAACAATCAGATTGACTAAGTGATGAATGAATTAACTGAACAATGAGATTGACTGAGTGATGAATGAATTAACTGAAAAATGAGATTAACTAAGTGATGAATGAATTATCTAAACGATGAGATTGACTGAGTGATGAATGGATTAACTGAACAATGAGATTAACTCAGTGATGAATGAATTAACTGAACGATGAGATTGACTGTGTGATGAATGAACTAACTGAACGATGAGATTGACTGAGTGATGAATGAATTAACTGAACAATGAGATTAACTGAGTGATGAATGAATTAACTGAACGATGAGATTGACTAAGTGACGAATGAACTAACTAAACAATGAGATTGACTAAGTGATGAATGAACTAACTAAACAATGAGATTGAGTGAGTGATGAATGAATTAACTGAGTAATGAGATTGAGTGAGTGATGAATGAATTAATATGATTGACAAGATTAAAAATGATGATTGAGGATTATTAACTGATGAATGAGTTGATCTTTAACGCTTACACAAGTCACACGTGCTCCAAAACAATTAGTCATGAATCAATTATAACATTAATATCACATATAGGTTTCAACAAAGCATGAATAATTAATGACATGATGAATGTATGAACATAAAGAGAATCGAGTCCTTACACAGGTCATACAAAGCTTCGAAGTCTCACGATACTAGTCTTCACTGACGACGACTCGATGAATGAATGACTCGTGTAGTCGTACAAATTTCACGACTCATAAAACCCGACTGTCCAGATTGTCATAACCTGACAGTCCCACTACTACCGCATCGGTAGAGCCACATAACTCACATATCAGGGTATCTCACAACCCAAAAGCTCTGATACCATCTTCTGTAACACCCCCAAATCCTATTGGGTTATTACAGTGCCGTGGACCCCACGCCAGGAGATTCACCAGGCGAACATGACTAAAATACATTAAAATTAACCAACAAGGGAGATCACAGTCCCTACTATGATATCCGACATAATATTCCGATAAGGAATTTCAACGACAAGGATGGGCCTACATGGCCAAAAATAAAAATACAACATCCACGAGCATCTGCTCGGGTAATACATAAAGACAATGACTGACAAACTGAAGAACACTCCAACTGACTGACAAACATGAACAACTCGGACTAGTATCGCTCGAATGCCTCGTCGCAATCATCATGCCCCTGTGTCTTAACTCTCTCCTCGCAAACACCTAAAACATGAAAACATGTTCCGCCCCCACGGGGTCAGTCATCCAGATAATGAACATCAAATACATGTATAACATGATATGCATCCAAAGGCAGAATGAAACGGTACAATGATAACAATAATACGAGATGCTCACAAACCAAGGTAAGAACCGAGCATTCGTTAAACACTATGCCCACGGCATACTATTAGTACATGTTCGACATGTTAGAACGTAAATGCCCAACGGCGAATCATAATTATAGATTACCACAATGAATTACAGGACATGAACCAAACCAGAACTGAATTAATTATGAATCATAATGCCCGAAGGTTCCAATGAAATTACCAAGACAATCACAAAGGCCCGAAAGCCACTCAGCCGAGGTTGTCAAATATCACAATCACCTGAAGCGAAAATAGCCCGAAGCTGTATCGATTAGGGCTGAAGCCACAGCACGAAGCCGTATCACAATTAGGGCCGAAGCCACAGCACGAAGCCGTATCATAATGAGACCATCCAATGGCCATGACCTACTGAATTGCAGGTGTTGGGAAACCAACCGCGAAGGTTCAAGCCCAAAACTTACCCATAATGAGATCACCCAGTGACCGTGACCTGCTGAATTGCAGGTGCTGGGAAACCAACCGTGAAGGTTCAAGCCCCAGAGTTACCCATAATGAGATCATAAACATGACTGTGACCTACTGAGTTGTAGGTGTTGGGAAACCAACCGCGAAGGTTCAAGCCCCAAGCTTACCCATAATGAAACCATCCAATGGTCGTTGACCTACTGAATTGTAGGTGTTGGGGGAAATAACCGCGAAGGTTCAGTCCCCACCAAACTTACCCCATAATGAAACCATCCAATGGTCGTTGACCTACTGAGTTGTAGGTGTTGGGGGAAACAACCGCGAAGGTTCAGGACCCACCAAACTTACCCCATAATGAGCACTAGCCGAGACTAGCCTCCAAAAATAATTAATCACAAACGGCAACGATCCCAAGATTACCGAATTCACGAGAATGATAGTGTGCTGCCTTGAGTTGGCCAACACGACAACAATGACTCACGGATGGGTACCGTCCTCGGCGGTCCCAATTCAATTCCTCGATTACCTTAGAATGGTCAATTGATAACAACGACATAACGGATGGGAACTATCCTCGATATCCCCAATTCAATACCTCGATTTCCTTAGAATGGCCAACCGATAACAATGATGCAACGAAGGATTGAGCACCTCGATCGCCTTAGAACGGCTAATCGATGACAATGATACAATGAATGATTGAGCACCTCGATTGCCTTAGAACGTCCAATCGATGACAATGATACAATGAATGATTGAGCACCTCGATTGCCTTAGAACGGCTAATCGATGACAATGATACAATGAATGATTGAGCACCTCGATTGCCTTAGAATGGCTAATCGATGACAATGATACAATGAATGATTGAACACCTAGATTGCTTTAGAACGGCCTATCGATGACAATGATACAATGAATGATTGAGCACCTCGATTGCCTTCGAACGGCTAATCGATGACAATGATACAATTAATGCCTCGACACCTTTAATCGGCTACCGACGACGAAGATGAGAACGAATACGACAATGTCTTCAATCGTCCAATACGACATGAAGGACAGGACGCCAACATTAATAACAATGATTACAACAACGTCTTAGATCGACATCAATATTAACAACAACAACTGATACATCGATACCACGAATCGGTGATCGATAATAACATTAACAACGAATATCTCAATGCCTTACCGGCCATTAATGAATGATAATAAACATTTGGCATAATTGCCGGAGAGTATCGTATCGAACGATCCCCTAATATCAATTAACTTATGAAGAGACTAAGTCTCGGAATGATACAACATATTCATACACATATATGATAACATTAATCTCATTGACTAGTACAAGTATAAAACTTGCTTCAACCGAAGGTGATGAAACCCTTCCACGAACAACGAATGGCGTCCTCCCATAAAAATAAGTACTTGAACAACCTTGAATGAAATACAATTCATTCAATAACACAATATCAATCGAAATCAACATAACGACTGAAAGAAACTCTTTGAGGCATTTAATCGAACATTAAATGTTCAAAGTTCCTCAAGAGCCTAAGAATCATCAATCGGGTTGAACGAATCGAAAATATGGATATGCAATCCATAGAACACGATTAATAATGTTTACTAACATCAACCGATTCATCAAAATCGGACTAGAATCGAAATCAAGAACAAATTCCCCAAGAAGTCAACTTGGAGTAAAATCAGGAAATATACCTTGATTCGACGAAGAACACGGATTGGATGATGATATAATCAACAAGAATCTTCCAAAATGTCTTCGAATTGATTAGAATCGACCAAGAACTCAATTTCCCGAGCCTCCCGTCCGCAGTCGCACAAAAACGAGGAAAAAGGGTGAGAAATGAAGGTCTGGCCGAGCCCAGGCTATATATAGCCGGCAGGGTTACGGTCGTAACCGGCAGTGCCTTACGGCCATAACTCGGCCCTTACGGCCGTACTCGGAAGGCCTTACGGCCGTAACCAGTATTCGTCAAAAAATCTGCCCAGCACATGTCGGACACTTACGGCCGTAACTGGCACACATTACGGCCGTAACCGGCCTTCGTCCGGAAGATGCCCAGCGCCCGTACGGCCGTAACTCTCGGCCCTTACGGTCATAACTAGCATTCCTCAGGCCATGCCTGCCGAGCACGTACAGCCGTAACCGGCACCTTACGGCCGTAACTCGGCCAGGCCAAGCCCGGCTCCGGCCGTGGCCACTCTGACGGCCCGACAACCCTGAAACTCGAACCTAAATACGAATCGAAGATATGGTTACGAAGTACTCGCAAAGACGAATCTAAGAGTTAAGAGAACACACGATTCCGACCACCCGAAGGATCGAAATTCGACAACGGAAGTAATTACCCTAAACTTTGGGAAATTACGAAAATAGCCCAAAACGTCCGAAATACACGATACACGATCGAAACACCAAGACAAAGCTCACAACATGATTAATAACATTAAATGAACTTACGAGAAACTTGAAACAACAGTTTCGGACGAGATTCGCAGGAATCGAACTCAAGTGCAGAAAAGCCGCTTAAGAACACGGATCTCAACAAAACGATACCGAAACGAACTCGGATGACAAAAAGTGCAGAATTAATCATTCTCAGAATGACAATACGGTTATGATCGAGTCGTCAAAACAGACTTCTGCCGAAAAAATAAAATTATCGGAAAATCGAAATTGTGGATATTACAACTCGGGTTTATTGATTAGATTTGATTCTTTTGTAATCAGAATTGGCTATAACAGCTTCAATTAATCTTTTAAAAAAACGAAAAAAAAGTCTTGTTCATAGGAGATAAAACCACTTTACATGTATTCGAGTCGGAAATCTATGAAAACTCGGATCTATTGATTATATTCGAGTATTTTATCTTGAAAATTGGCAATAACAACTTATATTAAGTCTTTACTTCTTTATCAAGTCTTGGTAATCGTAGATAAGACCACAAAACATGCATTCGAGTCAGAACTCTATGAAAACTCCGGTTTATTGATTAGATTCGAGCCTTTTGTGCTCAGAATTGGCAATAATAGTTTCGATTAATATTTTCTTTCTTGATTAAGTCTTGTTGTGGCAAGTATTCGCTATAATAGCTCCGATACTTCTTGATTAAGTCTTGTTAATAGGATATAAAACCACATTACATTTATTCGAGTCGGAATCATACGAAAACTCGGGTTTATTGATTAGATTCGAGTATTTTATATTGAGAATTGGCTATAATAGCTTAGATTAAATCTTTACTTCTTGATTAAGCCTTGTTAATCGGAGATAAGACCATGTAACATCCATTTGAGTCGGAACTCTATGAAAACTCGGGTTTATTGATTAGATTCGAGCCTCTTGTACTCAGAATTGGCTATAACAGCTCCGATTAATCTTTAACTTCTTTATTAAGATCTGTTGTAGCATGCATTGGATAGATTAGCTCCGATTAAGCCTTTACTTCTTGATTAAGTCTTGTTAATATGAGATACGACCATGTAACATGCATTCGAGTCAGAACTCTATGAAAACTTGGGTTTATTGATTAGATTCGAGCCTTTTGTACTCAGAATTGGCTATAACAGCCCTGATTAATATTTTCTTTTTTGAATAAGTCTTGTTGTGGCAAGTATTCACTATAATAGCTCCGATACTTCTTAATTAAGTCTTGTTAATAGGAGATAAAACCACATTATATTTATTCGAGTCAGAATCCTACGAAAACTCGGGTTTATTGATTAGATTCGAGTATTTTATATTGAGAATTGGCTATAATAGCTTAGATTAAATCTTTAATTCTTGATTAAGCCTTATTAATAGGAGATAAGACCATGTAACATGCATTTGAGTCGGAAATCTATGAAAACTCGGGTTTATTGATTAGATTCGAGCCTCTTGTACTCAGAATTGGCTATAATAGCTCCGATTAATCTTTTACTTCTTTATTAAGATATGTTGTAGCAAGTATTAGATATAGTAGCTCCGATTGAGCCTTTACTTGTTGATTAAGTCTTGTTAATATGAGATACGACCATGTAACACGCATTCGAGTCAGAACTATATGTAAACTTGGGTTTATTGATTAGATTCGAGCCTTTTGTACTCATAATTGGCTATAACAGCTCCGATTAATATTTTATTTCCTTGAATAAGTCTTGTTGTGGCAAGTATTCGCTATAATATCTCCGATACTTCTTCATTAAGTCTTGTTAATAGGATATAAAACCACATTACATTTATTCGAGTCGGAATCATACGAAAACTCGGATATATTGATTAGATTCGAGTATTTTATATTAAGAATTGGCTATAATAGCTTAGATTAAGTTTTTACTTCTTGATTAAGCCTTGTTAATAGGAGATAAGACCATGTAACATGCATTTGAGTCGTAACCCTATGAAAACTCGGGTTTATTAATTTGATTCGAGCCTTTTGTACTCAGAATTGGCTATAACAGCTCCGATTAATCTTTTACTTCTTTATTAAGATATGTTGTAGCAAGGATTGGATATAGTAGCTCCGACTAAGCCTTTACTTCTTGATTAAGTCTTGTTAATATGAGATACGGCCACGTAACATGCATTCGAGTTATAACTCTATGAAAATTCGGGTTTATTGATTAGATTCCAGCCTTTTGTTCTAAGAATTGGCTATAGCAGCTCCGATTAATCGTTTACTTCTTTATTAAGATATGTAGTAGCAAGGATTAGATATAGTAGCTCCGATTAAGCCTTTACTTCTTGATTAAGTCTTGTTAATATGAGATACGACCACGTAACATGCATTCCAGTCAGAACTCTATGAAAAGTATTTTAGAATTGGTTAGATTCGAGTATTTTAGAATTGGCTATAATAGCTTAGATTAAGTCTATACTTCTTGATTAAGTCTGGTTAATAGGAGATAAGACCATGTAACATGCATTCGAGTCGGAACTCTATGAAAACTCGGGTTTATTTATTAGATTCGAGCATTTTGTACTCGGAATTGGCTATAATAACAGCTCAAATTTATCTTTTACTTATTGATTAAGTGTTGTTGTAGCAAGGATTGGATATAGGAGCTCTGATTAAGCTTTTACTTCTTGATTAAGTCTTGTTCATAGGAAACTCGGGTTTATTGATTAGATTTGAGTCTTTTGTAATCAGAATTGGCTATAACAGCTTCGATAAATCTTTTAAAAAAACAAAAAAAAAGTCTTATTCATAGGAGATAAAACCACGTTACATGTATTCGAGTCGGAACTCTATGAAAACTCGGGTCTATTGATTATAATCGAGTATTTTATCTTTAATATTGGCAATAACAACTTATATTAAGTCTTTACTTCTATATCAAGTCTTGTTAATCGGAGATAAGACCACGCAACGTGCATTGTAGTCAGAACTCTATGAAAACTCGGGTTTATTGATTAGATTCGAGCCTTTTGTACTCAGAATTGGCTATAATAGTTCCGATTAATATTTTCTTTCCTGATTAAGTCTTGTTGTGGCAAGTATTCGCTATAATAGCTCCGATACTTCTTGATTAAGTCTTGTTGATAAGAGATAAAACCACGTTACATTTATTCGAGTCGGGATCATACGAAAACTCGGGTTTATTGATTAGATTCGAGTATTTTATATTGAGAATTGGCTATTAATAGCTTATATTAAATCTTTACTTCTTGATTAAGCCTTGTTAATAGGAGATAATACCATGTAACATGCATTTGAGTCGGTACTCGATAAAAACTCGGGTTTATTGATTAGATTTGAGCCTCTTGTACTCAGAATTGGCTATAACAGCTCAGATTAATCTTTTACTTCTTTATTAAGATATGTTGTAGCATGTATTGGATAGATTAGCTCTGATTAAGCCTTTACTTATTGATTAAGTCTTGCTAATCTCAGATACGACCATGTAACATGCATTCGAATCAGAACTCTATGAAAACTCGGGTCTATTGATTAGATTCGAGCCTTTTGTACTCAGAATTGGCTATAACAGCTCCGATTAATATTTTCTTTCTTGAATAAGTCTTGTCGTGGCAAGTATTCGCTATAATAGCTCTGATACTTCTTGATTAAGTCTTATTAATAGGAGATAAAACCACGTTACATTTATTCAAGTCAGAATCCTACGAAAACTCGGGTTTATTGATTAGATTCGAGTATTTTATATTGAGAATTGGCTATAATAGCTTAGATTAAATATTTACTTCTTGATTAAGCCTTGTTAATAGGAGATAAGACCATGTAACATGCATTTGAGTCGGAACTCTATGAAAACTCGGGTTTATTGATTAGATTCGAGCCTCTTGTACTCAGAATTGGCTATAACAGCTCTGATTAATCTTTTACTTCTTTATTAAGATATGTTGTAGCAAGTATTGGATAAAGTAGCTCGATTAAGCCTTTACTTCTTGATTAAGTCCTGTTAATATGAGATATGACCATGTAACATGCATTCGAGTCAGGACTCTATGAAAACTTGGGTTTATTGATTACATTCGAGCCTTTTGTACTCAGAATTGGCTATAAGAGCTCCGATTAATATTTTCTTTCTTGAATAAGTCTTGTTGTGGCAAGTATTCACTATAATATCTCCGATACTTCTTGATTAAGTCTTGTTAAAAGGATATAAAACCAAATTACATTTATTCGAGTCGGAATCCTACGAAAACTTGGGTTTATTGATTAGATTCGAGTATTTTAGATTGACAATTGGCTATAATAGCTTAGATTAATTCTTTACTTCTTGATTAAGCCTTGTTAATAGGATATAAGACCATGTAACATGCATTCGAGTCGTACCTCTATGAAAACTCGGGTTTATTGATTATATTCGAGCCTTTTGTACTCAGAATTAGCTATAACAGCTCCGATTAATCTTTTACTTCTTTATTAAGATATGTTGTAGCAATGATTGGATATAGTAGCTCCGATTAAGCCTTTACTTCTTGATTAAGTCTTGTTACTATGAGATACGACCACATAACATGCATTCGTGTCAGAACTCTATGAAAACTCGGGTATATTGATTAGATTCGAGCCTTTTGTACTAAGAATTGGCTATAACAGCTCCGATTAATATTTTACTTCTTTATTAAGATATGTAGTAGCAAGGATTAGATATAGTAGCTCCGATTAAGCCTTTACTTCTTGATTAAGTCTTGTTAATATGAGATACGACCACGTAACATGCATTCGAGTCAGAACTCTATGAAAACTCGGGTTCATTGGTTAGATTCGAGTATTTTAGAATTGGCTATAATAACTTAGATTAAGTCTTTACTTTTTGATTAAGTCTAGTTAATAGGAGATAAGACCATGTAACATGCATTCGAGTCGGAACTCTACGAAAACTCAGGTTTATTTATTAGATTCGAGCATTTTATACTCGGAATTGGCTATAATAATAGCTCAAATTAATCTTTTACTTATTGATTAATTGTTGTTGTAGCAAGGATTGGATATAGGAGCTCCGATTAAGCCTTTACTTCTTTATTAAGTCTTGTTCGTAGGAAACTCGGGTTTATTGATTAGATTTGAGTCTTTTGTAATAAGAATTGGCTATAACAGCTTCGATTAATCTTTAAAAAAAACGAAAAAAAAAGTCTTGGTCATAGGAGATAAAACCACGTTACATGTATTCGAGTCGGAACTCTATGAAAACTCGGGTCTATTGATTATAATCGAGTATTTTATCTTGAAAATTGGCAATAACAACTTATATTAAGTCTTTACTTCTTTATCAAGTCTTGTTAATCGGAGATAAGGCCACGCAACATGCATTCGAGTCGGAACTCTATGAAAACTCGGGTCTATTGATTATAATCGAGTATTTTATCTTTAATATTGGCAATAACAACTTATATTAAGTCTTTACTTCTTTATCAAGTCTTGTTAATCGGAGATAAGACCGCGCAACATGCAGTCTAGTCAGACCTCTATGAAAACTCGGGTTTATTGATTAGATTCGAGCCTTTTGTACTCAGAATTGGCTATAACAGCTCCGATTAATATTTTCTCTCTTGATTAAGTCTTGTTGTGGCAAGTATTCGCTATAATAGCTCCGATACTTCTTGATTAAGTCTTTTTGATAGGAGATAAAACCACATTACATTTATTCGAGTCGGGATCATACGAAAACTCGGGTTTATTGATTAGATTCGAGTATTTTATATTGAGAATTGGCTATAATAGCTTAGATTAAATCTTCACTTCTTGATTAAGCCTTGTTAATAGGAGATAATACCATGTAACATGCATTTGAGTCGGAACTCTATAAAAACTCGGGTTTATTGATTAGATTCGAGCCTCTTGTACTAAGAATTGGCTATAACAGCTCCGATTAATCTTTTACTTCTTTATTAAGATATGTTGTAGCATGTATTGGATAGATTAGCTCTGATTAAGCCTTTACTTATTGATTAAGTCTTGTTAATCTGAGATACGACCATGTAACATGCATTCGAGTCAGAACTCTATGAGAACTCGGGTTTATTGATTAGATTGGAGCCTTTTGTACTCAGAATTGGCTATAACAGCTCCGATTAATATTTTCTTTCTTGAATAAGTCTTGTTGTGGCAAGTATTCACTATAATAGCTGCGATACTTATTAATTAAGTCTTGTTAATAGGAGATAAAACCACATTACATTTATTCGAGTCAGAATCCTATGAAAACTCATTTTTATTGATTAGATTCGAGTATTTTATATTGAGAATTGGCTATAATAGCTTAGATTAAATCTTTACTTCTTGATTAAGCCTTGTTAATAGGAGATACGACCATGTAACATGCATTTGAGTCGGAAATCTATGAAAACTCGGGTTTATTGATTAGATTCGAGTATTTTATATTGAGAATTGGCTATAATAGCTTAGATTAAATCTTTACTTCTTGATTAAGCCTTGTTAATAGGAGATAAGACCATGTAACATGCATTTGAGTCGGAAATCTATGAAAACTCGGGTTTATTGATTAGATTCGAGTATTTTATATTGAGAATTGGCTATAATAGCTTAGATTAAATCTTTACTTCTTGATTAAGCCTTGTTAATGTAACACCCCCAAAATCCTATTGGGTTATTACAGTGCCGTGGACCCCACGCCAGGAGATCCACCAGGCGAACATGACTAAAATACAATAAATTACACAATAAGGGAAAATCATAGTCCCTATCATGACATCCGACACAATATTCCGATAAGGAATTTCAACGACAATAGTGGCCTACATGGCCAAAAATGAAATACAACAACATCCACGAATATCTATTCGGGTAATACAACACGACAACAACTCACAAGACTGGAGTACACTCCAACTGACTGACCGACAATGAACGACTCGGACTAGTATCGCTCGAATGCCTCGTCACCATCGTCATGCCCCTGTGTCCCAACTCTCTTCTCGCAATTACCTAAAACATGAAAACATGTTCCGCCCCCACGGGGTCAGTCATCCAGATAATGAACATCAAATACACGTATAACATGATATGCATCCAAAGGCAGAATGAAACGTTACAATGATAATAATAGTACGAGATGCTCACAAACCAAGGTGAGAACCGAGCATTCGTGAAATACTATGCCCACGACATACTATTAATACCTGTTCGACAGGTTAGAACATAAGTGTCCAATGGCGAATCAAAATCACAGAATACCACAATGAATTACACGACATGAACCAAACCAGGACTGAATTAATTATGAATCACAATGCCCGAAGGCTCCAATGAAATTACCAGGACAATAATAAAGGCTTGGAAGCCACTCAGCCGAAGGTGTGAAATTATCACAATCACATGAAGCCAAAACAGCCCGCAACTGTTATTGATCAGGGTCGAAGCCACGGCACGAAGCTGTATCACAATGAGGGCCGAAGCCACGGCACGAAGCCGTATCACAATTAGGGCCGAAGCCATGGCACGAAGCCGTATCACAATGAGGGCCGAAGCCACGGCACGAAGCCGTATCACAATTAGGGCCGAAGCCACGGCACGAAGCCGTATCACAATGAGGGCCGAAGCCACGGCACGAAGCCGTATCACAATTAGGGCCGAAGCCACGGCACGAAGCCGTATCACAATGAGGGTCGAAGACACGGCACGAAGCCGTATCACAATTAGGGCCGAAGCCACGGCACGAATTAGTATCACAATGAGGGCCGAAGCCACGGCACGAAGCCGTATCACAATTAATGATAGTGTGCTGCCTTGAGTCGGCCAACACGATGACAGTAACACACGGATAGACACCGTCCTTGACAGTCCCAAATCAACACCTCGATTGCCTTAGAATGGCCAACCGATAACAATGATGCAGCGGATGATTCCATGAATGATTAAGCGCTTCGATTGGCTTAGAATGGCCAATCGCTACGAATGATACGATGAATGATTAAATACCTCGATTGCCTTAGAGCGGTCAATCGATAACAATGATATGGTGAATGATTGAACATTTCGATTTACCTGAGAATGGCCAATCGATGACAATGATCCGAAGGATGTCCTGGCACCTTTAATCGGTGACCGACGACGAAGATGAGAAATGAATACGCCAATGCCTTCAATCGGCCAATACGGTTTTAATGACAACCCCAACATGAATAACGATGATCTGAAGGATGTCTTAGATTGACATGAATATTAACAACAATCGATACATCGATACCGCCAACCGGCTATCGACAATGACATTAATAACGAGTATCACAATGCCTTGAATCGGCCATTAACGGACAATAATAAACATTTGGCATAGTTGCCGAAAGGTATCGTATCAAACGATCTCTTGATATCAATGAATTCATGAAGAGACTAAGTCTCGGAATGATACAACACATTTATACACATATATGATGACATTAATCTCATTGACTAGTACAAGTATAAAACTTGCCTCAAACCGAAGGCGAGAAGGTAATTCCACGATCAACGTCCTTAATGAAATTTTCGGCCGCTCGAACAACCTTGAACAACACAAATACCAACAAATCTCTTAATACACGAATCAAGCATGATCACAACCAACTCAAAAGTCGATACAACAATACCCCAAACTCATTGGGGCATTTAAACAAACGCGTTGTAAACAATCTCCAATTGTTTACAACCAAAACTCAATTACATCCAAAGCCAACTTCCAGTGAATGATTCAATCCAACAAAACCTCATGAATATTATCAATAATCCAACAGGAATACTTAAATCGGGATTTCAACAACATCTAGTCGAAACCCCAAAACATTCCAAAGTCAACACCAAGGGTTTCTTGAAAAATTCCTCAATGAATCACAAATTCCGGAAATTACTCCAATGAATCCGTATCAATACATGTATCCAAGATAGATAATCCATATCTAACATAATCCAACATGAAAGCAAGCTAACTCGAAGAGATCGGGAATAAAACTTTCAAATCCCGAAATTCAAGATTAAATGAAAGATTACCTTGATTTGGAGTGATGAAACTAATTAGATGATGATTAATTCAACTTAGGAGCTTGAATATGATGCTAGATGATTGCAGCTCGAAAAGACCTTTCCGAATCGCCCAAGATCGTCCGAAGTGGTTGAGAAATGAAGAAATGACGAAGGTTGGACTAAATTGTCTTATTTATACTGTCCCAGCTTAGCGCACGCTATGACCTGATAGTTAGCATGCGCTAGCGGTTTACTGGCCAGTCCAGTGAGCTCTGAAATGCCTCGTTAGCGTGCGCTACAACTTGGTAGCGTGCGCTAACACCTTACCGATAGCGTGCGTTATCCCAGATTGTTAGCGTGCGCTAACTGATGTCCGATATTCAAAAACTGAAGTCCAGAACGTACTGTCCTCTGCCTTGTACGCGTTAGCGTGCGCTACTAATGTGACTTAGCGTGCGTTACCATCACCATTAGCATACGCTACTTACCACTCGTAGCGTGCGCTACGAATTTCCCAAATCAGCCCAGTACCTTCTGGACTGTCTGCCCCACTTGCGCTAGCGTGCGCTAATACTGAATCATAGCGTGCGTTACCTGCACCCCATTAGCGCGCGCTAACTAGAATATGTAGCGTGCGCTACCTCTCAAACTGAAAATTAAAACATGATGATGATGATGACAATAATCTCGGCTCGATCTCAAAAAGTGATGATCCCAAAATACACCGAATGGTGAACATAGTTGACTGAATATGAATGATGAACGATTATTACTGAGTGAAAAAATTCTGAGTGACAATAACTGAATGATAATAAATGAATTCACAACCGGGTATTACATACTCCCCCCCTTAAAAGAGTTTCGTCCTCGAAACTAAGGGTAAACAACTCGGGATATGAACTATCCTCCATGATCTGAAAACAATAATGCCCAAATAGTCCTCGGGACCAAATCAACCGCACGTCCAAGTCCCCAAGACTTGACGTCTCGAATCGTAGTGAACGATTTCCAAATTATCACGAAATCTTGAGTACAACGCCAAAGGGACGAATTCTCAACAAATGACCCAAATCTCAAGATTCTCGAATATGATCATCATAAAATCGATCAACAATAAATGATCCACAGTCACGATACATTATTACGGATAGATTTACACAGTCATCCAAAAACAAGGTTACACCTCAAATGTACCCAACATCGATATCCTTCCATATCATCGATCTCCTCTATCTCAACGATATAAGGTATATCCGAAGATGAACTCGCCGCTAAAATGATCTCATAAGGTCAAGAGAATGAAAGTGACTAAAATGAATGATGAATGATAAGTGACTATAAATCCGACAATGATTAAGAATGACTCACCAAGGTGAATTAATAACGTCATGAGTGATAGTTCAAGTGAAATTATTGGAACCGTTGTTCCTCATGAATTGAATGATTAGTTTCATGATGCCAAGTCTCAACATGATTGATGTATGATGAATGATTTATATGAATGAATGAACGACAACGAAATGAATGATTATACAACTAACGAACAAGAATTAACTTGTTCAAGCCGGTGATGAATGTCCTTACCTCTGGCCCTCGAGGCCTGATAGGGTCCCTTGGATGATGCACGGGATGGAGTAACGAAGTCTCTCGAGGCCCTTGAGTTCTTTTGAGATTTACTGGCACTAGAACTCCTGCAGTATTTATGCCGGTGTCCCTGCCTCCCACACAGAAAACAAACAATAGCTGGCACCGTACACCGGGTTCTAACGTGACCCGCTGAATCACAGTTAAAGCAAACAACAGTCGAACTCGTCGCCTGAGAGAAAGATGCTATCCCAGCACGACGGCGACTAGAAAACGACCCCTTGGACGTCGTAGCCCGATGTCCCTCTGAACGAGCCGGCATACTAGTCCTCTCACCCAAAGAAACTGAAGGATACTTCTGAGTAATCTCCTTGATCAAAAGCTCTGCTCCAAGAGCCTTCCCAATGAATTCGCTAAGTGAAATGCAATTGTGATTGAACAACTACATCCTCAACTGCGGATTGAGCCTCTTGCTAAAATATTTGATCTTATCCGCCTCAGTATGGATAACTGACGAAGCAAACTGAAGTAGTCCCTGAAACTTCTCAGCAATGACAATAACACCCTCGTCCTCGACGGATTCGGGGTTTAAAACCTCTGACAACTTGGCTTCACGAAGTGGAGCCAGATAATACCCCTCTAAAATGAGGGTCTTGAACTCGCTCCAACCACAATCGCGATCGGTGGGTTTCACAGAAAGCCACCACGAATAAGCACCCTTAATCAAGTAATAAGCCGCTACTGGCACTTTACTCTCTTCCGGACACTGAACCATGTCGAAGAGTTTATCAAAATGCTCAAGCCAATGAACGATATCAGCTGGTTCCGACGAACCCTCAAAAGTAGGCGGCCTCTGACGAGAGATATCGCCAACAATCTGATTCACTCCCCCAGTCTGTCCATGAAACGGCACCTAGAATCCCTGTTGCGGTGGACCACGAACCATCGAGTTCTGCATGGCCTCCACTATCCGCGTCATATGAGTCATCTGGGCCATCATGCCCTGCATAAATATGAATGGGTCAACCCGAACACCTTCCGAGTGAGATGCCTCTCGGGTACGAATCCCTGACAGCGACTGATTATCTGCTGGTGAATGAGTAGCCCCGCTATCTGATGAATAAATGCTATCCCTCGCATTCGCGCGGGTATTCAAATGAGGTCCTGGGTTTCGTCCCGCACCGCGGCCTTCTCCCCTGCGTCCTCTGACAGCTCTATCCATACTGAAGCAGGAAAGCCACAAGGTGATTACAGATCTCGCATGGAGATCGCATTATGATTACGAGACGGAATGATAACAATGAGCATACACGCTCTAACATAATGAATGCATTAATAATGCAATAAAACGATCGTCGACATGACGTCGGAATACGATAAGATCTCATGAAATATCAAGTGAGGTGACAAGATTATATGATGAAATTCCTGAAATGATTACCTTGAACAAGTTAACAAGGTTGAAAATTCGATTCACAGATCAACAACTGAACCGTAAGATGGACTGGATGGTTAACAAATTAATTGAACAATGAGATTGACTGAGTGATAATGAATTAACTAAGCGATGAGATTGACTGAGTGATGAATGAATCAACTGAGCGATGAGGTTGACTGAGTGATGAATGAATCAACTGAGTGATGAATGAATTATCTGAGTAATGATATTGACTGAGTGATGAATGAATTGACTGAATCATTGAGGTTGACCGAGTGACGAATAAATTGATTGAACAATGAGATCAACTGAGTGATTAATGAATTAACAGAGTGATGAATGAATTATCTGAGTAATGATATTGACTGAGTGATGAATGAATTAACTGAGTGATGAGATCAAAATGATGATTGAGGATTATTAACTGATGAATGAGTTGATCCTTAATGCTTACGCAAGTCACACGTGCTCCACAACAATTAGTCATGAATCAATCATAACACTAATATCACATATATGTTTCAACAAACATGAACAAATAATGACATGATGAAGGTATGAACATAAAGAGAATCGAGTCCTTACACAGGTCATACGAAGCTTCGAGGTCTCACGATACTAGTCCCAACTGACGACGACTCGATGATTGAATGACTCGTGCAGTCATACTAATATTATGACTCACAAAACCCGACTGTCCAGATTGTCATAACCTGACAGTTCCACTACTACCGCATCGGTAGAGCGACATAACTCACATATCAGGGTATCTCACAACCCAAAATCTCTGATACCATCTTCTGTAACACCCCCAAAATCCTATTAGGTTATTACAGTGCTGTGGACCCCACGCCAGGAGATCCACCAGGCGAACATGACTAAAATACAATAAATTACACAATAAGGGAAAATCATAATCCCTATCATGACATCCGACACAATATTCCGATAAGGAATTTCAACGACAATAGTGGCCTACATGGCCAAAAATGAAATACAACAACATCCATGAATATCTATTCGGGTAATACAACACGACAACAACTGACAAGACTGGAGTACACTCCAACTAACTGACCGACATCGAACAACTCGGACTAGTATCGCTCGAATGCCTCGTCACCATCGTCATGCCCCTGTGTCCCAACTCTCTCCTAGCAATCACCTAAAACATGAAAACATGTTCCGCCCCCACGGAGTCAGTCATCCAGATAATGAACATCAAATACATGTATAACATGATATGCATCCAAAGGCAGAATGAAACGGTACAATGATAATAATAGTACGAGGTGCTCACAAACCAAGGTGAGGACCGAGCATTCGTGAAATACTATGCCCACGACATACTATTAATACCTGTTCGACAGGTTAGAACATAAGTGTCCAACGACGAATCAAAATCACAGAATACCACAATGAATTACACGACATGAACCAAACCAGGACTGAATTAATTATGAATCACAATGCCCGAAGGTTCCAATGAAATTACCAGGACAAAAATAAAGGCTTGGAAGCCACTCAGCCAAAGCTGTCAAATTATCACAATCACATGAAGCCAAAACAGCCCGCAACTGTTATTGATTAGGGCCGAAGCCACGGCACGAAGCCGTATCACAATGAGGGCCGAAGCCACGGCACGAAGCCGTATCACAATTAGGGCAGAAGCCACGGCATGAAGCCGTATCACAATGAGGGCCGAAGCCACGGCACGAAGCCGTATCACAATTAGGGCCGAAGCCACGGCACGAAGCCATATCACAATGAGGGCCGAAGCCACGGCACGAAGCCGTATCACAATTAGGGTCGAAGCCACGGCACGAAGCCCTATCACAATGAGGGTCGAAGCCACGGCACGAAGCCGTATCACAATTAGGGCCGAAGCCACGGCACGAATCCGTATCACAATGAGGGCCGAAGCCACGGCACGAAGCCGTATCACAATTAATGATAGTGTGCTGCTTTGAGTCGGCCAACACGATGGCAGTAACACACGGATAGACACCATCCTTGACAGTCCCAAATCAACACCTCGATTGCCTTATAATGGCCAACCGATAACAATGATGCAGCGGATGATTCCATGAATGATTAAGCGCTTCGATTGGCTTAGAATGGCCAATCGCTACGAATGATACGATGAATGATTAAATACCTCGATTGCCTTAGAGCGGTCAATCGATAACAATGATATGGTGAATGATTGAACATTTCGATTTACGAGAGCGGCGATCGATGACAATGATCCGAAGGATGTCCCGGCACCTTTAATCGGTGACCGACGACGAAGATGAGAAATGAATACGCCAATGCCTTCAATCGGCCAATACGGTTTTAATGACAACCCCAACATGAATAACGATGATCTGAAGGATGTCTTAGATTAACATAAATATTAACAACAATCGATACATCGATACCGCGAACCGGCTATCGACAATGACATTAATAACGAGTATCACAATGCCTTGAATCGGCCATTAACGGACAATAATAAACATTTGGCATAGTTGCCGAAAGGTATCGTATCAAACGATCTCTTGATATCAATGAATTCATGAAGAGACTAAGTCTCGGAATGATACAACACATTCATACACATATATGATGACATTAATCTCATTGACTAGTACAAGTATAAAACTTGCCTCAAACCGAAGGCGAGAAGGTAATTCCAAGATCAACGTCCTTAATGAAATTGTCGGCCGCTCGAACAACCTTGAACAACACAAATACCAACAAATCTCTTAATACACGAATCAAGCATGATCACAACCAACTCAAAAGTCGATACAACAATACCTCAAACTCATTGGGGCATTTAAACAAATGCGTTGTAAACAATCTCCAATTGTTTACAACCAGAACTCAATTACATCCAAAACCAACTTCCAATGAATGATTCAATCCAACAAAACCTCATGAATATTATCAATAATCCAACAAGAATACTTAAATCGGGATTTCAACAACATCTAGTCGAAACCCCCAAACATTCCAAAGTCAACACCAAGGGTTTCTTGAAAAATTCCTCAATGAATCACAAATTCCGAAAATTACTCCAATGAATCCGTATCAATACATGTATCCAAGATAGATAATCCATATCTAACATAATCCAACATGAAAGCAAGCTAACTCGAAGAGATCGGGAATAAAACTTTCAAATCCCGAAATTCACGATTAAATGAAAGATTACCTTGATTTGGAGTGATGAAACTGATTAGATGATGATTAATTCAACTTAGGAGCTTGAAGATGATGCTAGATGATTGCAGCTCGAAAAGACCTTTCCGAATCGCCCAACATTGTCCGAAGTGGTTGAGAAATGAAGAAATGATGAAGGTTGGACTAAACTGTCTTATTTATACTGTCCCAGCTTAGCGCACGCTATGACCTGATAGTTAGCGTGTGCTAGCGGTTTACTGGCCAGTCTAGTGAGCTCTGAAATGCCTCGTTAGCGTGCGCTACGACTTGGTAGCGTGCGCTAACACCTTACCGATAGCGTGCGTTATCCCAGATTGTTAGCGTGCGCTAACTGATGTCCGATATTCAAAAACTGAAGTCCAGAACCTACTGTCCTCTGCCTTGCACACGTTAGCGTACGCTACTAATATGACTTAGCGTGCGTTACCAGCACCATTAGCGTACGCTACTTACCACTCGTAGCGTGCGCTACGAATTTCCCAAATCAGCCCAGTACATTCTGGAGTGTTTGCCCCACTTGCGCTAGCGTGCGCTAATACTGAATCATAGCGTGCGTTACCTGCACCCCATTAGCGCGCGCTAACTAGAATATGTAGCGTGCGCTACCTCTCAAACTGAAAATTAAAACATGATGATGATGATGACAATAATCTCGGCTCGATCTCAAAGAGTGATGATCCCAAAATACGCCGAATGGTGAACATAGTTGACTGAATATGAATGATGAACGATTATTACTGAGTGAAAAAATTCTGAGTGACAATAACTGAATGATAATAAATGAATTCACAACCGGGTATTACATACTCCCCCCCTTAAAAGAGTTTCGTCCTCGAAACTAAGGGTAAACAACTCGGGATATGAACTATCCTCCATGATCTGAAAACAATAATGCCCAAATAGTCCTCGGGACCAAATCAACCGCACGTCCAAGTCCCCAAGACTTGACGTCTCGAATCGTAGTGAACGATTTCCAAATTATCACGAAATCTTGAGTACAATGCCAAAGGGACGAATTCTCAACAAATGACCCAAATCTCAAGATTCTCGAATATGATCATCATAAAATCGATCAACAATAAATGATCCACAGTCACGATACATTATTACGGATAGATTTACACAGTCATCCAAAAACAAGGTTACACCTCAAATGTACCCAACATCGATATCCTTCCATATCATCGATCTCCTCTATCTCAATGATATAAGGTATATCCGAAGATGAACTCGCCGCTAAAATGATCTCATAAGGTCAAGAGAATGAAAGTGACTAAAATGAATGATGAATGATAAGTGACTATAAATCCGACAAGGATTAAGAATGACTCAGCAAGGTGAATTAATAACGTCATGAGTGATAGTTCAAGTGAAATTATTGGAACCGTTGTTCCTCATGAATTGAATGATTAGTTTCATGATGCCAAGTCTCAACATGATTGATGTATGATGAATGATTTATATGAATGAATGAACGACAACGAAATGAATGATTATACTACTAACGAACAATAATTAACTTGTTCAAACCGGTGATGAATGTCCTTACCTCTGGCCCTCGAGGCCTGATAGGGTCCCTTGGATGATGCACGGGATGGAGTAACGAAGTCTCTCGAGTCCCTTGAGTTCTTTTGAGATTTACTGGCACTAGAACTCCTGCAGTATTTATGCCGGTGTCCCTGCCTCCCACACAGAAAACAAACAATAGCTGGCACCGTACACCGGGTTCTAACGTGACCCGCTGAATCACAGTTAAAGCAAACAACAGTCGAACTCGTCGCCTGAGAGGAAGATGTTATCCCAGCACGAAGGCGACTAGAAAACGACCCCTTGGACGTCGGAGCCCGATGTCCCTCTGAACGAGCCAGCATACTAGTCCTCTCACCCAAAGAAACTGAAGGATACTTCTGAGTAAGCTCCTTGATCAAAAGCTCTGCTCCAAGAGCCTTCCCGATGAATTCGCTAAGTGAACTACAATTGTGATTGAACAACTGCATCCTCAACTGCGGATTGAGCCTCTTGCTAAAATATTTGATCTTATCCGCCTCAGTATGGATAACTGACGAAGCAAACTGAAGTAGTCCCTGAAACTTCTCAGCAATGACAATAACACCCTCGTCCTCGATGGATTCGGGGTTTAAAACCTCTGACAACTTGGCTTCACAAAGTGGAGCCGGATAATACCTCTCTAAAATGAGGGTCTTGAACTCGCTCCAACCACAATCGCGATCGGTGGGTTTCACAGAAAGCCACCACGAATAAGCACCCTTAATCAAGTAATAAGCCGCTACTGGCACTTTACTCTCTTAGGACCGAACCATGTCGAAGAGTTTATCAAAATGCTCAAGCCAATGAACGATATCAGCTGGTTCCGACGAACCCTCAAAAGTAGGCGGCCTCTGACGAGAGATATCGCCAACAATCTGATTCACTCCCCCAGTCTGTCCATGAAACGGCACCTAGAATCCCTGTTGTGGTGGACCACGAACCATCGAGGTCTGCATGGCCTCCACTATCCGCGTCATATGAGTCATCTGGGCCATCATGCCCTGCATAAATATGAATGGGTCAACCCGAACACCTTCCGAGTGAGATGCCTCTCGGGTACGAATCCCTGACAGCGACTGATTATCTGCTGGTGAATGAGTAGCCCCGCTATCTGATGAATAAATGCTATTGCTCGCATTCGCGCGGGTATTCAAATGAGGCCCTGGGTTTCGGCCCGCACCGCGGCCTTCTCCCATGCGTCCTCTGACAGCTCTATCCATACTGAAGCAGGAAAGCCACAAGGTGATTACAGATCTCGCATGGAGATCGCATTATGATTACGAGACGGAATGATAACAATGAGCATACACGCTCTAACATAATGAATGCATTAATAATGCAATAAAACGATCGTCGACATGACGTCGGAATACGATAAGATCGCATGAAATATCAAGTCAGGTGACAAGACTATCTGATGAAATTCCTGAAATGATTACCTTGAACAAGTTAACAAGGTTGAAAATTCGATTCACAAATCAACAACTGAACCGTGAGATGGACTGGATGGTTAACGAATTAATTGAACAATGAAATTGACTGAGTGATAATGAATTAACTTAGCGATGAGATTGACTGAGTGATGAATGAATCAACTGAGCGATGAGGTTGACTGAGTGATGAATGAATCAACTGAGTGATGAATGAATTATCTGAGTAATGATATTGACTGAGTGATGAATGAATTGACTGAATCATTGAGGTTGACTGAGTGATGAATAAATTGATTGAACAATGAGATCAACTGAGTGATTAATGAATTAACAGAGTGATGAATGAATTATCTGAGTAATGATATTGACTGAGTGATGAATGAATTAACTGAGTGATGAGATCAAAATGATGATTGAGGATTATTAACTGATGAATGAGTTGATCCTTAATGCTTACGCAAGTCACACGTGCTCCACAACAATTAGTCATGAATCAATCATAACACTAATATCACATATATGTTTCAACAAACATGAACAATTAATGACATGATGAAGGTATGAACATAAAGAGAATCGAGTCCTTACACAGGTCATACGAAGCTTCGAGGTCTCACGATACTAGTCCCAACTGACGACGAATCGATGAATGAATGACTCGTGCAGTCGTACTAATATTATGACTCACAAAACCCGACTGTCCAGATTTTCATAACCTGACAGTCCCACTACTACCGCATCAGTAGAGCCACATAACTCACATATCAGGGTATCTCACAACCCAAAATCTCTGATACCATCTTCTGTAACACCCCCAAAATCCTATTGGGTTATTACAGTGATGTGGACCCCACGCCAGGAGATCCACCAGGCGAACATGACTAAAATACAATAAATTACACAATAAGAGAAAATCATAGTCCCTATCATGACATCCGACACAATATTACGATAAGGAATTTCAACGACAATAGTGGCCTACATGGCCAAAAATGAAATACAACAACATCCACGAATATCTATTCGGGTAATACAACACGACAACAACTGACAAGACTGGAGTACACTCCAACTGACTGACCGACAACGAACAACTCGGACTAGTATCGCTCGAATGACTCGTCACCATCGTCATGCCCCTGTGTCCCAACTCTCTCCTCGCAATCACCTAAAACATGAAAACATGTTCCGCCCCCACGGGGTCAGTCATCCAGATAATGAACATCAAATACATGTATAACATGATATGCATCCAAAGGCAGAATGAAACGGTACAATGATAATAATAGTACGAGGTGCTCACAAACAAAGGTGAGAACCGAGCATTCGTGAAATACTATGCCCACGACATACTATTAATACCTGTTCGACAGGTTAGAACATAAGTGTCCAACGGCGAATCAAAATCATAGAATACCACAATGAATTACACGACATGAACCAAACCAGGACTGAATTAATTATGAATCACAATGCCCGAAGGTTCCAATGAAATTACCAGGACAATAATAAAGGCTTGGAAGCCACTCAGCCGAAGCTGTCAAATTATCAAAATCACATGAAGCCAAAACAGCCCGCAACTGTTATTGATTAGGGCCGAAGCCACGGCACAAAGCCGTATCACAATGAGGGCCGAAGCCACGGCACGAAGCCGTATCACAATTAGGGCCGAAGCCACGGCACGAAGCCGTATCACAATGAGGGCCGAAGCCACGGCACGAAGCCGTATCACAATTAGGGCCGAAGCCACGACACGAAGCCGTATCACAATTAGGGCCGAAGCCACAGCACGAAGCCCTATCACAATGAGGGTCGAAGCCACGGCACGAAGCCGTATCACAATTAGGGCCGAAGCCACGGCACGAATCCGTATCACAATGAGGGCCGAAGCCACGGCACGAAGCCGTATCACAATTAATGATAGTGTGCTGCTTTGAGTCGGCCAACACGATGACAGTAACACACGGATAGACACCGTCCTTGACAGTCCCAAATCAACACCTCGATTGCCTTAGAATGGCCAACCGATAACAATGATGCAGCGGATGATTCCATGAATGATTAAGCGCTTCGATTGGCTTAGAATGGCCAATCGCTACGAATGATACGATGAATGATTAAATACCTCGATTACCTTAGAGCGGTCAATCGATAACAATGATATGGTGAATGATTGAACATTTCGATTTACCTGAGAACGGCCAATCGATGACAATGATCCGAAGGATGTCCCGGCACCTTTAATCGGTGACCGACGACGAAGATGAGAAATGAATACGCCAATGCCTTCAATCGGCCAATACGGTTTTAATGACAACCCCAACATGAATAACGATGATCTGAAGGATGTCTTAGATGAATATTAACAACAATCGATACATCAATACCACGAACCGGCTATCGACAATGACATTAATAACGAGTATCACAATGCCTTGAATCGGCCATTAAGGGACAATAATAAACATTTGGCATAGTTGCCGAAAGGTATCGTATCAAACAATCTCTTGATATCAATGAATTCATGAAGAGACTAAGTCTCGGAATGATACAACACATTCATACACATATATGATGACATTAATCTCATTGACTAGTACAAGTATAAAACTTGCCTCAAACCGAAGGCGAGAAGGTAATTCCACGATCAACGTCCTTAATGAAATTGTCGGCCGCTCGAACAACCTTGAACAACACAAATACGAACAAATCTCTTAATACACGAATCAAGCATGATCACAACCAACTCAAAAGTCGATACAACAATACCCGAAACTCATTGGGGCATTTAAACAAACGCGTTGTAAACAATCTCCAATTGTTTACAACCAAAACTCAATTACATCCAAAACCAACTTCCAATGAATGATTCAATCCAACAAAACCTCATGAATATTATCAATAATCCAACAAGAATACTTAAATCGGGATTTCAACAACATCTAGTCGAAACCCCCAAACATTCCAAAGTCAACACCAAGGGTTTCTTGAAAAATTCCTCAATGAATCACAAATTCCAAAAATTACTCCATTGAATCCGTAGCAATACATGTATCCAAGATAGATAATCCATATCTAACATAATCCAACATGAAAGCAAGCTAACTCGAAGAGATCGGGGATAAAACTTTCAAATCCCGAAATTCAAGATTAAATGAAAGATTACCTTGATTTGGAGTGATGAAACTGATTAGATGATGATTAATTCAACTTAGGAGCTTGAAGATGATGCTAGATGATTGCAGCTCGAAAAGACCTTTCCGAATCGCCCAAGATCGTCCGAAGTGGTTGAGAAATGAAGAAATGACGAAGGTTGGACTAAATTGTCTTATTTATACTGTCCCAGCTTAGCGCACGCTATGACCTGATAGTTAGTGTGCGCTAGCGGTTTACTGGGCAGTCCAGTGAGCTCTGAAATGCCTCGTTAGCATGCGCTACGACTTGTTAGCGTGCGCTAACACCTTACCGATAGCGTGCGTTATCCCAAATTGTTAGCGTGTGCTAACTGATGTCCGATATTCAAAAACTGAAGTCCAGAACCTACTCTCCTCTGCCTTGCACGCGTTAGCATGCGCTACTAATGTGACTTAGCATGCGTTACCAGCACCATTAGCGTACGCTACTTACCACTCGTAGCGTGCGCTACGAATCTCCCAAATCAGCCCAGTACCTTCTGGACTGTCTGCCCCACTTGCGCTAGCGTGCGCTAATACTGAATCATAGCGTGCGTTACCTGCACCCCATTAGCGCGCGCTAACTAGAATATGTAGCGTGCGCTACCTCTCAAACTGAAAATTAAAACATGATGATGATGATGACAATAATCTCGGCTCGATCTCAAACAGTGATGATCCCAAAATACGCCGAATGGTGAACATAGTTGACTGAATATGAATGATGAACGATTATTACTGAGTGAAAAAATTCTGAGTGACAATAACTGAATGATAATAAATGAATTCACAACCGGGTATTACAGTTAATAGGATATAAGACCATGTAACATGCATTTGAGTCGGAACTCTATGAAATCTCGGGTTTATTGATTAGATTCGAGCCTCTTGTACTCAGAATTGGCTATAACAGCTCCGATTAATCTTTAACTTCATTATTAAGATATGTTGTAGCATGTATTGGATAGATTAGCTCCGATTAAGCCTTTACTTCTTGATTAAGTCTTGTTAATATGAGATACGACCATGTAACATGCATTCGAGTCAGATCTCTATGAAAACTTGGGTTTATTGATTAGATTCGAGCCTTTTGTACTCAGAATTGGCTATAACAACTCCGATTAATATTTTCTTTTTTGAATAAGTCTTGTTGTGGCAAGTATTCACTATAATGGCTCTGATACTTCTTAATTAAGTCTTGTTAATAGGAGATAAAACCACATTATATTTATTCGAGTCAGAATCCTATGAAAACTCGGGTTTATTGATTAGATTCAAGTATTTTATATTGAGAATTGGCTATAATAGCTTAGATTAAATCTTTACTTCTTGATTAAGCCTTGTTAATAGGAGATAAGACCATGTAACATGCATTTGAGTCGGAATTCTATGAAAACTCGGGTTTATTGATTAGATTCGAGCCTCTTGTACTCAGAATTGGCTATAACAGCTCCGATTAATCTTTTACTTCTTTATTAAGATATGTTGTAACAAGTATTAGATATAGTAGATCCGATTAAGCCTTTACTTCTTGATTAAGTCTTGTTAATATGAGATACGACCATGTAACATGCATTCGAGTCAAAACTCTATGAAAACTTGGGTTTATTGAATAGATTCGAGCCTTTTGTACTCATAATTGGCTATAACAGCTCCGATTAATATTTTATTTCTTGAATAAGTCTTGTTGTGGCAAGTATTCGCTATAATATCTCCGATACTTCTTGATTAAGTCTTGTTAATAGGATATAAAACCACATTACATTTATTCGAGTCGGAATCATACGAAAACTCGGATTTATTGATTAGATTCGAGTATTTTATATTAAGAATTGGCTATAATAGCTTAGATTAAGCCTTTACTTATTGATTAAGCCTTGTTAATAGGAGATAAGACCATGTAACATGCATTCGAGTCGTAACCCTATGAAAACTCGGGTTTATTGATTAGATTCGAGCCTTTTGTACTCAGAATTGGCTATAACAGCTCCGATTAATCTTTTACTTCTTTATTCAGATATGTTGTAGCAAGGATTGGATATAGTATCTCCGACTAAGCCTTTACTTCTTGATTAAGTCTTGTTAATATGAGATACGGCCACGTAACATGCATTCGAGTTATAACTCTATGAAAATTCGGGTTTATTGATTAGATTCCAGCCTTTTGTTCTAAGAATTGGCTATAACAGCTCCGATTAATCTTTTACTTCTTTATTAAGATATGTAGTAGCAAGGATTAGATATAGTAGCTCCGATTAAGCCTTTACTTCTTGATTTAGTCTTGTTAATATGAGATACGACCACGTAACATGCATTCCAGTCAGAACTCTATGAAATCTCGGGTTCATTGGTTAGATTCGAGTATTTTAGAATTGTCTATAATAGCTTAGATTAAGTCTTTACTTTTTTATTAAGTCTCGTTAATAGGAGATAAGACCATGTAACATGCATTCGAGTCGGAACTCTATGAAAAATCAGGTTTATTTATTAGATTCGAGCATTTTGTACTCGAAATTGGCTATAATAATAGCTCAAATTAATCTTTTACTTATTGATTAATTGTTGTTGTAGCAAGGATTGGATATAGGAGCTCCGATTAAGCCTTTACTTCTTGATTATGTCTTGTTCATAGGAAACTCGGGTTTATTGATTAGATTTGAGTCGTTTGTAATAAGAATTGGCTATAAGAGCTTCGATTAATATTTTAAAAAAAACGAAAAAAAAAAGTCTTTTTCATAGGAGATAAAACCACGTTACAAGTATTCGAGTCGGAACTCTATGAAAACTCGGGTCTATTGATTATAGTCGAGTATTTTATCTTGAAAATTGGCAATAACAACTTATATTAAGTCTTTACTTCTTTATCAAGTCTTGTTAATCGGAGATAAGACCACGCAACATGCATTCGAGTCGGAATTCTATGAAAACTCGGGTCTATTGATTATAATCGAGTATTTTATCTTTAATATTGGCAATAACAACTTATATTAAGTCTTTACTTCTTTATCAAGTCTTGTTAATCGGAGATAATACCACGCAACATGCATTCTAGTCTGAACTCTATGAAAACTCGGGTTTATTGATTAGATTCGAGCCTTTTGTACTCAGAATTGGCTATAACAGCTCCGATTAATATTTTCTTTCTTGATTAAGTTTTGTTGTGGCAAGTATTCGCTATAATAGCTCCGATACTTCTTGATTAAGTCTTGTTGGTAGGAGATAAAACCACATTACATTTATTCGAGTCGTGATCATACGAAAACTCGGGTTTATTGATAGATTCGAGTATTTTATATTGAGAATTGGCTATAATAGCTTAGATTAAATCTTTACTTCTTGATTAAGCCTTCTTACTAGGAGATAATACCATGTAACATGCATTTGAGTCGGAACTCTATAAAAACTCGGGTTTATTGATTAGATTCGAGCCTCTTGTACTCAGAATTGGCTATAACAGCTCCGATTAATCTTTTACTTCTTTATTAAGATATGTTGTAGCATGTATTGGATAGATTAGCTCTGATTAAGCCTTTACTTATTGATTAAGTCTTGTTAATCTGAGATACGACCATGTAACATGCATTCGAGTCAGAACTCTATGAAAACTCGGGTTTATTGATTAGATTTGAGCCTTTTGTACTCAGAATTGGCTATAACAGCTCCGATTAATATTTTCTTTCTTGAATAAGTCTTGTTGTGGCAAGTATTCACTATAATAGCTCCGATACTTCTTAATAAAGTCTTGTTAATAGGAGATAAAACCACATTACATTTATTCGAGTCAGAATCCTACGAAAACTCGGGTTTATTGATTAGATTCGAGTATTTTATATTGAGATTTGGCTATAATAGCTTAGATTAAATCTTTACTTCTTGATTAAGCCTCGTTAATAGGGGATAAGACCATGTAACATGCATTTGAGTCGGAAATCTATGAAAACTCGGGTTTATTGATTAGATTCGAGTATTTTATATTGAGAATTGGCTATAATAGCTTAGATTAAATCTTTACTTCTTGATTAAGCCTTGTTAATAGGAGATAAGACCATGTAACATGCATTTGAGTCGGAAATCTATGAAAACTCGGGTTCATTGATTAGATTCGAGTATTTTATATTAAGAATTGGCTATAATAGCTTAGATTAAGCCTTTACTTATTGATTAAGCCTTGTTAATAGGAGATAAGACCATGTAACATGCATTCGAGTCGTAACCCTATGAAAACTCGGGTTTATTGATTAGATTCGAGCCTTTTGTACTCAGAATTGGCTATAACAGCTCCGATTAATCTTTTACTTCTTTATTCAGATATGTTGTAGCAAGGATTGGATATAGTATCTCCGACTAAGCCTTTACTTCTTGATTAAGTCTTGTTAATATGAGATACGGCCACGTAACATGCATTCGAGTTATAACTCTATGAAAATTCGGGTTTATTGATTAGATTCCAGCCTTTTGTTCTAAGAATTGGCTATAACAGCTCCGATTAATCTTTTACTTCTTTATTAAGATATGTAGTAGCAAGGATTAGATATAGTAGCTCCGATTAAGCCTTTACTTCTTGATTAAGTCTTGTTAATATGAGATACGACCACGTAACATGCATTCCAGTCAGAACTCTATGAAATCTCGGGTTCATTGGTTAGATTCGAGTATTTTAGAATTGTCTATAATAGCTTAGATTAAGTCTTTACTTTTTTATTAAGTCTCGTTAATAGGAGATAAGACCATGTAACATGCATTCGAGTCGGAACTCTATGAAAAATCAGGTTTATTTATTAGATTCGAGCATTTTGTACTCGAAATTGGCTATAATAATAGCTCAAATTAATCTTTTACTTATTGATTAATTGTTGTTGTAGCAAGGATTGGATATAGGAGCTCCGATTAAGCCTTTACTTCTTGATTATGTCTTGTTCATAGGAAACTCGGGTTTATTGATTAGATTTGAGTCGTTTGTAATAAGAATTGGCTATAAGAGCTTCGATTAATGTTTTAAAAAAAACGAAAAAAAAAAGTCTTTTTCATAGGAGATAAAACCACGTTACAAGTATTCGAGTCGGAACTCTATGAAAACTCGGGTCTATTGATTATAGTCGAGTATTTTATCTTGAAAATTGGCAATAACAACTTATATTAAGTCTTTACTTCTTTATCAAGTCTTGTTAATCGGAGATAAGACCACGCAACATGCATTCGAGTCGGAATTCTATGAAAACTCGGGTCTATTGATTATAATCGAGTATTTTATCTTTAATATTGGCAATAACAACTTATATTAAGTCTTTACTTCTTTATCAAGTCTTGTTAATCGGAGATAAGACCACGCAACATGCATTCTAGTCTGAACTCTATGAAAACTCGGGTTTATTGATTAGATTCGAGCCTTTTGTACTCAGAATTGGCTATAACAGCTCCGATTAATATTTCCTTTCTTGATTAAGTTTTAGAGCACGCTTATTATTGGACGTAGCACGCGCTATCGCGAGCAGGTCAGAGGATAGGAGGTTCTAGACTTCAGTTACTTAGAATCAGATATTCAGTTAGCGCGCGCTAACACAAGGTTAACGCACGTTAAGTATATGGCTGTTGCGCACGCTACAAAAGGTAGGTAGCACATGCTACTGTTTCGGACAGAGGGTACTAGACTATCCAGAACACCCATTAACGCATGCTAAATATCAGGGCTTAGCGTGCGCTAAACTAGAATTACTATAAATATGACAGTCCGGCTCAGATTCATCATTTTCACTTCTCAGTTCTATTACGGGCGATTTTGGGCGATTCGGAGTAATATTTTCGAGCAGCACTCATCCATCATCATCTTCAACCTTATCATTTGGATTTATCATCATTTCATCCTCTCCAACACATCAAATCAAGGTAATGATCTCTTGGATCTAGAATTTCAGATTTTGAGTATTTCCTTCCGATCTCTTCGTGTAAGCTTGGATTTATGTTAGAACATGTTAGATATGAATTATCTACCTTGGATAAATGTATTCCTATGGATTTATTGATATGTTTTTCGTATTTGATGAACATTTGGAGAATTAATCAAGAACCCTTGATGTCGACTTTGGTTATTTTGGGGGGTTTCTGATTATAGTTGTCGTAACTTCGAGTTGTGGTTTCTACTGGATTGTTGATATCATTGAAGGTCTTTTGTTGGATTGAATTACTCATTTTTGGAGTTGATTTTGATATATTTGGGTTTTGGTTATAATCAAGGGTTGCTGTTCGCTAGGTGGTTGTTTGAATACCTCAATGAGTTTGGATATTGTTGTATCGATCTTTGAGTTAGTCGTAATTCATGCTTGATACGTATATTGAGCGGATTATTGGTAATTGTGTTATTCAAGGTTGTTCAAGCGACCGACATCTCTTTTTAGGACGTTGTTCGAGGAAGGACATTTCAACACTGGTATTGTGTAAGTAAATTCTTATTCGGTTAAAAGGATATTCATTCCTTACGTTGTTGTTCATTCATACATGTAATTCACTCATAATATATCGTTCATGTCGAGACTTGTATTTATCAACTCATCATGTATCTCACAAGTAACGATGGTTCCAACTCATTTCATTGAAGCTATCACACGTTGTGTCATTATTTCTTCTCAGTGAGTCGTTCTTGATCCTTATCGGATTCTATTCATTACTCCTCACCTTGGTCATTTTTGTTCTGGTGATCTTCAAGAATTATATTGCATGGCCGGTTGGTGCATGTGTGGAATTTTAGTCGGGCACACTATGGTCATGTGTATATACGGGACTCCGGACACATTGGACTGTGCGTATGGTAATGTGTTGTTGGGATTCGGTGCCTAAAATGAAGGCCAAGCGGAAGTGGTAAAACAAAAATAAATTCGATCCGAATCCCTACGAGGATCGATCGAGCTACGTATATACGAATATATACATGAAAAACAAGAGCTATAAAAATATCACCCTTGAAGTCCGTTGATTAAATGGTAACCTTCTCTTGAGCTATTCCCCAAGCTTTAATTGATCTCTACGAATCCAATCCGCTCCAAGCTCTTAAACGATCGAACGCCGAAAGCACCGCGTCTCTACTTACCACGCGCCGGAGAAACGACCGGAATGATAACACCCGATTAACCTCTAAGGTTACGACTAGAATCAAGTGATGAAGCTTTTTGATTATAGCACTCTAAGTGTATAATCTATCTCTCAATTTTATCTCTTGATATTTTTCTCTAAGAAAACTCTCAAGAACACATAAAGAAGAAGAACAAGATGAAGAAATTTTTCTCTCTCTCTCTCTTGAAAGGCTTCTCTCACTCTGGAAATGAATTATGTGAGGTGAGAGATAGTCTTCTTTTTATTCTTCTCACTTTTGGACCAAATCACCTAATATGATATTTAATATGATATTGTCCCCTTGGTGGCCATATGTCTTCCACCTAACAAGGAGAAGACCAAGACCAAGGGAGGGGTTAGGTATGGGGCGGCCATCTAGAACGAGCCGGGATGAGTTCGGTTCGTTTTGGACTCCCGTGAGTCCAAACAGATAAACTCCGATTCCGTTCCGATGTATTTATATCAATTAATTAATCCAATTAATCAATGATATCAAATTCAAAATAACATAATTAATTTCTCCAAGAAATAATTATATTCATGAATTAAATTAAACACCCGGTAATTTATTTAATTCATTAGGCCGTGAATTAATTTTTCCAATAAATCAATTTAGATATCTAATGCCCCAAAGTCAATTAGACATCCAATGTCCAATAAATTAGATATCTAATATCTAATATTAATAATGAGAGAATAAGCTCGATTCATAACGTCGTCAATCCTATTGCGCGACTCGGTAGGTTCGTCTAAGTCAGCAATGGGAGGAACCAAAGAGTAGTAGCACCACCTAGCCAGCCTGGCGGCCTACACTGTACCCCAACTGAGAACGAATGATTTGGATCATTCAAGAAACATTATGTCGTGAATACCAGTATACGTATAAACCCTTCTTTCAAATGTCCCGATCAAGTTATAGGGTCACGGTAAGTCAAACCCTATCTGTACTTGATGCTATGCCTGCATTAATGCAAATCGAGATCATTGAGCTCTCGTGTATCCAATACAACTAGCTCCAATGCTTTGGCAAAAGACTTGTGATCTCATCTACCAATAACCGTATAGGACATTTAACCCGCTCACTAACAGGAGAAAGAATTCTATCTTGATATTCAGTAGGACCTGCTACTTGCCCATCAAGATGCACGTCGAGGTTGACCCCCGCCTTCCGGTTTATAGGGTCGAACTACTTTAATGAAAATATTGACGTCACAAGCACATCCCTACTAAACCCTCAAGTCGAAGGTTCACGAATACCTATCATAACCTTTCAATTCCATCATTGACTGTCCCAGAGTGAAATCCGTGTGACGAATCGAGGGTGAGTCGGTTCGAGTATACTAATCCAATTAGCATACCTATAACATGTGATCCCACTAACCATTAGTTTTCGACAAGCACTCTACTTGTCAAAGAACACGTCATACAAGTCTTCACATAAACTTAACGCCCAGTCAAGTTTCATCGACTTGTGAACGATTAAGTATTTGAGCTATAAACCTTTCCAGTGCCGACCCCCTTATCCAATAAGGAGTGGAACATTTTGCTCTCAAATACACAGACTAGTTTCTATATGTATATTTACGAGTTAGGAATGCCAGTAACTACCAGTAAATAAAGAAACGTCCATTGCCTTATATTGATGATTTACATAATAACAAGTACAATGCCCTCACTCAACATCCTCTGAGTGGCATTCGAGGGCATACTCCTAACATGTGTATACGCGGGACTCCAGACACATTGGACCGTGAGACTAATTAGGCCAATAGCGGGTGTATATACGGGACTCCGGACACTCGGCTACTTGTGCTCTTACGCATTTCATTCGGGCGTACATTGATGCCCATCATACAACTTAATTCATTAATTCATTTATGTGATTGTTGTATATTGTTCAACTCTTGAGGATTGTTGTTCTGTGTAACTGACCCTGTTGGGGGATGTTGTTTTCAGGTCATGGCAAGGCTAAGGCATGGGAAGAGAACGTTGATGGCGAGGAGTCCCAGTGATACTAGTAGGGGGCCCCAGTCCTTTTCAGTCATTCTTGTTCACTTCATTATATTTCCGTTGCAGACTTCCGTTTGAATACTCATTTTATTCAGTGTTGTATATTTTATCTTCATATAAAATATGCATGTGTTCTGTATGATCTTGGGTGTGTTGTAATGAAACTCCACATCGGAGTAATTAATGATATAATGTGGTTCAGTACTACAATTATATTACTTAATTCATTAATTCTCATTCGCCTAGTGGGTCCCAGTCGGGGGTCCGCGATACTGTAATATTCGCCTAGTTTGGGGTGTTACAGAGTTGGTATCGGAGCGTGATTTTGAATACTACTTTCTGAATCATGTCTCATTGAAATCATCATTCATCAGACTAGTATCATTGGACCTTCGTGTCACGTGTGACCCGTGCAAGAGCCGAGCCCCTCAAACTAAAGAACAGTAAGATTTCTGACGCGATGGTATAATTTCTGGCAATAAGAATCACTCATTCATCATTCAACAGTCAACAATCCTCATTTATCATTTTCATTTGTGATTATGTCGATCATGTTAACTCATTAATCACTTAGTTCATTTCACTGTTCAGTTGTTGATCTTGAGGATCGTATTATTAATCTGTTAACTTGTTCAAGATAATCATTTCAAGAATTTCATCAGATAATCATCGTCACTTCAGTTGATCATTCGTGTAATCATTGTGTTTGAGCGCGTGTGCTCATTTTCATCATTTCATAACGTAATCATAATGTGATATTCATGCGAGATATATAATCATCTTGTGACTTTCCCACTTCAGTATGGAAAGAGCTGACAGAGGACGCGGGGGAAGAGGCCGCGGTGTAGGCCGAACCCCGAGAACTCGTGTGAATACATGTGCGAATGCGAGGAATAATGCTAATTCATCGAGCATCGACGCCGCCACTCATTCTCCTGGAAATGATCCTTCACTGTCAGGGAGTAGTACCCGGGACACAACTCATTCAGAGGGTGTTCGGGTTGACCCACTTGCTTTTATGCAGGGCATGATGGCCTAAATGACTCAAATGGCATGCCTCATGGAGAAGATGCATAACTCAGCTACTCAGAATCAACAGGCTCCTCTGCCGCCAGCTCAGGGGCAGGAGAGGGATGTGAGCAGTATTATTGGAGACATCTCTCGCCAAAGACCACCTACTTTTGAGGGCTTATCTGAGCCAGCGGATATTTTCCCGAAGGCACAAAGTTTCAGTCGCGGCTTACTATCTGAGTAAGAGCGCTCATTCATGGTGGTTATCGTTGAAGCCCACCGACGGATCTTGTACTTGGGATCAATTCAAGACCCTCATGATAGAGAGGTATTATCCGGACCCACTCAGAGAGGCCAAGTTATCATAATTACTCACTCCCGATCTCTCAGCAGACGATGATTCTCTCTCCATCGCCGAGAAATTTCAGGAGCTTCTTCCTTTCGCCTCATCTATTATTCACTTCGAGGCAGACAAGATCAAGTATTTGAGCGAGAGGTTGAAACCTCGTATGCGGATGCAGTTGCTTAATCACAATTGCACCACTCTGGCCGAACTCATCGAGAAAGCTCTTACTTATGAGCTTACTGCTAAGGAGATTGCTAAGCAACAACCTTCATTTGCTAGCAATAAGTCAAAGAATCGTAATCAGTCTGAAGGCAGTCAGGCAACTTTCAAGAAACCTCGAGCGGGCTATACTTTCACTGAGCGACCTCCTATGGCGCCCAGACCCACGGAATCTCAGTCAAGAGCGGCCAGTTCGGCTATTACATATTTCAACTGTGGAGAACAGGGTCATTACAGCACGAAGTGTTTGAGGCAAACCGTCACGTGTAATAACTGTGGAATGGCGGGGCATAAGGCCCGTTTTGGCCGAAGGGACTCCAAACCTACTCTGGCGTCATCTCAGGCCCCAAAACAGTCAGCGGTTCTAAATCAGGCTACTCAGTACGCATTGTTTAAGACGATGGGAGCTAACAAAGGCGGAGCCCACAGCTATCAGACGGGAGCATCCGTTTCCGGGGCTGGCAAGCCCCGAATTTATGAGATGAAGAGAGCTGATGATCCGGAAGCCCAAATGATCTCAGGTACACTCGAAATTCTATCTCAACCTGTGTGTACCCTTTTTGATACTGGTGCATCACATTCATTCATTTCCGAGTCATGTTTGAGTGGACTACGTCAGGGTAGTGCTACTAGTTGTGAGCATTATGTCATTTGTCTACCTGATGGTAGAAGAATTATCGGGAATCGTGAGATTAAGGATTGTCCGATTCAGCTTCATGGCCGTGATTGGTTAGAAAACCTAATCATGGTAGATTTACCGAGAGACAACGTCATCTTGGGTATTCATTGGATGGGTAAGCGTATGGTCACTATCATTTCAGACGATGGAGTCGAATGTGTTTTTCACGGAGGTAATCCCAGCTGTTCCGATAGAGTCATCAGCTTGATGAAATCAGTGAAATTACTCAATCATGGGTATGTCAGTTATTGGTGCTATATGACCAAGACCGAGAAACCATCAGTAATGTTGATGGATATTCCTGTAGTGAGAGAATATGCCAATATATTTCCAGACGAGTTACCTGGTTTGCCTCCACAGAGAGATGTGGAATTCACAATTGAGTTGGAGCCTGGTACGTCCCCAATATCGAAGGCACCATACCGGATGGCCCCGACCGAAATGCAGGAGTTGAAGAATCAATTAGAGTATTTGACCGAGAAGGGTTATATTCGACCGAGTGCGTCCTCGTGGGGAGCACCAGTGTTATTTGTCAAGAAAAATGATGGTTCGTTTCGCTTGTGCATTGATTACCGGGAATTAAAACGGGTGAAGAGCAAGAATAAATATCCTCTACCCCGTATCGATGATATTTTGGATCAACTTCAGGGAGCTTCAGTATTTTCCAAGATCAATTTAAGGTTGGGTATCATCAGATGCGAATTCGAGAGTCGGATGTCGCTAGAACGGCGTTTCGTACACGCTATGGTCATTATGAGTTTGTGGTAATGCCGTTTGGGTTAACTAATGCACCTGCGGTATTCACGGAGTTAATGAATCAAGTTTTCATTGACTATTTGGATCAGTTCGTGGTTGTCTTTATTGATGACATTCTAATTTATTCTCGTGACCGGGAGGAGCACTGGTTTCACCTTCATCAGGTGCTCGACGTGTTGAGACGAGAGCAACTTTATGAAAAGTTTTCCAAATGTGAGTTCTGGATGTCCGAAGTGACATTTGTCGGACATGTAATTTCATCAGATGGAGTTCGTGTCGACCCTCGGAAGATGGAGGCGATCTGGAAGCCTCCAAAGAATGTTAAGGAAATCCGAAGTTTCCTCGGATTATCTGGTTATTATTGGTGATTTGTGGAAGGATTTTCTAGAATTGCTCAACCCATGACGAACCTTTTATGGAAGGATAAGAAATACACGTGGTCCGACGCGTGTCAGCAGAGTTTTGAGGAACTCAAGTGCCGATTAATTTCAGCACCTGTCCTTTCTTTAGCGCAAGGGACGGAAGGATTTGTGGTTTATAGTGATGCATCCAGACAGGGTCTCAGATGTATACTAATGCAGAATGGGAAAGTTATTGCTTATGCTTCACGGCAATTGAGACCTTACGAGGTTAATTATCCGACCAACGACCTGGAGCTTGCAGCCGTGGTGTTTGCATTGAAGATTTGGCATTATTATCTTTATGGCGTTACCTGTCAGATATTCACCGATCATAAGAGTTTGAAGTATATATTTACTCAGAAGGAGTTAAATATGCGGCAGAGGCAGTGGTTGGAACTAATCAAAGATTATGATATTGAGATACTATACCACCCGGGCAAGGCGAACGTTGTCGCCGATGCCTTGAGTCATAAGTCCGTTCAGGAGCAGATGCTTGCGCGATTAACAGTTCAGAAGGAACTTCAGCAGGAATTTCTGAGTCCCGAGATTGAGGTCTGGTTACAGTGAGTACAAGGGCAACTTTGTACGTTAGAGATTTCATCGCCACTCGAGGAGGCGATCAGGGAGAATCAGGGTTCAGACCCATTTTTGTTACGCATTCGAGATGATGTGACTCAGGGGAAAGCCCCTGGATTTGTGGTCCACGAGGATGGACTTTTGCTATTTAAGAATCGGTTATGCGTACCGACGAACGACGAGTTGAAAAACTCGATTTTGAGAGCAGCTCATGCTACCCCTTATTCCATTCATCCGGGGTCTAGCAAGATGTACAAAAACTTGAAACAAAATTACTGGTGGAGTAATATAAAGCGAGAAGTCACAGAATTTGTTTCGAGATGTTTAACCTGTCAGCAAGTCAAGATAGAACATCAGCGACCGACGTGTATGCTGAAACCTCTCCCTATTCCAGAGTGGAAGTGGGAAGATATTTCAATGGACTTCATCACGAGTTTGCGGACGAGTCGTCGTGGCATGAATACAATTTGGGTAATTGTGGATCGTCTAACTAAGTCAGCCCATTTCCTTGAGATTAAGGATACGTGGGGTCCCGAGAGACTTGCCCAGTTGTTCATCAAAGAGATAGTTAGATCGCATGGTACTCCTAAGAGCATCGTTTCTGATCGTGACGGGCGATTTGTTTCACAATTTTGGAAATTAGTTCATCGTGCTATGGGAACTCAGCTTAATCTCAGCACAGCTTTTCATCCTCAATCCGACGGAAAATCAGAGAGGACTATTCCGACATTGGAGGACATGTTGAGAGCATGTATCCTCGATTGGAAAGATGATTGGGAAGCCCAACTACCGTTGATTGAGTTCACATACAATAATAGTTGGCATGCTTCGATCAAGATGGCACCTTACGAGGCCTTGTACGGTCGTCGTTGTCAATCTCCCTTGTGTTGGGATGACTTATCAGAATCAATCGGCATCGAGACCGATATGCTTATATCCGCCCGTGAGAAGGTAGCTTTGATCAAGAGTCATTTGTTGACCGCTCAGAGTCGACAGAAATCATATGCAGATAACCGACGTCGGCCATTAGAGTTCGAGGCGGGTAATCATGTTTTGGTCAAGGTATCCCCGAGTCGAGGTATCTTCCGTTTCGGGAAGAAGGGAAAATTGAGTCCGAGATTCATTGGACCGTTTGAGATTTTGGATCGAGTAGGCGAGCTAGCTTATCGATTGGCCTTACCTCCGGTGTTGAGCCGAATTCATAATGTGTTTCACGTCTCTCAGTTGCGGAAGTATGTTGCCGATCCGAGTCACATACTTCAGTTCGACGAGATTGAGATCACAGACGATCATTCGTATGAGGAGCATCCCGTACGAGTCTTAGAGCGGTGAATCAAACAGTTGAGGAACAAGACGATTCCTTTGGTTAAAATTCAGTGGTCTAGACACGGAGTCGAAGAGGCTACTTGGGAAACCGAGGATAGTATGCGGTAGTGTTATCCCGAGTTCTTTGACCCTTAGTTTCGGGGACGAAACTCTTTTAAGCGGGTGTATGTAATACCCGGTTGTAATTTAGTCATTATCATTCAGTAATTATCATTCAGTAATTGTCACTCAGTATTATTCACTCATTAATGATCATTCATCGTTCATATTCATTCATTGTATTCACTGATCAGAGTAATTGTATCGTACATCAGTTATTATTCGTTGTCCTACCTGGTTGGAGGATCGAACCGTGGTCATCATCATTGTTATCTTCATGATGGGCTGTGTGTGAGGAGTAGCGCACGCTACATACTCTCTTTAGCGAGCGCTAATTGAATACGGGTAGCACATGCTACCTCTTCGTATTAGTGCATGCTAATGTGGTTCAGGCCTACAGTCCAGAAGGCACTGGACTACAGTCGAGTTGGAGTAGCACACGCTACGAATGGTAAGTATCGCACACTAGTAAGTTTGGATAGCACCCGCTATGCAGTCAGTGTAGCGCGCGCTAAGGCCGATCAGGCAGAGTCTAGTGGGTACTGGACTGATTTTGGAATAATTCCTAGCGCACACTATGAGTGGATTTTAGCGTACGCTAATGGGGCAGTAGCGCATGCTGATTATTGGACGTAGCGCGCGCTATCGCAAGCAGGACAGAGGACAGGAGGTTCTGGACTTCAGTTACTGAGCATCAGATATTCAGTTAGCGCGCGCTAACACAAGGTCAACGCACGCTAGGTATATGGCTGTAGCGCACGTTACCATTTCGGACGGAGGGTACTGGACTACCCAGAATACCCGTTAACGCACGCTAAATATCAGGGCTTAGCGTGCGGTAAATTGGAATTACTATAAATAGGACAGTCCGGCTCAGGTTCATCATTTTCACTTCTCACTTCGATTCCGGGCAATTTTTGGGTGATTCGGAGAAATCTTTTCGAGCTGCACTCATCCATCTTCATCTTCAAGCTTATCATTTGTTTTTATCATCATTTTATCTTCTCCAACACATCAAATCAAGGTAATGAACTCTTGGATCTAGAATTTCGGATTTTGAGTATTTTCCATCCGATCTCTTCATGTAAGCTTGGATTTATGTTGGAACATGTAGATATGGATTATCAACCTTGGATAAATGTATTCCTATGGATTTATTGATATGCTTTTCGGATTTGATGAACATTTGGAGAATTAATCAAGAACCCTTGATGTTGACTTTGGTTATTTTTTGTGGTTTCGGATTATAGTTGTCGTAACTTCAAGTTGTGGTTTCTATTGGAATATTAATATCATTGAAGTGTTTTGTTGGATTGAACTACTCAATTTTGGAGTTGGTTTCGATAAATTTGGGTTTTGGTTATAATCAAGGGTTGATGTTCGCTAAGTGGTTGTTTGAATGCCTCCATGAGTTTGGATATTGTTGTATCGACCTTTGAGTTAGTCGTAATTCATGCTTCATACTTATATTTTGTGGATTATTGGTAATTGTGTTATTCAAGGTTGTTCGATCGACCGACATTTCTTTTTAGGACGTTGTTCGAGGAAGGACATTTCAACACCGGTATTGTGTAAGTAAATACTTACTCGGTTAAAAGGATATTCATTCCTTACGTTTTTGTTCATTCATACATTTAATTCACTCATAATATATCGTTCATGTCGAGACTTGTATTTTTCTACTCATCATGTAACTCACAAGTAACGACTGTTCCAAATCATTTCATTGAAGCTATCACACATTGTGTCATTATCTCATCTCGGTGAGTCGTTCTTGATCCTTATCGGATTCTACTCATTACTCCTCACCTTGGTCATTTTTGTTTTAGTGATCTTCCGGAATTATATTGCATGGCCGGTTGGCGCATGTGTGGAATTCTAGTCGGGCACACTATGGTCATGTGTATATACGGGACTCCGGACACATTGGATTGTGCGCATGGTAATCTGTATATGCGGGACTCTGGACACATTGGACTGTGAGACTAATTAGGCCAATAGCGGGTGTATATGCGGGAGTCCGGACACTCGGCTACTTGTGCTCTTACGCAATTCATTCGGGCGTACATTGATGCTCATCATTCAACTTAATTCATTAACTCATTTATTGTTGTATACTATTCAACTCTTGAGGATTGTTGTTCTGTGTAACTGACCCCGTTGGGGGATGTTGTTTCAGGTCATGGCAAGGCCAAGGCACGGGAAGAGAACATTGACGGCGAGGAGTCCTCGTGATACTAGTAGGGGCCCCCAGTCCTTTTCAGTCATTCGTGTTTACTTCATTATATTTCCGCGGTAGACTTCCATTTGAATACTCATTTTATTCAGTGTTGTATATTTTATCTTCATATAAAATATGCATGTGTTTTGTATGATCTTGGGTGTGTTGTAATGAAACTCCTTATCGGAGTAATTAATTCTCATTCACCTAGTGGATGCCAGTCAGGGGTCCACGGCACTGTAATATTCGCATAGTTTGGGGTGTTACAGATGGCACCTTACGAGGCCTTATACGGTCATCGTTGTCGATCTCCCTTATGCTGGGATGACTTATCAGAATCAATCGGCACCGAGCCCGATATGCTTATAGCCGCCCGTGATAAGGTAGCGCTGATCAGGAGTCATTTGTTGACCGCTCAGAGTCGACAAAAATCATATGCCGATAATCGTCGTCGACCATTAGAGTTCGAGACAGGTGACCACGTCTTGGTCATGGTATCCCCGAGTCGAGGTATTGTCCATTTCGTGAAGAAAGGAAAGTTGAGTCCAAGATTCATTGGACCATTTGAGATTTAGGATCGAGTAGGCGATCTGGATTATCGATTGTCTTTACCTCCAGCCTTGAGCCGAATTCATAACGTATTTCATGCCTCTCAGTTGCGGAAGTATGTTTCCGACCCTAGTCACATACTTCGGTTCGATGAAATCGAGAACGCGGATGATCATATGTACGAGGAGCGCCCTGTACGAATCTTAGAGCGGCGAATCAAACCGTTGAGGAACAGGGCGATTCCTTTGGTTAAGATTCAGTGGTCTAGACATGGAGTCAAAGAGGATACTTGGGAAATCGAGGATAGTATGCGGGAGAGTTATCCCGAATTGTTTGACCCTTAGTTTCAAGGACGAAACTCTTTTAAGGGGGGTGTATGTAATACCGGTTGGAAATTCATTAATTATCATTCAGTATATTGTCACTCAGTAATTTTCACTCAGTAATAGTCATTCATCATATTCATTCATTGTATTCACCATCGGAGTAATTCGTATCGTGTATCAATAATTTATTCGTCATTCAACCTGGTTGGAGAATCAGGCCGAGAATATCATCGTTGTCATCTTTGTAGTGGGCTGTGTGTGAGGAGTACCGCACACTACGTAATCTCTTTAACGCGTGCTAATTGAGTACGGGTAGCGCACGCTACCTCTCAGCATTAGCGCACGCTAGTGTGGTTCAGGCAGACAGTCCATAAGGCACTGGACTGGATTGGTGAGAATCATAGCGCACGCTATGATTGGAGTAACATACGCTAATGGTGTTTGTAGCGCATGCTACCATAATCCATCAGCGTGCGCTAGCATATTGGAACAGACAGTCCAGTGGGTACTATACTGAGATGGAATAATTCATAGCGCACGCTAGGAGTGGGTATAGCATATGCAAATGTTAGTTTGGTAGCGCATGCTAAGCATCGTGTAGCGCGCGCTAAGGCTCAATCAGACCAGAGGACAGTAGGTTCTGGACTCCAGTATTCTGGACATTAATCATCACGTAGCGCGCGCTAACACAAGGTTAACACACACTAAGAAGGTACGTTAGCGCACGCTACCAAGGTACGTAGCACACGATGTAGACAGCGGGTACTGGACTACCCGGTAAACCTGCTAGCGCATGCTAAGCACAGGAGCTAGCACGAACTAAGATGGGTTTACTATATAGAGGACAATGCAGTCTGGTTTCGTCATTTCATCATCTCTCTTCTTCATCCCGGCAGTTTTGGGCAATTTTGGGCATTTCGTGAAGTGTTCTTCGAGCTGCATTCAACTATCATCATTTTCAAGCTTCTAGTTCGGATTAATCATCATTTAATCCTCTCCAACATACCAAATCAAGGTAAACATTTCTTGAATCTAGAGTTTTGGGATTTGAGTGTTTTCATGCCGATCTCTTCAAGTTAGCTTAATATTATGGTGCAATATGTTTGATATGGATTATCTACCTTGGATACCTGTGTTTCTACGGATTTATTGGTAATTTTGTCAGATTTGTTGAATATTTGGAGAATTATTCAAGAACACCCTAAGGGTTGACTTTGGTTTTTTCGGGGTTTTCAATTAGATGTTGTCGTAAGCTCGAGTTGTGTATTCTTATTAGATTATCGATTGTGTTGATGGTTTTGGTTGGAGTGAATCACTCATTTGGATGTTGGTTTTTGATACAATTAGGATTGGTTGTAAATAATGGGAGATTGTTTACAACGTGTTTGTCATAATGCCCCAACGAGTTTGGATATTGTTGTATCGACTTTTGAAGTGGGTTATGATCATGCTTGATATGTATATTAAGCATTTTTTTGGTAATTATGTTATTCAAGGTTGTTCGAGCGACCGATATTCGATGTTGGACGTTTGTTCGAGGGAGAACATTTCATCACCGGTATTGAGGCAAGTTAATTCTTGCTCGGTTAAAAGGATATTCATTCCTTTCGTTGTTGTTCATTCATATTCATAATTCATTCATAGTATATTAATCATGTCGAGATTTGTAATTATCAAACTAATCATTCATTTCACGAGGAACGACGGTTCCAATAATTTCAGTGAGCTATCATTCATTTCATTGTTATTTCATCTCGGTGAGTCTTTCTTGACCCTTGTCGATTTTCTATTCATTGATATTCTTCATGGCCACTTTTGTTTTTGTGACCTTCTGGGTTCATATTGCGTGGTCGGGTGGTTATGTGTGGAATTTTTAGTCGGGCATACGATGGTCATGTGATACGGGTTCACCGACACAATATACTGTGCACACGGTAACGTGCCTCCGTGAGACTAATTAGGTACAAGTGCGGGTGTGCCACGACACTTGTCTTGTGCACTTGCACGTCCCATTACGGGCGTACTATGATGCCTCTCTTCAACTTGATTTCATAACTAAGATATGTAATTATTGTGATTGTTTAACTCTTGAGGATTGTTGTTCTGTGTAACTGACCCCATTGTAGATATTGTTTTTAGGTCATGGCAAGGTAAAAGCATGGGAAGATGACATTGACGGCGATGAGTCCTAGTGATACTAGTAGGGGGCCAGTCTCTTCATTTGTTCATGTTTCTTTGTCATGTATTTTTCCACTGCAGTTCTATTTGGATTTTTATTTCATTCATTGTTGTATATTTTATCTTCATATAAAATATACATGTATTCTGTATTCCTGGGTGTGTTGTACTTGAAACTTCTTATCGGAGTAATTGATGACATAATGTGGTTCGGTACTACATTGTATTGTGCAATTCATTAATTTTCAATCGCCTGATGGGTCCCAGTCGAGGGTCCACGGCATTGTAATGTCCGCCTTGTTTGGGGTGTTACAATGGGATCATTGGTTGAAGGAACTAGAGAAAAATTTTGCCGAAATTAACTGCCCAGACGACCGGAGAGCCTCCATTGCTCAGTACTTTCTGACAGGGGAAGCGTCCGAGTGGTGGGGAGCCATCCGACCCATAGATCATGATGCCAACTGGGAAGAATTCAAATTGATGATAGAAGCTCATTACTGTCCCCATACGGTGAGGGAAGCTAAAGTTCTGGAATTTTTCTCCCCACATCCGTCAGACGTGCCAATATCTCAGGCGATTAAAACATTCAATCAGCAGCTGGCGTTTATTCGACACCTGGTCAGAACAGATGTGGAAATGATGATCTATTTGATATGAGGATGAAACCGGAGATACAGAGGTACATGTCAGGTTTTGAATGAACCACTCTCCGTCAATATCACGACAGAGCATTGGCGTATGAGATCAAAGAAGCAGCGATGGAAAAGTTTACAGAATCCAAGAAGTAGAAAGTCTCTGGTAATTTTACAGAGCACAAGAGCAGTGGGCCCCGTAAGGCCCAGTCATACTTTTATTCTTTCAAGAGACCCCCACATCCATCCAAGGGTGGGAACAACTCCGGAGCAGTATCATCCACGACGGATGCAACCAGGAAGTGCTTTAATTGTGGTCGGACAGGACATTTTTGACGAGATTGCTCACTTCCTGCCATGACGTGTTATGATTGTGGTCGAGAGGGGCATCGTGCGGTGTTCTGTGAGGAGGCTGCAAAATATTTTAGAGCTCGTGCATCACAACCAGCTCAGAAAGAGACAGGTGTTCAGCAGACGCAGTAGAGTGTCCAGCCACCGCAAAATTTTGGTCGCGGATGAGGCAGAGGACAGTTCGACCAAAGAGGGACATCGAGTGCCGGATCTATTCCTCCATGCCTGTATGAGATGAGGAGGGCAGACGAACAGGATGCTGCTATCACATCAGGTACTGTTCAGATCCTTTCTCAACCAGTTAGCGCTTTGTTCGATACAGGGGTTGCACATTCATTTATATTACTGTCTTGTGTTAATCGTTTGAACATATCTTATATTCATAAATGTGAACCATATGTTGTGGGTCTACCGAGTGGGGAGAGAATTATGGAAAACTATGAAACCAGAAATTTTCCCATATCAATTGGAGGCAGAGATTGGCCCACAAATCTGATTTTAATAGAAATGTAAGGAGATGACCTGGTTCTTGGAGATGATTGGCTTAGTCGATATGGAGCTATTGTAAACTACCGGAAGAGGAATATCTAGATGATAGCTGAAGATGGTTCCAAAATACTGTTTGAGGGATGGAGACCAGGAAGCTCAAGAAAGTTGATCAAACTGATGAAAGTTGTTAAACTGCTAAAACAAGGTTGTAGCAGATACTGGTGCTATGCAATGAAAAATAAAGACGGAAGAGTAGAGCTTTCATCCATTCCTGTTGAGTTCCCGGATGTGTTCCTTGACGATTTACCTGGACTACCTCCACGACGGGATATAGAATTCACCATCAAGATGGAACCAGGAGCTACGGCGATTTCTAAGGCATTGTATCGTATGGCACCTACTGAGATGTACGAATTGAAGAAATAACTGGAAGAGATACTGGACAAAGGCTATATTCAACCAAGCGTTTCGCCATGGGGTGCACTAGTTCTTTTTGTCCGTAAGATAGATGGATCGCTTCGATTATGTATTAACTACCGAGAGCTGAACAGGATGAAGATTAAGAACAAGTATCTGTTGCCACGGATTGATGATTTGTTTGACCAGTTACAAGGAGAAGCAGTGTTTTCTAAGATCGATCTGAGGTCGGAATATCATCAGTTGAGGAGTAAGGAACCCGATGTTCCAAAATCAACATTCAGAACTCGCTACGGACACTATGAGTTTGTAGTGATGCCGTTTGGTCTCACTAATGCACCTGCTGTGTTCATGAAATTGATGAATCGAGTGTTCATAGAGTATTTGGATAAATTCATAGTCGTATTTATTGATGACATTCTGGTTTATTCTAAGAGCCCGGAAGAGCATGCGCAGCATTTGCGGATCGTTTTAGACCTTTTGAGAAGCGAGCAATTGTACACCAAGCTTTCTATGTGTGAATTCTGACTAATTTAAGTGATGTTCCTAGGTCACGTGGTATCAGTAGAAGGAGTCCGAGTAGACCCCCATAAAGTCGAAACAATTTTGGATTGGAAGCCTCCTAAGAACGTGAAAGAAGTCAGAAGTTTTCTAGGACTTGATGGGTACTATCGACGGTTCGTGGAAGGGTTTTCCAAAATTACCCGACCACTTACTCGATTACTACAAAAGACCCAAAAGTTTGAGTGGAACGAGATGTGCCAGTCCAACTTTGATGAACTGAAGAAGATATTGACAACAACACCAATTTTATCACTACCACAGGGAACTGAAGGATTCACAGTTTACGGTGACACTTCAAACCAAGGTCTCGGATGTGTATTGATGCAAAATGATAAGGTGATTGCCTATGCGTCACGACAGTTGAAGCCTTATGAAGTAAATTATCCAGCGCACGATCTGGAGACATTATTTGTACGGGTGTCACTGTCAGATCTTCACGGATCATAAGAGTCTCAAATACATCTTCAGTCAGAAAGAGTTAAACATGCGATAGAGGAGATGGCTGGAATTGATTAAAGATTACGACTTGGAGATTCTTTACCATCCAGGAAAGCAAATGTGGGGGCTGATGTACTAAGCTGCAAACCCGTTTCTATTCGAATGCTGGAAACTCTTACCTTCCAGCCCAACATTCAACGAGAATTGATTCGCGAAGGAATTGAATTATGGTGGCAAAGAGTCCAAGGACAGTTGTGTGCGATGGAACTAACTTCATCATTAACTGAAGAAATCAAATCTAAGCAATTAGATGATCCTCTGATAATTCGGTTACGTGATAAAGTGAGTAAGGAAAAGGCCCCAGGATTCGTAATTCATGAAGATGGAATTTTGATATTTCAGAGCCGACTTTGTGTTCGCGATGTCGATGTTTTGAAGCAGACAATTCTGAAGGAAGATCACAGCACACCCTATTCTATCCACCCGGACACCAGTAAGATGTATAAGGATCTGAAGCAGAATTTCTGGTGGGGCAACATGAATAAAGATGTAGCGGATTATGTCTCGAAATGTTTGATTTGTCAGCAGGTTAAGATTGAACATCAAAAGACCCACTGGAATGCTGAAGCCGCTCCCGATTCCTGAATGGAAATCGTAAAATATATCCATGGAGATTATCACTAGTATGCCGAGGTCCAAAACAGGAATGAATAGGATTTGGGTAATAGTTGATCTCTTAACTAAATCGGCTCATTTTCTGGGCATTAAGGACACTTGGGGACCAGAGAAGTTGGCACGAGTGTTTATTGTAGAGGTAGTCTAGTTGGATGGTACACCGAAGACCATTATTTCTAATCGAGAACGGTCGTTTCGTGCCACATTTTTGGAAAGCAGTGTATAAGGCCTTGGGAACCGAATTGAAGTTCAGCACAGCTTATCATCCGCAGAGAGACGGACAGTCCGAGAGGAATATTCAAACAGTGAAAGACATGCTGAGAGCTTGTGCCTTAGATTAGTCAACTGATTGGGAAGTTCGTCTACCGTTGATTGAATTCACCTACAACAATAGTTGGCATTGATTCGAGAAACACTTTTGACCGCCCAAAGTTGATAAAAATCTTATGAAGATGGGCGCCGACGCCCATTAGAGTTCAGTATTGGAGATTGCGTGCTTTTAAAAGTTTCTCCTTCTCGGGGAATCTTTCGTTTTGGGAGAAAGGGAAAGCTGAGTCCGAGATATATTGTACCGTTCAAGATTCTTGAGAGAGTTGGAAAGTTGGCATACATGTTGGCACTACCGCCGTCATTAAGCCATGTTCATAACATACTCTACGTATCCCAGTCACGGAAGTATATACTAGATCCAGTCATGTCATTGATTTCGGTGAAATCGTAGTCGCTAAGGATGGTGCGTTTGAAGAGAGAACGATCAAGATACTCGAAAGTCGAGTCAAACAATTGAGAAATAAACTGATCACTTTGGTTAAGGTTCAGTGGTCGCGCTACGGAGTGGAAGAAGCCACTTGGGAGACGGAAGATAGCATGAAGTCCAGATATTCAGTGTTATTTTCGTCTTGAGTTTCGGGACGAAACTCCTTTTTAGAAGGAGATTATGTAATATACGGATTAATTATTGAGTATTTCATCTGTAATTGAACCCTTTATTATTTGAATTTGTGATATCGATAATCGAAGTATGATCTTTCTCGAATTCGTATCCATATGCATGATTATATCAACATATAAATCTTCACATGCAATTACATAATAACGTACGCTAAGAAGCGAGCATAGCGTACGTTATGTGCCAAGGTTCGCGCACGCTATGAATGAGGCATAACATATGTAAGGCAGCTAATAATTGAGCAAGGCGGCTAGCACATGAGCTATATGGTGGTGGGGTCGGTGGTGGGCTCGGCGAGATCCTCAAAGCATGAACCTGGACAGTTTTAAGTCAACGACCAGTTCTAAGGTATGTATATAGCGTACGCTAATTGGTATTGATTACGTACATAACTTGATGGTGTAGCGTATGTAAGCGAGTACAGAAACGAGACAGTAAGCTATCATTAGATGATTAGGTACGCTAAGGAGAACATAAAGTGTACGATAAGTGAATAAAATATGTTATGCACAAGGGCTAACATACGTTAATGTCAGAAAATTATAAATGGGACAGCACCCCATTTCATTTCGTTTCGTTTCCTTCACTTGTTCTTAACCTCCCTTCATTCCCAGAGAGTTCCCCGACCACCTAAAACACCCACAGACCATCTATACTTGATCATTGGAGATTGGATATCACTTATACTTGATCATTGAAGTTGAGAAACATCTTGGATTGGCACACAAGCAACCGGAGTTGGACTCTACCTATTGTCTCAGTGTTTTCTTCATCTTAAGTTATATTAATGCTATCTCCAACCTTGGATTCATATTCTTAAGGATTTTATGATCATACTACCGAGAATAGTAGGTTCCATAGATAATTTATTCAATCAAAATCATGTTTAGGAAGTTGGGATGATTATGCTTATGTTACCATTGTTGAGAACATTATAGTTGGAATCTTGTTACGTCAAATAATTAGAGCAGTGTTCTAAGATTGATAACCCATATTGAATGGTGCTTCTATAATGATCGTGTACTTGGTATTGATATCACCTTTGCTAAACGGAATTAGATAAAGGATCACCGAATGTTGTATCATTTCATATAAGTTGGATTGGTTAATTAATCTTCATGATGAAGTTGAGTGTAATGATGATATTGGTAATAAGCGTATCAACCTTAGATCACCCAAACTTCATATGAGAAATTGTAATCAAGATTGAGTATGACGTTGTGATGTTATGTGAATCCTTGAATTCAAATATGTCTATAAACCGTAACATCATTCAAGTTGCTTGAGTAATGTATATGTGGAGAAGAACGTATGTTAAACACTAAGAATTACGTACGTTCTATCATCAGACAAGTCAGTCATCTGATCAGAGAAGGGAACCGTAAATTCATGCTTAACATACACTAGACATTGGAATTTACGTACGTTAACATGCATACTTAACATACGCTACGTTGGATAAGTAACGTACGTTATGTAGAGCAGTCAGGGTTTGTAATGTTAAACCTTCGGCCGTAGTTTGGATTGTTAGATGTTCGTACGTTAGTTATTCGACGTGAGATGAACTCTATATTCTTTTTTTTGTTTAAGGTTCGAGTTTTGCAACGTGATTAATCGAAGGGACGACCTTCGAGTGTTTTGATATTCGTGGAAGTGTTATCCTTGTCGCCGATTCGAGGCAAGTACCTTATTTATGTTTTACGTGTTGATGTTGTACATATTGTCATCTATATGTGTCGTTGTTGTATTTCCACCTCGTGTTGGTCCGAAGGGATCATCTTGGGATCTATGCTAGCATGCGATGGATCATCAGACAGGTTTTTCCACCTCGTGTTGGTCCGACAGGATCATCTTGGGATCTAGGCAGTGAACGCTGGATCATCGGAATTACCATGTGTATATTGTGATGTCATATTATGATTATCATTTGTGTATGGTACTTATGAGTTTTCTCGTAGGGAGAGTCTCATTGGCATTTTTGTCATTTATGTTATTATTCGTGAGACGTTGAATAATATGTTGTGGTATTTGTACTAGCATCGTTGTGCTAACCCCTTCGGGGGTGAACAATTGTTTATGTTCAGGATACAAGAGAGCAGGGAAACAACCATTAGAGCCGCATGACGATGGGGGTGCAGAGTGATGTTCTGGCCGAAATAATTTGTGGAGTTTAAATGTTATTTTTAATAAAGTACTCTAGTACGTTGTCCTTTGTTATATTTGATTTTGGTATGTATTGATATTAACTATTGGACGTTGTATTGTTGGTGTTGTTTCGGACTTGTTGTATTGTATTGTTGTTGTCATCGTTTATTGTTGTTTATTATTGTCATTTCGTTTTATCAGCCTTGTAAATTCTTACGTAAAGGATTTACAGTGCTATAATATTCCTGAATATATCGGTGGTGTTACATTATTAATAGGAGATAAAACGATGTTACATGTATTCGAGTCGGAACTCTATGAAAACTCGGGTTTATTGATTATAATCGAGTATTTTATCTTGAAAAAAATGGCTATAAGAGCTTAGATTAAGTCTTTACTTATTGATTAAGTCTTGTTTGTCGGAGATAAGACCACGTAACATGCATTCGAGTCAGAATACTATGAAAACTCTGGTTTATTGATTTGATTCGAACCTTTTGGTCTCAGAATTGGCCATAATAACAGCTCTGATTAATCTTTTACTTCTTGATTAAGTCTTATTGTAGCAAGGATTGGATATAGTAACTCCGATTAAGCCTTCGCTTCTTGATTAAGTCTTGTTAATAGAAGATAAGACCACGCTACATGCATTTGAGTTAGAACTCTATGAAAACTCATGTTTACTGATTAGATTAGAGCCTTTTGTACTCAGAATTGGCTATAACAACTCTCTTTTCTTTCTTGATTCAGTCTTGTTGTAGCAAGGATTTGCTATAATAGTTCCGTTTAAGCCTTCACTTCTTGAGTAAGTCTTGTTAATAGGAGACATTACATGCATTCGAGTTGGAACTCTATGAAAACTCAGGTTTACTGATTAGATTCGAGCCTTTTGTACTCACAATTGAGTATAACAGCTGCGATTAATCTTTTACTTCTTGATTAAGTCTTTGTAATAGGAGATAAAACATTACATGTATTCGAGTCGGATTCCTACGATTAAGCCTTTACTTCTTGATTAAGTCTTGTTGATAGGAGATAAGACCACGTTACATGCATTCCAATCGGAACTCTATGAAAACTCGAGTTTATTGATTTGATTCGAGACTTTTGAATTCATAATTGGCTAAAAAAGCTCTGATTAATCTTTTCTTCCTTGATTAAGTCTTATTGTAGCAAGGATTCGCTATAATAACCCCGATTATACCTTTACTTCTTTATTAAGTCTTATTAATACGAGATAAGAACACATTACATGCATTCGATTCGGAACTCTATGATAACTTAAGTTTATTGATTAGATTTGAGCCTTTTGTACTCAGAATTGTCTATAACAGCTCTCACTAATCTTTTACTTCTTGATTAAGTCATGTTGTAGCACGGATTGGATATAATAGCTACAATTAAACCTTTACTTCTTGATGAAGTCTTGTTAATAGGATATAGGACCACGTGACATGCATTCGACTCAGAACTCTATGGAAACTCGGGTTTATTGGTTAGATTCGGGGATTTTGTACTCAGAATTGGCTGTAACAGCTCCGATTGATCTTTTTTTCATTATTAAGTCTTGTTGTAGCAAGAATTCGCTATAATAGCTCCAATTAAACATTTACTTCTTGGTTAAGTGTTATACAACCATGTTACATGCATCAAGTTGAAACTCTTTGAAAACTCGGGTTTATTGATTAGACTCGAGCCTTTTGTACTCAAAATTGGCTATAACATCTCCGATTAATCTTTTACTTCTTGATTAAGTCTTGTTGTAGCAAAAATTGGATACAGTATCTCCGATTAAGCCTTCACTTCTTGATTAAGTCTCGTTAATATGAGATAAGACCATGTTACATGCATTCGAGTTAAAACTCTGTGAAAGCTCGAGTTTATTGATTAGATTCGTGCCTTTTGTACTCATAATTGGCTATAATAACTCTGATTAATCTTTTCTTTCTTGATTACATCTTGTTGTAGCAAGGATTTGCTATAATAGTTCCGATTAAGACTTTACTTCTTGATTAATTCTTGTTAATAGGAGATAAGACCACATCACATGCATTTGTGTTGGAACTCTATGAAAACTCGGGTTTATTGATTAGATTCAAGCCTTTTATACTCATAATTGGCTATAACAACTTTGATTAATATTTTACTTCTTTATTAAGTTATCTTGTAGCAAGGATTGGATATAATAGCTTCGATTAAGCCTTTACTTCTTGATTAAGTCTTGTTAATAGGATATAAAACCACGTTACATGCATTCGAGTTGGAACTCTGTGAAAATTCGGGTTTATTAATTAGATTCGAGCCTTTTGTACTCAAAATTGGCTATAATAACAGCTGCAATTAATCTTTTACTTCTTGATTACGTCTTGTTAACAAGAATTGGATATAGTAGATCCGATTAAGCCTTCAGTTCTTGATTATATCTTGTTAATAGGAGATAAGACCATGTTACATGCATTTGAGTTACAACTCTATGAAAACACGGGTTTATTGATTAGATTCGAGCCTTTTATACTCAGAATTGGCTATAACACATTTGATTAATCTTTTCATTCTTGATTAAGTCTTGTTGTAGCAAGGATTTTCTATAACAATTCCCATTAATCCTTTACTTATTGATTAAGTCTTCTTAATAGGAGATAATACCACGTTACATGTAGTCGACTCGAAACTCTATGAAAACTAGGGTTTATTGATTAGATTCGAGCATTTTGTACTCAGAATTGTCTATAACAACTCTAATTAATCTTTTACTTCTTGATTAAGTCTTGTTGTAGCAAGGATTTGATATAATAGCTCCGATTAAGCCTTTACTTCTTAATTAAGTCTTGTTAATCGGAGATACGACCACATTACATGCATTCGAGTCGAAACTCTATGAAAACTCGGGTCTGTTGATTTGATTCGAGTCTTTTAAATTTAGAATCGGCTAAAACAGCTCTGATTAAACTTTTCTTTCTTGAGTAAGTCTTGTTGTGGCAAGGATTTTCTATAATAGCTTTGATACTTCTTGATTAAGTCTTGTTAATATGAGCTAAAACCACATTACATGTATTCGAGTTGTAATACTATGAAAACTCGGGTTTATTGATTAGATTCGAGTAATTTATATTGAGAATTGGCTATAATGGCTTAGGTTAAGTCTTTACTTCTTGATTAAGCCTTGTTAATAGGATATAAGACCATGTAACATGCCTTCGAGTTGGAACTCTATGAAAACTCGGGTTTATTGATTAGATTCGAGCCTTTTGTACTCAGAATCGGCTATAACAGCTCCGATTAATCTTTTACTTCTTTATTAAGATATGTTGTAACAAGGATTGGATATAGTATCTCCGATTAAGCTTTTACTTCTTGATTAAGTCTTGTTAATATGAGATACGACCATGTAACATGCATTCGAGTTAGAACTCTATGAAAACTTGGGTTTGTTGATTAGATTCGAGTCTTTTGTACTCGAATTGGCTATAATAACGACTCAGGATAATATTTTACTTCTTCATTAAGTCTTGTTTTAGCAAAAATTGGATATAGTAGCTCCGATTAAGCCTTCACTTCTTGATTAAGTCTTGTTAATAGGAGATAAGACCATATTACATGCATTCGAGTTAGAATTCTATGAAAACTTGGGTTTATTGATTAGATTCATGCCTTTTGTACTCAGAATTGGGTATAATAGCTCTGATTAATCTTTTCTTTCTTGATTAAGTCTTGTTGTAGCAATAATTGTAGCAAGAATTTGCTATAATTGTTCCAATTGAGCCTTTACTTCTTGATTAAGTCTTGCTAATTTGAAATAAGACCACCTCACATGCATTCGAGTCGAAACTCTATAAAAACTTGGGTTTATTGATTAGATTCGAGCCTTTTATACTCACAATTGGCTATAACAAATACAATTAATATTTTACTTCTTGATTAAGTCTTGTTGTAGTAAGGATTGGATATAATAGCTCTGATTAAGCCTTTAGTTCTTGATTAAGTCTTGTTGTAGCAAGGATTGAATATAGTAGCTTCGATTAAGCCTACATTTCTTGATTAAGTCTTGTCTTATGGATAAAATTGAGACTCATTTCTCTCATATCTTTAGAGAGGGCAATGCTGTCGCTGACCTCTTAGCCAATGAAGGATGTGATCGTCAAGATTTCTACCTCCGCGACGTCTCCAATGTTAAAGGAAAAATCCTCGGATTTATTAAATTGGATAAAATGGCATACCCGTATATTAGGTGGAAAAAAATTCATGTGTAATATTTAGTAGGTTTAGTGGATCATTGCCTGCTGGGCGTGTAGAGCGCCTCATCCACCCTCAGTTTTTTTCAGATTAATAATAAATTCTATTTTAAAAAAAAAGTCTTGTTAATAGGAGATAATACCATGTTACATGCATTCGAGTTGGAACTCTATGAAACCTCGGGTTCATTGGTTAGATTCGAGTATTTTAGAATAGCTATAATAGCTTAGATTAAGTCTTTACTTCTTGATTAAGTCTGGTTAATAGGAGATAAGACCATGTTACATGCATTCGAGTTGGAACTCTATGAAAACTCGGGTTCATTGGTTAGATTCGAGTATTTTAGAATTGGCTATAATAGCTTAGATTAAGTCTGGTTAATAGGAGATAAGAGCATGTAACATGCATTCGAGTCGGAACTCTATGAAAACTCGGATTTATTTATTAGATTCGAGCCTTTTGTACTCGGAATTGGCTATAATAACTGCTTGATTAATATTTTACTTATTGATTAAGTGTTGTTGTAGCAAGGATTGGATATAGGAGCTCCGATTAACCCTTTACTTCTTGATTAAGTCTTGTTAATATGAGATAAAACCATATTGCATATATTTGAGTCGGAACTCTATGAAAACTCGGGTCTATTGATTATAATCCAGTATTTTATCTTGAAAATTGGCTATAACAACTTAGATTAAGTCTTTACTTCTTTATTAAGTATTGTTAATCGGAGATTAGATTCGAGCCTTTTTTATTAAGAATTGGCTATAACATCTCCGATTAATATTTTCTTTCTTGATTAAGTCTTGTTTAGGCAAGCATTCGCTATAATAGCTCCTATACTTCTTGATTAAGTTTTGTTAATAGGAGATAAAACCACATTACATTTATTCGAGTCGGAATCCTACGAAAACTCGGGTTTATTGATTAAATTCGAGTATTTTATATTGAGAATTGGCTATAATAGCTTAGATTATGTCTTTACTTCTTGATTAAGCCTTGTTAATAGGAGATAAGACCATGTAACATGCATTTGAGTCAGAACTCTATGAAAACTCGGGTTTATTGATTAGATTCGAGCCTCTACTCAAAATTGGCTATAATAACAGCTCCGATTAATCTTTTACTTCTTGATTAAGTCTTGTTGTGGCAAGAATTGGATATAGTAGATCCGATTAAGCCTTCACTTCTTGATTATATCTTGTTAATAGGAGATAAGGCCATGTTACATGCATCTGAGTTACAACTCTATGAAAACTCGGGTTTATTGATTAGATTCGAGCCTTTGTACTCATAATTGGCTATAACAGCTCCGATTAATCTTTTCATTCTTGATTAAGTCTTGTTGTAGCAAGGATTTTCTATAATAGTTCCGATTAAGCATTTACTTATTGATTAAGTCTTCTTAATAGGAGATAAGACCACATTACATGCAGTCGAGTCGGAACTCTATGAAAACTCGGGTTTATTGATTAGATTCGAGCCTTTTGTACTCAGAATTGTCTATAACAGCTCCGATTAATATTTTACTGCTTGATTAAGTTTTGTTGTAGCAAGGATTTGATATAATAGCTCTGATTAAGCCTTTACTTCTTGATTAAGTCTTGTTAATCGGAGATAAGACCACATTACATGCATTCGAGTCGAAACTCTATGAAAACTCGGGTTTATTGATTTGATTCGAGTCTTTTGAATTCAGAATTGGCTAAAACATCTCTGATTAATCTTTTATTTCTTGCGTAAGTCTTTTTGTGGCAAGGATTTGCTATAATTGCTCTAATACTTCTTGATTAAGTCTTGTTAATAAGAGATAAAACCACATTACATGTATTCGAGTCGGAATCCTACGAAAACTCGGGTTTATTGATTAGATTCGAGTAATTTATATTGAGAATTGGCTATAATGGCTTAGGTTAAGTCTTTACTTCTTGTTTAAGCCTTGTTAATAGGATATAAGACCATGTAACATGCATTCGATTCGGATCTCTATGAAAACTCGGGTTTATTGTTTAGATTCGAGCCTTTTGTACTCAGAATTGGCTATATTGACTCTGATTAATCTTTTACTTCTTTATTAAGATATGTTGTAGCAAGGATTGGATATAGTATCTCTGATTAAGCCTTTACTTATTGATTAAGTCTTGTTAATAGGAGATACGACCATGTAACATGCATTCGAGTCATAACTCTATGAAAACTTGGGTTTGTTGATTATATTTGAGCCTTTTGTACTAAGAATTGGCTATAATAAGAGCTCCGATTAATATTTTACTTCTTGATTAAGTCTTGTTTTAGCAAAAATTGGATATAGTAGCTCCGATTAAGCCTTCACTTCTTGATTAAGCCTTGTTAATAGGAGATAATACCATGTTACATGCATTCGAGTTAGAACTCTATGAAAAATCGGTTTATTGATTAGATTCATGCCTTTTGTACTCAGAATTGGCTATAATAGCTCTGATTAATCTTTTCTTTCTTGATTAAGTCTTGTTGTAATAATAATTATAGCAAGAATTTGCTATAATTGTTCCGATTAAGCCTTTACTTCTTGATTAAGTCTTGTTGATAGGAGATAAGACCACGTTACATGCATTCCAATCGGAAAACTATGAAAACTCGAGTTTATTGATTTGATTCGAGACTTTTGAATTCATAATTGGCTAAAAAAGCTCTGATTAATCTTTTCTTCCTTGATTAAGTCTTATTGTAGCAAGGATTCGCTATAATAACCCCGATTATACCTTTACTTCTTTATTAAGTCTTATTAATACGAGATAAGAACACATTACATGCATTCGATTCGGAACTCTATGATAACTTAAGTTTATTGATTAGATTTGAGCCTTTTGTACTCAGAATTGTCTATAACAGCTCTCACTAATCTTTTACTTCTTGATTAAGTCATGTTGTAGCACGGATTGGATATAATAGCTACAATTAAACCTTTACTTCTTGATGAAGTCTTGTTAATAGGATATAGGACCACGTGACATGCATTCGACTCGAACTCTATGGAAACTCGGGTTTATTGGTTAGATTCGGGGATTTTGTACTCGGAATTGTCATGTGACTCCGATTGATCTTTTTTCATTATTAAGTCTTTTTGTAGCAATAATTCGCTATAATATCTCCAATTAAACATTTAATTATTGGTTAAGTGTTATACAACCATGTTACATGCATCAAGTTGAAACTCTTTGAAAACTCGGGTTTATTGATTAGACTCGAGCCTTTTGTACTCAAAATTGGCTATAACATCTCCGATTAATCTTTTACTTCTTGATTAAGTCTTGTTGTAGCAAAAATTGGATACAGTATCTCCTATTAAGCCTTCACTTCTTTATTAAGTATCGTTAATATGAGATAAGACCATGTTACATGCATTCGAGTTAAAACTCGTGAAAGCTCGAGTTTATTGATTAGATTCGTGCCTTTTGTACTCATAATTGGCTATAATAACTCTGATTAATCTTTTCTTTCTTGATTACATCTTGTTGTAGCAAGGATTTGCTATAATAGTTCCGATTAAGACTTTACTTCTTGATTAATTCTTGTTAATAGGAGATAAGACCACATCACATGCATTTGTGTTGGAACTCTATGAAAACTCGGGTTTATTGATTAGATTCAAGCCTTTTATACTCATAATTGGCTATAACAACTTTGATTAATATTTTACTTCTTTATTAAGTTATCTTGTAGCAAGGATTGGATATAATAGCTTCGATTAAGCCTTTACTTCTTGATTAAGTCTTGTTAATAGGATATAAAACCACGTTACATGCATTCGAGTTGGAACTCTGTGAAAATTCGGGTTTATTAATTAGATTCGAGCCTTTTGTACTCAAAATTGGCTATAATAACAGCTGCAATTAATCTTTTACTTCTTGATTACGTCTTGTTAACAAGAATTGGATATAGTAGATCCGATTAAGCCTTCAGTTCTTGATTATATCTTGTTAATAGGAGATAAGACCATGTTACATGCATTTGAGTTACAACTCTATGAAAACACGGGTTTATTGATTAGATTCGAGCCTTTTATACTCAGAATTGGCTATAACACATTTGATTAATCTTTTCATTCTTGATTAAGTCTTGTTGTAGCAAGGATTTTCTATAACAATTCCCATTAATCCTTTACTTATTGATTAAGTCTTCTTAATAGGAGATAATACCACGTTACATGTAGTCGACTCGAAACTCTATGAAAACTAGGGTTTATTGATTAGATTCGAGCATTTTGTACTCAGAATTGTCTATAACAACTCTAATTAATCTTTTACTTCTTGATTAAGTCTTGTTGTAGCAAGGATTTGATATAATAGCTCCGATTAAGCCTTTACTTCTTAATTAAGTCTTGTTAATCGGAGATACGACCACATTACATGCATTCGAGTTATAACTCTATGAAAACTCGGTGCATTGATTTGATTCGAGTCTTTTAAATTTAGAATCGGCTAAAACATTTCTGATTAAACTTTTCTTTCTTGAGTAAGTCTTGTTGTGGCAAGGATTTTCTATAATAGCTTTGATACTTCTTGATTAAGTCTTGTTAATATGAGCTAAAACCACATTACATGTATTCGAGTTGTAATACTATGAAAACTCGGGTTTATTGATTAGATTCGAGTAATTTATATTGAGAATTGGCTATAATGGCTTAGGTTAAGTCTTTACTTCTTGATTAAGCCTTGTTAATAGGATATAAGACCATGTAACATGCCTTCGAGTTGGAACTCTATGAAAACTCGGGTTTATTGATTAGATTCGAGCCTTTTGTACTCAGAATCGGCTATAACAGCTCCGATTAATCTTTTACTTCTTTATTAAGATATGTTGTAACAAGGATTGGATATAGTATCTCCGATTAAGCTTTTACTTCTTGATTAAGTCTTGTTAATATGAGATACGACCATGTAACATGCATTCGAGTTAGAACTCTATGAAAACTTGGGTTTGTTGATTAGATTCGAGTCTTTTGTACTCAGAATTGGCTATAATAACAGCTCCGGATAATATTTTACTTCTTCATTAAGTCTTGTTTTAGCAAAAATTGGATATAGTAGCTCCGATTAAGCCTTCACTTCTTGATTAAGTCTTGTTAATAGGAGATAAGACCATATTACATGCATTCGAGTTAGAATTCTATGAAAACTTGGGTTTATTGATTAGATTCATGCCTTTTGTACTCAGAATTGGGTATAATAGCTCTGATTAATCTTTTCTTTCTTGATTAAGTCTTGTTGTAGCAATAATTGTAGCAAGAATTTGCTATAATTGTTCCAATTGAGCCTTTACTTCTTGATTAAGTCTTGCTAATTTGAAATAAGACCACCTCACATGCATTCGAGTCGAAACTCTATAAAAACTTGGGTTTATTGATTAGATTCGAGCCTTTTATACTCACAATTGGCTATAACAAATACAATTAATATTTTACTTCTTGATTAAGTCTTGTTGTAGTAAGGATTGGATATAATAGCTCTGATTAAGCCTTTAGTTCTTGATTAAGTCTTGTTGTAGCAAGGATTGAATATAGTAGCTTCGATTAAGCCTACATTTCTTGATTAAGTCTTGTCTTATGGATAAAATTGAGACTCATTTCTCTCATATCTTTAGAGAGGGCAATGCTGTCACGACCTCTTAGCCAATGAAGGATGTGATCGTCAAGATTTCTACCTCCGCGACGTCTCCAATGTTAAAGGAAAAATCCTCGGATTTATTAAATTGGATAAAATGGCATACCCGTATATTAGGTGGAAAAAAATTCATGTGTAATATTTAGTAGGTTTAGTGGATCATTGCCTGCTGGGCGTGTAGAGCGCCTCATCCACCTCGCTTTTTGATTAATAATAAATTCTATTTTAAAAAAGTCTTGTTAATAGGAGATAATACCATGTTACATGCATTCGAGTTGGAACTCTATGAAACCTCGGGTTCATTGGTTAGATTCGAGTATTTTAGAATAGCTATAATAGCTTAGATTAAGTCTTTACTTCTTGATTAAGTCTGGTTAATAGGAGATAAGACCATGTTACATGCATTCGAGTTGGAACTCTATGAAAACTCGGGTTCATTGGTTAGATTCGAGTATTTTAGAATTGGCTATAATAGCTTAGATTAAGTCTGGTTAATAGGAGATAAGAGCATGTAACATGCATTCGAGTCGGAACTCTATGAAAACTCGGATTTATTTATTAGATTCGAGCCTTTTGTACTCGGAATTGGCTATAATAACTGCTTGATTAATATTTTACTTATTGATTAAGTGTTGTTGTAGCAAGGATTGGATATAGGAGCTCCGATTAACCCTTTACTTCTTGATTAAGTCTTGTTAATATGAGATAAAACCATATTGCATATATTTGAGTCGTAACTCTATGAAAACTCGGGTCTATTGATTATAATCCATTATTTTATCTTGAAAATTGGCTATAACAACTTAGATTAAGTCTTTACTTCTTTATTAAGTATTGTTAATCGGAGATTAGATTCGAGCCTTTTTTATTAAGAATTGGCTATAACATCTCCGATTAATATTTTCTTTCTTGATTAAGTCTTGTTTAGGCAAGCATTCGCTATAATAGCTCCTATACTTCTTGATTAAGTTTTGTTAATAGGAGATAAAACCACATTACATTTATTCGAGTCGGAATCCTACGAAAACTCGGGTTTATTGATTAAATTCGAGTATTTTATATTGAGAATTGGCTATAATAGCTTAGATTATGTCTTTACTTCTTGATTAAGCCTTGTTAATAGGAGATAAGACCATGTAACATACATTTGAGTCAGAACTCTATGAAAACTCGGGTTTATTGATTAGATTCGAGCCTCTACTCAAAATTGGCTATAATAACAGCTCCGATTAATCTTTTACTTCTTGATTAAGTCTTGTTGTGGCAAGAATTGGATATAGTAGATCCGATTAAGCCTTCACTTCTTGATTATATCTTGTTAATAGGAGATAAGGCCATGTTACATGCATCTGAGTTACAACTCTATGAAAACTCGGGTTTATTGATTAGATTCGAGCCTTTGTACTCATAATTGGCTATAACAGCTCTGATTAATCTTTTCTTTCTTGATTAAGTCTTGTTGTAGCAAGGATTTTCTATAATAGTTCCGATTAAGCATTTACTTATTGATTAAGTCTTCTTAATAGGAGATAAGACCACATTACATGCAGTCGAGTCGGAACTCTATGAAAACTCGGGTTTATTGATTAGATTCGAGCCTTTTGTACTCAGAATTGTCTATAACAGCTCCGATTAATATTTTACTGCTTGATTAAGTTTTGTTGTAGCAAGGATTTGATATAATAGCTCTGATTAAGCCTTTACTTCTTGATTAAGTCTTGTTAATCGGAGATAAGACCACATTACATGCATTCGAGTCGAAACTCTATGAAAACTCGGGTTTATTGATTTGATTCGAGTCTTTTGAATTCAGAATTGGCTAAAACATCTCTGATTAATCTTTTATTTCTTGCGTAAGTCTTTTTGTGGCAAGGATTTGCTATAATTGCTCTAATACTTCTTGATTAAGTCTTGTTAATAAGAGATAAAACCACATTACATGTATTCGAGTCGGAATCCTACGAAAACTCGGGTTTATTGATTAGATTCGAGTAATTTATATTGAGAATTGGCTATAATGGCTTAGGTTAAGTCTTTACTTCTTGTTTAAGCCTTGTTAATAGGATATAAGACCATGTAACATGCATTCGATTCGGATCTCTATGAAAACTCGGGTTTATTGTTTAGATTCGAGCCTTTTGTACTCAGAATTGGCTATAACAGCTCTGATTAATCTTTTACTTCTTTATTAAGATATGTTGTAGCAAGGATTGGATATAGTATCTCTGATTAAGCCTTTACTTATTGATTAAGTCTTGTTAATAGGAGATACGACCATGTAACATGCATTCGAGTCATAACTCTATGAAAACTTGGGTTTGTTGATTATATTTGAGCCTTTTGTACTAAGAATTGGCTATAATAAGAGCTCCGATTAATATTTTACTTCTTGATTAAGTCTTGTTTTAGCAAAAATTGGATATAGTAGCTCCGATTAAGCCTTCACTTCTTGATTAAGCCTTGTTAATAGGAGATAATACCATGTTACATGCATTCGAGTTAGAACTCTATGAAAAATCGGTTTATTGATTAGATTCATGCCTTTTGTACTCAGAATTGGCTATAATAGCTCTGATTAATCTTTTCTTTCTTGATTAAGTCTTGTTGTAATAATAATTATAGCAAGAATTTGCTATAATTGTTCCGATTAAGCCTTTACTTCTTGATTAAGTCTTGTTAATTGGAAATAAAAACACGTCCATGCATTCGAGTCGGAAAACTATAAAAAATCGGGTATATTCATTAGATTCGAGCCTTTTATACTCACAATTGGCTATAACAACTCTAATTAATATTTTACTTCTTGATTAAGTATTGTTGTAGCAAGGATTTGATATAATAGCTCCGATTAAGCCTTTAATTCTTGATTAAGTTTTGTTGTAGCAAGGATTGGATATAGTCGCTTCGATTAAGCCTTCAGTTCTTGATTAAGTCTTGTTAATAGGAGATACGACCATGTTACATGCATTCGAGTTGGAAATCTATGAAAACTTAGGTTCATTGGTTAGATTCGAGTATTTTAGAATTGGCTATAATAGCTTAGATTAAGTCTTTACTTCTTGATTAAGTCTGGTTAATGGGAGATAAGACCATGCAACATGCATTCGAGTCAGAACTCTATGAAAACTCGGGTTTATTTATTAGATTCGAGCCTTTTGTACTCGGAATTGGCTATAATAACAACTCAGATTAATCTTTTACTTATTGATTAAGTGTTGTTGTAGCAAGGATTGGATATAGGAGCTCCGATTAAGCCTTTACTTCTTCATTAAGTCTTGTTAATAGGAGATAAAACCACGTTACATGTATTCGAGTCGGAACTCTATGAAAACTCGGGTCTATTGATTATCATCGAGTATTTTATCTTGAAAATTGGCTATAACAACTTAGATTAAGTCTTTACTTCTTTATTAAGTCTTGTTAATCGAGGATAAGACCACGTAACATGCATTTGAGTCAGAACTCTATGAAAACTCGGGTTTATTGATTAGATTCGAGCTTCTTGTACTCACAATTGGCTATAACAGACCCGATTAATAGTTTCTTTCTTGATTAAGTCTTGTTGTGGCAAGGATTCGCTATAATAGCTCCGATACTTCTTGATTAAGTCTTGTTAATAGGAGATAAAACCACATTACATTTATTCGAGTTTGATTTCTACGAAAGTAGTATTCGTGTATTTAACATCATTTAACCCTTTGTTCTTCACCGGATCAAAATATTTTTCTTGATTTACTCGAATTGACCTTTTGGGAGTTTTATTCTTGATTTCGTTTTCCATTCGGTTTTGATAAACCGATTGTTGTTAAATGATATTGTTAAACATGTTTTATGGATTGTATATCCATATCTTCGGTTCGTTCAAACCGAATGGTGATTTCAGTGTTCTTGAGGTGTAGTGAATATTTGATGTTCGATCAATTGTTCGAATGAGTTTTTCATTCGATAGTTTGTTGTAATCTTCGTTGTTTTTGGTCTTGATCCTCGTTGTAATCATGTTTTGTTGTTCCTTCCGGAGGATTATAGGTGCTCGAGGATTTCGAGTTGAATCTCGTTTGGTGATTGATATTTCGTGTGGTGTTATTCTCGTAGTTTCACGGTACTATCATGTTCTTGATAGTGTTCGGGAGTTCGGGGCTGTTTGACCGCATCCCATCCATCGTCTCATTGCGACCGTAGTTTCAAGGCAAGTACCTTGTTCATACATTTCTTGTTTTGTGAATATGATGACTGGTGATCGTCTTGATATGTTTATTTGCTTGATTGTTTGAGATGAACTTTGAAAAGATTCGGTTTAGTCTCGTCAAAGGCTCACTTTCAAAATGTGTGAGTTTTGTGAATGTTGTGTCTCGTGAATGGTTAAGTGAAACCTATGAATGCGTTTGGTATTGATGTTGCGCTTGGTAATGCATGTGTATGTATATTGCCTCATTTCGGTCCGTTGTCATTTGATACTTGTGTCGTGCTGGGTGTTTGTTGCCTTTGGGTGAATTGTTCGGATATCCTTGGCGTGCTATGTTATTTCTGCGAATGTGTGGATATGGTCGAAGGTCTACGGTGACACATGGCATGTGACCATGTGGTTAGGATGCAACAAGTGATTGATCTAACCGTGAGAGCCTGAGACAAGACCTGCGGTGACATATGGCGTGCGATCATATGGTCAGGAGACAACAAGTGATTGATCCAACTGCGAGATGCAGTGACAAGTGTTCATGCTGGTATGGCCCTGGGTTCACGAGTTTGTTTCGCTAGCCAGATCGGGAGGGTCCTTAGAGGCCACGGAGCGGGATCAATGGTATAGCCCTGTTCCCAAGGCGATGCACGTGCGTGATTTGTTTTATGATATGGTTAGGTGACCAAGATTTGCGTCTCTTGGGTGATTATGTGTTGTTGATTTTTATGTCCGTCGAGGATACGTGATGTGGGTTTCGACCCTATGAATTGTTGTTAGTTTTCTATTTGTGGTAAACAAAACCTTTGGGCTGTGATCCCTGTTTATTTTGGAAAGAGAAGGATTCGATAATCCTAAATTGTTTTCTATCAAAACTCCCCATGGCTTATTACAACATCTTATAAATTGTTTCTCTTGAATTGTGATCTGTCGATTTTGGAATGTTTTACCCAAACTCTTGCTCCGGGAAGTATTTTTCGCCGTGTTTGAATCTTTGAGGGTTCTTGGTTATTATTCTTGGAACGTGAATTGTATGACTCGTATTCTTGCACATTGTACTTGCACTATCAAAATAGTGGAATTTTTCTAACCCTCGAGTAATCGGTGTGTGGATGTCTGTATTGCAATCAGGTTTTGGGGAGCATAGCACAGGGTCCGCATGAAGGATGATGAAAGATGAACGATACTAATCACACGAGGACCCATATGATGTCGTATTGATCTAGTTGTATTTTATTTCCGCTGCAGTATTCTTTCCCCATTGTACGGGAGTGTGTTGTATTCGACCTCTGCATGGGCATGTATTGTGTTCGAGTTGTATGTATTCATTGAAAGACCAAATCGCTCCTTTTAGCCTAGAAGGCATTGTTGAGATGTTCAATGTTGTCACCAGCCTGGTAGATTCTTGAGGAAGGGTTCTATGGCGTGTAATATGTTGGGAATCGGTGTCTTAATCGAAGGCCGCAGCGAAAGCGGTAAAACGAAAATTTATTCGATCCGAATCCCTACGAGGATCGATCGAGCTATGTATATACGAATATATAAATGAAAACACAAGCGATGTAAGAACTCACCCTTGTAGTCCGTTGATTAAATGGATTCCTTCTCTTGAGCTATTCCCCAAGCTTTAAACGAATTCCCTACGATCCAAAGCGCTCCAAGCACTCGAATGATCGAACTTCGAAAATACAACACCTCTACCTGCCACGTGCCGGAGAAATGACCGGAATGACGATAACCTTGATATCCTCCGAGGATACGGCTAGACCTAAGTGATGAAGCTTCCAATATTAAATTATAACACTCTAAGTGTATAACTCACAATCTCTCTTTTAATTCTTGATTTTTCTCTTAGAACTACCAAGAACAAAAATGAAGAAAAGGAAGAAGACTAGAGAATTATGAAAATGAACTCAAAGTTCTTTCTCTCTCTCTTTCTCTCAATCAATCGCATGATTGATCAAGTGAGTGAGATGAAGTCTTCCTTCCTTTATTTAATTCCTTTTCACATGATACAACTCATCACATGAGTGATCAACCCCGCCATGAAAATGATATCATGATCCCAATGTCTTTATCACTTAATAAAGAATGAAACAAAGACAAAGTGAAGGTGGGTGGAAAAAAGGGGGCAACTATGTGGATGAATCAGACTAGTTCAGTTCGTTTCAGACTCCCGTGAGTCCAAACAGATAAACTCCGATTCCGCTCTGATGTATTTATATCGACTATTTAATCCAATTAATTTTATCATATCAAATACATTATGACATAATTAATTTCTCCAAGAAATAATTATATCCATGAATTAAATTAATCACGCAGTAATTTATTTAATTCTTTGGGCCGTAAATTAATCTATCCAATAAATCAATTTAAACATCCAATGTCCCAAGTTTAGATATCGAATATCTAATATTCATAATGAGAGAATTAAGCTTGATTCATTCTATCGTCAATCCTAATGCGTGACTCGGTAGGTCCGTCTCAGTCAGCAATGGGAGGAACCAAAGAGTAGTAGCACCACCTATCCAGCCTGGCGGCTTACACCGTACCCCAACTAAGAACAAATGATTTTGGGATCATTCAAGAACCATTCTATCGTGAATAATAGTATACGTATAAAACCTTCTTTCACATGTCCCGATCAAGTTATAGGGTCACGGTCAGTCAAACCCTATCTGTACTTTATGCTATGCATGCATTAATGCAAATCGAGATCATCGAGCTCTCGTGTATTCAATACAACTAGCTCCAATGCTTTGGCCAAAGACTTATGATCTCATCTGCCAATAACCGCATAGGACATATAACCCGTTCACTAACAGGAGAAAGAATTCTATCTTGGTATTCAGTATGACCTGCTACTTGCCCGTCAAGATACACGTCGAGGTTGAACCCTGCCTTCCGGTTTACAGGGTCGAACTACTCTAATAAAAATCTTGATATCACAAGCACATCCCTACTAAATCCTCAAGTCGAAGGTTCATGAATACCTATCACAACCTTTCGATTCCGTCATTGACTGTCTCGGAGTGAAATCCGTGTGACGAATCGAGGGTGAGTCGTTTCCAGTATACTAATCCAATTAGTATACCTATAACATGTGCTCCCACTAACCATTAGTGTCCGACAGGCACTCTCTGTAACACCCCCAGATTTAACCGGGAATATTACAGCGCCATGGGCCCCGAGATGGAACCCACAAGGCTAACGAAAATTTTTGCAAATATTTACAAATGCCCAAGAGGCCAACGACGGTACCATCTTTAAAACATTTGAAGATTTTATAAAACTCGTTTATCAAAACCGTCGTAAAATCTCATTTGAAACCATAAGTCCCGAAATGCCAAAACTCAACAGTTTAAAAACATACGTTAAGCTATCGCTTACACGTACCGACAAAATAGTTTAGGAAACAATTGCCAAAGTAACCTAAGTTACCAGATACCAACATGCCATTTAAAAATACTCACGCAGCAGAAAAGACAAACATTTTAAAATACTTTAGCAGCGGAATACAACAACTGATCAGGAAACTCAATTCACAAAAACACGCCTTAGCAGTATCCTCCGGGAAGCTCATCTCTCCACGACCGCTATAAGTTCGATATCCAAAGAACCTAAAAAGAAAACCAACGACGGGGTCAGCAATAATATCCAACAATGGTAACCATCACATCACATTAATAATTTCATACCAATGAGAATACAAATAAGAATACGACCAATGTAATCTTATCATAGTAACTTTACTTACTCAAATAATTCTCAACAGAATAACCGTTATCACATTTCACATCTCATATTCGATTAACCAATAAATTCGAACATAATATCTGTATTGTACCTCAAACAATATTCAAGATTCTCAAACTATCATCACCAACTCACGATACGGAAACATACCAGTTCTGACCAATAAGATTCATCGGATAGCATCATCAAATCCCAAGACGATAACTGATTGTCCATCAAAATACAAATACCAAAGGAAAATACGGAACATACCTCAAGATATAAAATGCCACGACAATCATATCAGTCTAATCCTAGATAAGATCAATACCACACACGGACATGGTCCTAACATAAGACCTACAAATGCATACTCATATGACAACGTCAATATGCTCAATAACGACAATGTATACTTATGGCAAACCCATAATATACATATGCACAATATCAACACATGATAAAATCAATGATGCGAATCCACATGATTCCATCAACACAATACTGGGTAATCCAACGATCCAGCTCCCTTAATATAGATCCCCATGATGACCCCGTCAGACCAACACATGGTGGAAAACCTGTCCAACGATCCAGCGCCCTCAGCATAGATCCCCATGATGATCTCGTCGGACCAACGCATAGTGGACATCCGATCCAGCGCCCTCAGCATAGATCACATGATCTCACAGGATCAACACAACATAAACAATATAATTATGCATACACATATGCAACTCAATATGTTCATCAACATGAACAACATATGAATCAAAACATGAATGACACTATGATGAAACAACTAGGACGACTTCATGTTCTACAACATGAATCACAACCTACATGATCAACAACATCAACACTAAACCGAATCAAACTAAGATACTTATCCCGAGGCCTTCAGGAAAAATCTCGACGTCAAATCATCACCGGCGATTATTCTCAATGCTCGGCGATCCAAACGTACCATGAACTATAGATATTCATATCCTCATCTTTATTGCAACGTAACCTTGATACCTGAATATGCCAATAATCGAGATAAAGCATATACATTATGATTTAACTCCCAGAATCAGAAAGACAACATATAATCGAGGATTTGTAGTACTAATCATTGCTATATACATTATAAACGAAATGAAACTGAAACCATTCATTAAACATTATAACTGAGCAAGTAATAACTTGCCTCGATATCGATACGACGATGATGAAGCCTCTACCAATCTCATTGCCTTCGTCTACGAGCTCCTCAGCTCCGACCAATGCAATTCACGAACATACTCGAACATGACCGCAAGATACGGTTATAATCACCGATCAATAATCTTAACCTATTGAAGTAATCAAATAGAAATGATTCGATAGTAATCAATAACCGACATAGACAACCAATCAATCACAATGGTTCAACGACACTTCGATCACATACAAAACCAAATAGCATAACTCAATCCATTACGAACTCGTATACACTATATGAATTGATATCCGATAATTACCAATCAATATAACCGATCAACAAACTCAATGATTTCATAATATCTCGATTAAACATAAGTCCGAACAATCCAACTCAACAATTATGAATTCATGACCAAAATACGATTATGGATACGAATGTAAAGGAAATCATATTCGGTGATCAATCACAATCTTTTCGGAATCCAAATTGATATCATGATTCGTATTTCATCAAGAACATACAAATTCTACCACTACAATCAACGAACATTCGATCTTCATATCTAAAAATACCAATAATTTAACATACGATCGTCTTGCTATGTTAAATTCATCAAGGAGTTCCTCAGGAACACTAAATGGTTCGAAACCTTGTTCATAAACATTAAAACAATGTAATTCGATATCCTTTAACATCTAAACAATCCTCATTCATAATTCAAGGTGTATAATATCGTATGTTCCAATATATGATCCTCCTAACATCAAGAATCGAAATCGTTCTATCAAGAACACCAAGAACACTTATGATTCTATAATCATAACCAACATCATCAAGATATAAACCATCATATCCTTCAACATATATTTCACATAGCCTCAAGAATCGTAACAACAATATCATAATCATCTTTACAAGAAGCAAATACGAATAACAATACCAATAATCCGAAATCAAGGTGTAGAGTTCATCAACATACCTCAAGAACATGAATAACACAATCAAACTCTTCAAGGATCAACCATATCTCCATATTCAAGTCTCCCATCCATGTTTCCAAGCTTGTAATCAAGATGGAAGAGGTTAAATCTCACTAATATGCTTAGAGGGACGAAGTTTGGAGGAGGAAATTGATTTTCTCTCGTGAAAAAATGAAAGACCGATCTTCATTTTATAAACTGCATCGATCATTACGTATGTTATCCATCAGCTTTAACGTACGTAAAGATGCCTAGCGTACGCTAAGTGTCCTTCATAGCGTACGTAATATCATTCCAGAACTTACTGATCTGTTTCGTTAAATCGATTACGTCCGTAATATATCCTCCATAGCATACGTAATACGTATGTTGACTTGCTACAGTAATTCCTCAGTTAACGTACGTAATGCATTACCCGTAGCGTACGTTAACCAAGAGTTGACTCGACTAAGCACGTTCCTTGCTGAAAGCTGCCGACCGTGGGTCCCACCTATCGGCCATAGCCAGAGCTATCCAATTCCTCTTGTTACATACATAATGCCTTGTGCATAGCATACGTAACACTTAGCAACTTAACGTACGTTAACTCTACTCATTAACGTACGTAATCCTGGTGTAATACCCGGTTGTAATTTGATCATTATCATTCAGTAATTGTCACTCAGTAATTATTCACTCATTAATGATCATTCATCGTTCAGATTCATTCATTGTATTCACCAATCAGAGTATCTGTATCATATATCGGTTATTATTCGTCTTTCTACCTGGTTGGAGGATCGAGCCGTGGTAATCATCTTTCTCTTCGTCGTTGTGCTGTGTGAGAGGAGTAGTGCACACTACGTATTCTCTTTAGCGCGTGCTAAATTGAGTACGGGTAGCGCATGCTAACTCTCATCATCAGCGCACGCTAGCGTGGTTCAGGCATGTAATACCCGAGATTTCTGTTATATAATTGGAACTTGTGATATTGTAATGATTGTACTTTTGTATGAGTATTATCCTCCGTATTTCATAATCCGATGTCGTCGAGCATATAATTTCGTGTATGGGATTCAAAGGATGAAATTCTGTGCATGTAGCGCACGCTACAGGCTAAGGGTAGCGTACGCTAACATGGTTTTATAGCGCACGCTACCGAGTGTAAGTAGCGCACGCTATGCGTGGTCAGACCGATTGAGACGTGCGGTAGGTGAGATCTGGCCGGGGACCTCGCCGATCTCCGGATGTACAGGACGGCTTTCGAAAGCCGGGTCAACGCCTTAGCGCACGCTACAGGAATATGCGTAGCGTACGCTAAGTGCCGAGTACAGTTTAGACTGTGAGCCGTTAGCGCACGCTACGAACAGGGTGTAGCGCGCGCTAATAACCCTTTTATTATAAATAGACAAAGATCCTATTCGTGATTTCAGTCCTTTCTTCCCCCAATAACCCGAACTCTTGCACTTGTAACATAACTCCTTTCGTCTCAAACACTCCATATCAACCTCCTAGTTCGAGATTGAAGATCATATATCATTGGAGATTGGTGTTCAAGCCTTGGGTGTTAGATTGCTTCATTTTTTGTTCTTCACTACTTTGAGGTAGGTGATTCTTCACCAATGATTAGTAATGTTCATGAGGAAGTTTGAATCATGTTTGGATAGCTAGTATCTCGTTTTTATCGGTCATCACATGTTAGAAGGATACTTTTGACGTATCGGTACTAGATGTCGAATGAACCTTTGAACCATCTTATTATAAAGACTCCTAAGCATGTTTAAATCGATTTATGATCAAGTAATCGGATATTACCCAGTTGATACGTTGTATACGTTGGAATCATGTGTTTTGGAACGTAAGACGATGGAATTTAGATTATTTCTTGAAGATCGTAGAGGAATTGTGATATCGAGATAACTATCCGCATATTTGTATCTCATGATCATAGAAATCCTCCAGAAACCTTATTAGCATGATATGCCCGAGGATAACTTGAAATATCACCATAGGATTCATGAGTCCTTCATCATTTCAACCCAGTTTTCGGTTTGCAGTATTCTGCCATGCAGGAGTAGCGCACGCTAACATGTGTGAGTTAACGTGCGCTATCGAGGTTCGCGCACGTAACGACGAGCGACGTTATGAGGCAATGAGTCGATCGCCAGTGGCTAGCGCACGCTAGTCTTATACGATAGCGTACGCTAACAGTTCAGCTTAGCGCACGTTACGTATAGTACATAGCGCGCGCTAAGCAATCCAGGCAGCTTGTTTAGTTTGAGCTTTCCGGCCGTAGGTCGAATTGTTAGGCCATTTGTACGACTCGAGATGATTTGTATATCGTTCCTTTTGTTAAGGTTCGAGCTTGTTACGTTGATCGGAGGGGGCGGCCTTCGAGTGCGTCGAGAGCATTGAAGTATATCGTTCTTGCCATCTACGAGGCAAGTATCGTGATATGTTAATATCGGTATTTTTGGAGTATACGTATGATTATGCATGTTGTTGAACATGATATTTACTTCGTTGATTTGTCATGATATTTGTTGTATATTGTTTATATGTTCATGTTGATGAACATAATGATTTGGCATATGTGTATGCATGAGTTGTGTTTGTATACGTTGTACGATCTATGCTGAGGGCGCTGGATCGGATGTCCACCTCGTGTTGATCCGACGGGATCATCTTGGGATCTAGGCTGAGGGCGCTGGATCATTGGACGGGTTATTTCCCCCTCGTGTTGGTCCGACGGGATCATCTTGGGATCTATGCTGAGGGCGCTGGATCATTGGAATACCCATGCTGTGTAATGGAATCTTGTAGATTCGCATTGTCGGGTTCCGGTAGCGGAAGCCCGTGTGATATGTCTCGTTGTGTATTGTTGATGCATATTCGAATTGTTTTAATACGATACTTGTACTAGCATTGTTTTGCTAACCCCTTCAGGGGTGGACATTTGTTTTGATGTTCAGGTAGCCAAGGAGCAGGGAAACAGCCACAGTACCGACGTGACGACGAAGGGGTTCAGTGATGTTTATTGTTATTGGAGATTTGTTGTCTTGGTTTGGTTTCTGTACTCGAGTACGTGGGTCCTTTGATATTAATTCGATATGGTTGTATTAATTACCGTTGAATCAGTTGTACGTTTTCATAAACTCGAATTTTCGCAGTATTGACGTCTTATATTCACTTTCCTTTTTAAACAGCCTTGTAAATCCTTATTTAAAGGGTTTACGGCGCTGTAATTATTCCGAATATCTCGGGGTGTTACAGAATATGGTATCGGAGCTAAGATTTATGGATATCTTGGCAGTCGGGTCTTATTTGGGTCTGTTTACGTTATTTGATTTACGGGTCGTTTGTAACATCACTGTTCAGCCGAAGTCGTCATGTGGACCGTGGTTGTAAGTCTCTTAATCTCTTATACTACCGTTTTACTTAATTACTGTTTTGTGAGTGTTGACGGACTTTATTTCAAAATTTTGTTCTGTATATTGAGAAATTTCGTTTACAGTATGTTGAGAGGAGGTCGTGGACGCGGACGCGGTCGTGGACGCGGACGTGGTAACATGAGACATGAGGATTCCGCAACTACCCCAGAAATATCGGCTAGTCAAACCGATTCCCATTCTGGAGGGCAGCAAGGATCAGCGAATGATGACGCAAATCCGAACATGCCGGGAGTGCTTCAACAGGTGGTGGCGCAGATAAACCAGTTCGCCCAGGTCGTTGATCGCATGCAGACAGCGATGGGACAGCAGCACCATGAGGATAACCGGGGAGACAGATGGCTTGCTGAGGTGGTTAAATTGCACCCGCCAAAATTTGACGGATCTGCTGAGGCACTTACTTGGGATCACTGGCTCAAGGAGTTGGAGAAGATATTCGCGGGTCTTAATTGTCCCGAGGACCGGAAGGTTCCCATTGCCCAGTATTTTCTGACTGGGGAGGCCTTTGACTGGTGGGAGGCCATTCGACCCGAGAACCATAATGCGGATTGGACGGAATTCAAACAAATGATGGAAGCACAGTATTGTCCTCGTCCGGTTAGATAGGCGAAGATCCGAGAGTTTTTCTCACCACAGAGTTCGGAGGCATCTGTGATGGATGTAATTAAAACTTTTAATCATCACCGACTTGTGTGCGACACTTGGTCGAACGGAGGCGTAAAAGATTTTTCATTTTGATATGCGGATGAAGCCGAGATTCGAAGACATGTCCGGTTCGAGTGTACTACGTTGCAAGACCAAGACAAAGCGCGGCCTACGACATGAAAGAGGCGGCGGTGGAGAAATCGGTAGAGGCAAAGAAGCAGAAGGTAACCGGCACTTTGCGTAAAACAAGAGTGGTGGGGCCCGCAAGGGCCGTCTTCCTTTATTCGGCTAGAAACCTCCACATCCTTCTAAAGGCGGAAAGAAGTTAGGACGGCATCGGGTTTCGGACGCATCAAGGAAATGCTACAATTGTGGTCGAGCAGGCATATTCGACGAGATTGCCCCGCATCTTCTCGTGACTTGTTACGATTGTGGGCAAGAAGGGCACCGTGCGGCCTTACGTGGAGCCGCTACTAGATCTGTTGGCACCCGCACTCCAAAGACCGGTTCCTAAGGAGATGAGTGTGAACGCACACGCAGAGTGGATTTCGGCAGGTAACGCCGGGAAGAGAGAGACATCCAAGTCCGGGTCCGTTCCTCCGCGCTGTACGAAATGAGGAGATCGACGATCGTAACACCGCTGTTGCATCAGTACGATTCAGATCCTTTTGCAACCAGTTAGTGTCTTGTTCGATTCGGGAGCTACGCATTCTTTTATATCTTTGAACTGTATTAATCGTTTGAACATCTCGTGCTTGTATAATTGTGAACCTTATGTTGTGGGGTTACCGAGCGGAGAGAAAATTGTGGGAACACTAGAAGCTAGGGATTTCCAAAGATCTATAGAAGGGAGAGATTGGCCATCGAATCTTATTGTAGTTGACATATGCGGTGACGATTTAATTCTCGGAGATGATTGGCTCAACCGCTATGGAGCTGTGTTGAATTACCGAGAGAGAGTCATTTCCATTATTGCTGATGACGGATCTGAACACTTATTCCGAGGATGGAGACCGGGAAGCTCGGGGAAATTGATCAAGGCAATGAAAGCTGTGAAATTACTGAAGCAGGGATGTCACGGACTTTGGTGCTATGCCATGAGGAAAGAGGAAGGAATAGATCTCTCGTCTATTTCAGTTGTGAATGAGTTCTCAGATGTATTTCCTGACGAGCTACCCGGGTTACCCCCGCAAAGAGAAGTGGAATTCACCATCGAATTAGAGCCTGGAGCAACCCCTATTTCCAGGGCACCATACCGCATGGCGCCAACCGAGATGTATGAACTCAAGAAGCAACTGGAGGAATTGTTACAGAAGGGCTATATTCAACCGAGTGTTTCCCCTTGGGGAGCACCTGTTCTCTTTGTCCGGAAGAAAGACGGATCCCTCCGACTGTGTATTGATTACAGGGAGCTTAACAAGATGACGATCAAGAATAAGTATCCTATACCTCGGATCGACGACTTGTTTGATCAACTGCAAGGGGCGAGGGTATTCTCGAAGATTGACTTGCGATCAGGATACCACCAATTGAGAATTAAGGAATCGGACATACCGAAATCTGCTTTGAGATCGATGCGGGCATTATGAATTTGTGGTGATGCCATTCGGACTTACCAATGCTCCTGCGGTATTCATGCAATTGATGAATCGGGTATTCTTGGAATACTTGGATAAATTTGTGGTCGTTTTCATTGACGACATTTTGATATATTTGAGGGACGCAGAGGAGCATGCTGATCATTTACGTGTGGTCTTGAGCATCTTGAGAAAGGAACAGCTATATGCGAAATTTGCTAAATGCGAGTTCTGGCTTAAGGAAGTAACCTTCCTTGGGCATGTGATATCCGCCGATGGAGTTCAGGTGGACCCGAAGAAAGTCGAAGCAATCTTGGAATGGGAAGCTCCTAAGAACGTGAAGGAAGTTCGAAGCTTCTTAGGACTAGCAGGATATTATCGCCGCTTTGTAGAGGGATTTTCCAAAATTGCTCGTCCGCTCACTCAGCTGTTACAGAAAACTCAAAAGTTCACGTGGAATGAGAAATGCCAGGCTGGTTTTGATGAACTTAAAAAGAGACTGACGACAGCACCTATTTTAGCACTGCCAGAAGGAACTGATGGATTCATGGTATACAACGACGCTTCAAATCAGGGTTTGGGTTGTGTGTTGATGCAGAAGGATAAAGTAATTGCTTATGCTTCTCGGCAATTGAAACCGTACGAAGTTAATTATCCGACGCATGATCTGGAGCTAGCAGCTGTGGTCTTTGCCTTGAAAATTTGGAGACATTATCCATACGGCACTCATTGTCGATCTTTACGGATCATAAGAGCCTCAAATACATTTTGATCGAAGGAATTAAACATGAGGCAGAGAAGGTGGTGGAATTGATCAAGGATTACGACACGGAGATCCTCTATCATCCGGGAAAGCAAATGTAGTAGCCGATGCATTGAGCCGTAAACTGTTTCTCTTCGAGTGTTGGAAGCTCTTACGCCCATCAAAGATTCAACGAGAACCGATCCGCGAAGGGATTGAGATATGGGCACCAGGAATCCAAGGGCGACTTTATGTGATGGAACCGACTTCATCACTAGTCGAGCGAATCAAGTCCAAGCAGTTGGACGATTCCCGATCCTTCGATTATGTGATGAAGTAAAGAAAGGAAAAGCCCTAGGATTCGTGATACAGGATGATGGAGTTACGAGATTTCAAAGTCGACTTTGCGTTCCCGATGATGATGATTTGAGACGGACTATTCGAAAGAAGCTCATAGCGCGCCCTATTCTATTCACCGGGCAAAGTAAGATGTATAAGGATCTAAAACAAAACTTACGGTGGGGAATATGAAGAAGGACGAGCAGTAGCACGTTTGAAGTGTTTGACTTGTCGGCAGGTTAAGATTGAACATCGGCGACTGCCGGATGTTAAAGCCGCTTCCGATCCCTGAATGGAAGTGGGAGGACATTTCGATGGATTTCATCACCAGTATGCCAAGGACTAGATCGGGAATGAACATGATTTGGGTTATAGTTGATCGACTAACCAAGTCAGCTCATTTCCTAGGGATCAAAGATACTTGGGGACCCGAAAGATTGGCGCGAGTATTTATTGCGGAGGTAGTCAGATTGCATGGGACGCCAAAGACCATTGTTTCGGATCGAGATCGTCGTTTCGTGTCGCACTTCTGGAAAGCAGTTCACAAGGCTTTGGGGACTGAACTCAATTTTAGCACAGCTTATCATCCCCAAACAGACGGTCAGTCCGAAAGGACTATCCAAACTGTGGAGGACATGCTTAGAGCCTGTGCGTTGGATTGGTCAACTGATTGGGAAGTTCACTTGCCCTTGATCGAATTCACTTACAATAATAGTTGGCATGCTTCTATTAGAATGGCACCATTTGAAGCTTTGTACGGGAGAAGATGCCGATCACCCCTGTGTTGGGATGATTCTTCGGATTTGATCGGGACGGAACCGGAATTGATTATTCAGACTCAAGAGAAGATAGCTGTGATTCGAGAGAGACTGTTGATTGCCCAGAGTCGACAGAAGTCTTATGCAGATGTACGTCGTCGCCCTCTAGAGTTCGACGCTGGGGACCACGTACTATTGAAGGTGTCTCCTACACGAGGGATTTTCCGTTTCGGGAGAAGAGGTAAGCTTAGTCCAAGATTTATCGGACCATTTGAGATCCTAGAGAGAGTTGGGGATTTAGCGTACAGGTTGGCCTTACCGCCATCGCTAAGTCATGTTCACAATGTGTTTCACGTATCCCAACTACGGAAGTATATACCGGACCCCAGTCACGTTATTGATTTCGACGAGATCGAGATAGCTAATGATGGCACCTTCGAAGAAAGACCAATCAAGATACTTGAAAGCCGGATCAAACAATTGAGGAATAAACCAATACATTTGGTTAAAGTACAATGGTCACGACATGGAGTCGAAGAGGCCACTTGGGAAACGGAGGACGGTATGAAGGCTATATATCCGGAGTTGTTTTCATCCTAAGTTTCGGGACGAAACTTCTTTTTAGGGAGGAAGGATGTAATACCCGAGATTTCTGTTATATAATTGGAACTTGTGATATTGTAATGATTGTACTTTTGTATGAGTATTATTCTCCGTATTTCATAATCCGATGTCGTCGAGCATATAATTTCGTGTATGGGATTCAAAGGATGAAATTCTGTGCATGTAGCGCACGCTACAGGCTAAGGGTAGCGTACGCTAACATGGTTTTATAGCACACGCTACCGAGTGTAAGTAGCGCACGCTATGCGTGGTCAGACCGATTGAGACGTGCGGTAGGTGAGATCTGGCCGGGGACCTCGCCGGATCTGTCGGATGTACAGACGGCTTTCGGGAAAAGCCGGGTCAACGCCTTAGCGCACGCTACAGGAATATGCGTAGCGTACGCTAAGTGCCGAGTCTGATTTAGATCGTGAGCCGTTAGCGCACGCTACGAACAGGTGTAGCGCGCTAATAACCCTTTTATTATAAATAGGACAAAGATCCTATTCGTGATTTCATCCTTTCTTCCCCAATAACCCGAACTCTTGCACTTGTAACATAACTCCTTTCGTCTCAAACACTCCATATCAACCTCCTAGTTCGAGATTGAAGATCATATATCATTGGAGATTGGTGTTCAAGCCTTGGGTGTTAGATTGCTTCATTTTTTGTTCTTCACTACTTTGAGGTAGGTGATTCTTCACCAATGATTAGTAATGTTCATGAGGAAGTTTGAATCATGTTTGGATAGCTAGTATCTCGTTTTTATCGGTCATCACATGTTAGAAGGATACTTTTGACGTATCGGTACTAGATGTCGAATGAACCTTTGAACCATCTTATTATAAAGACTCCTAAGCATGTTTAAATCGATTTATGATCAAGTAATCGGATATTACCCAGTTGATACGTTGTATACGTTGGAATCATGTGTTTTGGAACGTAAGACGATGGAATTTAGATTATTTCTTGAAGATCGTAGAGGAATTGTGATATCGAGATAACTATCCGCATATTTGTATCTCATGATCATAGAAATCCTCCAGAAACCTTATTAGCATGATATGCCCGAGGATAACTTGAAATATCACCATAGGATTCATGAGTCCTTCATCATTTCAACCTGATTTTCGGTTTGCGTATTCGCCATGCGGGAGTAGCGCACGCTAACATGTGTGAGTTAACGTGCGCTATCGAGGTTCGGTTTACGTAACGCACGTAGCGCACGTTATGAGGCGGCCAGTCGATCGCGATTTGTGGCTAGCGCACGCTAGTCTTATACGATAGCGTACGCTAACAGTTCAGCTTAGCGCACGTTACGTATAGTACATAGCGCGCGCTAAGCAATCCAGGCAGCTTGTTTAGTTTGAGCTTTCCGGTCGTAGGTCGAATTGTTAGGCCATTTGTACGACTCGAGATGATTTGTATATCATTCCTTTTGTTAAGGTTCGAGCTCGTTACGTTGATCGGAGGGGGCGGCCTTCGAGTGCGTCGAGAACATTGAAGTATATCGTTCTTGCCATCTACGAGGCAAGTATCGTGATATGTTAATATCGGTATTTTTGGAGTATACGTATGATTATGCATGTTGTTGAACATGATATTTACTTCGTTGATTTGTCATGATATTTGTTGTATATTGTTTATATGTTCATGTTGATGAACATAATGATTTGGCATATGTGTATGCATGAGTTGTGTTTGTATACGTTGTACGATCTATGCTGAGGGCGCTGGATCGGATGTCCACCTCGTGTTGATCCGACGGGATCATCTTGGGATCTAGGCTGAGGGCGCTGGATCATTGGACGGGTTATTTCCACCTCGTGTTGGTCCGACGGGATCATCTTGGGATCTATGCTGAGGGCGCTGGATCATTGGAATACCCATGCTGTGTAATGGAATCTTGTAGATTCGCATTGTCGGGTTCCGGTAGCGGAAGCCCGTGTGATATGTCTCGTTGTGTATTGTTGATGCATATTCGAATTGTTTTAATACGATACTTGTACTAGCATTGTTTTGCTAACCCCTTCAGGGGTGGACATTTATTTTGATGTTCAGGTAGCCAAGGAGCAGGGAAACACAAGACACGTGACGACGAAGGGGTTCAGTGATGTTTATTGTTATTGGAGATTTGTTGTCTTGGTTTGGTTTCTGTACTCGAGTACGTGGGTCCTTTGAAATTAATTCGATATGGTTGTATTAATTACCGTTGAATCAGTTGTACGTTTTCATAAACTCGAATTTTCGCAGTATTGACATCTTATATTCACTTTCCTTTTTAAACAGCCTTGTAAATCCTTATTTAAAGGGTTTACGGCGCTGTAATTACTCCGAATATCTCGGGGTGTTACAAGGCAGACAGTCCAGAAGGTACTGGACTGCAGTTAAGTTGTAGTAGCACATGGTACGCATGGTAAGTAGCGTACGGTAGTGAGTTCGGATAGTGCACGCTATGCTAGCAGTATAGCGCGCGCTAAGGTCAATCAGGCATAGTCCAGTGGGTACTGGACTGATTTGGAATAATTCATAGCGTACGCTATGAAAGGATATTAGCGTACGCTAATGGTGTAGTAGCGCACACTGAATTTTAAGTGTAGCGCACGCTATCACGAGTATATCATAGAATAGTTGGTTCTGGACATCAGTACTGGGCATCAGATATTCTGTTAGCGCACGCTAACATTGTGGGGTTAACGCACGTTAGCGAGGTAGTCGGTAGGCACTGTACTGTCCGAACAACCCATTAGCGCACGCTACATATCAGGTCATAGCGTGCACTAAACTGGAACAATATAAATAGGACAGTCAGCCCCTAGCTTCGTCATTTTCATTTCCCTCTTCACTCTTTCGATGATTCCGGGCGTTTTTGGACGATTCAGAGAGATCCTTTCGAGCTGAATCCATCTACCATCATCTTCAAGCTTATCATTCGGATTAATAATCATTTCATCATCTCCATCACATCAAATCAAGGTAATAACTTCTTGGATCTAGAATTTCGGATTTTGGGTTTTTCCTTCCGATTTCTTCGTGTAAGCATGGATTGTTATTGGAATATGTTAGATATGGATTATCTACCCTGGATAAATGTATTCCTACAGATTTATTGGCGTATATTTCAGATTTCATGAATATTGGGGTTAATTCAAGATCACTTTTTGGTTGACTTTGATATTTTTGTGGGTTTTCGATTAGATTGTTGTCGTTAACTCGAGTTATGGATTCCTATGGGATTATTGATATCATTGAAGGTGTTTTGTTGGTTTGAAATACTCATTTTGGAGCTTGGTTTCAATATATTCGGGATTGAATATTATGAAAGAATGTATGTTTGCTAAGTATTCGTTAGAAAGCCTCAATGAGTTTGGATATTGTTGTATCGACGTTTGAGTTGGCTATAATCGTGTTGGATACATATATTGAGCGTTTGTTGGAAATCATGTCATTCAAGGTTGTTCGAGCGACCGACATCTATTTTAGGATGTTGTTCGAGGAAGGACATTCTTCACCGGTGTTGAGTAAGTTAATTCTTACTCGGTTAAAATGATATTCATTCCTTTCGTTGTTGTTCATTCGTAATCATAATTCATTCATAATGTATTAACCGTATTTGAGACTTGTAATTGTCAATTAATCACTTCATTCACGAGGAACGACGGTTCCAATCATTTCATTGAGCTATCATTCATTTCACTATCATTTCATCTCGATTTACCATTATTGACTTTGTCGGATTGTTATTCATTGTTATTCTTCATGGTCATTTCTTGTCTATATGACCTTCTGGGTTCATATTGTGTGGCCGGGTGGGGATGTGTGGAATTTTTAGTCGGGCATGTGATAGTCATGTGATTGGGTTCACCGACACATTGGACTGTGCACACGGTAACGTACCTCCGTGAGACTAATTAGGTACAAGGGTGGGTGTATTCGGACACTCGTCTTGTGCACTTGCACATACCATTACGGGCGTACTATGATTCCCCTCTTCAGCTTAATTTCATAATTGAGTTATATCATGATTGTGTTTATTCAACTCTTGAGGATTGTTGTTCTGTGTAACTGACCCCGTTGGGGGATGTTGTTTTCAGGTCATGGCAAGGCTAGGGCACGGGAAGAGAACATTGACGGCGAGGAGTCCCAGTGATACTAGTAGGGGGCCCCAGTCCTTTCAGTCATTCATGCTTTCTTCATTTTATTTCCACTGCAGATTTCCGTTTGGATGTTCATTTTCATTCGGTGTTGTATATTTTATCTTCATATAAAATATACTTGTATTCTGTATTTTCCTGGGTGTGTTGTACTTGAAACTCCTCATCAGAGTGATTAATGATATACTGTGGTTCGGTACTACAATTATATCACTTAATTCATTAATTTTCATTCGCCTAGTGGGTCCCAGTCGTGGGTCCACGACACTGTAATATTTGTCTAGTTTCGGGTGTTACAGAGTTGGTATCGGAGCGTGGTTTTGAATACTACCTTCTGAGTCATGTCTCATTTGAAATCATCATTCATCAGACTAGTATCATTGGATTTTCGCGTCACGTGTGACCTGTGCAAGGGTTGAGCCCCTCAGACCAAAGAACAGTAAGATTTCTGACGCCATGGTATAATTTCTGGCAATAAGAATCATTCTTTCATCATTCAACAGTTAACAATCCTCATTCATCATTTTCATTTTTGATCAAGTCGATCATGTTAATTCATTAATCACTCAGTTCATTTCATTCAGTTGTTGATCTTGAGGATCATATCATTAATCTTGTTAACTTGTTCCAGATAATCATTTCAAGAATTTCATCAGATAATCACGTCACTTCAGTTGATCATTCATGTAATCATTGTGTTTAAGCGCGTATGCTCATTTTCATCATTTCATAACATAATCATAATGTGATATTCATGCGAGATATATACTTATCATATGACTTTCCACTTCAGTATGGAAAGAGCTGGCAGAGGATGCGGGGGAAGAGGTTGTGCTGCGGGCCGAAACCCGAGAGCTCGTGTGAATACACGCGCGAACGCAAGGAATAATGCAAATTCATGGAGCAGCGACGCTGCCACTCATTCACCCAGAAATGATCACTCACTGTCAGGGAGTCGTACCCGGGACACAGCTCAATCAGAAGGTGTTCGGGTTGATCCACTCACTTTTATGCAGGGCATGATGGCCCAGATGACTCAAATGGCACGCCTCATGGAGACGATGCAGAACTCAGCTACTCAGAATCAACAGGCTCCTCCGCCGCCACCTCAGGGGCAGGAGAGGGGTGTGAGCAGTATCATTAGCGACATATCTCGCCCGAGACCACCTACTTTTGAGGGCTCATCTGAGCCGGCGGATATTGTTCACTGGCTCGAGCATTTCAAGAAGTTGTTTGCTATGGTGGAGTGTCCCGAAGGGCACAAAGTTTCAGTTGCGGCTTACTATCTTGGTAAGGGCGCTCATTCATGGTGGTTATCGTTGAAGCCCACCGACGGATCTTGTACTTGGGATCAATTCAAAACTATCATGATGGAGAGGTATTATCCGGCCCCACTCAGTGAGGCCAAGTTATCGGAATTACTCACTCCCGACCTCTCAGCGGACGATGATGTTCTTGCCATCGCCGAGAAATTTGAGGAGCTACTTCCTTTCGCCTCGTCTATTATTCACTCTGAGGCAGACAAGATCAAATATTTCAGCAAGAGGTTGAAGCCTCATATGCGGATGAAGTTGCTTAATCACAATTGCACCACTCAGGCCGAATTCATCAAGAAAGCTCTTACTTATGAACTTACTGTTAAGGAGATTGCTAATCAACAACCTTCATCTGGTAGCAAGAAGTCAAATAATCGTAATCAGTCTGAAGGCAGTCAGGCCACTTTCAAGAAGCCTCGTCCGGGTTCTACTTTTTCTGAGCAACCTCCTATGGCGCCTAGACCCACGGAATCTCAGTCACGAGCGGCCAGTTCGGCCATCACCTGTTTCAACTGTGAAGAATAGGGTCATTTCATCACCAAGTGTCCGACGCAGACTCTCAGGTGCCATAATTGTGGGATTGATGGGCATAAGGCCCATTTTGCCGAAGAGACTCTAAATCTACTCCGGCGTCATCTGAGGCCCCGAGACATTCAGCGGTGCAGAATCAGGCCACTCAGTCCGCATCGTTCAAGATGACAGGAGCAAATAAAGGTGGATCCAAGAGCTATCAGACGGGAGCGTCTGGTTCGGGGGCCGGCAAGCCCCGAATTTATGAGATGAAGAAGACCAATGATCCAGAGGCCCGGGTGATCTCAGGTACACTCGATATTCTATCTCAACCTGTGTGTACCCTTTTTGATACTGGTGCATCGCATTCATTCATTTCCGAGTCATGTTTGAGTAGACTACGTCTGGTTTATGCAACTAGTTGTGAGTCTTATATCATTGGTCTACCTGATGGTAGAAGAATTATCGGGAATCGTGAGATTAAGTATTGTCCGATTCAGCTTCATGGCTGTGATTGGTTAGCAGACCTAATCATGGTAGATTTACCAAGAGATGATGTCATCTTGGGTATTGACTGGATGGATCGTCACGATGCCATCATTAGTGTCCGTAAGCATATGGTCACTATCATTTCAGACGATGGGGTCGAATGTGTATTTCTGGGAGGTAATCCTAGTTGTTCCGGGAGAGTCATCAACGTGATGAAAGCATTGAAATTACTCAATCAGGGGTGTGTCAGTTATTGGTGTTATATGACCAAGACCGAGAAATCATCAATCATGTTGGAGGATATTCCGGTAGTGAGAGAATATGCCGATGTATTTCTATACGAGTTACCTGGTTTGCCTCCACAGTGAGATGTGGAATTCACGATTGAGTTGGAGCCTGGTATGTCCCCAATATCAAAGGCACCGTACCGGATGGCCCCGACCGAAATGCAGGAGTGGAAGAATCAATTTGAGGATTTGACCGAGAAGGGTTATATTCGACCGAGTGCGTCCTCGTGGGGAGCACCAGTGTTATTTGTCAAAAAGAAGGATGGTTCATTTTGCTTGTGTATTGATTACCAGGAATTGAACCGGGTGATGATCAAGAATAAATATCCTCTACCCCGTATCGATGATCTTTTAGATCAACTCCAGGGAGCTTCAGTATTTTCCAAGATCGACTTAAGATCTAGATATCATAAGTTGTGAATTCGAGAGTCGGATATCGCAAGGACGGCGTTCCGAACACGCTATGGTCATTATGAGTTTGTGGTAATGCCGTTTGGGTTAACTAATGCACCTACAGTATTCATGGAGTTAATGAATCGGGTTTTCATCGACTATTTAGATAAGTTCGTGGTTGTCTTCATTGATGACATTTTAATTTATTCTCATGACCGGGAGGAGCACGAGTTTCACCTTCATCAGGTTCTCGACGTGTTGATACAGGAGAAACTTTATGACAAGTTTTCCAAATGTGAGTTCTGGATGTCTGAAGTGACGTTTCTCGGACATGTAATTTCATCAGACGGAGTTCGTGTCGACCCTCAGAAGACGGAGGCTATCCGAGATTGGCAACCTCCGAAGAATGTTAAGGAAATCCAAAGTTTTCTCGGATTAGCTGGTTATTATCGACGATTTGTGGAAGGATTTTCAAAAATCGCTCAACCCATGACGAACCTTTTAAGGAAGGATAATAAATACAAGTGGTCCGACGCGTGCCAACAAAGTTTTGAGGAATTCAAGAGCCGGTTAATTTCAGCACCTGTCCTTTCTTTTCCACAAGGGATGGAAGGATTTGTGGTTTATAGTGATGTATCCGGACAGGGTCTCGGATGTGTACTAATGCAGAACGGGAAAGTTATTGCTTATGCTTCACGGCAATTGAGACCTTACGAGGTTAATTATCCGACCCACGGCCTGGAGCTAGCAGCAGTGGTATTCGCATTAAAGATTTGGCGTCATTATCTTTATGGCGTTACGTGTCAGATATTCACCGATCATAAGAGTTTAAAGTATATATTTACTCTGAAGGAGTTAAATATGCGACAAAGACGGTGGTTGGAACTAATCAAATATTATGATATTGAGATACTTTACCACCCGGGCAAGGTGAACGTTGTCGCCGACGCCTTGAGTCATAAGTCCGTTCAGGAGCAGATGCTTGCTCGATTAACAGTTCAGAAGGAACATCAGCAGGAATTTTTGAGACCCGAGATCGAGGTCTGGTTACAGCGAGTACAAGGGCAACTTTATACGTTAGAGATTTCATGGCCACTTGAGGAGGCGATAAAGAAGAATCAGGGTTCAGACCTATTTTTGTTACGCATTCGGGATGATGTGACCCAGGGTAAAGCCCCTGGATTTGTGGTCCACGAGGATGGACTTTTGCGATTTAAGAATCGGTTATGCGTACTGGAGAATGACGAGTTGAAGAACTCAATTTTGAGAGAAGCTCATGCTACCCCATATTCCATTCATCCGGGGTCTAGCAAGATGTACAACGATTTGAAACAAAATTACTGGTGGAGTAATATGAAGCAAGAAGTCGCGGAATTGTTTCAATATGCTTAACCTGTCAGCAAGTCAAGATAGAACATCAGCAACTGGCGGGTATGGTAAAACCGCTCCCTATTCCAGAATGGAAGTGGGAAGATATTTCGATGGACTTCATCATGAGTTTGCCGACGAGTCGTCGTGGCCTGAATACACTTTGGGTAATTGTGGACCGCTTAACTAAATCAGATAATTTCCTTGAGAATAAGGATACGTGGGGTCCCGAGAGACTTGCCCAGTTGTTCATCAGAGAGATAGTGAGACTGCACGATACTCCTAAAAGTATCGTTTTCGATCGTGACGGACGATTCGTGTCACATTTTTGGAAATCAGTTCATCGTGCTATGGGAACTCAGCTTAATCTCTGCATAGCTTTTCATCCTCATTCTGACGGACAATCAGAGAGGACTATTCAGACACTAGATGACATGTTGTGGGCATGCGTCCTCGATTGGAAAGATGATTGGGAAGCCCAACTACTATTGATTGAGTTCACGTACAATAATAGGTGGCATGCTTCGATTAAGATGGCACCTTACGAGGCCTTATACGGTCGTCATTGTCGATCTCCTTTATGTTGGGATGACTTAGAATCAATCGGCACCGAGCCCGATATGCTTATAGCCGCCCGTGAGAAGGTAGCTTTGATCAAAAGTCGTTTGTTGACCGCTCAGAGTCGGCAGAAATCATACGCAAATATTCGTCGTCAACCTTTAGAGTTCGAGACAGGTTACCACGTTTTGGTCAAGGTATCCCCGAGTCGAGGTATCTTCCGTTTCGGGAAATGAGGGAAGTTGAGTCCGAGATTCATTGGACCATTTGAGATTTTGGATCGAGTAGGCGAGCTAGCTTATCGATTGGCCTTACCTCCGGCGTTGAGCCGAATTCATAATGTGTTTCACGTCTCTCATTTGCGGAAGTATGTTGCCAACCCGAGTCACATACTTCAGTTCGACGAAATCGAGATCGCTGATGATCATTCATATGAGGACCGTCCTATACGAGTTTTAGAGCGACGAATCAAACAGTTGAGTAACAAGACGATTCCTTTGGTCAAAATTTAGCGGTCTAGACACAGAGTCGAAGAGGCTACTTGGGAAACCGAGGATAGTATACGGGAGATTTATCCCGAGTTGTTTGACCCTTAGTTTCGGGGACGAAACACTTTTAAGGGGGGTGTATGTAATACCCGGTTGTAATTCGGTCATTATCATTCAGTATTTATCATTCAGTAATTGTCACTCAGTAATTATTCACTCATTAATGATCATTCATCGTTCATATTCATTCATTGTATTCACCAATCAGAGTATCTGTATCGTATATCGGTTATTATTCGTCTTTCGACCTGGTTGGAGGATCGAGCCGTGGTAATCATCTTTGTATTCGTCGTATTGTGCTGTGTGAGAGGAGTAGCGCACGCTACATATTCTCTTTAGTGCGTGCTAAATTGAGTACGAGTAGCGCACGCTACCTCTCATCATCAGCGCAAGCTAGCATGGTTCAGGCAGATAGTCCAGAAGGTACTGGACTGCAGTTGAGTTGTAGTAGCGCACGCTACGAATGGTAAGTAGCGCGCGCTAGTGAGTTCGGATAGCGCACGCTATGCTAGCAGTATAGCGCGCACTAAGGTCGATCAGGCAGAGTCCAGTGGGTACTGGACTGATTTGGAATAATTCATAGCGTACGCTATGAAAGTATATTAGCGTACGCTAATGGTGTAGTAGCGCATGCTGAATTTTCAGTGTAGCGCACGCTATCGCGAGTAGATCAGAGAACAGGAGGTTCTGGACTTCAGTACTGGGCATCAGATATTCTGTTAGCGCACACTAACATTGTGGGGTTAACGCACGTTAGCGAGGCAGTCAGTAGGCACTGTACTGTATGGACAACCCGTTAGCGCACGCTACATATCAGGTCATAGCGTGTGCTAAACTAGAACAGTATAAATAGGACAGTCAGCCCATAGCTTCTTCATTTTCATTTCCATCTTCACTCTTTCGACGATTCCGGGCATTTTTGGATGATTCGGGGAGATCCTTTCGAGCTGAATCCATCTACTATCATATTCAAGCTTATCATTCGGATTAATCATCATTTCATCATCTCCATCACATCAAATCAAGGTAATAACTTCTTGGATCTTGTATTTCAGATTTTTGGGTTTTTCCTTCCGATTTCTTAATGTAAGCTTGCATTGTTGTTATAATATGTAAGATATGGATTATCTACCTTGGATAAATGTATTCCTACATAATTTATTGGTGTATATTTCGGATTTCATGAATATTGGGGTTAATTCAAGAACATTTTTTGGTTGACTTTGATATTTTTGGGGGTTTTCGATTAGATTGTTGTCGTTAACTCGAGTTGTAGATTCCTATGGGATTATCGATATCATTGAAGGTGTTTTTTTGGTTTGAAATACTCATTTTGGAGTTTGGTTTCGATATATTCGGGATTGGATATTATCAAAGGATGTATGTTTGCTAAGTATTCGTTAGAATGCCTCGATGAGTTTGGATATTGTTGTATCGACATTTGAGTTGGTTATAATCGTGTTTGAAAGGTATATTGAGCGTTTGTTGGAAATCATGTCATTCAAGGTTGTCCGAGCGACCGACATCCCTTTAAGGACGTTGTTCGAGGAAGGACATTCTTCACCGGTGTTGAGTAAGTTAATTCTTACTCGGTTAAAAGGATATTCATTCCTTTCGTTGTTGTTCATTCAGAATCATAATGCATTCATAATGTATTAACCATATTTGAGACTTGTAATTGTTAATTAATCACTTCATTCACGAGGAACGACGGTTCCAATCATTTCATTGAGCTATCATTCATTTCACTATCATTTCATCTCGGTGAGTCATTCTTGACTTTGTTGGATTGTTATTCATTATTATTCTTCATGGTCATTTCTTGTCCATATGATCTTCTGGGTTCATATTGCGTGGCCGGGTGGGGATGTGTGGAATTTTTAGTCAGGCACGTGATAGTCATGTGATTGGGTTCACCGACACAATAGACTATGCACACGGTAACGTACCTCCGTGAGCCTAATCAGGTACAAGGGTGGGTGTTTATGGACACTCGTCTTGTGCACTTGCACATACCATTACGAGCGTACTATGATGCCCCTATTCAGCTTAATTTCATAATTGAGTTATATCATGATTGTGTTTATTCAACTCTTGAGGATTGTTGTTCTGTGTAACTGACCCCGTTGGGGGGTGTTGTTTTCAGGTCATGGCAAGGCTAAGGCACGGGAACAGAACGTTAACGGCTAGGAGTCCCAGTGATACTAGTAGGGGGCCCCAGTCCTTTCAGTCATTCATGTTTTCTTCATTTTATCTCCGCCGCAGATTTCCGTTTGGATGTTCATTTTCATTCACTGTTGTATATTTTATCTTCATATAAAATATACTTGTATTCTGTATTTTCCTAGGTGTGTTGTACTTGAAACTGCTCACAGGAGTAATTAATGATATATTGTGGTTCAGTACTACAATTATGTCACTTAATTCATTAATTTTCATTCGCCTAGTGGGACCCGGTCGGGGGCCACGGTACTATAATATTCGCATAGTTTGGGGTGTTACACCTGGTGTATTAGCGTATGCTATGAATACATCGTAGCGTGCGCTAATGTGGCTGTACTTAGATATTTTTATCTACTCTTGTCCAACGTCTCGACATGCAGAATACGAACATACGGCATAACAAATATGTATACTCGATAAATTGTATTCTCAAATGTAATTGTCGACCAATTACGACATTTATACCAATATTGACATCCGAGTCCTTCATTTATTTTATCCATACTGTACATATTCCACGCTGTACAACATAACTCAGATAAAACAATATTAAACAACAGTAGTATAAATTTCGGATATTACACTCTCCATGTCAAAGACCACGTCATACAAGTCTTCACACAAACTTACCGCCCAGTCAAGTTTCATCGACTTGCGAATGATATTTGAGCTATAAACCTTTCCAGTGCCGACCCCCTTATCCAATAAGGAGTGGAACGTTTTGCTCTCAAATACACGGACTAGTTTCTATATGTATATATTTACGAGTTTGGAATACCAGTAACTACCAGTAAATAAATAAACATTCATTAGCCATATAATAATGATTTACATAATTACAAGTACAATGCCCTCACTCAACATCCTCTAAGTGACATTGGAGGGCATACTCCTAACAATATTCGACTTGCACTCAATGCCACACACTATGGTATCTAATACCCATGTTCTCCAGATGACGCTGTAAGATAATCTGAGAAAGTGGCTTGGTCAGTGGATCAGCGACGTAGTCGGCTGACTCTACTCTATGCAGCACAATGTATCTCTTTGCGAACAAATTCTCTTACGAGATGATACTCTCTCTCAATATGATTGGTACTGTTATGAAATGATAACACATCGTCCCAGATGGGAATCAAATGAAACGTCCCTTCGCGGACCTTGCTTCCAACTTTTCCACCTTAGTCTCCTTGACATAGGCGGAACATCCACAAATCCTAATGTAATTAAGACTTGGTTTCCTGCCCCCCAACATCTCATGTGGAGTTTTAGGAATAGATTTGGAAGGACATCTGTTCAAGATATAAGCGGCAGTCAGGAGTACATACCCCCATAGGTAAATTGGTAAGTCAGTATAGCCTAGCATGGAACGGACCATGTCCAACAAGGTCTGGTTCCTTCTTTCTGACACACCATTTAACTGAGGAGTTCCTAGAGGTGTTAGTTGTGAGACTATTCCATATTCATTAAGGAACTCTTCAAACTCCGTACTCATATACTCTCCAACTCGATCCGACCGAAGTGCTTTGATATAATTTCCAGTTTGTTTCTCGACTAAGGCCTTAAATTCCTAGAATTTCTCAAAGGCCTCGGATTTATATTTCATCAAGTATACATAAACATACCTAGTATGATTTTCTGTAAACGTAATGAAATACTGAAATCCATCACGTGTTGCTTCCAAAGCACCACATACGTCGGTATGGATTAATCCCAGTTTATCAGCAGCTCTTTCAAAAGTCCCTGTAAAGGGGGACTTAGTCATTTTGGGATTCGGTGCCTTAATCGAAGCTACGTATATACGAATATATACGAATATACAAACGAAAACACAAGAGATGTAAGAAACTCACCCTTGTAGTCCGTTGATTAAATGGATTCCTTCTCTTGAGCTATTCCCCTAGCTTTAAACGAATTCCCTATGATCCAAAGCGCTCCAAGCACTCGAATGATCCAATGTCGAAAATACAATGCCTCCACTTGCCACGCGCCGGAGAAACGACCGGAATGACGATCACCTTGCTATCCTCCGAGGATACGGCTAGAGCTAAGTGATGAAGCTTCCAATATGAAATTATAACACTCTAAGTGTATAACTCACAATATCTCTTTGAATTTTTGATTTTTCTGTAAGAAATACCAAGAACAAAAATGAAGAAAATGAAGAAGAAGACTAGAGAATTATGAAAATGAACTCAAAGTTATTTCTCTCTCTCTTTCTCTCAATCAACCATATGATTGATCAAGTGAGGGATATGAAGTCTTCCTTCCTTTATTTAATTCCTTTTCACATGATACAACTCATCACATGAGTGATCAACCCCACCATGAAATTGATATCATGAACCCAATGTCTTTATCACTCAATAAAGAATGAAACCAAAGACAAAGTGAAGGTGGGTGGAAAAAGAGGGGGCGGCTATGTGGATGAATCAGACGAGTTCAGTTCGTTTCGGACTCCCGTGAGTCCAAACAGATAAACTCTGATTCCATTCCGATCTATTTATATCGATTAATTAATCTAATTAATTTTATGAAATCAATTACATTATGACATAATTAATTTCTCCAAGAAATAATGATATCCATAAATTAAATTAATCACCCAGTAATTTATTTAATTCATTAGGCCGTAAATTAATTTATCCAATAAATCAATTTAAACATCCAATGTCCCAAATTTAGATATCCAATATCTAATATTCATAATGAGAGAATTAAGCTTGATTCATTCCGTCCTCAATCCTAATGCGCTACTCGGTACGTCCGTCTCAGTCAGCAATGGGAGGAACCAAAGAGTAGTAGCACCACCTAGCAAGCCTTGCGGCCAACACCGTACCCCAACTAAGAACGAATGATTTTGGGATCATTCAAGAACCATTCTGTCGTGAATAACGGTATACATATAAACCCTTCTTTCACATGTCCCGATCAAGTTATAGGGTCACAGTCAGTCAAAGCCTATCTGTACTTGACGCTATGCATGCGTTAATGCAAATTGAGATCATCGAGCTCTTGTGTATCCAATACTACTAGCTCCAATGCTTTGGGCAAAAACTTATGATCTCATCTACCAATAACTGCATAGGACATATAACCCGCTCACTAACAGGAGAAAGAATTCTATCTTGGTATTCAGTAGGACCTGCTACTTGCCCATCAAGATGCACGTCGAGGTTGACCCCTGCCTTCCGGTTTATAGGTTTGAACTACTCTAATGAAAATCTTGACGTCACAAGCACATCCCTACTAAATCCTCAAGTCGAAGGTTCACGAATACCTATCACAACCTTTCGATTATGTTATTCACTGTCCCAGAGTGAAATCCATGTGATGAATCGAGGGTGAGTCGGTTCGAGTATACTAATCCAATTAGTATACCTATAACGTGTGCTCCCACTAACCATTAGGGTTCGACAGACACTCTCCATGTCAAAGACCACGTCATACAAGTCTTCACATAAACTTAACGCCCAGTCAAGTTTCATCGACTTGCGAACGATTAAGTATTTGAGCTATAAACCTTTCCAGTGCCGACCTCCTTATCCAATAAGGAGGGGAACGTTTTGCTCTCAAATACACGGACTATTTTCTATATATATATTTACGAGTTAGGAATGCCAGTAACTATCAGTAAATAAAGAAACATTGATTTTCCATATGATAATGATTTACATAATTACAAGTACAATGCCCTCACTCAACATCCTCTGAGTGCCATTCGAGGGCATACTCCTAACATAATATCCCTGAGCGGATTGGGGGTGTTACATAAATGGTATCGGAGAGCTTTAGTTGTGGAAACCTAGGCTGTCGGGTTTAGTGGTGTTTGTTGAGTTTTGTCTCGTCGAATTTTTCCTGACTGAGTCGTGTCGCGACGCGTTGTCTGAGTTTGTTGGTCGTGATTAGTATCATGGGGCGATCATCACCTTCATGCGACCTGTGGATGTAAGTCTCCCTTCTTTGTGTTGTGCCTCGTGTGACACGAGTTAACTAGTATAATTATGCGTTAAGTGATGGAATCTTTATGCATATTCTCGGTTTCGTGATGCATTTATGTGGCTCTCATATTTAGTTTATACGAGGAGTGTTGTCGTTATTTATGTTCTTTTGACTGTTTATTTCCGGTGAAGGAGAGGTGTTGTCTTGTTTTTTAACGAGTTGACGCGTGTATTATGATATATGTAAGTGAATGTCGATGCGTGTGAGTTTTGGGCATTCTGGTCTATTAGATTTTTGAAAACTTTGAGTATCTTAGAAAATAAAATTCGAGACGTACTTTTAAATGGATTGTATTCTCGAGGCGCCTACTAACACAACTATCTATTTCAAAATTCGTCTACTTTGAGGACCAAATTTTTTTTTTGATATTCCAGTAATTTTGGAAATGCATTTGCTTAGACTCAAGGTCGAATATTTCTGAAAGTTTTTCACTAAAAGAAAAGTATCCTCATTTTTATCAAATGCAAGATGGTTTTCAAAGTCTGGATAATGGTGTTTGTACTACTTTTTGAAAGGTGATACTCAAGATCAACTAGTGTTTCCAAAATCAATTTTTTTCAAAGGTGGTTTTCATTTTTAAAACCTATCGTTCCTGGTTGTGGTCTGGGAATGTATGTATGATGTTCGCACTTCCGTTAGGGTGTTAACCCACATGTTGTGATTGAATTGGTGGTGTAAGCATTGAGTCGTTCGCCACACACTTGTTGTGTTAGCCCTCTGTGAGAGGTGTAGTGTTGATCTCTAATGTTGTCATTTCATGGAGAATTGTGTGTTGTCACACATGTGCAAGCTGTTAAAGCTTGGGTTTGTACGTTTGTGTACATCTGTGATTGTTTCATAATGTTTTGTGATTGTGTGCTGGTTATCATTCGGGCCGTTGAAATTGCCGAACGTATGCCGTCGTTGCTATGATTCTGTGTATGTGGGCTACCTTACATTGATATGTTGGGTGGAATTGGCATCTCCTGTATGTTGTTTTGCGATGTTATATTCCATTGTTCGTAGCAGTTGTATTTTCGGTATGCCGAGGCGCTTCGACTATAATGTGCTGGGCATGTACGTGCAAATTGTCTTTCCACGCCAGTAGCAGATTGCAAGCGTGGACTCGAGGGACACAGACCAGTTTTGCGAATTGGTTACCGAGACTTCCGGAGTTCGCACTTCAGCACAGATATCATGATCGGCTTTGAGAGGCCCATGGGAGATGTTTCTGTCGGTTGCTTTTGTGTTGTTACCTTGCTCCCGTTGTTGTGAGTTGCGGGGACAACATTTATCTTATAAGAGGTCGAATGTAATGCCCGTATTATTTTTGAATTATGCAGTTTCTCTCTCTCAATTCTATCGACTTGCTCGTGTTCGTTGATACTTTTTGAACTTGTTTGGTATCTCGGTTGTCATCGTTCGAACGGGTTGTGACCTTGTTTCGTATAAATCTGTTTATCGTCGTGACTTTTCCGAGTTTGGTTTGATTCTTGTGAACCTTGTTCGAAAGTAACATCTTTTAATTTCTACCAGCTCTTTTAATGTCTTGATTTGAAGTGTGAACTTCGGAGTCATTATTCGACTATTGTCATTCGATCATTGTTGTTCGATCGTTGTTACTCGATCATTGTTTTTCGATTATTGTTATTTGATCATTATTGTTCGATCATTGTTGTTCGATCGTTGTTACTAGATCATTGTTTTTCGATCATTGTTGTTCGATCATTATTATTTGATCGTTGTTGTTCGATCATTGTTGTTCGATCGTTGTTACTCGATCATTGTTTTCCGATCGTTGTTGTTCGATCATTGTTATTCGATCGTTGTTGTTCGATCATTGTTGTTCGAGCGTTGTTACTCAATCATTGTTTATCGATCGTTGTTGTTCGATCATTGTTATTTGATCGTTGTTTTTCGATCATTTATGTTCGATCATTGTTGTTCTATCGTTGTTGTTCGGTCGTTGTTGTCCGATCGTTGTTGTTCGATCGTGGCTGTCTGACTGTTGTTGCCGGATCTCGTACCATGAAGAATTATCGTTCACAGTTAGTCTCTTGTTTCGAGTGTGGCCAGGTGGGTCACCGAGCCGTGCATTGTGAGACGGTAACTGAGAGATTTGGGGATCGGGTTTGCGTCTCTGCTCCGAAAGAATGCCTAGTGAATTGTTTGTGATTGCCCTTGTGAATTGTTTGTGTTTATTTTCTGTTTTCTCGACTGTGCGTGTTTCCTTGTAATAGGTGCTTTGTGTTTTGTGGTTGTTCGGATAATCGACCTGATTGTATTATCTGTTTGATGATGCTTGTCACTTATTTGTTTTATTATGTTTCTACCGGTGGCGTTGTGTTGGTCGTCGTGGAGCGTGTTTTCACGATGTATGTTCCTTTGTGTTGCTTGTAATATTTCATCGTTGGGCATAAGTTATGCGTTTCTTGTGTATCTCGTTGAGTTTTCCTGGCGGGATATTGCTTCTACCTACTTATTTTATGTTTTGAGACGAAACTTCTTTTAAGGATGGTAGTATGTAATATTCGCGATTTCAATTTCTGGTAATTTTCTTTTTTTGGTGGAAGTCCATCTTAGCGACTCTATTGTGACCGTTTCGACATTCCGAGAATGACTAATTCTACACTTTTTGTCATCCGAGTTCGTTTCGGTGTCGTTTTGTTGAGTTCAGTGTTATTAAACGACTTTTCATAGTATGAGTTCGATTTTGTAAAATCATCATCAATTCTTGGAACCTCCACAAATTCTAAATATTTTCAGTATTATAGAGCATCAAGTTAGCTTTCCAACGGTTCAAACAGTGAGTCAATCGGAGTCCGGACGAAGGAGTTATGGTCGAAATACCTAAGACTGCATTGTGTGCCTTTTTATACTGGAGCGGGCTGTACCACGGGCCGCGGCCCTTGATGGCCGGGCCGCAGCATTAAGCCATTGCTGGGCAGTTTTTTTGGCCGTGGGCCGAAGCACACTCAGCCCGTGCCACGGCACACAGTGCAGATCAGCCTATTTCTGTGGATTTTGTGAGATGAATGCTCATTTCATCTCTTCCTTCATTCCTCCTCCTCTTGGGCGATCTTGTGGGCGATTTTTGGGCATTTTTGCATCAACAATCCTAGAGAACTTCATCTTCTTCAAGTTCTTGGTGTGGATTAACAACACCAACAATTGTTCTTCATCCTTAATCCAAGGTAAATTCTTGAAACCCTACTTTTGGGTGATTTGGGGGTTTTCGATGTTAATGTTCGATTCATTCCGTGTCATTGATTAATTCGTAATGGGTATGATTAATCTTAGTAGTATTCATTTATTTAACATCATTTAACCCTTTGTTCTTCACCGGATCAAAGTATTTTTCTTGATTTCCTAGAATGGATCTTTTGGGAGTTTTATTCTTGATTTCATTTTCCATTCGGTTTTGATAAACCGGTTGTTGTTAAATAATGTTGTTAAACATGTTTTATGGATTGTATATCCATATCTTCAGTTCGTTCAAACCGAAGGGTGATTTCGGTGTTCTTGAGGTGTAGTGAACATTTGATGTTCCATCAAATGTTCGATCAAATGTTTGAATGATTTTTTCCTTCGATAGTTTGTTGTAATCTCCGTTGTTTTTGGTCTTAATCCTCGTCGTAATCATGTTTTGTTGTTCCTTCCGGAGGATTATAAGTGCTCGAGGATTTCGAGTTGAATATCGTTTGGTGATTGATATTTCGTGTGGTGTTATTCTCGTAGTTTCGTGGTGCTATCGTGTTCTTGATAGTGTTCGGGAGTTCGGGGCTGTTCGACCGCATCCCATCTGTCGTCTCATTGCGATTGTGGTTTCGAGGCAAGTACCTTGTTCATACATTTCTTGTTTCGTGAATATGATGATTGGTGATCGTCTTGATATGTTTATTTGTTTAATTGTTTGAGATGAACTTTGAAAAGATTCAGTTTAGTCTCGTCAAAGGCTCACTTTCAAAATGCGTGTGTTTTGTGAATGTTGTGTGTCGTGAATGGACCCTATGAATGCATTTGCTATTGATGTTGAGCTTGGTAATGCATGTGTATGTATATTGCCTCATTTCGCTGCGTTGTGATTTGATACTCGTGTCGTGTTGTGTGTTTGTTGCCTTTGGGTGAATTGTTCGAATATCCTTGGCGTGCTATGTTATTTGTGTGAATGTGTGGATATGGTCGAAGGTCTACGGTGACACATGGCATGTGACCATATGGTCAGGATGCAACAAGTGATTGATCCAACCGTGAGAAACTGAGACAAGACCTACGGTGACATATGGCGTGCGATCATATGGTTTGGAGACAACAAGTGATTGATCCAACTGTGAGATGCCGTGACAAGTGTTCACGCTGGTGTGTTTATGATTTGTGAATGTGTTTTACTCACCTCGGGAGGGTCCGACGGGGCAATGGAGAGAATCCAATGGTATAGCCCTGGATTCACAAGTTTGTTTCGCTAGCCAGCTCGGGAGGGTCCTTAGAGGCCACGGAGCCGGATCAATGGTATAGCCCTGTTCCCAAGGCGATGCGCGTGTGTGATTTGTTTTATGATATGGTTGAGTGACCATTATTTGTGTCTCTTGGGTGATTATGTTGTGTTGATTTTTATGTCCGTCGAGGACACGTGATGTGGGTTTCGAACCTGTGAATTATTGTTGGTTTTCTATTTTTGGAAAACAAAACCTTTCGGCTGTGATCCCTGTTGATTTTGGAAAGAGAAGGATTCGATAATCCTAAATTATTTTCGAATCGGAACTCTATGAAAACTCGGGTTTATTGATTAGATTCGAGCCTTTTGTACTCAGAATTGGCTATAACAGCTCCGATTAATCTTTTACTTCTTTATTAGGATATGTTGTAGCAAGAATTGGATATAGTATCGCCGATTAATATTTTACTTCTTGATTAAGTCTTGTTTTAGTAAAAATTGGATATAGTAGCTCCGATTAAGCCTTCACTTCGTGATTAAGTCTTGTTAATAGGAGGTAAGACCATGTTACATGCATTCGAGTTAGAACCCTATGAAAACTCGGGTTTGTTGATTAGATTCATGCCTTTTATACTCAGAATTAGCTATAATAGCTCTGATTAATCTTTTCTTTCTTGATTAAGTCTTGTTTTAGCAATAATTGTAGCAAGAATTTGCTATAATAGTTCTGATTAAGCCTTTAGTTCTTTATTAAGTCTTGTTAATATGAAATAAGACCACATCACATGCATTCGAGTCGGAACTCTATAAAAACTCGGGTTTATTGATTAGATTCGAGCCTTTTATACTTCAAATAAGTTAGTAACGATTTGGTTTTTCTAATGTTTGCGCCAATGTTAGTAACCATATTAGGCTTTTTTCTGAACCTGGTTTTCAAATCAATATTTTACAAAATAAGGAGCAGTTGCTTCATGTGGAAGTTATATGTCACTCCCTTCCCAACCGTTTTTTATTAACTGTGGTTTATCGTAGAAATACCAAACTTGAGATAAGGAACCTTTGGGATGATCTTCTCTCCGTCAGTCAAAGCCAGATTCCTTGGATGGTTGGGGGAGATTTCAATATTATCCTCCAACCGGACGATAAAAAAGGAGGGGTTGTTCCAATCCACTCAGATATGGAGGAGTTTAATGATGCTTTATTAAACTGCAACTTGACTGACGGTGGATTTGTGGGCACCCCCTTCTCCTGGTATAGTAATGGTGTTTGGCAAAGATTGGATAGGATCCTTCTCTCCCCAGAGTGGCATTCGGCTTTTCCTTGCATGTCCATTAGACATCTCCCTGAATTCAAATCGGATCATAATTCCATGTTGTGTCAATTTAGTAATAATATATCTAAACCCAAGTCGTCCTTCAGATTTCAGAATATGTGGATTAAACACCGTGTTTTCTTATCTACTGTGAAGGAATCTTGGAAACTTTATACCAATTCTAGAGGGATGTTTAAACTTGTTGAAAAACTCTCCAGGTTAAAATACACCCTTAAGGAACGGAATAAGGTTGTTTTTGGGAACATTTTTACTAAAATTGATCACGCCTATTATGCGGTTGAAGTTGCCGAAAATGACTTTGATCGCGATCCATCCATCAATAATCTCATCCAGCTTAAAAAAATGAACGCCATCCTTACCCTTGTATTGTCCATGGAAAGGATTTTTGGAAACAAAAGTCTAATGTGAAATGGATGATCGAAGGGGAAAGGAATAATAAATTTTTTCACTCCATTGTGAAAAAGAAAAGACATAATAACTTTATTCATTCGATTCGGGACAATGGTCACACGATCACAAATCCCGAAGAGATAAGTGAGTCAGCGGTTTCATATTTCTCGAGTTGTTTTATGGAGCACAACTCTTTATTAGACAGCATCGACCCCCGGGTGGTGCCTAATATTATTTCTAGTGTTCTTAACAATAGTCTTTGTAGTAATCCTACAATTGATGAAGTTAGAAGTTGTGTTTTTGATATGGATGGTGATAGTATTGCTGGGCCGGACGGGTTTAATGCTAAATTTTTTCAAATATGTTGGGATATTGTTTGTTGGGATGTTTTGGATGCCGTTTTGGATTTTTTTGGTGATTCCCCGTTGCCTCGGGATTTCACCTCGACCACCATTACACTCATCCCGAAAAATAATAATCCTCAATCATGGAAAGATTTTCGTCCGATTAGCTTATGTAATACTTCTTACAAAATCATCGCGAAAATCCTTAGTAAAAGACTTGGCAATATTCTCCCTTCCATTATCAATCCGGCCCAGTCGGGCTTCATCAAAGGGAGAAATATTACGGACAATATTTTGACGGATCACGAAGTTACACATGATATATCTCAATCGGTAACTAATACTATTATTAAACTCGACTTGGAAAAAGCATATGATAGGATCAATTGGAATTTTATTTTTGGTTTTTCTAATGTTTGGATTGGTTTTATCAAATCGTGCATTTTCAATTGTTGGTTTTCGGTCCTTGTGAATGGGTAGCCGAGGGGTTATTTCAAAAGTGGGAGAGGTATTCGACAAGGGTACCCTCTTTCCCCTCTCATTTTTGTGATTGCCACGGATTACTTCTCTAGGTGTATTGATCGAATTTCCAATAATCCTTTGATGTATTATAAGATTAAGAAAAAAGTAAAAATCACGCATCTTGCGTATGCCGATGATATTCTCATTTTTCTTAATTCTTCCAAAAGAAGTCTCCACATTCTCAATAATTGCATTTCTCATTATGAGAATGTTTCTGGTCAAAAGATCAACAACCATAAAAGTAATTTTTTGATGAACAATCCGACTCCTCAAATTGCTAGTTGGGTGCAAAGAATTTTGGGGTTTAATAAAGCTGATTTATCCATTACGTATCTTGGAGTCCCCCTATGGAAAGGGTTTCAATACTTTGATATGTATGGTCCCCTCCTCTCGGAAATTAAAAATAAAATCACTACTTGGAACCACCACTTGCTCTCGACGGGGGGCGCCTTGAATTAATTAATTCGGTCTTAAACTCCATTGCCTTTTATAACTTACAAGTCCTTAAAACCCCCTGGGAATGTCATTCTTTTCATAGAAAGGCTTCTCAACAAATTTCTTTGGGGAACTAATGACAACAAACGTAAGTTGCATTGGGCGGCTTGGAATCCACTCTATTTCCCCAAGGATGAGGGGGGTCTTGGCTGTCGGGATTTTAATGACATTATTCGGGCTGCCCATGTTAAAATGTGGTGGAGATTCAGAACATCTAATAACATTTGGTCTAATTTCTTACTTCAAAAATATTGTTCTCGGATCCACCCCATGATTATTAAATTTAACCCCAAAAGTTCTCCTACTTGGAAAAATCTTTGTGGTATTAGATCGATCGCGAATGATAAAATTTTTTGGCATAATGGTAATAGTGATGTGTCTTTTGGAATGACAATTGGTGTGAATTCAGTCCTCTCAGCAACTTTTACCATAATAAGTCCAAAGATAAAATTAGTTTTTATTGGAATAACAGAGAGTGGGACAGGGATAAAATTAGTCGCAAACTCCCGGGTGGCATTTGTAACCATATTTGCTCTCTACCTACTTTCCCCTCTGACAACAAGCCTTTATGGACTCTTTCCCCTAATGGGATTTTTTCTTTCAAAACCGCTTGGGGGATGGTTCGTAAAAAAAAAACCCCGTATAATATTCTGCGGTATTGTTGGAATCCACTTATCACACCTACCATCTCTCTTTTTATGGTGAAGGTGCTTAATAAATGGATCTCAATGCCGGATGGTCTATTGCGGAGGGGCATTGTTGCCACCAATAATTGTTATTGTTGTAAGGGTGTTGAAAGTCTTCCTCACCTCTTTCTTACTGGCCCGATTGCTAAAGTTGTTTGGAGTTTTTTTCATAAAATTACGGGGATCAAAGTCCTTATGTCATCTAATTTCAATCTTATCATTGCCAATTGGTTTGGTAAAGCCAAGGGCAATATCCACATTTTTCACATCATCCCGATCCTCATTTTATGGTTTCTTTGGTGCTGTAGGAATGATAAGAGAGTTAATAATGTTCCTTTTACGCCTAAAGTTGTGTGTAAGCGTATTTGGAACTACATCTACAATCTCAAACTTCAAGGCAAAATTAAAAGTCATTTTTGGAAGGGAGCGGATAGAATTGCCGATTATGTGGGCATCAAACCGGCCCCAGGGCCGAGGTACAAAATCAAGGCTGTCCATTGGATTAAGCCGGACATGGGATGGTGGAAACTCAATACGGACGGGGCTGCGAGGGGCAACCCGGGTAATGCGGCCGCGGGGGGGGGGGATTGTTCGGGATCATCTTGGCAACCCGCTCTTCATGTTCTCCGAATTTCTTGGGGTCCAAACCAACAACTTTGCTGAAATATTAGCCATTTGGAGGGGGCTTGATATTTGCATCGATCACAATTTTACTAAAATTTGGGTGGAGGTCGATTCAAAGGTTGCACTCCACTTGATTGTGTAACACCCCCGATGTATTCAGGAATATTACAGTGCCGTAAATCCTTTACATAAGAATTTACAAGGCTGAAGAATGAAATGACAATGATAGATACCAACTTATGAAATTACTGATATAAAATACAGCAGTCTGGTTCAACACCGAGATTACAATTATCCAATAAAGGGTTATTAATACATCACCAAATTCAAATTCAACATAAACGACTACGTACTCGAGTACTTATTGAAATAACCGACAACAACAGTCAAATACACCCGGCCGGAACATCACTCTGCACCCTCGTCGTCATGCAGCTCCAGTGGTTGTTTTCCCGCTCTCCTGGATCCTGAACATAAACAAAATGTTCACCCCCAAAGGGGTTAGCACAATGATGCTAGTACAAGTACCACAACACATTATTCATATCTCACGAGAATAATAACGTAAATGACAAAAATACCAACGAGTCTTCTCCTACGAGAAACTCATAAATGATATACACAACTGATAATCACAATATGATATCACAACATAATATCACAACATACACATGGTAGTTCCGACGATCCAGCGTTCACTGCCTAGAACCCACGATGATCCCGTCAGACCAACCCGTGGTGGAAAAACCCATCCGATGATCCAGTGCACGCTAGCATAGATCCCCCGATGATCCCGTCGGACCAACACGAGGTGGACATACAACAATGACATACATGCACGACAATAGGTATAACATCAATACATAAAACAATTAAGGTACTTGCCTCGATTAGAAGAGAGAACAATACTTCCACGAAAACGAGACACTTGAAGGTCGCCCCTCTCGATCAATCACGTAGCAAAGTTCGAACCTTTAAATAAGAGAAATAACATGGAATTCATCTTAGGTCGAACGAACATCTAACCATCCAAATTACGGTTGAAAGTCCACAAAACAAAAACTGTCTGACTTACATAACGTACGTTACATGTCCTCTGTAACGTACGTTAGACTTACTCGTTAGCGTACGTAAACTATGAAGTCTAGCGTACGTTAAACATATACTGACAGTTCCTCTCTGATCAGTCGACTTGACTCGCCTGATAGTGTAACGTACGTTACGTACCAGATGTAGCATACGTTAACAATAAAATATAACGTACGTTAATTGCCAATCTTAACGTACGTTAAACATGTATGTCAGTTTCTCACTGGGCAGGTGACTGCCTCGATTAGTGACGGAGTATTACGAAATCCTTAGTGAGTAACCTAATATACCTTCAAATATATATCATACTCATGAATGATCTACGGATTAATATCTTCAATTCCAAGGATACGAATATCATCATAATACTATTCTCAATCTTGATTGTAATACCCATGCAAGATTCGGTTGGTCTAAGGTTGATATATCAGGTCTAATATCGTCATTAAATCCAGGCTTATATTGAAAGTGAACTACTTATTCCATCTATGCAAGTAAGATTACAACTATGATGATTCTTTCCAAAATCCATTTAGTAAAAGTGGAAATCGGCACTAAGTCTACGATCAAAATGACGATAACATTTGATACGGTTTATAATCCACTATTCTCATCTTTGTCACAACAAGGTTCAACTTCGGTGTTCTAAACCATAATAATTCGATCATCATAGTTTAAATATGATACTAGGTCGCATATATTGTCAAAGTGATCTACTATTCTTGATAGTGTGATCATATCGTCTTTAACAACATAACTTCAAAGTTGGAAGTAGTATAACATACCTTAAGAGGAAGAAAATACTGAGACTATAAGTAAAATCCAACTCCGGTTGCTTCAACGCCGACTCGTGATGATTTCTACTCTAAAGTCCAATATAAGTTGTCTTCAATGATCAAGTAGTGTCATACAATCTCAATGATTCAGTAACAAATGATCTAAAGGTGTTAAAAGGGGCTGGAAATCTTCTGGGGACGAATATGGTGAAGTTTAGAGGCAAAAGAACGAGCTGAAATGAAATCGGGTGCTGCTCCTTTTATAACTTTCTGAGTGTTACGTACGCTAGGACTTCTTCATAACGTATGTTATCGTTCAAAATAGTTCACTGTCTTGTTTCTGGACTTCATTACGTACGCTACACTAATCGTGTTACGTACGTAACCCATATAATTTACCTACGTTAAAGTTCGTTGACTTAAAAAGTGTCCAGGTTCATGCCGTGCGAATCTGGCGGGTATCTTGGTCGAGCCCACCACCATGTACCCCATGTGCTAGCCGGCCTACCCAATAATTGACTGCATTACGTACGCTACACTTCATCCATAGCGTAACATTAACAGGTTACGTACGTTAAGTTACATTCTTAACGTACGTTACCACGTATATGCATGGAGAAAAATTTACATGTTGCTACACCCATGTATAAAGATACAAATACGATACTGATCATAATCCATTATCAATATCATCATTCCCAAAATAATACAGGGTTCAATGTACAGATGAAATACTTCCATAAAAATTAGGATATTACATACTCTCCTACTAAAAAGGAGTTTCGTCCCGAAACTCAAGACGAGAATAATTCTGGATATCTGGATTTCATACTATTTTCTGTTTCCCATGTGGATTCTTCCACTCCATGACGTGACCACTGAACTTTGACCAAAACGATGGGTTTGTTCCTCAACTGTTTAACTCGACTCTCGAGTATCTTGACCGGTCTTTCTTCAAACATCCCATCTTGAGCGACTTCGATTTCCCCAAAATCAATGACATGACTAGGGTCTGGTATATATCTCCGTAACTGGGATATGTGGAATACGTTATGAACATGGCTCAACGACGGTGGCAATGCCAATCTGTATGCCAACTCTCCAACTCTCTCAAGGATCTCAAATGGTCCGATATATCTCGGACTCAGCTTTCCTTTCCTTCCGAAACGAAAGATTCCCCGAGGAGGAGAAACCTTTAAAAGTACGTGGTCTCCCGTACTGAACTCCAAAGGGCGACGGCGTACGTCTGCATAAGATTTCTGGCGACTCTGGGCGGTCAACAGTCTATCACGAATTAGAGCTATCTTCTCTCGAGTCTGCACGATCAACTCTGGTTCTGTTCCGATCAAGTCTGATGAATCGTCCCAGCATAGGGGCGATCTGCATCTTCTCCCGTATAATGCCTCAAATGGTGCCATCTTAATGGAAGTATGCCAACTATTGTTGTAGGTAAATTCAATCAATGGTAGATGAACTTCCCAATCATTTGACCAATCTAAGGCACAGGCCCTTAGCATGTCTTCCACCGTTTGTATAGTCCTCTCGGATTGTATGTCAGTCTGCGGGTGATAAGCTGTACTGAAGTTCAATTCGGTTCCCAAGGCCTTATGACCTGCTTTCCAAAAGTGAGACACAAAACGGCCGTCTCGATCAGAAATAATGGTCTTTGGCGTACCATGCAATCGAACTATCTCCGAAATAAATACTCGTGCCAACCTCTCTGGTCCCCACGTGTCCTTAATTCCTAGGAAATGAGCTGATTTGGTTAAACGATCAATTATCACCCAAATCATGTTCATTCCTGTCCTGGTTCTCGGCATATTAGTGATAAAGTCCATCGATATGTCCTCCCACTTCCATTCAAGAATTGGGAGCGTCTTCAACATTCCGGTAGGCCGTTGATGCTTGATCTTAACCTGCTGACAAGTCAAGCATTTCGAAACATAGTCCGCTACATCTTTCTTCATGTTGCCCCACCAGAAATTCTGCTTCAGGTCCTTATACATTTTACTGGTGCCCGGGTGGATAGAATAGGGCGAACTGTGAGCTTCCTTCATAATCGTCTGTTTCAGAACATCATCATTGGGAACGCAGAGTCGGTTCTGAAATCTCAAAACTCCATCATCATGAATTATGAATCCGGGGGCCTTTCCTTTGATCACTTCATCACGTAACCGAATCATCAGAGGATCATATGTCTGTCTAGATTTGATTCCTTCGGTTAATGATGAAGTTATCTCCATCACGCATAGTTGTCCTTGGACTCTTTGTAACCACACTTCAATTCCTTCACGAATCATCTCTCGTTGAAGGCTAAGTTGGGAGGTCAGCGTTTCCAGCATCTGAATAGAAACAGGCTTGCGGCTAAGTGCATCGGCCACTACATTTGCTTTGCCTGGATGATACAAAATCTCCAAGTCATAGTCCTTGATCAGCTCTAACCATCTTCTTTGCCGCATGTTCAACTCTTTCTGACTGAAGATGTATTTGAGACTCTTGTGATCTGTAAAGATCTGGCAGTGAGTCCCGTACAGATAATGCCTCCAAATTTTTAACGCAAAAACTACTGATGCTAGCTCCGAATCATGTGTTGGGTAATTCACTTCATAGGGTTTCAGCTGTCGTGACGCATAAGCGATCACCTTGTCATTCTGCATCAGTACGCATCTGAGTCCTTGATTCGACGCATCACTGTAGACTATAAATCCTTCAGTTCCCTGTGGAAGTGTTAAAATCGGTGCCGTCGTCAATCTCTTCTTCAATTCATCAAAGCTAATCTGACATCATTCGTTCCACTCAAACTTTTGAGTTTTCTGCAGGAGTCGAGTAAGTGGGCGGGAAATTTTGGAAAACCCTTCCACGAACCGACGATAATACCCACCAAGTCCTAAGAAACTTCGGACTTCTTTCACATTCTTTGGAGGCTTCCAATCCATAATTGCTTCGATCTTCTGAGGATCTACTCGGACTCCTTCAGCTGACACCACATGGCCGAGGAACATTACTTCTTTTAGCCAGAATTCACACTTAGAAAGTTTGTCGTACAATTGCTCGCTTCTCAAAAGTTCCAATACAATCCGCAAATGTTGCGCATGTTCTTCCGGGTTCTTAGAATATACCAGAATATTATCAATGAACACGACCACAAATTTATCCAAATATTCGATGAACACTCGATTCATCAACTGCATGAATACATCCGGTGCATTAGTGAGACCAAACGGCATCACTACAAACTCATAGTGTCCATAGCGAGTTCTGAATGCTGATTTCGGAACATCAGATTCCTTAATCCTCAGCTGATGATACCCTGATCTCAGATCGATTTTAGAAAATACTGTTTCCCCTTGCAACTGGTCAAACAGATCATCAATCCGTGGCAATGGATACTTGTTCTTAATCGTCATCTTGTTCAGCTCTCGGTAGTCAATACACAGTCGAAGCGATCCATCCTTCTTTCGAACAAAAAGAACTGGCGCTCCCCAGGGTGAAACGCTTGGCTGAATATAGCCTTTGTCCAGTAACTCCTCCAGTTGCTTGTTCAGTTCGCACATCTCCATCGGTGCCATACGATACGGCGCCTTAGAAATTGGTGTAGCTCCGGGTTCCAGCTCAATAGTAAATTCTACATCCCTTCGTGGAGGTAGTCCAGGTATCTCGTCAGGAAATACATCTGGAAATTCGTTCACAACAGGAATGGATGAAAGTTCCGCCATTTCGTATTCTTTCTTCGTTGCATAGCACCAGTATCCGGTACAGCCCTGTTTCAACAATTTGACAGCTTTCATCGTCTTGATCAATTTTCCTGAGCTTCCCGGTTTCCATCCCTCAAATAGAATTTCGGAACCATCGTCAGCGATCAGCGAGATATTCCTCCTTCGGTAGTTTACAATTGCTCCATATCGCTTAAGCCAATCGTCTCCGAGTATCAGGTCGTCTCCTTGCATTTCTATTACAATCAAATTCGAGAGCCACTCTCTGCCTCCAAATGATACAGGGAAATTTCTGGTTTCTAAGTTCCCGACAATCCTCTCTCCACTCGGTAAACCAACAACATAAGGTTCACAAGCATGAAAACCAGAAATATTCAAACGATTTACACAAGATAAAGATATAAAAGAATGCGTAGCTCCTGTATCGAATAAAACGCTAACTGGCTGGGAAAGGATTTGGACAGTACCTGATGCGACAGCAGCATCCTGATCGTCTGTCTTCCTCATCTCGTACAGACGTGGGGGAACATATCCGGCACTCGATGTACCCTTGCGGTCCCACTGTCCTCTGCCTCGCCCACGGCCAAAATTCTGTGGCATCTGAACGCTCTGCTGTGTCTGTTGGGTACTGGCTTCCGTCTGGACCGGCTGTGGTGTACGGGCTCTAAAAGACTTTGCAGCCTCTTCACAGAACACTGCACGATGTCCCTCTCGTCCACAATCAAAACAAGTCACTGCAGGGAGGGGGAAATTCCGTCGATAGTGCCCCGGCTGGGCGCAGTTAAAGCATTTCCTGATAACATCAGTCATAGTTGATGTCGCTCCGAAGTTCTTTCCGCTCCTAATTGGGTGCGGAGGTTTCTTGAAAGAGTGAAAGGATGACTGGGCCTTGCGGGGCCCGCTGTTCTTGTGCTCTGTAAAAGTACCAGAGACTTTCTGCTTCTTGGATTCTGAAAATTTCTCCATAGCTGCTTCCTTGATCTCATACACCAACGCCTTATCCTGGTATTGACAGAGTGTGGTACATTCAAAACCGGACATGTACCTTTGAATTTCTGGTTTCATTCTCATATCGAAATGGATCATCATTTCTGCATCGGTTCTGACCAGATGTCGAACAAATGCCAGTTGTTGATTAAACGTCTTAATTTCCTGAGATACTGGAACATCTAAAGGCTGAGCGGAGAAAAACTCTCGAACCTTGGCTTCCCTCACAGGACGAGGGCAGTACTGAGCTTCTATCATCAACTTAAACTCTGTCCAATCAGCATCATGGTCTACAGGCTGGATGGCTTCCCACCATTCGGACGCTTCGCCTATCAGAAAATATTGAGCGATAGAGGCTCTCCGGTCGTCTGGGCAGTTAATTCCGGCAAAGATTTTCTCTAGTTCCTTCAACCAATGATCCCAGGTGGTAGTCTCAGAAATACCGTCAAATTTGGGTGGTTGCATCTTCGCCACCTCTTGCAGCCACTTAACGAAGGATTTCTGGTACAGCAGGTTCCGGTTCGTTATTGATAGATCTTTGTGGCTCGCCTGAGCTATGAGTGGCCTGATTAGAAGGCGACGCTTCCCTTTCAGCATTCCTTCGTCCGCGTCTGCGACCGCGACCACGTCCACGCCCGCCTCTCAACATACTGTAAGTATAAATACTCAATATACAGGAAACAATATAGTTCGAATGCTCAAGTACAAGGAAATATAATATGCAAAGGATGTGATGAGTTTAGGAACTTACAACCACCGCCTGCACGAAGACGTAGGCAGTACAGTGATGTTATTCGCAGCCGGTTACTTCAAACGACATAAATGACCCCTATTTTAACCCAACGGCCAAGATATCCATAATCTTAGCTCCGATACCATATTCTGTAACACCCCCGATGTATTCAGGAATATTACAGCGCCGTAAATCCTTTACATAAGAATTTACAAGGCTGAAGAATGAAATGACAATGATAGATACCAACTTATGAAATTACTGATATAAAATACAGCAGTCTGGTTCAACACCGAGATTACAATTATCCAATAAAGGGTTATTAATACATCACCAAATTCAAATTCAACATAAACGACTACGTGCTCGAGTACTTATTGAAATAACCGACAACAACAGTCAAATACACCCGGCCGGAACATCACTCTGCACCCTCGTCGTCATCCAGCTCCAGTGGTTGTTTTCCCGCTCTCCTGGATCCTGAACATAAACAAAATGTTCACCCCCGAAGGGGTTAGCACAACGATGCTAGTACAAGTACCACAACACATTATTCATATCTCACGAGAATAATAACGTAAATGACAAAAATACCAACGAGTCTTCTCATACGAGAAACTCATAAATGATATACACAACTGATAATCACAACATGATATCACAACATAATATCACAACATACACATGGTAATTCCGACGATCCAGCGTTCACTGCCTAGAACCCACGATGATCCCGTCAGACCAACCCGTGGTGGAAAAACCCGTCCGATGATCGAGCGCACGCTAGCATAGATCCCCCGATGATCCCGTCGGACCAACACGAGGTGGACATACAACAATGACATACATGCACGACAATAGGTATAACATCAATACATAAAACAATTAAGGTACTTGCCTCGATTAGAAGACAGAACAATACTTCCACGAAAACGAGACACTCGAAGGTCGCCCCTCTCGATCAATCACGTAGCAAAGTTCGAACCTTTAAATAAGATAAATAACATGGAATTCATCTTAGGTCGAACGAACATCTAACCATCCAAATTATGGTTGAAAGTCCACAAAACGAAAATTGTCTGACTTACATAACGTACATTACATGTCCTCTGTAATGTACGTTAGACTTACTCGTTAGCGTACGTAAACTATGAAGTCTAGCGTACGTTAACCATATCTTGTGATTCCTCTCGATCGATCGACTTGACTACTTTGATAGTGTAACGTACGTTACGTACCAGACGTAGTGTACGTTAACAATATAATATAACGTACGTTAATTGCCAATCTTAACGTACGTTAAACATGTATGTCAGTTTCTCACTGGGCAGCTGACTGCCTCGATTAGTGATGGAGTATTACGAAATCCTTAGTGAGTAACCTAATATACCTTCAAATATATATCATACTCATGAATGATCTACGGATTAATATCTTCAATTCCAAGGATACGAATATCATCGTAATACTATTCTCAATCTTGATTGTAATACCCATGCAAGATTCGGTTGGTCTAAGGTTGATATATCAGGTCTAATATCGTCATTAAATCCAGGCTTATATTGAAAGTGAACTACTTATTCCATCTATGCAAGTAAGATTACAACTATGATGATTCTTTCCAAAATCCATTTAGTAAAAGTGGAAATCGGCACTAAGTCTACGATCAAAATGACGATAACATTTGATACGGTTTATAATCCACTATTCTCATCTTTGTCACAACAAGGTTCAACTTCGGTGTTCTAAACCATAATAATTCGATCATCATAGTTTAAATATGATACTAGGTCGCATATATCATCAAAGTGATCTACTATTCTTGGTAGTGTGATCATATCGTCTTTAACAACATAACTTCAAAGTTGGAAGTAGTATAACATACCTTAAGAGGAAGAAAATACTGAGACTATAAGTAAAATCCAACTCCGGTTGCTTCAACGCCGACTCATGATGATTTCTACTCCAAAGTCCAATATAAGTTGTCTTCAATGATCAAGTAGTGTCATACAATCTCAATGATTCAGTAACAAATGATCTAAAGGTGTTAAAAGGGGCTGGAAATCTTCTGGGGACGAATATGGTGAAGTTTAGAGGCAAAAGAACGAGCTGAAATGAAATGGGGTGGTGCTCCTTTTATAACTTTCTGAGTGTTACGTACGCTAGGACTTCTTCATAACGTACGTTATCGTTCAAAATAGTTCACTGTCTTGTTTCTGGACTTCATTACGTACGCTACACTAATCGTGTTACGTACGTAACCCATATAATTTACGTACGCTACCTAATGCCCATAACGTACGTTAAAGTCCATTGACTTAAAAAGTGTCCAGGTTCATGCCGTGCGAATCTGGCGGGTATCTTGGTCGAGCCCACCACCATGTACCCCATGTGCTAGCCGGCCTACCCAATAATTGACTGCATTACGTACGCTACACTTCATCCGTAGCGTACGTTAACATTAACAGGTTACGTACGTTAAGTTACATTCTTAATGTATGTTACCACGTATATGCATGGAGAAAAATTTACATGTTGCTACACCTATGTATAAAGATACAAATACGATAATGATCATACTCCATTATCAATATCATCATTCCCAAAATAATACAGGGTTCAATGTACAGATGAAATACTTCCATAAAAATTAGGATATTACACATTGAGCATTCATCCTCGTGTCATTGGCAACTCCAAAGTCTCATTATTAAAATTTGGAACCTTGTGGAAAAATATGAAATTGATTTTTCACATATTTTTCGCGAGGGCAATGCTGTTGCCGACCTATTGGCTAATAAAGGTTGTGATCGCCAAGATTTTCATTTCCACGATATCTCCAATCTTGAAGGGAAAATCCGTGGCCTAGTTAAACTCGATAAAATGTCCTACCCCTACATTAGGAGTAGGAAAGTTTACACGTAATCGTCTTTTAGTTTGGGAGATACTCGGCAAACTTTAGCCATGCTTTGGGGTCGGCTACCCATAATCTTCATGTGTATATTATTTTAGGATGTGTTAGGGAACTCATCCTCCCTCAATTTCTCGGGCGTGTAGAGGGACTCGTCCACCCTCCATTTTTTGGCAATAATATAAGAGCTGTTGTTTTTTTTTAAAAAAAAAAGTCTTCTTGTAGCAAGGATTGGATATAGTAGCTTCGATTAAGCCTTCAGTTCTTGATTAAGTCTTGTTAATAGGAGATAAGACCATGTTACATGCATTCGAGTTGGAACTCTATGAAAACTCGGGTTCATTGGTTAGATTCGAGTATTTTAGAATTGACTATAATTGCTTAGCTTATATCTTTACTTCTTGATTAAGTCTGGTTAATAAGAGATAAGACCATGTAACATGCATTCGAGTCGGAACTCTATGAAAACTCAGGTTTATTTATTAGATTCGAGCCTTTTATACCCGGAATTGGCTATAATAAGAGCTCATATTAATCTTTTACTTATTGATTAAGTGTTGTTGTAGCAAGGATTGGATAAAGGAGCTCCGATTAAGCCTTTACTTCTTGATTAAGTCTTGTTAATGGGAGATAAAACCACGTTACATGTATTCGAGTCGGAACTCTATGAAAACTCGGGTCTATTGATTATAATCGAGTATTTTATCTTGAAAATTGGCAATAACAACTTAGATTAAGTCTTTACTTCCTTATTAAGTCTTGTTAATTGGAGATAAGACCACGTAACATGCATTCGAGTCAGAACTCTATGAAAACTCGGGTTTATTGATTAGATTTGAGCCTTTTGTACTATGAATTGGCTATAACAGCTCCGATTAATCTTTTACTTCTTTATTAAGATATGTTGTAGCAAGGATAAGATATAGTAGCTCCGATTAAGCCTTTACTTCTTGATTAAGTCTTCTTAATATGAGATAGGACCACGTAACATGCATTCGAGTCAGAACTCTATGACAACTTGGGTTCATTGGTTAGATTTGAGTATCTTAGAATTGGCTATAATAGCTTAGATTAAGTCTTTACTTCATGATTAAGTCTGGTTAATAGGAGATAAGACCATGTAACATGCATTCGAGTCGAAACTCTATGAAAATTCGGGTTTATTTATTAGATTCGAGTATTTTGTACTCGGAATTGGCTATAATAACAGCTCAGATTAATCTTTTACTTATGGATTAAGTGTTGCTGTAGCAAGGATTGGATATAGGAGCTCCGATTAAGCCTTTACTTCTTGATTAAGTATTGTTCATAGGAAACTCGGGTTTATTGATTAGATTTGTGTCTTTTGTAATCAGAATTAGCTATAAAAGCTTCGATTAATCTTTAAAAAAACGAAAAAAAAGTCTTGTTCATAGGAGATAAAACCTCGTTACATGTATTCGAGTTGGAACTCTATGATAACTCGGGTCTATTGATTATAATCGAGTATTTTATCTTGAAAATTGGCAATAACAACTTATATTAAGTCTTTACATCTTTACCAAGTCTTGTTAATCGAATATAAGACCACGTAACATGCATTCGAGTCAGAACTCTATGAAAACTCGGGTTTATTGATAAAATTCGAGCCTTTTGTACTCAGAATTGGCTATAATAGTTCCGATTAATATTTTCTTTCTTGATTAAGTCTTGTTGTGGCAAGTATTCGCTATAATAGCTCCGATACTTCTTGATTAAGTCTTGTAAATAGGAGATAAAACCACACTACATTTATTCGAGTCGGAATCATACGAAAACTCGGGTTTATTGATTAGATTCGATTATTTTATATTGAGAATTGGCTATAATTGCTTAGATTAAATCTTTACTTCTTGATTAAGCCTTTTAAATAGGAGATAAGACCATGTAACATGCATTTGAGTCGGAACTCTATGAAAACTTGGGTTTATTGATTAGATTCGAGCCTCTTATACTCATAATTGGATATAACAGCTCCGATTAATCTTTTACTTCTTTATTAAGATATGTTGTAGCATATATTGGATAGATTAGCTCCGATTAAGCCTTTACTTCTTGATTAAGTCTTGTTAATATGAGATACGACCATGTAACATGCATTCGAGTCAGAACTCTATGAAAACTTGGGTTTATTGATTAGATTCGAGCCTTTTGTTCTCATAATTGGCTATAACAGCTCCGATTAATCTTTTACTTCTTTATTAAGATATGTTGTAGCATATATTGGATAGATTAGCTCCGATTAAGCCTTTACTTCTTTATTAAGTCTTGTTAATATGAGATACGACCATGTAACATGCATTCGAGTCAGAACTCTATGAAAACTTGGGTTTATTGATTAGATTCGAGCCTTTTGTTCTCATAATTGGCTATAACAGCTCCGATTAATATTTTATTTCTTGAATAAGTCTTGTTGTGGCAAGTATTCGCTATAATATCTCCGATACTTCTTGATTAAGTATTGTTAATAGGATATAAAACCACATTACATTTATTCGAGTCGGAATCATACGAAAACTCGGATTTATTCATTAGATTCGAGTATTTTATATTAAGAATTGGCTATAATAGCTTAAATTAAGTCTTTACTTATTGATTAAGCCTTGTTAATAGGAGATAAGACCATGTAACATGCATTCGAGTCGTAACCCTATGAAAACTCGGGTTTATTGATTAGATTCGAGCCTTTTGTACTCAGAATTGGATATAACAACTCCGATTAATCTTTTACTTCTTTATTAAGATATGTTGTAGCAAGTATTGGATAGAGTAGCTCCGATTAAGCCTTTACTTCTTGATTAAGTCTTGTTAATATGAGATACGACCATGTAACATGCATTCGAGTCAGAACTCTATGAAAACTTTAGTTTAAGCCCCAGACTTACCCATAATGAGATCATAAACATGACCGTGACCTACTGAGTTGTAGGTGTTGGGAAACCAACCGCGAAGGTTCAAGCCCCAAGCTTACCCATAATGAAACCATCCAATGGCCGTTGACCTACTGAGTTGTCCGTTGACCTACTGAGTTGTAGGTGTTGGGGGAAACAACCGAGAAGGTTCAGGCCCCATCAAACTTACCCCATAATGAGCACTAGCCGAGACTAGCCTCCAAACATAATTAATCACAAACGGCAACAATCCCAAGATTACTGAATTCACGAGAATGATAGTGTGCTACCTTGAGTCAGCCAACACGACAACAATGACTCACGGATGGGTACCGTCCTCGGCGGTCCCAATTCAATTCCTCGATTACCTTAGAATGGTCAATTGATAACAACGACACAACGGATGGGAACTATCCTCGATAGCCCCAATTCAATACCTCGATTGCTTTAGAATGGCCAACCGATAACAATGATGCAGCGGATGATTTAATACCTCGATTGCCTTAAAATGGCCAATCGATAACAATGCTACAACGAATGATTGAGCACCTCGATCGCCTTAGAACGGCTAATCGATGACAATGATACAATGAATGATTGAGAACCTCGATTGCCTTAGAACGGCCAATCGATGACAATGATACAATGAATGATTGAGCACCTCGATTGCCTTAGAACGTCTAATCGATGACAATGATACAATGAATGATTGAGCACCTCGATTGCCTTAAAACGGCTAATCGATGACAATGATATAATGAATGATTGAACACCTCGATTGCCTTAGAACGGCCAATCGATGACAATGATACAATGAATGATTGAGCACTAGATTGCCTTAGAACGGCTAATCAATGATAATTGTAACACCCCAAACTAGGCGGATATTATAGTGCCGTGGACCCCCGACTGGGACCCACCAGGCGAATGAAAACTGATGAATTAAATAATATAATTGTAGTACCGAACCACATTATATAACCAAATACTCTGATGAGGAGCTTAAGTACAATACACCAGGACAATACAGAATACTAGTAAATTTTATATGAAGATAAAATACACCACCCTGAATAAATAAACATCTCAAACTCAATTTGCAGCGGAAATACAAATGATGGAAATGACTGAAATGTCTGAAATGACTGAAATGACTGAAATAACCAGAATGACTGGGGGCCCCTACTAGTATCACTGGGACTCCTCGCCGTCCACATGCTCTTCTCGTGCCTTTGCCTTGTCGTGACCTGAAAACAAAATCCCCCAACGGGGTTAGTTACACAGAACAACAATCCTCAAGTGTTGAAAATACACAATCATGATACATCTGAAGTTATGAAATATCCTTAATTGTGAATTACGCTGAACAGGAGTATCATAGTACGCCCGTAGTGTTCTATGCAAGTGTACAAGATGGATGACCGGACACACCCGTCCTTGTACCTAATTAGTCTCATATGGAGGTAATCGTTATCGTGTGCACAAACCAATGTATCACTCCCAATACATGGCCATCGTGTGCCCGACTAAAAATTCCACACATCCTCACCCGGCCACGCAATATGAACCCAGAAGGTCATATAAACGAGAATGACCACAATGAATATCAATGGATAATAATTCGACAAGGTCAAGAATGACTCACCGAGATGAAAATAATAGTGAAGTGATTGATAACCCAATGAAATGATTGGAACCGTCATTCTTTGTGAATGAAATGATTATTCGACAATTACAAGTCTCAATATGGTTAATACAATGATGAATGAGTTATGATTATGAATGAACAACAACAAAAGGAATGAATATCCTTTTAACCGAGTAAGAATTAACTTACTCAACACCGGTGACAATTATCCTTCCACGGACAACGTCCTAATTGAGATATCGGTCGCTCGAACAACCTTGAATAAGTACAATTACCAACAATCTGTTCAATATATGAATCAAACATGAATATAACGAACTCAAAACGTCGATACGATTAAACCAAGTTCATTGGGGCATTATATCGAACACTTTGTGGCCAAACTTCGATTGTTTTTAACCAAGCCTCAATAATACCAACATCAAATCCCCAAGAAGTGTTTCAAACCAACAAAACATCTTCAATACGATCAATAATCCATTATGAATATCCAAAATCGTGATTTCAACAACAATTAATCGAAAACCCCCAAATCCAACTCAATATTCAAAGTGTTCTTGAATAATCCTTCAATAATCCAATGAATAATCAAACATATCTATAATCATGTGTATATCACTTCATACAACATGATCTTAACATCCAAAACATCATATCTCAACACAAAATCGAAATCCAAGAGGTTGGATGAATATTACCTATGAAGATCCAAGCACTTCGATCCGAAGAACACGCGTTAGAAAGACTATCCGGGCTTCACGATCGAAAAGAAATGAAGAAAATCAAACCCTCAATGATGGATGATGAAAAGTTTCTCCCCTCAAGCTCTCTCTCTCGTATGGTTGAAGAAAATGGGAAGAATGAGATGATCACGCTCAAAAAAACGCAATTATAGAGTTGATTACCCTGTGTGCCGCGGCCCGGCCGAAGTGTACTGCGGCACAGGGCCAAATCTGCCCCCAGTGATCGGCAGCGTGCCGCGGCCCGGACGAGTGTGCCGCGGCAGTGACTCGGCAGTGTGCCGCGGCCCCATCGGCATGTGCCGCGGCACACGGTATAGAAGGTTTGGCCGATAAGTGCAACACGAGTGTGCCGCGGCCCAGACGAGTGTGCCGCGGCAGTGACTCGGCAGTGTGCCGCGGCCCTGCCGGCATGTGCCGCGGCCCACGGTACAGACTGCTCGGCCAAAAACTGGACAATGTGTGTGCCGCGGCCCTGCCGGCATGTGCCACGGCCCACACCCCCTTTGGGTCCTAAAATGATGAAAAATGACCCGGGAAGAGAATAAAAGCAATAGGAATCAATATTTGGGAAACAATAACACGAAATGGAAGTACGGAAACCCCAAAACGGTGGTTCCAAGCCAAGATTACAAGGGTTCGCCCAACTAAACACAAATTGAACAATGTGGAGATTAGAAATGACATGAACTCCAACGTCAACAACGACTAATGAATCAATTACCACGATCAAGATAATACTCTTGTCTCGATTCCCAAGTAAGGTTGAAACAATGAACAATATCGATACACAACTCGAAGTTATTCTGAACGGTGAACACGGATGAATGATTATTAACAAGTGAAAAATTTACATAGTGACAATTACCGAATGAAATTACTGAATGATAATGACTGAATTACAATCGGGTATTACAATAATGATACAATGAATGCCTCGACACCTTTAATCGGCTACCGACGACAAAGATGAGAACGAATACGACAATGTCTTCAATCGGCCAATACAACATGAAGGACAACACGCCAACATTAATAACAATGATTACAACAACGTCTTAGATCGACATCAATATTAACAACAACAACTGATACATCGATACCGCGAACTGGTGATCGATAATAACATTAACAACGAATATCTCAATGCCTTACCGGCCATTAATGAATGATAATAAACATTTGACATAATTGCCGGAGAGTATCGTATCGAGCGATCCCCTAATATCAATGAACTTATGAAGAGACTAAGTCTCAGAATGATACAACACATTCATACACATATATGATAACATTAATCTCATTGACTAGTAATATTATAAAACTTGCCTCAACCGAAGGCGATGATACCTTTCCATGAACAACGAATGGCGTCCTCCGATAAACACAAGTACTCAAACAACCTTGAATGAAATACAATTCATTTAATAACACAATATCAATCGAAATCAACATAACGACCGAAAGAAACTCTTTGAGGCATTTAATCGAACACTAAATGTTCAAAGTTCCTCAAGAGCCTAAGAATCATCAATCGGGTTGAACGAATATAAAATATGGATATACAATCCATAAAACATGATTAATAATGTTTACTAACATCAACCGATTCATCAAAATCGGACTAGAATCGAAATCAAGAACAAATTCCCCAAAAAGTCAACTTGGAGGAAAATCAAGAAATATACCTTGATTCGACGAAGAACATGGATTGGATGATGATATAATCAACAAAAATCTTACAAAACGTCTTGGAATTGATTAGAATCGGCCAAGAACTCGATTTCCCGAGCCTCCCGTCTGCAGCCGCACAAAAACGAGGAAAAAGGGTGAGAAATGAAGGTCTGGCCGAGCCCAGGCTATATATAGCCGGCAGGGTTACGGCCGTAACCGGCAGTGCCTTACGGCCATAACTCGGCCCTTAAGGCCGTACTCGGCAGGCCTTACGGCTGTAACCGGCATTCGTCAAAAAATCTTCCCAGCACCTCTCGGACACTTACGGCCGTAACTGGCACACATTACGGCCGTAACCGGCCTTCGTCCGGAAGATGCCCAGCGCCCGTACGGCCGTATCTCTCGGACCTTACGGCCATAACTGGCATTCGTCAGGCCATGCCTGCCGAGCACGTACGGTCGTAACCGGCACCTTACGACCGTAACTCGGCCAGGCCAGGCCCGGCTCCGGCCGTGGCGGCCACTCTGACGGCCCGACGACCCCGAAACCCGAACCTGAATACGAATCGAAGATATGGTTACGAAGTACTCGCAAAGACGAATCTAAGAGCTAAGAGAACACACGATTCCGACAACCCAAAGGCTCGAAATTCGACAACGGAAGTAATTACCCCAAACTTTTGGAAATTACGAAAATGGCCCAAAACATCCGAAATACACGATACATGATCGAAAAACCAAGCCAAAGCTCACAACGTGAATAATAACATTAAATGAACTTACGAGAAACTCGAAACAACAGTTTCGGACGAGATTCGCAAGAATCGAACTCAAGTGCGGAAAAGTCGCTTAAGAACACGGATCTCAACAAGACGATACCGAAACGAACTCGGATGACACAAGTGCAGAATTAATCATTCTCAGAATGATGATACGGTTATGAGCGAGTCGTCAAAACGGACTTCTGCCAAAAAAAGAAAATTATCGGAAAATCGAAATTGCGGATATTACATACTACCCCCTTAAAAGAAGTTTCGTCCCGAAACTTAAAACAAGTAGGGAGAAGAAATATACCGCCAGGAAAAATCAATGAGATACACACGAACAAGAATGATCGCAATGAATGATAATGAATCGAAATCCAACAAGGATCAAGAATGACTCACCGGGGTGAAATGATAACGTAATGAGTGATAGCTCAAATGAAATAATTGGAACCAATGTTCCCCGTGAAGTGAATGATTAGTTTGATAATTATAAGTCTCAACGTGATTGATATATGATGAATGACTTATGTGAATGAATGAACGGCAATGAAATGAATGATTATCCTATTACCGAGGAAGAATTAACTTGCTCAAAACCGGTGATGAATGTCCTATTGTATCACAATTAAAGCAACCAACAGTCGAACTCGTCGCCTGAGATGAAGATGCTCTCCCAGCACGAAGATGACTAGAAAACGATCTCTTGGACATCGGAGTCTGATGTCCATCTGACAGCTCTTTCCATTCCGAGGCAGGAAAGTCACGTGATAATTACAGATCTCATATGAAGATCGCATTATGATTATGAGACGGAATGATAACAATGAGCATACACGCTCTAACATAATGAATGCATTAATAATGCAATGAAATGATCGTCGACATGACGCCGGAATATGATAAGATCGCATGAAAGATCAAGTGAGGTAACATGATTATCTGATGAAACTCCTGAAATGATTACCTTGAACAAGTTAACAAGGTTGAATATTCGATACATAAGATCAACAACTGAACCGTGAGATTGACTGGATGATTAATGAATTAACTAAACAATGAGATTGACTGAGTGATGAATGAATTAACTGAACAATGAGATTACTGAGTGATGAATGAATTAACTGAAAAATGAGATTAACTAAGTGATGAATGAATTAACTAAACGATGAGATTGACTGAGTGATGAATGGATTAACTGAACGATGAGATTAACTCAGTGATGAATGAATTAACTAAACGATGAGATTGACTGTGTGATGAATGAACTAACTGAACGATGAGATTGACTGAGTGATGAATGAACTAACTGAACGATGAGATTAACTGAGTGATGAATGAATTAACTGAACGATGAGATTGACTAAGTGACGAATGAACTAACTGAACAATGAGATTGACTGAGTGATGAATGAACTAACTAAACAATGAGATTGACTGAGTGATGAATGAATCAACTGAGTAATGAGATTGACTGAGTGATGAATGAATTAATATGATTAACAAGATCAAAAATGATGATTGAGGATTATTAACTGATGAATGAGTTGATCTTTAACGCTTACACAAGTCACACGTGCTCCAAAACAATTAGTCATGAATCAATCATAACACTAATATCACATATAGGTTTCAACAAAGCATGAATAATTAATGACATCATGAATGTATGAACATAAAGAGAATCGAGTCCTTACACAGGTCATACAAAGCTTTGAGGTCTCACGATACTAGTCTTCACTGACGACGACTCGATGAATGAATGACTTGTGCAGTCGTACAAATTTCACGACTCATAAAACCCATTGTCAGTTGTCATAACCCGACAGCGGTCCACTACTACCGCATCGGTAGTGCCACATAACTCACATATCAGGGTATCTCACAACCCAAAAGCTCTGATAGCATCTTCTGTAACACCCCCAAATCCTATTTGGTTATTACAGTGCCGTGGACCCCACGCCAGGAGATTCACCAGGCGAACATGACTAAAATACATAAAAATTAACCAACAAGGGAGATCACAGTCCCTACTATGATATCCGACACAATATTCCGATAAGGAATTTCAACGACAAGGATGGGCCTACATGGCCAAAAATAAAAATACAACATCCACGAGCATCTGCTCGGGTAATACATAAAGACAATGACTGACAAACTGGAGAACACTCCAACTGACTGACAAACATGAACAACTCGGACTAGTATCGCTCGAATGCCTCGTCGCAATCATCATGCCCTTGTGTCTTAACTCTCTCCTCGCAAGCACCTAAAACATGAAAACATGTTCCGCCCCCACGGGGTCAGTCATCCAGATAATGAACATCAAATACACGTATAACATGATATGCATCCAAAGGCAGAATGAAACGGTACAATGATAACAATAATACGAGATGCTCACAAACCAAGGTAAGAACCGAGCATTCGTGAAACACTATGCCCACGGCATACTATTAGTACATGTTCGACATGTTAGAACGTAAATGCCCAACGGCGAATCATAATTATAGATTACTACAATGAATTACACGACATGAACCAAACCAGAACTGAATTAATTATGAATCATAATGCCCGAAGGTTCCAATGAAATTACCAAGACAATCACAAAGGCCCGAAAGCCACTCAGCCGAGGTTGTCAAATATCATAATAACCCGAAGCGAAAATAGCCCGAAGCTGTATCGATTAGGGCCGAAGCCACAGTACGAAGCCGTATCACAATTAGGGCCGAAGCCACGGCACGAAGCCGTATCATAATGAGACCATCCAATGGCCATGACCTACTGAATTGTAGGTGTTGGGAAACCAACCGCGAAGGTTCAAGCCCAAAACTTACCCATAATGATGAGATTACCCAGTGACCGTGACCTGCTGAATTGCAGGTGCTGGGAAACCAACCGTGAAGGTTCAAGCCCCAGAGTTACCCATAATGAGATCATAAACATGACTGTGACCTACTGAGTTGTAGGTGTTGGGAAACCAACCGAGAAGGTTCAAGCCCCAAGCTTACCCATAATGAAATCATCCAATGGTCGTTGACCTACTGAGTTGTAGGTGTTGGGGGAAACAACCGCGAAGGTTCAGTCCCCACCAAACTTACCCCATAATGAAACCATCCAATGGCCGTTGACCTACTGAGTTGTAGGTGTTGGGGGAAACAACCGCGAAGGTTCAGGACCCACCAAACTTACCCCATAATGAGCACTAGCCGAGACTAGCCTCCAAACATAATTAATCACAAACGGCAACGATCCCAAGATTACCGAATTCACGAGAATGATAGTGTGCTGCCTTGAGTTGGCCAACACGACAACAATGACTCACGGATGGCCAACACGACAACAATGATCCCAATTCAATTCCTCGATTACCTTAGAATGGTCAATTGATAACAACGACATAACGGATGGGAACTATCCTCGATATCCCCAATTCAATACATCGATTGCCTTAGAATGGCCAACCGATAACAATGATGCAACGAATGATTGAGCACCTCGATCGCCTTAGAACGGCTAATCGATGACAATGATACAATGAATGATTGAGCACCTCGATTGCCTTAGAACGGCCAATCGATGACAATGATACAATGAATGATTGAGCACCTCGATTGCCTTAGAACGGCTAATCGATGACAATGATACAATGAATGATTGAGCACCTCGATTGCCTTAGAATGGCTAATCGATGACAATGATACAATGAATGATTGAACACCTAGATTGCTTTAGAACGGCCGATCGATGACAATGATACAATGAATGATTGAGCACCTCGATTGCCTTCGAACGGCTAATCGATGACAATGATACAATTAATGCCTCGACACCTTTAATCGGCTACCGACGACGAAGATGAGAACGAATACGACAATGTCTTCAATCGTCCAATACGACATGTGTAATATCCGGATAAATTGTTGGGTATTTTCGTCCATAGTTGAACCCTGTATTACCTAAATTGGTGTTATCAATAATCGAAGTACGATCGTTTCCGTATTCATATCCTCATGCATGATAATATCAACTTTTAATACTTCGCATGCAACTACGTCGTAACGCACGCTAACCGGTAAGCGTAACGTACGTTACGAACTGGAGATAGCGTACGCTATGAGCTAGACGTAGCGTACGTAAGGAGGTCAATAATTGAACAAACTGGCTAGCACATGGATGGCTGGTGGTGGGGCTCGGAAAGATTCCCGCGGATGAACCTGGACAGTTTTGGGGTCAACGGGTGTTAACGTATGCTAAGGTTTGTACCTAGCATACGCTAATGTGTGTAGCTTACGTACGTAAGGCATAGGGAGTAACGTACGTAAGCTAGTACAGAATGAGACAGTAAGCTATCAGTGAACGATAGCGTATGCTAAGATCGAATGGTAGCGTGCGCTAAGTCGATTACGTACGTAAATGGCTAAGGATAACGTACGTAAAGCTCAAGATATTATATATATGGACAATACCCCATTTCATTTCACTTCGTCCCTTTCACTTGTACTTCGTTTTCCTTCATTTCTAGAGAGTCTCCAGCCCTCTAAAACACCTATAGATCACATTAACTCGATCATTTAAGTTACGAAACATCTTGGATTGATATTCAAACAATCGGAGTCGGATGCTACCTCTTGTCTCTACGTTTCTTTCATATTAAGGTATGTTAATGCTACCTCAACCTTGAATTCGTGTTCTTAAGGATGTTATGAACATACCACCGAGATTATTAAGTTCCATAGATGATTTTTATCCGAACATCATTTTTTTGGAAGTTGGAATGTTCATGCTTTAGTTACCCGAGTTAAGAACATTATAGTTCGATTCTTGTTATTATGATCAAGTAAGGTAAGTTTTCTGAGATTAATAAACCATACTGTATGGTGTTTCCATAATGATCATAGACTTAATGTTGATAACAACCTCAGATTTTCCGAACTACCTTTGAGGATCTATAATCGAGATTTGGAGTAAGTCTTATGATGGGAGGATTAACCGGGAATTCGTAGACATCAACACCATAGGGTCATTCTGATTCACATGAGTATGATATGTGTGAATATAACGTACGTTAAGCTCTATGCATTACGTATGTTATACCCTCAGGAAAGGCAGTCGTCTGAACTGAGAAGAACTGTCCAATGCATGCTTAGCGTGCGCTAATCCTTGTAGCTTACGTGCGCTAACGTGCAGACGTAACGTATGTTACGTATATGTGTAACGTACGTTACGAAGAGAACAGTTAGGGTTCGGTCATCTCTTTATGCTTTTCCTCGTGTGATTGATTGTTTATTTAATGATAGGATATTAAGGACGAATTTCCTACGATAATCCAGTGTTGAGCCTTTCCGATCATCGTTTCCGTTGGAGTTCCGGATTGTTCCAATCAACTGTATTTCCGGAGTATTTGCGAGAGATTACCAAGGCAAGTACCTTGATATACGAATTATAATTACGTGAAATCATTGTTGCTGAAGTATATGAATCATGTTATGAATATCTGCATTTATGTTATATATATATATATATGAGTGGATATATGTATAGATATATGTATATGTATATAAATATACATATGGAGGTAAATGTTGGGTGATTCATACCAATATTAGTCGACGTACTCAACTTAAACTAAAGTACGAATGATGTTTATAGAGGTAATATGGTAATGTTTGTATTTTCGGTTGAGTTACGATATAAGGATATTTATGTAGTATTGATTGATAGTGTTGAAGGCCTAATGTGCTAATTCTTGATGAATAACGTGCGAGTTATTGTTTATTTTGCGTAGTTGCGTATTGGCGAATAGATTCTGTGAATTGAGGAACTGATTTGATAATTGTTGCAACGGTTGACTGTGTGCTTGGTATTTGTAATAATGTGAATACTTGTTATGAGTGACGTCATATCCGGGTACCTCTGAGGGCGTGGCATGCACTCCGGCCTGATGTACGCTGCAATGAGCGGCTCCATATGATTGGTGAACACCGGTGTTACTTAATGCGCGAGCAAGGGGCGGCTCCTGTGGGAGTGAAAGCCGGCGCGGTGACATGTGCAATGGGCGGCCAATATAGTGGAGTGAACGCCGGTACATAGGTGTGCAAGGGAGGCGCCTGGCAGGCTTATTGGTAACGGATATTTGAGTGATAGCTAAGACCCCATTACCAAATGATTTTCGAAATTTAAATCTTTGCAACTTGTTTTAAATGTTGGTATCAGGGTTAATTAACCAAGGATATTTGACGAGACCTCCGAGGGTTAATTAATCAGGTGTCTTGAGCAGGCTTTGTCGAATGAGAGGCTGTGCCTTTGATTGTATTATGTAGATTATTCTGTGTATTGGGTCGAGGACCCCGTGAGATGTTGAGATTTGATCTCGTGATGATATCATTTGGATTGGGCCGAGAACCTCGTGAGATGTTGTAATGATTCGCTTGTGATAGTGCTTTACCATTTGGGTCGAGGACCCCAAATAACGTTGTAATGGTTTTCTTGCAAATTGTTTTCCACATGTTGGGTCAAGGACCCGAGAGCTTTTGAAGTATTTTCTAAATTATTTCCATTTGATTTTCAAAACCCCAAGATGGCCCGAGTCAGTATTAATGTTTTCGAACTTTCTTATCAAAATACTTTTCCTTTTATATAAAGGGGTTTTTCTGACTCCTTGGGCTCGTTTAAAGTTTCATTGGTGTTATGTTCTGTAAGGAGAATATGACAATGTGATTATCTTTCACCTTGTGTATGTAATGCTATTGTGTGTTGACCATTTAAATGTGCGGTTTGTGTTAAGGTTTCACGACTGTTGAGTTTTGCGTTGTTATTATTCGTATATCTTGTATATTATGTACTTGCACTAGCAAAATTCTAGTTTGCTAACCCCCGAGTTTTTGGGGGGTGGGTGCCTGTTATGCGCTCAGGTTTTGGCAGCTCGGGAGCAGTCACCGGATTGGCTGGGAAGGAGATGAAGGACAATGATACTAATCACACCAGAGTTAGAGTCTTTTCTTTTGTTTCATTTGGTCGGTAATTCTCTGTCGTTCGAGTATTCACCCTTGCATGGGTGTAGTTTTCATTATTAAATTGAGTTGTCGTTCTTTTCTGTGTTCAAGTTTATTTTTTTCATTGAGATGTAAAGTTCATTGGTTTCTGAATTGTTTAATGACCTTGTCGGTCTGCGTTGTATTTAGATTGACCCCGGTCGGTCAATCATTTTGTAGTCTAGTAGAGTTTAGCCTTGTAGATCCTTGTAAGAAGGGCCTACGACGTGTAACATTTACGGATGTATTCTGGGGGTGTTACAAATATGGTATTGGAGCTTGAATTTGCGAAAAACCTATGCCGTTGGGTCAAGTCCATGTCTTGTGTAAGTCGCGCGCGTCAGAGTTGTGATTAGTATCGTGGTTCCAACATCATCTTCAAGCAATCCGTGATGGTAAGCCTCCCGAATCGTAAGTCCCCTTATATACGTATTTGATTATATTGTGCTTAACGTGAACTTAGGGTTCGAACTTGTTAGAGATTATATTATTTTACGATATCACCTGCGTATACGGTTAGAGTGAGAATGGTTATGTAGTATACTTCGGTAGTCGAACATATTTATCGATTTCTGCATTTCAGTAGGATAAATCTTTGAGTGTTAAATTTATCCGCTGCATGAGTATTTTGAAATGACTCTTGACATTTTTGGCATTTTAGTCTTGCACATTTTAATGGTATTTTTATGACGGTATTTAATATTTTACAAATGATTTTGTAAAGTTTTGGAAAATGCTACCGTCATCGGTTTTTTGGCATATTTTGAAATGATTTTTAAATGGTTTTTAGCCTGGTAGGTTCCGGCGCAGAATCCCCGGCATGTAATATTTCCGGGCTGAATTACGAAAATTTCAAAGTAGTGTTTTGAAATTTTCCTAACATTGTGAACCTCATGATTTAATGTAGTCGTGTCGAATGGTCACGTATTTTGATGAAAAATTCTTTCGAATAAATATTTTGGTAGAAGAGGAAGGAATTTCAAAATTGTGGTATTTGGGACTCAACATTTTTGAAATATTTCAAACTAGTTATAATTTGATTTTCAATTTTCTTGTAGGCATTACTGGAAAATAATTTTTTTTTTGAGTCATTGTATAAACTTCCTCTTCCAACAAAGGACAGTATTTACAAGTTTTGAGCACAACGTGACTTGGCTTTTGTTTCAAATTTTTTTTCATACGCATAATGATCATCCTAGACGAAGGATTGGAAGTTGATTTCCGAAAAATTTCGTGCTTTACGATATTGCCGTTATTCTAAGGATGCTAATTAAACCTTATGTTGATAATTATGGTATACCGTACAACCGACTATTTGATAACAATAAACGGTACTATCTGCATTAGCATGACGAGCCCTGGCGGATGTAGACGTAATATCGGAAGCGGAAGCGATGAGGTGGTTCGTACGACAACGATTCATGTTACGGTGAAGGAATATCAAGATCAGACAATAACCTATGAAACCTCCTCAGTGACCGAGCCAACGAGCGGAGAAAAGAGACCGAGGACATCTGAAAAAAATTTGGGCGGTGACGAGACTAAGGTTCTCAAACCCCCACGTCATTCGAATGCGTCGTCTTCGCGGTCGAGAATGAGCATTGGGAATCCCCAACCAGCATTGGTGACTCCCGGTAAGAAGAGAGTGTGCTTCAACTGCAACCGTACGGGACACATCCGTGTAAACTGTCCCTCCCCACTCTTGACTTGTCATCGGTGCGGGTGTGAAGGCCATCGGGAGAAACATTGTGAGATAATTTCTGAATTGGCAAAGAATGCTACTCTGTCGGTGAGCAGAGCAAGTGGCCGGAGAATGTCCCGCAACCTTATGTCTTCTGCTGAAGAGCCTATCATAGGCGAATGAAGATTTTGTGCTATGTTCTAGTCGTTGCTGTTTCCAACAATCGTGACTGATTGTTTTTCATTTTAATTGCTTTTCGTTTCCAACTCCTGTTGTTTTAAGTTTCGGGGTGACATGTCTTCTTAGTACGGGGACACGTAGTACCCGTGCTCTTCTTAGTATTTTCGATGTTGGGAGACTTTCATTGTTGATGATTCATCTGTGATCCTCTTGACAATTTCAAACTACCATGTTCTACTGAACCTACCATCATTCGAACGAATTTCAGAACCGATTTGTTAGACTCCGTGAATTATTGTGGTCTATTCACATCTGAACTTAATCTTTGCAGAATTTTGTTCGAAACTATTTGTTCCCATTCGTGCGATTAATATTTCCAATGTGTTATGAACTTGAATACGGTGGGTCGAGCTCGACACGCGATTTTGGTACATCTGAGCCGTTTGTGAATTTCCTTAATTCCGTGAGCTTCTACTTCTCCACTCTAATTTCTCATGTTCACGTGTAATTTATCGCCTCAATTGACGTGCCTGATACTTCCTAGGTCCAATCATTGTATTTTTTTTAGAACCTTGCTTTCGCGCATCACTCGTGATGTTTTGGGGCTGAACAAGCCGTTATTTTTCCTTGGGTGTTCCACCACTCTACTTTAAGTTTCGGGACGAAACTTCTTTTAAGGGGGATAGTATGTAATATCCGGATAAATTGTTGGGTATTTTCATCCGTAGTTGAACCCTGTATTACCTAAATTGGTGTTATCAATAATCGAAGTACGATCGTTTCCGTATTCATATCCTCATGCATGATAATATCAACTTTTAATACTTCGCATGCAACTACGTCGTAACGCACACTAATCGGTAAGCGTAACGTACGTTACGAACTGGAGATAGCGTACGCTATGAGCTAGACGTAGCGTACGTAAGGAGGTCAATAATTGAACAGACTGGCTAGCACATGGACGGCTGGTGGTGGGGCTCGGAAAGATTCCCGCGGATGAACCTGGACAGTTTTGGGGTCAACGGGTGTTAACGTATGCTAAGGTTTGTAACTAGCGTACGCTAATGTGTGTAGCTTACGTACGTAAGGCATAGGGAGTAACGTACGTAAGCTAGTACAGAATGAGACAGTAAGCTATCAGTGAACGATAGCGTACGCTAAGATCAAATGGTAGCGTGCGCTAAGTCGATTACGTACGTAAATGGCTAAGGATAACGTACGTAAAGCTCAAGATATTATATATATGGACAATACCCCATTTCATTTCACTTCGTCCCTTTCACTTGTACTTCATTTTCCTTCATTTCTAGAGAGTCTCCAGCCCTCTAAAACACCTATAGATCACATTAACTCGATCATTTAAGTTACGAAACATCTTGGATTGATATTCAAACAATCGGAGTCGGATGCTACCTCTTGTCTCTACGTTTCTTTCATATTAAGGTATGTTAATACTACCTCAACCTTGAATTCGTGTTCTTAAGGATGTTATGAACATACCACCGAGATTATTAAGTTCCATAGATGATTTTTATCCGAACATCATGTTTTTGGAAGTTGGAATGTTCATGCTTTAGTTACCCGAGTTAAGAACATTATAGTTCGATTCTTGTTATTATGATCAAGTAAGGTAAGTTTTCTGAGATTAATAAACCATATTGTATGGTGTTTCCATAATGATCATAGACTTAATGTTGATAACAACCTCAGATTTTCCGAACTACCTTTGAGGATCTATAATCGAGATTTGGAGTAAGTCTTATGATGGGAGGATTAACCGGGAATTCGTAGACATCAACACCATAGGGTCATTCGATTCACATGAGTATGATATGTGTGAATATAACGACGTTAAGCTCTATGCATTACGACGTTATACCTCGTGCAAGGCAGTCGTCTGAACTGAGAAGAATTGTCCAATGCATGCTTAGCGTGCGCTAATCCTTGTAGCTTACGTGCGCTAACGTGCAGACGTAACGTACGTTACGTATATGTGTAACGTACGTTACGAAGAGAACAGTTAGGGTTCGGCCATCTCTTTATGCTTTTCCTCGTGTGATTGATTGTTTATTTAATGATAGGATATTAAGGACGAATTTCCTAGGATAATCCAGTGTTGAGCCTTTCCGATCATCGTTTCCATTGGAGTTCCGGATTGTTCTAATCAATTGTATTTTCGGAGTATTTGCGAGAGATTACCAAGGCAAGTACCTTGATATTAGAATTCTAATTACGTGAAATCATTGTTGCTGAAGTATATGAATCATGTTATGAATATCTGCATTTATGTTATATATATATATATATATATATATATATATATATATATATATAGATATGAGTGGATATATGTATAGATATATGTATATGTATATAAATATACATATGGAGGTAAATGTTGGGTGATTCATACCAATATTAGTCGACGTACTCAACTTAAACTAAAGTACGAATGATGTTTATAGAGGTAATATGGTAATGTTTGTATTTTCGGTTGAGTTACGATATAAGGATATTTATGTAGTATTGATTGATAGTGTTGAAGGCCTAATGTGCTATGTCTTGATGAATAACGTGCGAGTTATTGTTTATTTTGCGTAGTTGCGTATTGGCGAATATATTATGTGAATTGAGGAACTGATTTGATAATTGTTGCAACGGTTGACTGTGTGCTTGGTATTTGTAATAATATGAGTGACGTCATATCTGGGTACCTCTGAGGGCGGGGCGTGCACTCCGGCCTGATGTACGCTGCAATGAGCGGCTCCATATGATTGGTGAACACCGGTGTTACTTAATGCGCGAGCAAGGGGCGGCTCCTGTAAGAGTGAACGCCGGCGCGGTGACATGTGCAATGGGCGGCCAATATAGTGGAGTGAACGCCGGTACATAGGTGTGCAAGGGAGGCGCCTGGCAGGCTTATTGGTAACTGATATTTGAGTGATAGCTAAGACCCCGTTACCAAATGATTTTCGAAATTTAAATCTTTGCAACTTGTTTTAAATGTTGGTATCAGGGGTAATTAACCAAAGATATTTGACGAGATCTCCGAGGGTTAATTAATCAGGGGTCTTGAGCAGGCTTTGTCGAATGAGAGGTTGTGCCTTTGATTGTACTGTGTCGATTATTCTGTGTATTGGGGACCCCGTGAGATGTTGAGATTTGATCTCGTGATGATATCATTTGGATTGGGCCGAGAACCTCATGAGATGTTGTAATGATTCGCTTGTGATAGTGCTTTACCATTTGGGTCGAGGACCCCAAATAACGTTGTAATGGTTTTCTTGCAAATTGTTTTCCACATGTTGGGTCAAGGACCCGAGAGCTTTTGAAGTATTTTCTAAAGTATTTCCATTTGATTTTCAAAACCCCAAGATGGCCCGAGTCAGTATTAATGTTTTCGAACTTTCTTATCAAAATACTTTTCCTTTTATATAAAGGGGTTTTTCTGACTCCTTGGGCTCGTTTAAAGTTTCATTGGTGTTATGTTCTGTAAGGAGAATATGACAATGTGATTATCTTTCACCTTGTGTATGTAATGCTATTGTGTGTTGACCATTTAAATGTGCAATTTGTGTTAAGGTTTCATGACTGTTGAGTTTTGCGTTGTTATTATTCGTATATCTTGTATATTATGTACTTGCACTAGCAAAATTCTAGTTTGCTAACCCCCGAGTTTTCGGGGGGTGGGTGCCTGTTATGCGCTCAGGTTTTGGCATCTCGGGAGCAGTCACCGGATTGGCTGGGAAGGAGATGAAGGACAATGATACTAATCACACCAGAGTCAGAGTCTTTTCTTTTGTTTCATTTGGTCGGTAATTCTCTGTCGTTCGAGTATTCACCCTTGCATGGGTGTAGTTTTCATTATTAAATTGAGTTGTCGTTCTTTTCTGTGTTCAAGTTTATTTTTGTCATTGAGATGTAAAGTTCATTGGTTTCTGAATTGTTTAATGACCTTGTCGGTCTGCGTTGTATTTAGATTGACCCCGGTCGGTCAATCATTTTGTAGTCTAGTAGAGTTTAGCCTTGTAGATCCTTGTAAGAAGGGCCTACAGCGTGTAACATTTACGGATGTATTCTGGGGGTGTTACAACATGAAGGACAGGACGCCAACATTAATAACAATGATTACAACAACGTCTTAGATAGACACCAATATTAACAACAACAACAACTGATACATCGATACCACGAATCAGTGATCGATAATAACATTAACAACGAATATCTCAATGCCTTACCAGCCATTAATGAATGATAATAAACATTTGGCATAATTGCCGGAGAGTATCGTATCGAACGATCCCTAATATCAATGAACTTATGAAGAGACTAAGTCTCGGAATGATACAACATATTCATACACATATATGATAACATTAATCTCATTGACTAGTACAAGTATAAAACTTGCCTCAACCGAAGGTGATGAAACCCTTCCAGGAACAACGAATGGCGTCCTCCCATAAACATAAGTACTTGAACAACCTTGAATGAAATACAATTCATTCAATAACACAATATCAATCGAAATCAACATAACGACTGAAAGAAACTCTTTGAGGCATTTAATCGAACATTAAATGTTCAAAGTTCCTCAAGAGCCTAAGAATCATCAATCGGGTTGAACGAATCGAAAATATGGATATGCAATCCATAGAACACGATTAATAATGTTTACTAACATCAACCGATTCATTAAAATCGGACTAGAATCGAAATCAAGAACAAATTCCCCAAGAAGTCAACTTGGAGGAAAATCAAGAAATATACCTTGATTCGACGAAGAACACGGATTGGATGATGATATAATCAACAAGAATCTTCCAAAATGTCTTGGAATTGATTAGAATCGACCAAGAACTCAATTTCCCGAGCCTCCCGTCCGCAGTCGCACAAAAACGAGGAAAAAGGGTGAGAAATGAAGGTCTGGCCGAGCCCAGGCTATATATAGCCGGCAGGGTTACGGCCGTAACCGGCAGTGCCTTACGGCCGTAACTCGTCCCTTACAGCCGTACTCGGCAGGCCTTACGGCCGTAACCGGTATTCGTCAAAAAATCTGCCCAGCACATGTCGGACACTCACGGCCGTAACTGGCACACATTACGGCCGTAACCGGCCTTCGTCCGGAAGATGCCCAGCGCCCGTACGGCCGTAACTCTCGGCCCTTACGGCCGTAACTAGCATTCGTCAGGACATGCCTGCCGAGCACGTACAGCCGTAACCGGCACCTTATGGCCGTAACTCGGCCAGGCCAAGCCCGGCTCCGGCCGTGGCCACTCTGACGGCCCGACAACCCCGAAACCCAAACCTAAATACGAACCGAAGATATGGTTACGAAGTACTCGCAAAGACGAATCTAAGAGTTAAGAGAACACACGATTCCGACCACCCAAAGGATCGAAATTCAACAACGGAAGTAATTACCCTAAACTTTGGGAAATTACGAAAGTAGCCCAAAACGTCCGAAATACACGATACACGATCGAAACACCAATACAAAGCTCACAACATGAATAATAACATTAAATGAACTTACGAGAAACTCGAAACAACAGTTTCGGACGAGATTCGCAGGAATCGAACTCAAGTGCAGGAAAGCCGCTTAAGAACACGGATCTCAACAAAACGATACCGAAACGAACTCGGATGACAAAAAGTGCAGAATTAACCATTCTCAGAATGATGATACGGTTATGATCGAGTCGTCAAAACGGACTTATGCCGAAAAAATAAAATTATCGGAAAATCGAAATTGTGGATATTACAACTCGGGTTTATTGATTAGATTTGATTCTTTTGTAATCAGAATTGGCTATAATAGCTTCAATTAATCTTTTAAAAAAACGAAAAAAAAAGTCTTGTTCATAGGAGATAAAACCACTTTACATGTATTCGAGTCGGAAATCTACGAAAACTCGGATCTATTGATTATATTCGAGTATTTTATCTTGAAAATTGGCAATAACAACTTATATTAAGTCTTTACTTCTTTATCAAGTCCTGTTAATCGTAGATAAGACCACGAAACATGCATTCGAGTCAGAACTCTATGAAAACTCGGGTTTATTGATTAGATTCGAGCCTTTTGTGCTCAAAATTGGCAATAATAGTTTCGATTAATATTTTCTTTCTTGATTAAGTCTTGTTGTGGCAAGTATTCGCTATAATAGCTCCGATACTTCTTGATTAAGTCTTGTTAATAGGATATAAAACCACATTACATTTATTCGAGTCGGAATCATACGAAAACTCGGGTTTATTGATTAGATTCGAGTATTTTATATTGAGAATTGGCTATAATAGCTTAGATTAAATCTTTACTTCTTGATTAAGCCTTGTTAATAGGAGATAAGACCATGTAACATCCATTTGAGTCGGAACTCTATGAAAACTCGGGTTTATTGATTAGATTCGAGCCTCTTGTACTCAGAATTGGCTATAAAAACTCCGATTAATCTTTAACTTCTTTATTAAGATATGTTGTAGCATGTATTGGATAGATTAGCTCCGATTAAGCCTTTACTTCTTGATTAAGTCTTGTTAATATGAGATACGACCATGTCACATGCATTCGAGTCAGAACTCTATGAACACTTGGGTTTATTGATTAGATTCGAGCCTTTTGTACTCAGAATTGGCTATAACAGCTCTGATTAATATTTTCTTTTTTGAATAAGTCTTGTTGTGGCAAGTATTCACTATAATAGCTCCGATACTTCTTAATTAAGTCTTGTTAATAGGAGATAAAACCACATTACATTTATTCGAGTCAGAATCCTACGAAAACTCGGGTTTATTGATTAGATTTGAGTATTTTATATTGAGAATTGGCTATAATAGCTTAGATTAAATCTTTACTTCTTGATTAAGCCTTGTTAATAGGAGATAAGACCATGTAACATCCATTTGAGTCGGAACTCTATGAAAACTCGGGTTTATTGATTAGATTCGAGCCTCTTGTACTCAGAATTGGCTATAACAGCTCCGATTAATCTTTAACTTCTTTATTAAGATATGTTGTAGCATGTATTGGATAGACTAGGTCCGATTAAGCCTTTACTTCTTGATTAAGTCTTGTTAATATGAGATACGACCATGTAACATGCATTCGAGTCAGAACTCTATGAAAACTTGGGTTTATTGATTAGATTCGATCCTTTTGTACTCAGAATTGGCTATAACAGCTCTGATTAATATTTACTTTTTTGAATAAGTCTTGTTGTGGCAAGTATTCACTATAATAGCTCCGATACTTCTTAATTAAGTCTTGTTAATAGGAGATAAAACCACATTACATTTATTCGAGTCAGAATCCTACGAAAACTCGGGTTTATTGATTAGATTCGAGTATTTTATATTGAGAATTGGCTATAATAGCTTAGATTAAATCTTTACTTCTTGATTAAGCCTTGTTAATAGGAGATAAGACCATGTAACATCCATTTGAGTCGGAACTCTATGAAAACTCGGGTTTATTGATTAGATTCGAGCCTCTTGTACTCAGAATTGGCTATAACAGCTCCGATTAATCTTTAACTTCTTTATTAAGATATGTTGTAGCATGTATTGGATAGATTAGCTCCGATTAAGCGTTTACTTCTTGATTAAGTCTTGTTAATATGAGATACGACCATGTAACATGCATTCGAGTTATAACTCTATGAAAATTCGGGTTTATTGATTAGATTCCAGCCTTTTGTTCTAAGAATTGGATATAGCAGCTCCGATTAATCTTTTACTTCTTTATTAAGATATGTAGTAGCAAGGATTAGATATAGTAGCTCCGATTAAGCCTTTACTTCTTGATTAAGTCTTGTTAATATGAGATACGACCACGTAACATGCATTCCAGTCAGAACTCTATGAAATCTCGGGTTCATTGGTTAGATTCGAGTATTTTAGAATTGGCTATAATAGCTTAGATTAAGTCTTTACTTCTTGATTAAGTCTGGTTAATAGGAGATAAGACCATGTAACATGCATTCGAGTCGGAACTCTATGAAAACTCGGGTTTATTTATTAGATTCGAGCATTTTGTACTCGGAATTGGCTATAATAACAGCTCAGATTTATCTTTTACTTATTGATTAAGTGTTGTTGTAGCAAGGATTGGATATAGGAGCTCTGATTAAGCTTTTACTTCTTGATTAAGTCTTGTTCATAGGAAACTCGGGTTTATTGATTAGATTTGAGTCTTTTGTAATCAGAATTGGCTATAACAGAATCGATAAATCTTTTAAAAAAACAAAAAAAAAGTCTTATTCATAGGAGATAAAACCACGTTACATGTATTCGAGTCGGAACTCTATGAAAACTCGGGTCTATTGATTATAATCGAGTATTTTATCTTTAATATTGGCAATAACAACTTATATTAAGTCTTTACTTCTTTATCAAGTCTTGTTAATCTGAGATACGACCATGTAACATGTATTCGAGTCAGAACTCTATGAAAACTCGGGTTTATTGATTAGATTCGAGCCTTTTGTACTCAGAATTGGCTATAACAGCTCCGATTAATATTTTCTTTCTTGAATAAGTCTTGTTGTGGCAAGTATTCGCTATAATATCTCCGATACTTCTTCATTAAGTCTTGTTAATAGGATATAAAACCACATTACATTTATTCGAGTCGGAATCATACGAAAACTCGGATATATTGATTAGATTCGAGTATTTTATATTAAGAATTGGCTATAATAGCTTAGATTAAGTCTTTACTTCTTGATTAAGCCTTGTTAATAGGAGATAAGACCATGTAACATGCATTTGAGTCGTAACCCTATGAAAACTCGGGTTTATTAATTAGATTCGAGCCTTTTGTACTCAGAATTGGCTATAACAGCTCCGATTAATTTTTTACTTCTTTATTAAGATATGTTGTAGCAAGGATTGGATATAGTAGCTCCGACTAAGCCTTTACTTCTTGATTAAGTCTTGTTAATATGAGATACGGCCACGTAACATGCATTCGAGTTATAACTCTATGAAAATTCGGGTTTATTGATTAGATTCCAGCCTTTTGTTCTAAGAATTGGCTATAGCAGCTCCGATTAATCTTTTACTTCTTTATTAAGATATGTAGTAGCAAGGATTAGATATAGTAGCTCCGATTAAGCCTTTACTTCTTGATTAAGTCTTGTTAATATGAGATACGACCACGTAACATGCATTCCAGTCAGAACTCTATGAAATCTCGGGTTCATTGGTTAGATTCGAGTATTTTAGAATTGGCTATAATAGCTTAGATTAAGTCTTTACTTCTTGATTAAGTCTGGTTAATAGGAGATAAGACCATGTAACATCCATTTGAGTCGAAACTCTATGAAAACTCGGGTTTATTGATTAGATTCGAGCCTCTTGTACTCAGAATTGGCTATAACAGCTCCGATTAATCTTTAACTTCTTTATTAAGATATGTTGTAGCATGTATTGGATAGATTAGCTCCGATTAAGCCTTTACTTCTTGATTAAGTCTTGTTAATATGAGATACGACCATGTAACATGCATTCGAGTTATAAGTCTATGAAAATTCGGGTTTATTGATTAGATTCCAGCCTTTTGTTCTAAGAATTGGATATAGCAGCTCCGATTAATCTTTAACTTCTTTATTAAGATATGTAGTAGCAAGGATTAGATATAGTAGCTCCGATTAAGCCTTTACTTCTTGATTAAGTCTTGTTAATATGAGATACGACCACGTAACATGCATTCCAGTCAGAACTCTATGAAATCTCGGGTTCATTGGTTAGATTCGAGTATTTTAGAATTGGCTATAATAGCTTAGATTAAGTCTTTACTTCTTGATTAAGTCTGGTTAATAGGAGATAAGACCATGTAACATGCATTCGAGTCGGAACTCTATGAAAACTCGTGTTTATTTATTAGATTCGAGCATTTTGTACTCGGAATTGGCTATAATAACAGCTCAGATTTATCTTTTACTTATTGATTAAGTGTTGTTGTAGCAAGGATTGGATATAGGAGCTCTGATTAAGCTTTTACTTCTTGATTAAGTCTTGTTCATAGGAAACTCGGGTTTATTGATTAGATTTGAGTCTTTTGTAATCAGAATTGGCTATAACAGAATCGATAAATCTTTTAAAAAAACAAAAAAAAAGTCTTATTCATAGGAGATAAAACCACGTTACATGTATTCGAGTCGGAACTCTATGAAAACTCGGGTCTATTGATTATAATCGAGTATTTTATCTTTAATATTGGCAATAACAACTTATATTAAGTCTTTACTTCTTTATCAAGTCTTGCTAATCTGAGATACGACCATGTAACATGTATTCGAGTCAGAACTCTATGAAAACTCGGGTTTATTGATTAGATTCGAGCCTTTTGTACTCAGAATTGGCTATAACAGCTCCGATTAATATTTTCTTTCTTGAATAAGTCTTGTTGTGGCAAGTATTCGCTATAATATCTCCGATACTTCTTCATTAAGTCTTGTTAATAGGATATAAAACCACATTACATTTATTCGAGGTGAAATCATACGAAAACTCGGATATATTGATTAGATTCGAGTATTTTATATTAAGAATTGGCTATAATAGCTTAGATTAAGTCTTTACTTCTTGATTAAGCCTTGTTAATAGGAGATAAGACCATGTAACATGCATTTGAGTCGTAACCCTATGAAAACTCGGGTTTATTAATTAGATTCGAGCCTTTTGTACTCAGAATTGGCTATAACAGCTCCGATTAATTTTTTACTTCTTTATTAAGATATGTTGTAGCAAGGATTGGATATAGTAGCTCCGACTAAGCCTTTACTTCTTGATTAAGTCTTGTTAATATGAGATACGGCCACGTAACATGCATTCGAGTTATAACTCTATGAAAATTCGGGTTTATTGATTAGATTCCAGCCTTTTGTTCTAAGAATTGGCTATAGCAGCTCCGATTAATCTTTTACTTCTTTATTAAGATATGTAGTAGCAAGGATTAGATATAGTAGCTCCGATTAAGCCTTTACTTCTTGATTAAGTCTTGTTAATATGAGATACGACCACATAACATGCATTCCAGTCAGAACTCTATGAATCTCTGGTTCATTGGTTAGATTCGAGTATTTTAGAATTGGCTATAATAGCTTAGATTAAGTCTTTACTTCTTGATTAAGTCTGGTTAATAGGAGATAAGACCATGTAACATCCATTTGAGTCGGAACTCTATGAAAACTCGGGTTTATTGATTAGATTCGAGCCTCTTGTACTCAGAATTGGCTATAACAGCTCCGATTAATCTTTAACTTCTTTATTAAGATATGTTGTAGCAAGGATTGGATATAGTAGCTCCGACTAAGCCTTTACTTCTTGATTAAGTCTTGTTAATATGAGATACGGCCACGTAACATGCATTCGAGTTATAACTCTATGAAAATTCGGGTTTATTGATTAGATTCCAGCCTTTTGTTCTAAGAATTGGCTATAGCAGCTCCGATTAATCTTTTACTTCTTTATTAAGATATGTAGTAGCAAGGATTAGATATAGTAGCTCCGATTAAGCCTTTACTTCTTGATTAAGTCTTGTTAATATGAGATACGACCACATAACATGCATTCCAGTCAGAACTCTATGAATCTCTGGTTCATTGGTTAGATTCGAGTATTTTAGAATTGGCTATAATAGCTTAGATTAAGTCTTTACTTCTTGATTAAGTCTGGTTAATAGGAGATAAGACCATGTAACATCCATTTGAGTCGGAACTCTATGAAAACTCGGGTTTATTGATTAGATTCGAGCCTCTTGTACTCAGAATTGGCTATAACAGCTCCGATTAATCTTTAACTTCTTTATTAAGATATGTTGTAGCATGTATTGGATAGATTAGCTCCGATTAAGCCTTTACTTCTTGATTAAGTCTTGTTAATATGAGATACGACCATGTAACATGCATTCGAGTTATAACTCTATGAAAATTCGGGTTTATTGATTAGATTCCAGCCTTTTGTTCTAAGAATTGGATATAGCAGCTCCGATTAATCTTTAACTTCTTTATTAAGATATGTAGTAGCAAGGATTAGATATAGTAGCTCCGATTAAGCCTTTACTTCTTGATTAAGTCTTGTTAATATGAGATACGACCACGTAACATGCATTCCAGTCAGAACTCTATGAAATCTCGGGTTCATTGGTTAGATTCGAGTATTTTAGAATTGGCTATAATAGCTTAGATTAAGTCTTTACTTCTTGATTAAGTCTGGTTAATAGGAGATAAGACCATGTAACATGCATTCGAGTCGGAACTCTATGAAAACTCGGGTTTATTTATTAGATTCGAGCATTTTGTACTTAATTGGCTATAATAATGTTTCGATTTATCTTTTACTTATTGATTAAGTGTTGTTGTAGCAAGGATTGGATATAGGAGCTCTGATTAAGCTTTTACTTCTTGATTAAGTCTTGTTCATAGGAAACTCGGGTTTATTGATTAGATTTGAGTCTTTTGTAATCAGAATTGGCTATAACAGAATCGATAAATCTTTTAAAAAAACAAAAAAAAAGTCTTATTCATAGGAGATAAAACCACGTTACATGTATTCGAGTGGAACTCTATGAATACTCGGGTCTATTGATTATAATCGAGTATTTTATCTTTAATATTGGCAATAACAACTTATATTAAGTCTTTACTTCTTTATCAAGTCTTGTTAATCTGAGATACGACCATGTAACATGTATTCGAGTCAGAACTCTATGAAAACTCGGGTTTATTGATTAGATTCGAGCCTTTTGTACTCAGAATTGGCTATAACAGCTCCGATTAATATTTTCTTTCTTGAATAAGTCTTGTTGTGGCAAGTATTCGCTATAATATCTCCGATACTTCTTCATTAAGTCTTGTTAATAGGATATAAAACCACATTACATTTATTCGAGTCGGAATCATACGAAAACTCGGATATATTGATTAGATTCGAGTATTTTATATTAAGAATTGGCTATAATAGCTTAGATTAAGTCTTTACTTCTTGATTAAGCCTTGTTAATAGGAGATAAGACCATGTAACATGCATTTGAGTCGTAACCCTATGAAAACTCGGGTTTATTAATTAGATTCGAGCCTTTTGTACTCAGAATTGGCTATAACAGCTCCGATTAATTTTTTACTTCTTTATTAAGATATGTTGTAGCAAGGATTGGATATAGTAGCTCCGACTAAGCCTTTACTTCTTGATTAAGTCTTGTTAATATGAGATACGGCCACGTAACATGCATTCGAGTTATAACTCTATGAAAATTCGGGTTTATTGATTAGATTCCAGCCTTTTGTTCTAAGAATTGGCTATAGCAGCTCCGATTAATCTTTTACTTCTTTATTAAGATATGTAGTAGCAAGGATTAGATATAGTAGCTCCGATTAAGCCTTTACTTCTTGATTAAGTCTTGTTAATATGAGATACGACCACGTAACATGCATTCCAGTCAGAACTCTATGAAATCTCGGGTTCATTGGTTAGATTCGAGTATTTTAGAATTGGCTATAATAGCTTAGATTAAGTCTTTACTTCTTGATTAAGTCTGGTTAATAGGAGATAAGACCATGTAACATGCATTCGAGTCGGAACTCTATGAAAACTCGGGTTTATTTATTAGATTCGAGCATTTTGTACTCGGAATTGGCTATAATAACAGCTCAGATTTATCTGTTACTTATTGATTCTTTATCAAGTCTTGTTAATCGGAGATAAGACCACGCAACGTGCATTCTAGTCAGAACTCTATGAAAACTCGGGTTTATTGATTAGATTCGAGCCTTTTGTACTCAGAATTGGCTATAATAGTTCTGATTAATGTTTTCTTTCCTGATTAAGTCTTGTTGTGGCAAGTATTCGCTATAATAGCTCCGATACTTCTTGATTAAGTCTTGTTGATAGGAGATAAAACCACGTTACATTTATTCGAGTCGGGATCATACGAAAACTCAGGTTTATTGATTAGATTCGAGTATTTTATATTGAGAATTGGCTATAATAGCTTATATTAAATCTTTACTTCTTGATTAAGCCTTGTTAATAGGAGATAATACCATGTAACATGCATTTGAGTCGGTACTCGATAAAAACTCGGGTTTATTGATTAGATTCGAGCCTCTTGTACTCAGAATTAGCTATAACAGCTCAGATTAATCTTTTACTTCTTTATTAAGATATGTTGTAGCATGTATTGGATAGATTAGCTCTGATTAACCCTTTACTTATTGATTAAGTCTTGCTAATCTGAGATACGACCATGTAACATGTATTCGAGTCAGAACTCTATGAAAACTCGGGTTTATTGATTAGATTCGAGCCTTTTGTACTCAGAATTGGCTATAACAGCTCCGATTAATATTTTCTTTCTTGAATAAGTCTTGTTGTGGCAAGTATTCGCTATAATATCTCCGATACTTCTTCATTAAGTCTTGTTAATAGGATATAAAACCACATTACATTTATTCGAGTCGGAGTCATACGAAAACTCGGATATATTGATTAGATTCGAGTATTTTATATTAAGAATTGGCTATAATAGCTTAGATTAAGTCTTTACTTCTTGATTAAGCCTTGTTAATAGGAGATAAGACCATGTAACATGCATTTGAGTCGTAACCCTATGAAAACTCGGGTTTATTAATTAGATTCGAGCCTTTTGTACTCAGAATTGGCTATAACAGCTCCGATTAATCTTTTACTTCTTTATTAAGATATGTTGTAGCAAGGATTGGATATAGTAGCTCCGACTAAGCCTTTACTTCTTGATTAAGTCTTGTTAATATGAGATACGGCCACGTAACATGCATTCGAGTTATAACTCTATGAAAATTCGGGTTTATTGATTATATTCGAGCCTTTTGTTCTAAGAATTGGCTATAGCAGCTCCGATTAATATTTTACTTCTTTATTAAGATATGTTGTAGCAAGGATTGGATATAGTAGCTCCGACTAAGCCTTTACTTCTTGATTAAGTCTTGTTAATATGAGATACGGCCACGTAACATGCATTCGAGTTATAACTCTATGAAAATTCGGGTTTATTGATTAGATTCCAGCCTTTTGTTCTAAGAATTGGCTATAGCAGCTCCGATTAATCTTTTACTTCTTTATTAAGATATGAAGTAGCAAGGATTAGATATAGTAGCTCCGATTAATCCTTTACTTCTTGATTAAGTCTTGTTAATATGAGATACGACCACGTAACATGCATTCCAGTCAGAACTCAATGAAATCTCGGGTTCATTGGTTAGATTCGAGTATTTTAGAATTGGCTATAATAGCTTAGATTAAGTCTTTACTTCTTGATTAAGTCTGGTTAATAGGAGATAAGACCATGTAACATGCATTCGAGCCGGAACTCTATGAAAACTCGGGTTTATTTATTAGATTCGAGCATTTAGTACTCGGAATTGGCTATAATAACAGCTCATATTTATCTTTTACTTATTGATTAAGTGTTTTTGTAGCAAGGATTGGATATAGGAGCTTCGATTAAGCTTTTACTTATTGATTAAGTCTTGTTCATAGGAAACTCGGGTTTATTGATTAGATTTGAGTCTTTTGTAATCAGAATTGGCTATAACAGCTTCGATAAATCTATTAAAAAAACAAAAAAAAAAGTCTTATTCATAGGAGATAAAACCACGTTACATGTATTCGAGTCGGAACTCTATGAAAACTCGGGTCTATTGATTATAATCGAGTATTTTATCTTTAATATTGGCAATAACAACTTATATTAAGTCTTTACTTCTTTATCAAGTCTTGTTAATCGGAGATAAGACCACGCAACGTGCATTCTAGTCAGAACTCTATGAAAACTCGGGTTTATTGATTAGATTCGAGCCTTTTGTACTCAGAATTGGCTATAATAGTTCCGATTAATGTTTTCTTTCCTGATTAAGTCTTGTTGTGGCAAGTATTCGCTATAATAGCTCCGATACTTCTTGATTAATTCTTGTTGATAGGAGATAAAACCACGTTACATTTATTCGAGTCGGGATCAGACGAAAACTCGGGTTTATTGATTAGATTCGAGTATTTTATATTGAGAATTGGCTATAATAGCTTATATTAAATCTTTACTTCTTGATTAAGCCTTGTTAATAGGAGATAATACCATGTAATATGCATTTGAGTCGGTACTCGATAAAAACTCGGGTTTATTGATTAGATTCGAGCCTCTTGTACTCAGAATTGGCTATAACAGCTCAGATTAATCTTTTACTTCTTTATTAAGATATGTTGTAGCATGTATTGGATAGATTAGCTCTGATTAACCCTTTACTTATTGATTAAGTCTTGCTAATCTGAGATACGACCATGTAACATGCATTCGAGTCACAACTCTATGAAAACTCGGGTTTATTGATTAGATTCGAGCCTTTTGTACTCAGAATTGGCTATAACAGCTCCGATTAATATTTTCTTTCTTGAATAAGTCTTGTTGTGGCAAGTATTCGCTATAATAGCTCTGATACTTCTTGATTAAGTCTTATTAATAGGAGATAAAACCACATTATATTTATTCAAGTCAGAATCCTACGAAAACTCGGGTTTATTGATTAGATTCGAGTATTTTATATTGAGAATTAGCTATAATAGCTTAGATTAAATCTCTACTTCTTGATTAAGCCTTGTTAATAGGAGATAAGACCATGTAACATGCATTTGAGTCGGAACTCTATGAAAACTCGGGTTTATTGATTAAATTCGAGCCTCTTGTACTCAGAATTGGCTATAACAACTCCGATTAATCTTTTACTTCTTTATTAAGATATGTTGTAGCAAGTATTGGATAGAGTAGCTCCGATTAAGCCTTTACTTCTTGATTAAGTCTTGTTAATATGAGATACGACCATGTAACATGCATTCGAGTCAGGACTCTATGAAAACTTGGGTTTATTGATTACATTCGAGCCTTTTGTACTCAGAATTGGCTATAAGAGCTCCGATTAATATTTTCTTTCTTGAATAAGTCTTGTTGTGGCAAGTATTCGCTATAATATCTCCGATACTTCTTGATTAAGTCTTGTTAAAAGGATATAAAACCAAATTACATTTATTCGAGTCGGAATCCTACGAAAACTTGGGTTTATTGATTAGATTCGAGTATTTTATATTGACAACTGGCTATAATAGCTTAGATTAATTCCTTACTTCTTGATTAAGCCTTGTTAATAGGAGATAAGACCATGTAACATGCATTCGAGTCGTACCTCTATGAAAACTCGGGTTTATTGATTATCTTCGAGCCTTTTGTACTCAGAATTAGCTATAACAGCTCAGATTAAACTTTTACTTCTTTATTAAGATATGTTGTAGCAAGGATTGGATATAGTAGCTCCGATTAAGCCTTTACTTCTTGATTAAGTCTTGTTACTATGAGATACGACCACATAACATGCATTCGAGTCAGAACTCTATGAAAACTCGGGTTTATTGATTAGATTCGAGCCTTTTTGTACTAAGAATTGGCTATAACAGCTCCGATTAATATTTTACTTCTTTATTAAGATATGTAGTAGCAAGGATTAGATATAGTAGCTCCGATTAAGCCTTTACTTCTTGATTAAGTCTTGTTAATATGAGATACGACCACGTAACATGCATTCGAGTCAGAACTCTATGAAAACTCGGGTTCATTGGTTAGATTCGAGTATTTTAGAATTGGCTATAATAGCTTAGATTAAGTCTTTACTTTTTGATTTAGTCTAGTTAATAGGAGATAAGACCATGTAACATGCATTCGAGTCAGAACTCTACGAAAACTCGGGTTTATTTATTAGATTCGAGCATTTATACTCGGAATTGGCTATAATAATAGCTCAAATTAATCTTTTACTTATTGATTAATTGTTGTTGTAGCAAGGATTGGATATATGAGCTCCGATTAAGCCTTTACTTCTTGATTAAGTCTTGTTCGTAGGAAACTCGGGTTTATTGATTAGATTTGAGTCTTTTGTAATAAGAATTGGCTATAACAGCTTCGATTAATCTTTTAAAAAAAATGAAAAAAAAGTCTTGTTCATAGGAGATAAAACCACGTTACATGTATTCGAGTCGGAACTCTATGAAAACTCGGGTCTATTGATTATAATCGAGTATTTTATCTTGAAAATTGGCAATAACAACTTATATTAAGTCTTTACTTCTTTATCAAGTCTTGTTAATCGGAGATAAGACCACGCAACATGCATTCGAGTCGGAACTCTATGAAAACTCGGGTCTATTGATTATAATCGAGTATTTTATCTTTAATATTGGCAATAACAACTTATATTAAGTCTTTACTTCTTTATCAAGTCTTGTTAATTTGAAATAAGACCATGCAACATGCATTCTAGTCAGAACTCTATGAAAACTCGGGTTTATTGAAAAGATTCGAGCCTTTTGTACTCAGAATTGGCTATAACAGCTCCGATTAATATTTTCTTTCTTGATTAAGTCTTGTTGTGGAAAGTATTCGCTATAATAGCTCCGATACTTCTTGATTAAGTCTTTTTGATAGGAGATAAAACCACATTACATTTATTCGAGTCGGGATAATACGAAAACTCGGGTTTATTGATTAGATTCGAGTATTTTATATTGAGAATTGGCTATAATAGCTTAGATTAAATCTCCACTTCTTGATTAAGCCTTGTTAATAGGAGATAATACCATGTAGCATGCATTTGAGTCGGAACTCTATAAAAACTCGGGTTTATTGATTAGATTCGAGCCTCTTGTACTCAAAATTGGCTATAACAGCTCCGATTAATCTTTTACTTCTTTATTAAGATATGTTGTAGCATGTATTGGATAGATTAGCTCTGATTAAGCCTTTACTTATTGATTAAGTCTTGTTAATCTGAGATACGACCATGTAACATGCATTCGAGTCAGAACTCTATGAGAACTCGGGTTTATTGATTAGATTGGAGCCTTTTGTACTCAGAATTGGCTATAACAGCTCCGATTAATATTTTCTTTCTTGAATAAGTCTTGTTGTGGCAAGTATTCACTATAATAGCTCCGATACTTCTTAATTAAGTCTTGTTAATAGGAGATAAAACCACATTACATTTATTCGAGTCAGAATCCTACGAAAACTCGTGTTTATTGATTAGATTCGAGTATTTTATATTGAGAATTGGCTATAATAGCTTAGATTAAATCTTTACTTCTTGATTAAGCCTTGTTAATAGGAGATAAGACCATGTAACATGCATTTGAGTCGGAAATCTATGAAAACTCGGGTTTATTGATTAGATTCGAGTATTTTATATTCAGAATTGGCTATAATAGCTTAGATTAAATCTTTACTTCTTGATTAAGCCTTGTTAATAGGAGATAAGACCATGTAACATGCATTTCAGTCGGAAATCTATGAAAACTCGGGTTTATTGATTAGATTCGAGAATTTTATATTGAGAATTGGCTATAATAGCTTAGATTAAATCTTTACTTCTTGATTAAGCCTTGTTAATGTAACACCCCCAAAATCCTATTGGGTTATTACAGTGCCGTGGACCCCACGCCAGGAGATCCACCAGGCGAACATGACTAAAATACAATAAATTACACAATAAGGGAAAATCATAGTCCCTATCATGACATCCGACACAATATTCCGATAAGGAATTTCAACGACAATAGTGGCCTACATGGCCAAAAATGAAATACAACAACATCCACGAATATCTATTCGGGTAATACAACACGACAACAACTGACAAGACTGGAGTACACTCCAACTGACTGACCGACAATGAACAACTCGGACTAGTATCGCTCGAATGCCTCGTCACCATCGTCATGCCCCTGTGTCCCAACTCTCTCCTCGCAATCACCTAAAACATGAAAACATGTTCCGCCCCCACGGGGTCAGTCATCCAGATAATGAACATCAAATACATGTATAACATGATACGCATCCAAAGGCAGAATGAAACGGTGCAATGATAATAATAGTACGAGATGCTCACAAACCAAGGTGAGAACCGAGCATTCGTGAAATACTATGCCCACGACATACTATTAATACATGTTCGACAGGTTAGAACATAAGTGTCCAACGGCGAATCAAAATCACAGAATACCACAATGAATTACACGACATGAACTAAACCAGGACTGAATTAATTATGAATCACAATGCCCGAAGGCTCCAATGAAATTACCAGGACAATAATAAAGGCTTGGAAGCCACTCAGCCGAAGCTGTGAAATTATCACAATCACATGAAGCCAAAACAGCCCGCAACTGTTATTGATTAGGGCCGAAGCCACGGCACAAAGCCGTATCACAATGAGGGCCGAAGCCACAGCACGAATCCGTATCACAATTAGGGCCGAAGCCACGGCACGAAGCCGTATCACAATGAGGGCCGAAGCCACGGCACGAAGCCGTATCACAATTAGGGCCGAAGCCACGGCACGAAGCCGTATCACAATGAGGGTCGAAGCCACGGCACGAAGCCGTATCACAATTAGGGCCGAAGCCACGGCACGAATTCGTATCACAATGAGGGCCGAAGCCACGGCACGAAGCCGTATCACAATTAATGATAGTGTGCTGCCTTGGGTCAGCCAACACGATGACAGTAACACACGGATAGACACCGTCCTTGACAGTCCCAAATCAACACCTCGATTGCCTTAGAATGGCCAACCGATAACAATGATGCAGCGGATGATTCCATGAATGATTAAGCGTTTCGATTGGCTTAGAATGGCCAATCGCTACGAATGATACGATGAATTATTAAATACCTCGATTGCCCTAGAGCGGTCAATCGATAACAATGATATGGTGAATGATTGAACATTTCGATTTACCTGATAACGGCCAATCGATGACAATGATCCGAAGGATGTCCCGGCACCTTTAATCGGTGACCGACGACGAAGATGAGAAATAAATACGCCAATGCCTTCAATCAGCCAATACGGTTTTAATGACAACCCCAACATGAATAACGATGATCTGAAGGATGTCTTAGATTGATATGAATATTAACAACAATCGATACATCGATACCGCGAACCGGCTATCGACAATGACATTAATAACGAGTATCACAATGCCTTGAATCGGCCATTAACGGACAATAATAAACATTTGGCATAGTTGCCGAAAGGTATCGTATCAAACGATCTATTGATATCAATGAATTCATGAAGAGACTAAGTCTCGGAACGATACAACACATTCATACACATATATGATGACATTAATCTCATTGACTAGTACAAGTATAAAACTTGCCTCAAACCGAAGGCGAGAAGGTAATTCCACGATCAACGTCCTTAATGAAATTGTCGGCCGCTCGAACAACCTTGAACAACACAAATACCAACAAATCTCTTAATACACGAATCAAGCATGATCACAACCAACTCAAAAGTCGATACAACAATACCCCAAACTCATTGGGGCATTTAAACAAACGCGTTGTAAACAATCTCTAATTGTTTACAACCAAAACTCAATTACATCCAAAACCAACTTCAAATGAATGATTCAATCCAACAAAACCTCATGAATATTATCAATAATCCAACAGGAATACTTAAATCGGGATTTTAACAACATCTAGTCGAAACCCCCAAACATTCCAAAGTCAACACCAAGGGTTTCTTGAAAAATTCCTCAATGAATCACAAATTCCGAAAATTACTCCAATGAATCCGTATCAATACATGTATCCAAGATAGATAATCCATATCTAACATAATCCAACATGAAAGCAAGCTAACTTGAAGAGATCGGGGATAAAACTTTCAAATCCCGAAATTCAAGATTAAATGAAAGATTACCTTGATTTGGAGTGATGAAACTGATTAGATGATGATTAATTCAACTTAGAAGCTTGAAGATGATGCTAGATGATTGCAGCTCGAAAAGATCTTTCCGAATCGCCCAAGATCGTCCGAAGTGGTTGAGAAATGAAGAAATGACGAAGGTTGGACTAAACTGTCTTATTTATACTGTCCCAGCTTAGCGCACGCTATGACCTGATAGTTAGCGTGCACTAGCGGTTTACTGGGCAGTCCAGTGAGCTCTGAAATGCCTCGTTAGCGTGCGCTACGACTTGGTAGCGTGCGCTAACACCTTACCGATAGCGTGCGTTATTCCAGATTGTTAGCGTGCGCTAACTGATGTCCGATATTCAAAAACTGAAGTCCAGAACCTACTGTCCTCTGCCTTGCACGCGTTAGCGTGCGCTACTAATGTGACTTAGCGTGCATTACCAGCACCATTAGTGTACGCTACTTACCACTCGTAGCGTGCGCTACGAATTTCCCAAATCAGCCCAGTACCTTCTGGACTGTCTGCCCCACTTACGCTAGCGTGCGCTAATACTGAATCATAGCGTGCGTTACCTGCACCCCATTAGCGCGCGCTTACTAGAATATGTAGCGTGCGCTACCTCTCAAACTAAAAATTAAAACATGATGATGATGATGACAATAATCTCGGCTCGATCTCAAACAATGATGATCCCAAAATACGCCGAATGGTGAACATAGTTGACTGAATATGAATGATGAACGATTATTACTGAGTGAAAAAATTCTGAGTGACAATAACTGAATGATAATAAATGAATTCACAACCGGGTATTACATACTCCCCCCCTTAAAAGAGTTTCGTCCTCGAAACTAAGGGTAAACAACTCGGGATATGAACTATCCTCCATGATCTGAAAACAATAATGCCCAAATAGTCCTCGGGACCAAATCAACCGCATGTCCAAGTCCCCAAGACTTGACGTCTCGAATCGTAGTGAACGATTTCCAAATTATCACGAAATCTTGAGTACAACGCCAAAGGGACGAATTCTCAACAAATGACCCAAATCTCAAGATTCTCGAATATGATCATCATAAAATCGATCAACAATAAATGATCCACAGTCACGATACATTATTACGGATAGATTTGCACAGTCATCCAAAAACAAGGTTACACCTCAAATGTACCCAAAATCGATATCCTTCCATATCATCGAGCTCCTCTATCTCAATGATATAAGGTATATCCGAAGATGAACTCGCCGCTAAAATGATCTCAGAAGGTCAAGAGAATGAAAGTGACTAAAATGAATGATGAATGATAAGTGACTATAAATCCGACAAGGATTAAGAATGATTCACTAAGGTGAATTAATAACGTCATGAGTGATAGTTCAAGTGAAATTATTGGAACCGTTGTTCCTCATGAATTGAATGATTAGTTTCATGATGCCAAGTCTCAACATGATTGATGTATGATGAATGATTTATATGAATGAATGAACGACAACGAAATGAATGATTATACTACTAACGAACAAGAATTAACTTGTTCAAACCGGTGATGAATGTCTTTACCTCTGGCCCTCGAGGCCTGATAGGGTCCCTTGGATGATGCACGGGATGGAGTAACGAAGTCTCTCGAGGCCCTTGAGTTCTTTTGAGATATACTGGCACTAGAACTCCTCCAGTATTTATGCCGGTGTCCCTGCCTCCCACACAGAAAACAAACAATAGCTGGCACCGTACACCGGGTTCTAACGTGACCCGCTGAATCACAGTTAAAGCAAACAACAGTCAAAATCGTCGCCTGAGAGGAAGATGCTATCCCAGCACGAAGGCGACTAGAAAACGACCCCTTGGACGTCGGAGCCCGATGTCCCTCTGAATGAGCCGACATACTAGTCCTCTCACCCAAAGAAACTGAAGGATACTTCTGAGTAAGCTCCTTGATCAAAAGCTCTGCTCCAAGAGCCTTCCCGATGAATTCGCTAAGTGAACTACAATTGTGATTGAACAACTGCATCCTCAATCATGGATTGAGCCTCTTGCTAAAATATTTGATCTTATCCGCCTCAGTATGGATAACTGACGAAGCAAACTGAAGTAGTCCCTGAAACTTCTCAGCAATGACAATAACACCCTCGTCCTCGACGGATTCGGGGTTTAAAACCTCTGACAACTTGGCTTCACGAAGTGGAGCCGGATAATACCTCTCTAAAATGAGGGTCTTGAACTCGCTCCAACCACAATCGCGATCGGTGGGTTTCACAGAAAGCCACCACGAATAAGCACCCTTAATCAAGTAATAAGCCGCTACTGGCACTTTACTCTCTTCCGGACACTGAACCATGTCGAAGAGTTTATCAAAATGCTCAAGCCAATGAACGATATAAGCTGGTTCCGACGAACCCTCAAAAGTAGGCGGCCTCTGACGAGAGATATCGCCAAAAATCTGATTCACTCCCCCAGTCTGTCCATGAAACGGAACCTAGAATCCCTGTTGCGGTGGACCACGAACCATCGAGGTCTGCATGGCCTCCACTATCCACGTCATATGAGTCATCTGGGCCATCATGCCCTGCATAAATATGAATGGGTCAACCCGAACACCTTCCGAGTGAGATGCCTCTCGGGTACGAATCCCTGACAGCGACTGATTATCTGCTGGTGAATGAGTAGCCCCGCTATCTGATGAATAAATGCTATCCCTCGCATTCGCGCGGGTATTCACATGAGGTCCTGGGTTTCGGCCCGCACCGCGGCCTTCTCCCCTGCGTCCTATGACAGCTCTATCCATACTGAAGAAGGAAAGCCACAAGGTGATTACAGATCTCGCATGGAGATCGCATTATGATTACGAGACGGATTGATAACAATGAGCATACACGCTCTAACATAATGAATGCATTAATAATGCAATAAAACGATCGTCGACATGACGTCGGAATACGATAAGATCGCATGAAATATCAAGTGAGGTGACAAGACTATCTGATGAAATTCCTGAAATGATTACCTTGAACAAGTCAACAAGGTTGAAAATTCGATTCACAGATCAACAACTGAACCGTGAGATGGACTGGATGGTTAACGAATTAATTGAACAATGAGATTGACTAAGTGATAATGAATTAACTGAGCGATGAGATTGACTGAGTGATGAATGAATCAACTGAGCGATGAGGTTGACTGAGTGATGAATGAATCAACTGAGTGATGAATGAATTATCTGAGTAATGATATTGACTGAGTGATGAATGAATTGACTGAATCATTGAGGTTGACTAAGTGATGAATAAATTGATTGAACAATGAGATCAACTGAGTGATTAATGAATTAACAGAGTGATGAATGAATTATCTGAGTAATGATATTGACTGAGTGATGAATGAATTAACTGAGTGATGAGATCAAAATGATGATTGAGGATTATTAACTAATGAATGAGTTGATCCTTAATGCTTACGCAAGTCACACGTGCTCCACAACAATTAGTCATGAATCAATCATAACACTAATATCACATATATGTTTCAACAAACATGAACAATTAATGACATGATGAAGGTATGAACATAAAGAGAATCGAGTCCTTACACAGGTCATACGAAGCTTCGAGGTCTCACGATACTAGTCCCAACTGACGACGACTCTTTGAATGAATGACTCTGGCAAATGCATTCAATATTATGACTCATAAAACCCGACTGTCCAGATTGTCATAACCTGACAGTCCCACTACTACCGCATCGGTGGAGCCACATAACTCACATATCAGGGTATCTCACAACCCAAAATCTCTGATACCATCTTCTGTAACACCCCCAAAATCCTATTGGGTTATTACAGTGCCGTGGACCCCACGCCAGGAGATCCACCAGGCGAACATGACTAAAATACAGTAAATTACACAATAAGGGAAAATCATAGTCCCTATCATGACATACGACACAATATTCCGATAAGGAATTTCAACGACAATAGTGGCCTACATGGCCAAAAATGAAATACAACAACATCCACGAATATCTATTCGGGTAATACAACACGACAACAACTGACAAGACTGGAGTACACTCCAACTGACTGACCGACAACGAACAACTCGGACTAGTATCGCTCGAATGCCTCGTCACCATCGTCATCCCCTGTGTCCCAACTCTCTCCTCGCAATCACCTAAAACATGAAAACATGTTCCGCCCCCACGGGGTCAGTCATCCAGATAATGAACATCAAATACATGTATAACATGATATGCATCCAAAGGCAGAATGAAACGGTACAATGATAATAATAGTACGAGGTGCTCACAAACCAAGGTGATAACCGAGCATTCGTGAAATACTATGCCCACGACATACTATTAATACCTGTTCGACAGGTTAGAACATAAGTGTCCAACGGCGAATCAAAATCACAGAATACCACAATGAATTACACAACATGAACTAAACTAGGACTGAATTAATTATGAATCACAATGCCCGAAGGTTCCAATGAAATTACCAGGGCAATAATAAAGGCTTGGAAGCCACTCAGCCGAAGCTGTCAAATTATCACAATCACATGAAGCCAAAACTTAAGGCAAGTATTGATTAGGGCGAAGCCACGCACGAAGCCGTATCACAATGAGGGCCGAAGCCACGCACGGCCGTATCACAATTAGGGCGAACCCACGCACGGCCGTATCACAATGAGGGCCGGCCACGCACGGCCGTATCACAATTAGGGGCGAAGCCACGCACGAAGCCATATCACAATGAGGGCCGGCCACGCACGGCCGTATCACAATTAGGGCCGGCCACAAGACGAAGCCCTATCACAATGAGGGTCGAAGCCACGACACGGCCGTATCACAATTAGGGCGAAGCCACGCACGAATCCGTATCACAATGAGGGCCGGGCCACGCACGGCCGTATCACAATTAATGATAGTGTGCTGCTTTGAGTCGGCCAACACGATGGCAGTAACACACGGATAGACACCATCCTTGACAGTCCCAAATCAACACCTCGATTGCCTTATAATGGCCAACCGATAACAATGATGCAGCGGATGATTCCATGAATGATTAAGCGCTTCGATTGGCTTAGAATGGCCAATCGCTACGAATGATACGATGAATGATTAAATACCTCGATTACCTTAGAGCGGTCAATCGATAACAATGATATGGTGAATGATTGAACATTTCGATTTACCTGAGAACGGCCAATCGATGACAATGATCCGAAGGATGTCCTGGCACCTTTAATCGGTGACCGACGACGAAGATGAGAAATGAATACGCTAATGCCTTCAATCGGCCAATACGGTTTTAATGACAACCCCAACATGAATAACGATGATCTGAAGGATGTCTTAGATTGTCATGAATATTAACAACAATCGATACATCGATACCGCGAACCGGCTATCGACAATGACATTAATAACGAGTATCACAATGCCTTGAATCGGCCATTAACGGACAATAATAAACATTTGGCATAGTTGCCGAAAGGTATCGTATCAAACGATCTATTGATATCAATGAATTCATGAAGAGACTAAGTCTCGGAATGATACAACACATTCATACACATATATGATGACATTAATCTCATTGACTAGTACAAGTATAAAACTTGCCTCAAACCGAAGGCGAGAAGGTAATTCCACGATCAACGTCCTTAATGAAATTGTCGGCCGCTCGAACAACCTTGAACAACACAAATACCAACAAATCTCTTAATACACGAATCAAGCATGATCACAACCAACTCAAAAGTCGATACAACAATACCCCAAACTCATTGGGGCATTTAAACAAACGCGTTATAAACAATCTCCAATTGTTTACAACCAAAACTCAATTACATCCAAAACCAACTTCCAATGAATGATTCAATCCAACAAAACCTCATGAATATTATCAATAATCCAACAAGAATACTTAAATCGGGATTTCAACAACATCTAGTCGAAACCCCCAAACATTCCAAAGTCAACACCAAGGGTTTCTTGAAAAATTCCTCAATGAATCACAAATTCCAAAAATTACTCCAATGAATCCGTAGCAATACATGTATCCAAGATAGATAATCCATATCTAACATAATCCAACATGAAAGCAAGCTAACTCGAAGAGATCGGGGATAAAACTTTCAAATCCCGAAATTCAAGATTAAATGAAAGATTACCTTGATTTGGAGTGATGAAACTGATTAGATGATGATTAATTCAACTTAGGAGCTTGAAGATGATGCTAGATGATTGCAGCTCGAAAAGACCTTTCCGAATCGCCCAAGATCGTCCGAAGTGGTTGAGAAATGAAGAAATGACGAAGGTTGGACTAAACTGTCGTATTTATACTGTCCCAGCTTAGCGCACGCTATGACCTGATAGTTAGCATGCGCTAGCGGTTTTCTAGGCAGTCCAGTGAGCTCTGAAATGCCTCGTTAGCGTGCGCTACGACTTGGTAGCGTGCGCTAACACCTTACGGATAGCGTGCGTTATCCCAAATTGTTAGCGTGCGCTAACTGATGTCCGATATTCAAAAACTGAAGTCCAGAACCTACTGTCCTCTGCCTTGCACGCGTTAGCGTGCGCTACTAATGTGACTTAGCGTGCGTTACCAGCACCATTAGCGTACGCTACTTACCACTCGTAGCGTGCGCTACGAATTTCCCAAATCAGCCCAGTACCTTTTGGACTGTCTGCCCCACTTGCGCTAGCGTTCGCTAATACTGAATCATAGCGTGTGTTACCTGCACCCCATTAGCGCGCGCTAACTAGAATATGTAGCGTGCGCTACCTCTCAAACTGAAAATTAAAACATGATGATGATGATGACAATAATCTTGGCTCGATCTCAAACAGTGATGATCCCAAAATACGCCGAATGGTGAACATAGTTGACTGAATATGAATGATGAACGATTATTACTGAGTGAAAAAATTCTGAGTGACAATAACTGAATGATAATAAATGAATTCACAACCGGGTATTACAGTTAATAGGATATAAGACCATGTAACATGCATTTGAGTCGGAACTCTATGAAGTCTCGGGTTTATTGTGTTAGGAGTATGCCCTCGAATGCCACTCAGAGATTGTTGAGTGAGGGCATTGTACTTGTAATTATGTAAACCATTTATATAAGGAAAATGAATGTTTCTTATTTACTGGTAGTTACTGGCATTCCTAACTCGTAAATAAACATATAGAAACTAGTCCATGTATTTGAGAGCAAAACGTTCCACTCCTTATTGGATAAGGGGCTCGGCACTGGAAAGATTATAGCTCAAATACTTAATCGTTCACAAGTCGATGAAACTTGACTGGGCGTTAAGTTTATGTGAAGACTTGTATGACGTGTTCTTTGACATGGAGAGTGCCTGTCGAACACTAATGGTTAGTGGGAGCACACGTTATAGGTATGCTAATTGGATTAGTATACTCGAACCGACTCACCCTCGATTCGTCACATGGTTTTCACTCCGGGACAGTCAATGACGGAATCGAAAGGTTGTGATAGGTATTCGTGAACCTTCGACTTGAGGATTTAGTAGGGATGTGCTTGTGACGTCAAGATTTTCATTAGAGTAGTTCGACCACGTAAACCGAAAGGCGGGGTCAACTCGACGTGCATCTTGACGGCAAGTAGCGAGTCCTGCGAATACCAAGATAGAATTCTTTCTCCCGTTAGTGAGCGGGTTATATGTCCTATGCGGTTATTGGCGAGATGAGATCATAAGTCTTTGGCCAAAGCATTGGAGCTAGTTGTATTAGATACACGGCACTCGATGATCTCGATTTGCATTAACGCATGCATAGCGTCAAGTACGAGATAGGGTTTGACCGACCGTGACCCTATAACTTGATCGGGACATTTGAAAGAAGGGTTTATACGTATACCGGTATTCACGAGAATGGTTCTTGAATGATCCCAATCATTCGTTCTCGGTTAAGTGCAGTGTAGGCCGCCAGGCTGGCTAGGTGGTGCTACTACTCTTTGGTTCCTCCCATTGCTGACTGAGACGGACCTACCGAGTCGCGCATGAGGATTGACAACGGAATGATTCAAGCTAATTCTCTCATTATTAATATTAGATATTGGATATCTAAATTTAGGACATTAGATGTCTAAATCGATTTATTGGATAAATTGATTTACGGCCTAATGAATTAAATATATCCTTTGGGTGATTAATTTAATTCATGGATATAATTATTTCTTGGAGAAATTAATTATGTTATAATGTATTTGATATGTTTAATTAATTGGATTAATTAATCGATATAAATACATCGATATGGAATCGGAGTTTATCTGTTTGGACTCGCGGGAGTCCGAAACGAACCGAACTTGTCCGATTTCTACATGGGCCAAACCCCACACTTCCACCCACTTTCATATGGACCCATGTTCCATTCTTTATGGTTGATCATTGAGGTGGTGGGGCTTTGATTCTCATAATTATGAGATGTGCATGTGGAGAGTTGAATAAATGAAGATGAAGACATCTCTCACTTATTATTATTCCAAGCAACTTTCATTTCAACGTAAGGTTGAAGAGGAGAGAGAGATAGAAGTCTTCTTCATCATATTCTTTATTCATCTTCTTCATTCATCTTCTTCACAATTTCTTAGAGAAATTTTGTGAGGAAATATTGAGAGAGATAGATATTCATACACTTAGAGTGATATTAATATCTATAACAAACTTCATCACCTAGCTCTGGCCGTATCCTCGGAGGATAGAAAGGTGTTGTCATTCCGTTCATTTTTTCGGCGCGTGGCAAGTAGAGACGCGGTGCTTTCGGCGTTGGATCGTTGAAGGGCTTGAAGCGGAATAGATTCATAGAGATCAAGCAAAGCTTGGGGAATAGCTCAAGAGAAGGTTATCCATTTAATCAACGGACTACGAGGGTATGTTTCTTGTATCTCTTGTATTTCGTTTTTGATAGTATATACGTAGCTCGATCGATCCTCGTAGGGATTCGGATCGAATTAATTTTCGTTTTACCGCTTCCGCTGGGCCTTCGTTTTAGGCACCGAATCCCAACAGTGGTATCGGAGCGTAGGTCTTTCGATCGTATATACGATATTGGCATTTGGAATGCTCGATTAGATGGTGAATGATTTGGAATCATTTTAGTCATAATCGTGGTATATGTTTTTCGTTCGTAATAATTGTATTTTTCGTAAGTTTATGTCTAAATATAAATCTTAAATTTCTGGGAAATATGATTTATATTCAAGATATGAAAGTCGGAAAATATTGATATTGGATATCCGGTCGAAAATCTAGCCCCGAATCGTCGTCAGACGATTTTTTGGACAAAAAGGGTAATACGGGCCGAGTGACTCGGCCGTGTCACAGGTGACACGGTCATGTCGGCGATCTGCCAAGTCATCGCCAGCGACCGGCCGTGTCACGGGACTCGGTCGTGTCTGGCCGGCATCTTCCGATCGTGACTCGCCAAGCTGTGCGTGATCGCCGGTAAGTGCCGAGGGTGACTCGGTCATGCTGGCCGTTTCACCCGGCTCGATTTTTCCGTGTATTCTTAAAAATTAATCTCCCGCACATTAAATTGGATTTAATATGATTAAAATGATTTATGGTATTTCATTTTATAAGGGAAATTTGATTAATTGGAATATTTATAGTCGACCGAATTATTTTGAACGTTATCAAATTACCGATTGTGTGAATCGATTTGATCGGTTCGTATTGTTGATTGGATCAATGTATCTCTACGCTTTCCATTTATATAGTATTTATTGGATGAATGCTTTTTGAATGGGGATGTGGTTCGTGGACTTAGTTTTGAATCGTTCGTTTTATTCGATTGGGTTGTAAAAGCCGTTTTGAGCCTATTTATTTTACTAGAAATGTTTGTATCTAGGATGCAATTTTCGATGTAAAACTTATATGTAATGACGAAGACCGGAGGAAGATCCATTTCGAGAAGACAAAGATTCAAGACGAAGACTTGTAATTAGATTACGGAGTTTTTGTTTTCTAGGAACGGTCCATGAACCACATGTTGGTAGCAACTAGGTTGTGAATGGTTGTTTTCATATTGTATGAATGCCAAAAACGCGCTTAAACGATTAATGTGCAAAGTGCAACGTAAATCACGAAAATTCTCCCACAACAAATAATTAAGTTTATAAGGTTTCAAGGTTTTCCTTCCCTCCATCAAGTTTTTGGGAAATTGAAATCCAAACCGGATGTGCTATGCTTCCGAGTTATCGGGGTAGTCGTTCGGGGAGGATGGATAAATTACCGGGAGCGCATTGGATGCCTTCGGTTGGAGCAAATTTTATCCCTAGAAACCTGATAGGTTGCCGGATAAGATTCAATTGTGAAACTGATTTGCGTCGATGGTATAAACTTAACTTGTTCATGAACCATAGAAACCGTATAGGTTGAGGGGAGTGAACAAGGGGAAAAAGAAGATCGAATCATCTATTAGATGGGTTGGTGTTGGACACCACTTTATGAAAATTAATAGACTAGAAACCTGTTCGGTTGCCCTCTATTAAGATTTATAAAGAACTCGATCACCACTATGAAGTAGAGCGACGATACTTCTGGATTTCACATGGGAGTGTGTTATTCCGATAAAAATAGTGGGAGCTGGGTAACAAGAATAGAAAAGACCTTAAATTCTATACTCAGAACATAATTGAATGAGTCACTAATTAATCTGTTATACTTAATGCAGACAAATCTCAATATGACAATGAATCCACTCGCAATTCTACTCGAAAAGAACACCTTAATGGGACCTAACTTTGTGGATTGGCTCCGCAATCTGATGATTGTCCTCAGTATAGAGGCACTGGGATACGTCTTGGAGACGGACATTCCGGCGCCTCCTATGCGGACTCGAGCCAATCAGGAAGAGATTGAAAACCACGAAAAATGGGTTAAGGATGACGTGAAAGTCCGTGCTTATATGATGGCTTCCATGTCTAATGAGCTTCAGAGAGCTCATGAGAAAATGACTTCTGCTAGGCAGATTCTATCTCACTTAACCGAGCTTTATGGTGAGCACAGCAGAACTGCTAGATATGAGATATCCAAGCAACTGTTCGGTGCAAGGATGAAGGAAGGTGAGAAGGTTGGGGAACACGTCCTCAAAATGATATCCATGATCGAGAGATTGGAGGCTCTTGATTTTAAAATGGATACTTCTCTCCAAACCGACCTTATCCTACAGTCTCTCCCTGATTCCTTCTCACAGTTTGTTATGAACTTCAACTGCAATGAGATTGCATGTAACTTAGCTGGGCTAATGAACAAGCGGTGACCGCTCGTCTCGGATGAAGACCCGCGGATGAAGGAGTGCACTTGTGATTTCTTACGGACTTGGAAGTCTAAGAATAAGAAGAAAAAGACCAAGAAGCGGACTGGACCACAAGCTAAGGACCTTAAGGGAAAGGGCAAGGCCCCGATGGTTCCAAAGAACAAGAAGAAGAAGGATGCTTGTCTCAAGTGCGGTGAGTGGGCCTTTGGGCTAGAGACTGTCCGATTCTTCATGGCACTTCAGTCTGAGAACTTTTAGTTTTGGAAACAAATTGTTCTGCTCGTATTTTCTACTTCTGGATCTTGGATTCGTGCTAGTTCTCATATTTGAACCGTGAATCGGGATCGGAACAAAGTAGGAAGCTTGGAGCTGGAGAAGTTATGATCACGGTCGGAAGCGGGCATAGTGTCGAGGCGACCACATAGGATCACTTCTTTTGGGTTTAGAATCCGGCTTTGTTTTGACTTTAGAAGATGTACTTGTTTTGCCCAAGGGGCACAAAACATTGTATCCATTCGGTCATGGACCGAAAAGGCTTTTCATTTTTCATTGGTGATGGTTCTGCCAAAATTTATTTTAGAAATAAACTAGTGGATACTGCTACATTGTTGAATGGATTGTATCATCTAAATCTCGGCAACAAAGTAGTTGTGAATACTATAAATAGAAAACGCGGTAGGGATGAAACCAATCAAGTTTTGAAATGGCATCTTAGACTTGGTCATGTTGGTCGGACCAAGGTTTACAAGATGGAAAAGATAGACTTATGGGTCCATTGGGATCGGATCCCTTTCCTACTTGTGAATCTTGCCTTAAAGGCAAAATGACTAAGTCCCCTTCACGGGGACATTTCAAAGAGCCGATAAATCGGGATTAATCCATACCGATGTATGTGGTGCTTTGGAAGCGGACGTGACGGATATCAATATTTCATTACGTTTACAGATGATCATACTAGGTATGGTTATGTATACTTAATGAAACATAAATCCGAGGCTTTTGAGAAATTCCAGAATTCAAGGCCCTAGTCGAGAAACAAACCGTAATCATATCAAAGCACTTGGTCGGACCGAGGTGGCGAGTATATGAGTACGGAGTTTGACGAGTTCCTTAAGGAACATGGAATAGTTTCACAACTAACACCTCCAGTACTCCTCGGTTAAATGGTGTGTCGAGAAAGAAGGAACCGGACCACTGTTGAACATGGTCCGTTCCATCTTGGGCTATCTTGACTTGCCGATTTACGTGGGGGTATGCACTCTGATCGCGTATATCTTGAACAGATGTCCTTCCAAATCCGTTCCTAAAACTCCACATGAGATGTGGGAAGGAAGGAAACCAAGTCTTAATCATATTAGGATTTGGGGATGTCCCGCTTATGTCAAGAAGACTAAGGTGGAAAAGTTGGAAGCTAGGTCTGTGAAGGGACTCTTCATTGGATTCCCGTCTGGGACGATGGGATATCTATTCTACATGCCCGAAGATCGAAGGATCATTGTTGCTTTACAAGCACACTTCCTAGAAGATGAGTTCATTCAGGAAGGCGGAGCAGGTAGAAGTATTTCTTTAGAAGAATACAATGAAACTCCTCGAGAGACACCTGTGCAAGAAACTGGAACCGAACTTTCTGAAACACAAGTACAACCACCTCGTAGGTCTAGTAGGGTGTCTCATTTACCTGAGAGGTATGGGCTTGTGCACTTGGAGGAGCTGGGTCTCCATGAGGTTCCAAGTGATAGCCAAGAGACCGACCCAACAACCTATGACCAAGCGATGGTGGATGTAGACTCCGCGAAATGGCGTAAAGCTATGGAAGCTGAGATAGACTCGATGCATGTCAATCAGGTCTGGACTCTAGTAGATCGCCCCAAGGGTATAGTGCCTATTGGGAACAAGTGGATCTACAAGAGAAAGACTGATGGTGATGGCAAGGTTGACGCCTATAAGGCCAGGCTTGTGGCAAAGGGTTATACCCAGAAGGAAGGGATCGATTACCACGATACCTTCTCGCCCGTAGCCATGATCAAGTCTATTCGCATGATGCTTGCTATAGCTGCCTACCACGATTATGAGATATGGCAAATGGACGTAAAGACGGCTTTCCTTAATGGATTCCTCGAGGAGGAAATCTATATGGAGCAGCCTAAAGGCTTTGTGTCTAAAGTTGATATTCAGAAAGTGTGCAAGCTTCAGCGTTCCATTTATGGACTGAAGCAAGCGTCGCGTAGTTGGAACCTTCGTTTTGACGAGGCAATCAAAGAGTTTGATTTCGTGCAAAATGAAGAGGAACCTTGTGTATACAAGAGGGTTAGTGGGAGCAAGATCGCATTCTTAGTACTATATGTAGATGACATTCTACTAATAGGAAATGATGTGGGAATGCTTAGTTCTGTGAAAGCTTGGCTTTCGAGTAATTTCTCCATGAAAGACTTCGGAGAAGCAACCTATATTCTTGGTATTCGGCTCTACCGGGATAGAGCGAAGAGAACAATAGGCCTTTCCCAAGCCCTCTATATAGATAAGATCTTAAAGCGATTTAAGATGGATGATTCTAAAAGAGGGTTCCTACAGATGCAACATGGAATAAAACTCACCTTGAAGATGTGTCCTCAAAGTGAGGAACAACGCAAGGAAATGAGTAATATACCATATGCTTCGGCCGTGGGTAGCCTTATGTATGCTATGTTGTGTACAAGACCTGACATCGCGCATGCTGTAAGCGTGGTGAGTAGGTTTCAGGCAAACCCAGGTAGGGAACATTGGACTGCTATAAAGAACGTTCTCAAGTACTTGAGAAGAACTAGAGATATGGTTCTTATGTATGGCGGTGGAGAATTGGATGTGGTGGGATTCACTGATTCGGACTTCCAAGGACTGAAGGACGACTCGATGTCCACTTCTGGCTACATATTTACTCTTAATGGAGGAGCAGTATCTTGGCATAGTGCCAAGAAAAGCGTGACTGATGATTCCACCTGTCAGGCTGAGTATCAAGCAGCCTCGGAGGCTTCCAAGGAAGGGTTCTGGATTAAGAAGTTTCTGGGAGAACTTCAAATGATACCATGTGCCGAAATGCTGTTCCACTGTACTGCGACAACGACGGAGCTGTAGCGCAGGCCAAGGAGCCGAGGTTTCACAACAGCACCAAACATATTGAGAGGAAGTATCATCTCGTAAGAGAATTTGTTCGCAAGGGATACATTGTGCTGCACAGAGTAGACTCGGCTGACAACGTCGCCGATCCACTGACCAAGCCACTTTCTCAGACTAGCTTGGAGCGTCATCTGGAGAACATGGGTATTAGATACCATAGTGTGTGGCATTGAGTGCAAGTGGGAGATTGTTAGGAGTATGCCCTCGAATGCCACTCAGAGGTTGTTGAGTGAGGGCATTGTACTTGTAATTATGTAAACCATTTATATAAGGCAAATGAATGTTTCTTTATTTACTGGTAGTTACTGGCATTCCTAACTCGTAAATAAACATATAGAAACTAGTCCGTGTATTTGAGAGCAAAACGTTCCACTCCTTATTGGATAAGGGGGTCGGCACTGGAAAGGTTATAGCTCAAATACATAATCGTCATAGTCGATGAAACTTGGTAGGCGTTAAGTTTATGTGAAGACTTGTATGACGTGTTCTTTGACATGGAGAGTGCCTGTCGAACACTAATGGTTAGTGGGAGCACACGTTATAGGTATGCTAATTGGATTAGTATACTCGAACCGACTCACCCTCGATTCGTCACATGGTTTTCACTCCGGGACAGTCAATGACGGAATCGAAAGGTTGTGATAGGTATTCGTGAACCTTCGACTTGAGGATTTAGTAGGGATGTGCTTGTGACGTCAAGATTTTCATTAGAGTAGTTCTGTAAACCGGAAGGCGGGGGTCAACCTCGACGTGCATCTTGACGGGCAAGTAGCAGGTCCTACTGAATACCAAGATGGAATTCTTTCTCCCGTTAGTGAGCGGGTTATATGTCCTATGCGGTTATTGGCAGATGAGATCATAAGTCTTTGGCCAAAGCATTGGAGCTAGTTGTATTAGATACACGACAGCTCGATGATCTCGATTTGCATTAACGCATGCATAGCGTCAAGTACAGATAGGGTTTGACTGACCGTGACCCTATAACTTGATCGGGACATTTGAAAGAAGGGTTTATACGTATACTGGTATTCACGACAGAATGGTTCTTGAATGATCCCAATCATTCGTTCTCAGTTGGGGTACAGTGTAGGCCGCCAGGCTGGCTAGGTGGTGCTACTACTCTTTGGTTCCTCCCATTGCTGACTGAGACGGACCTACCGAGTCGCGCATGAGGATTGACAACGGAATGATTCAAGCTAATTCTCTCATTATGAATATTAGATATTGGATATCTAAATTTAGGACATTAGATGTCTAAATCGATTTATTGGATAAATTGATTTACGGCCTAATGAATTAAATATATCACTGGGTGATTAATTTAATTCATGGATATAATTATTTCTTGGAGAAATTAATTATGTTATAATGTATTTGATATGTTTAATTAATTGGATTAATTAATCGATATATATACATCGATATGGAATCGGAGTTTATCTGTTTGGACTCGCGGGAGTCCGAAACGAACCGAACTTGTCCGATTTCTACATGGGCCAAACCCCACACTTCCACCCACTTTCATATGGACCCATATTCCATTCTTTATGGTTGATCATTGAGGTGGTGGGGCTTTGATTCTCATAATTATGAGATGTGCATGTGGAGAGTTGAATAAATGAAGATGAAGACATCTCTCACTTATTATTATTCCAAGCAACTTTCATTTCAACGTAAGGTTGAAGAGGAGAGAGAGATAGAAGTCTTCTTCATCATATTCTTTATTCATCTTCTTCATTCATCTTCTTCACAATTTCTTAGAGAAATTTTGTGAGGAAATATTGAGAGAGATAGATATTCATACACTTAGAGTGATATTAATATCTATAACAAACTTCATCACCTAGCTCTGGCCGTATCCTCGGAGGATAGCAAGGTGTTGTCATTCCGTTCGTTTTTCCGGCGCGTGGCAAGTAGAGACGCGGTGCTTTCGGCGTTGGATCGTTCAAGGGCTTGAAGCGGAATAGATTCGTAGAGATCAAGCAAAGCTTGGGGAATAGCTCAAGAGAAGGTTATCCATTTAATCAACGGACTACGAGGGTATGTTTCTTGTATCTCTTGTATTTCGTTTCTGATATTCGTATATACGTAGCTCGATCGATCCTCGTAGGGATTCGGATCGATATAATTTTCGTTTTACTGCTTCCGCTGGGCCTTCGTTTTAGGCACCGAATCCCAACATATTGATTAGATTCGAGCCTCTTGTACTCATAATTGGCTATAACAGCTCCGATTAATCTTTAACTTCATTATTAAGATATGCTGTAGCATGTATTGGATAGATTAGCTCCGATTAAGCCTTTACTTCTTTATTAAGTCTTGTTACTATGAGATACGACCATGTAACATGCATTCGAGTCAGAACTCTATGAAAACTTGGGTTTATTGATTAGATTCGAGCCTTTTGTACTCAGAATTGGCTAAAACAACTCCGATTAATATTTTCTTTTTTGAATAAGTCTTGTTGTGGCAAGTATTCACTATAATAGCTCTGATACTTCTTAATTAAGTCTTGTTAATAGGAGATAAAACCACATTATATTTATTCGAGTCAGAATCCTATGAAAACTCGGGTTTATTGATTAGATTCGAGTATTTTATATTGAGAATTGGCTATAATAGCTTAGATTAAATCTTTACTTCTTGATTAAGCCTTGTTAATAGGAGATAAGACCATGTAACATGCATTTGAGTCGGAAATCTATGAAAACTCGGGTTTATTGATTAGATTCGAGCCTCTTGTACTCAGAATTGGCTATAACAGCTCCGATTAATCTTTTACTTCTTTATTAAGATATGTTGTAGCAAGTATTAGATATAGTAGATCCGATTAAGCCTTTACTTCTTGATTAAGTCTTGTTAATATGAGATACGACCATGTAACATGCATTCGAGTCAGAACTATATGAAAACTTGGGTTTATTGATTAGATTTGAGCCTTTTGTACTCATAATTGGGTATAACAGCTCCGATTAATATTTTATTTCTTGAATAAGTCTTGTTGTGGCAAGTATTCGCTATAATATCTTCGATACTTCTTGATTAAGTCTTGTTAATAGGATATAAAACCACATTACATTTTTTCGAGTCGGAATCATACGAAAACTCGGATTTATTGATTAGATTCGAGTATTTTATATTAAGAATTGCCTATAATAGCTTAGATTAAGTCTTTACTAATTGATTAAGCCTTGTTAATAGGATATAAGACCATGTAACATGCATTCGAGTCGTAACCCTATGAAAACTCGGGTTTATTGATTAGATTCGAGCCTTTTGTACTCAGAATTGGCTATAACAGCTCCGATTAATCTTTTACTTCTTTATTCAGATATGTTGTAGCAAGGATTGGATATAGTATCTCCGACTAAGCCTTTACTTCTTGATTACGTCTTTTTAATATGAGATACGGCCACGTAACATGCATTCGAGTTATAACTCTATGAAAATTCGGGTTTATTGATTAGATTCCAGCCTTTTGTTCTAAGAATTGGCTATAACAGCTCCGATTAATCTTTTACTTCTTTATTAAGATATGTAGTAGCAAGGATTAGATATAGTATCTCCGATTAAGCCTTTACTTCTTGATTAAGTCTTGTTAATATGAGATACGACCACATAACATGCATTCCAGTCAGAACTCTATGAAATCTCGGGTTCATTGATTAGATTCGAGTATTTTAGAATTGGCTATAATAGCTTAGATTAAGTCTTTACTTTTTTATTAAGTCTGGTTAATAGGAGATAAGACCATGTAACATGCATTCGAGTCGGAACTCTATCAAAAATCGGGTTTATTTATTAGATTCGAGCATTTTGTACTCGGAATTGGCTATAATAATAGCTCAAATTAATCTTTTACTTATTGATTAATTGTTGTTGTAGCAAGGATTGGATATAGGAGCTCCGATAAAGCCTTTACTTCTTGATTATGTCTTGTTCATAGGAAACTCGGGTTTATTGATTAGATTTGAGTCTTTTGTAATAAGAATTGGCTATAAGAGCTTCGATTAATCTTTAAAAAAAAAAACGAAAAAAAAAGTCTTTTTCATAGGAGATAAAACCACGTTACATGTATTCGAGTCGGAACTCTATGAAAACTCGGGTCTATTGATTATAATCGAGTATTTTATCTTGAAAATTGGCAATAACAACTTATATTAAGTCTTTACTTATTTATCAAGTCTTGTTAATCGGAGATAAGACCACGCAACATGCATTCGAGTCGGAACTCTATGAAAACTCGGGTCTATTGATTATAATCGAGTATTTTATCTTTAATATTGGCAATAACAACTTATATTAAGTCTTTACTTCTTTATCAAGTCTTGTTAATCGGAGATAAGACCACGCAACATGCATTCTAGTCTGAACTCTATGAAAACTCGGGTTTATTGACTAGATTCGAGCCTTTTGTACTCAGAATTGGCTATAACAGCTCCGATTAATATTTTCTTTCTTGATTAAGTTTTGTTGTGGCAAGTATTCGCTATAATAGCTCCGATACTTCTTGATTAAGTCTTGTTGATAGGAGATAAAACCACATTACATTTATTCGAGTCGTGATCATACGAAAACTCGGGTTTATGGATTAGATTCGAGTATTTTATATTGAGAATTGGCTATAATAGCTTAGATTAAATCTTTACTTCTTGATTAAGCCTTGTTACTAGGAGATAATACCATGTAACATGCATTTGAGTCGGAACTCTATAAAAACTCGGGTTTATTGATTAGATTCGAGCCTCTTGTACTCAGAATTGGCTATAACAGCTCCGATTAATCTTTTATTTCATTATTAAGATATGTTGTAGCATGTATTGGATAGATTAGCTCTGATTAAGCCTTTACTTATTGATTAAGTCTTGTTAATCTGAGATACACCATGTAACATGCATTCGAGTCAGAACTCTATGAAAACTCGGGTTTATTGATTAGATTCGACCCTTTTGTACTCAGAATTGGCTATAACAGCTCCGATTAATATTTTCTTTCTTGAATAAGTCTTGTTGTGGCAAGTATTCACTATAATAGCTCCGATACTTCTTAATAAAGTCTTGTTAATAGGAGATAAAACCACATTACATTTATTCGAGTCAGAATCCTACGAAAACTCGGCTTTATTGATTAGATTCGAGTATTTTATATTGAGAATTGGCTATAATAGCTTAGATTAAATCTTTACTTCTTGATTAAGCCTCGTTAATAGGGGATAAGACCATGTAACATGCATTTGAGTCGGAAATCTATGAAAACTCGGGTTTATTAATTAGATTCGAGTATTTTATATTGAGAATTGGCTATAATAGCTTAGATTAAATCTTTACTTCTTGATTAAGCCTTGTTAATAGGAGATAAGACCATGTAACATGCATTTGAGTCGGAAATCTATGAAAACTCAGGTTCATTGATTAGATTCGAGTATTTTATATTGAGAATTGGCTATAATAGCTTAGATTAAATCTTTACTTCTTGATTAAGCCTTGTTAATAGGAGATAAGACCATGTAACATGCATTTGAGTCGGAACTCTATGAAAACTCGGGTTTATTGATTAGATTCGAGCCTCTTGTACTCAGAATTGGCTATAACAGCTCCGATTAATCTTTAACTTCTTTATTAAGATATGTTGTAGCATGTATTGGATAGATTAGCTCTGATTAAGCCTTTACTCCTTGATTAAGTCTTGTTAATATGAGATACGACCATGTAACATGCATTCGAGTCAGAACTCTATGAAAACTTGGGTTTATTGATTAGATTCGAGCCTTTTGTACTCACAATTGGCTATAACAGCTCCGATTAATATTTTCTTTTTTGAATAAGTCTTGTTGTGGCAAGTATTCACTATAATAGCTCCGATACTTCTTAATTAAGTCTTGTTAATAAGAGATAAAACCACATTACATTTATTCGAGTCAGAATCCTACGAAATCGTAATATCCGCAATTTTCGATTTTTGGTAAATTCCTTTTTTCGGCCGGAGTCCGTTTTGACGGCTCGCTCATGACCGTTTCGTCATTCTGAGAATGATTAATTCTACAGTTTTTGTCATCCGAGTTCGTTTGGGTGTTGTTTTGTTGAGTTCTGTGCTTTTTAGCGACTTTTTCGCACTTGAGTTCGATTCTTGCGAATCTCGTCCGAAATCTGTTTAATTTCGAAAGTCCGTTTAACTTTGTTAGACGTGTTGTGAACTTCGGTTTGGTTATTCGATCACGTATCGTGAATTCCGGGCGTTTTGGGCCATTTTGTAATTTCTTGAAAGTTACGGGTATCCATATCTGTATTTGTCATCTTGACCCTTTTCTTGGTCGCGTATGATTAATTATTGCATTACGTTTTCATCTCGAGTCGTTGATGTCGTCCACGAACTTTTCGCCGTGTTCGCCTGCGCGTTTTTGGAAATCGAGGCATCGGGTCGTGGCGGCCGAGCAATCGCCGGACCGGTGCGTAATCGTCGGAAGTCTTGGGCACCGCCGAAAGGTGCCAGTGTAATATGTCGAACAAAGCATCGTGTGCCGCGGCACACCCATCCGTGCCGCGCACGCTGCAGCCAAAGGCCGCGCACACCTATCCGGCCGCGGCACACTCGTGTCTTCCGCGACCAAACCCAATTATGCAGGTGCCGCGGCACACGCAGCCGCGCGCCGCGGCACAATGCCAAAACACGGGAGTAGATTTTCGGCTGTGCGCGGCACACTTCGTGCGCGGCACACGAAGCGGTAATTGCGCAGACTCGTCCTTATTAGACGAGATCGGTCGTCTCCTTCCCCATTTTTCCACCGCATCGCGAGAGAGGATATAGAGGGGAGAGTTCTTCATCCGGGGTCGATTTTCATCATTTCTTTTCGGTTGTGAGGCTCGGATAATCAATCTAACGCGTGTTCTACGGATCTTAGTTCTTGAATCTCCAAAGGTAATGTTCTAAAACCCTATTTCGATTAATTTGGGGGTTTTGGGATTTTCTTCCGATTAGTTCCGTTTCGTTGGTGGATTCATGATGTATACGATTAATATTGTTAGTATCGTTAGTTTTCCTACGGATTCATGGATATTTTGTGGATTTTTATAGATTCGAGAGGGTTTGGTTGTGGTCCGCCCTCGTTGTTATTTTTGTATGAATATACATGAATCGTAGGCGGGTTTCCGGGTGTATTCCATTTCCATAATCGTTTAGAAGTGGTTGTGATTGTGCTATTCGAATCGTTAGGTTCATTCTCGTCGGTTCCTCGTGGTTGTGCTTGATCCTTCCGTTCCGTTCGTGTCATCGTCTATTTAATCGAGGCAAGTATCCTTATGAACTTACAATCTTGACATAGTAGTTTTGTATGAGAAATTGTGTGTGTGTGTATGCTCATCTGCGGTTAGACTCGACGGGTCTCGGTAGGGTTCCACGAAGCCGTGGGACCGCGAGCTTGCTTTTAACCACCGTGGGTTAGATCCGACGGGTCTCGGCAGGATCCACGAAGCCGTGGGTCCGCGGTTAATTGTGGTGCATTTTTACAAATGTGGTTTGATCATTGGCATTTCTAAATGAGTGTTTTGGAACTATGTTTTCTTGAATTGCATGCATTACTATATGTGTAAGATGTAAGTCGTTCATCAGTTACTTGTACTAGCGTAATTGCTAACCCCTTTGGGGACCCGTTGTCGGGAAATTCTTGTTATGGATTTCGTGTTATGTTCAATGCATTGAGCGGGCTACTGGATGGTACGAGGATGTCGGCCAAGGTTGTTGACATGTGCAAATCGAGTCTTGTTAATTTCTACCGTCTCTTTTGATGTGGTTGTTTTCCAAATTGTAAACTTATAGATTGTACTCGCGAGTACTTAGGCTTTTCCTTTCGGGTTGTGATTTGTCTTCGTTGGAGTTAATGTATTTGTCGGTTGATGTTTGTTATGCCGGTTGTACCGGGCGTGTCGTTTTATGTTCTTGTGGTTGACAATTGTTTCCTTGCTAACCGAGACGGTTAGTCGAGCGGTGTTTTTGTTGTGTTAGCCTGGTGGGTCCCAGGTAGGGGTCCACGGCGCTGTAATACACCTCGAATATCTTGGGGGTGTTACAGAAAATGGTATCGGAGCTCTAGGTTTATGGATACCTAGGCTTGTTGGTTATTTGGGTCTAGTTGTGTTTTGTTTTGCACATTGTCACACCGCTGTCGGCATCTCAGTACATCCAGTGCTCGTAAGTTCTCCTTACTCGATTCTCTTGTTTTCTCGTATTGAAATTCCACTTCTTGAACTGTGATTGCCTCTCTCGTACTTATCGTCGAGTTGTTTCTCGACCCATCCGGTTTGTGTACTTTTGATTTTTGTATTGCGCCGTCCTTTATCTCTCTGGAATATGTGCGCCGTTCTGGGCTTGACCGTTTGTCGTTTTGCGAGCCATCCATCGCCAAACTTCCTAGCATTGGTGGGATCGTTGGTGATCGAAAGATCCGAGTTTTGCTCCGTGGTATATTGTGAGATGGCTTGACTCTCTAGTCTTTTGTCGTATGATGGAATTTGTGTTTGGTAATTGCGATATACTAAATGTATGTTGAGCCGAATGTACCGATGAGTTGGACACCGAAGGGTGCAGTATGATGTAGAAGTTTTGAACATTGATATGTTCCGGTATAGGTATTGATGGCAGAGTTTGTTGAGAAACTCACATAGCTGGTTTCGACATACGTCCAAATCGGTGATCTTTGGTTACGCTGTCAAACTTGAAGTGATAGTTTGACATATGCTTGGAATTAGTATTTCCGAGTTGCGCTTTTTGAACTGGTAATTTTTGAATGTCGTATATGAGTGTGTCCGGGAATTGTTGGTACTTGGCTAATTATTGTTATTTACAACCAATGTGTTTCTATTAATAATAATACATGCGGCGTGCATGCTTGAAAATTTCATAGACTTGATCGTATTGTGGGTTTTGAAAAGTGACATGAATTTGGGCGAGCCACCTTGTATTTTCAAATAAAACCTTGTGTCGGTATTTAAAGGTTGTGTTTAAAAGTGTTTTAGGACATTTTATAAAATGCTACATTTGTTAAGCCCTTGTCGTGTTTGAAGGGGTCTTGAAAACGATTTTTAACTTATTGGTTTTATTTTCGAATAACTAGAGTATACGATTTTAAAATCGATTAGCCTGGGAAACCTAGGTTGTCGAGTCAAGTTGTGTTTGTTGAGTTTTGTCTTGTCGGATTTTGTCCGACTTAGTCACATCGCGACGCGTCGTTTGAGATCATTGGTCGTGATTAGTATCGAGGGTGGTCGTCACTTACGTGCGACCTATGGGTGTTAAACTCCTTCCTTGTGTTGTGCCTCGCGTGACACGAGTTAATTGTATGATTAGTCGTTGAATGATGGAATCCTTCTGTAGATTTCGATTTCACGATATGTGTTTATTAGACTCTCGTATTTGGTTTATATGAGGAGTGTCGTCACTGCTGATGTATTTTCGAACCGTATTTTATCCGCTGTGTGAGTTCTTTCAAAACGGCTTTCGGTATTTTGCAAACTGAGTTTTATTTCGTAAAACTGATTCCTTGAATCAAGTTTTGGCATTTTGGCCTTGAATATTTCATGATGGTTTGACAAATGATTTTGTGAGCTTTGGAAAAACATTACCGCCATTGGTCTTTTTAGCATTTTCGAAATGACATGGGAAATTGTGCTTAGCCTGGTAAATCCTTGTGAGAAAGGTTTACGGCCTGTAATTTTTCTGATATGTTCTGTTGTTGTCTCTGTGGGTCGTTAGCGCACGCTACGCTTTGCAGCTAGCGCGCGCAAGAGTGCGTTGGTAGCACGCTAAGGGGAGGATAGCGCATGCTACCTGGTAGTTCAGGGCAGTCCAGGAGCTACTGGACTGGGCCTGAAGTTCTCGTTAGCGCACGCTAACAGTGTATTTTTAGTCAGGAGTTTTGTTTGGTGCCGTGATAGCGCACGCTAACCTTAATGATTAGCGCACGCTAATTGTGTCCAGTATAAATATTGGACACCAGTCTAGAAGTTGCATTTTTCTTCATTCCTTCTTCTTCCTCCATGAGTTTGAGACGTAGCGACTCGGTTTCGCATCTGGGCTGATTTTTCTTCCGTCCAAAGGTGTTTTGGAGTATCCTAGATGATTTTAACATCATCTAATCCATTGTTCTTCGCCGAATCTAGGTATTTTCTTGAATCCCTAGAGTTGACTCTTTGGAGTTTTGTTCTTGATATCGTTTTCCATCCAGTTTTGATAAACCGATTGTTGTTTTAACGATGTTGTTAAATATATCCTGAGGATCGTATATTACCGTCGTGATTTTGAGCGATTAGATGCGTGTGATATGATGTGTTTAAGTGAATGTTGATACGTGCGAATTTTGGGCATTTTGGCCTATTGTACTTCTGAAAAACCTTGAGTATCTTAGAAAATAAAACTCGAGACGTACTTTTAAAATGAATTATTTTCTCACAGTGCTCTCAAGATGCCTACTAGTGCCACGCTATGTTTCAAAATTAGTCTACTTTGAGGATCAAAACATTTTGAGATATTTCTAATGATTTAGAAACGCATTCGTTTAGACCCGAATGTCGAAATAGCTGAAAAGTTTTAATTTAACGAAAGGTGTCTTCATTTTTTTTATTAAACGCAAGTTGACTTCTTTTGAAAGTCTCGATGACGATGTTTGTACTACTTTTTGATATATGATACTCAAGATCAACTGATGCTTGCAAGTTATTTTCAAAAGATGGTTTTCGTTTTTAAAATCTATCATTCTTAATTGTGGTCCGGGAATATATGAGTAATGTTCGTGCTATCGTTAGGGTGTTAACCCCCGAGTTGTTGTTGAATTGGCGGTGTGAGCGTTGAGTAGTTCGCCACACAGTCGTCGTGGTAGCCTCTGTGAGGGGTGTGATATTGGTATTGGATGTTGTCGCCTCGTAGCGGTTTATGCGTTATCGCATATATGCGAGCTGTTAGAGCTCGGGTTGGTATGATTGTGTGCATCGGTGAGTGGGCCGCATTGTGTCGGTTACTTATTGTACTGTTACCTTGGTTTCGTTGTTGTGAGTTTCGGGGGCGAGGTCAAAAATAATACCCGTACTATTTTGACTTCTATATCTTCTCTTTCTCCAGCCTATCGATTCGCTCGTGTTCATTGATACCTTCTGAACTTGATTTATACCTTGGTTTCACCATTCGAACGAGCTGTAATCTGGTTTTGAGTCGATCTGGTTATCGCTGTGACTTTTCCGAATCCGGTTCGACTATTGTGAATCTTGTTCGGAAGTAACATCTTTTGGTTCTAATAGTTCTTTTATTCAAAGTGGATCGGATTTTGAACTTCTGTATTTTCGGCTCTATCAACTCGTTTATGCTCGTTAACATTTCTGAACTTTCCCTATCCCTTGCTTTTGTTGATCGAACGAGGGTGGTATTGTTTCGGAATGACTCGTTTGTCGTTGTGACTTTTCAATCGTTATTCCCTTTCCTGTGGATCTTATGGGAATGCACGTCTTGATGTTCTCACCATATTATCCTGGGAGTTGTTGTTTGAATTTTATTACCCTACGTGTTTCGGACATGATCGTTCGATTTTTGTTGTCTCAATCGTTTGTTTGTTCAGTTTTTGTTCTCGTTCGTGATTGTTGAGCGTTTAGGCTCCTTCGTAATTCCCTTAAGCTCGGGAAATTAGTCTCGTTTTCGATCTTCCAATCTTTAGGCGGTGGAATTACGTATTTGTTCAGCGTTTGGCTCGCATTTTGATGGATGAACCGTTGGGTTGTCAATCATATTGATTTTCGTTCGTCGTGTTTTGTGATTGTTCGGATAATTGACTTGATTGTATTATCCGTTTAATGACGCTTGTCACTCGTTGATTTTATTATGTCTCTACCGGTGACGTCGTGTTAGTCGCCCTAGAGCGTATTTTCTCGCCGTATGTCTCTTTGCGTTCCTTGCAGCGTTTCACCGTCGGGCGCGAGTCTTCGTTTTTTTTTGTATCTCGTCGAGTTTTCTTGGCAAGGGATATTGCTTCTCCCTACTTACTTTAAGTTTCGGGACGAAACTTCTTTTAAGGAGGGTAGAATGTAATATCCGCAATTTTCGATTTTTGGTAAATTCCTTTTTTCGGCCGGAGTCCGTTTTGACGGCTCGCTCATGACCGTTTCGTCATTCTGAGAATGATTAATTCTACACTTTTTGTCATCCGAGTTCGTTTGGGTGTTGTTTTGTTGAGTTCTGTGCTTTTTAGCGACTTTTTCGCACTTGAGTTCGATTCTTGCGAATCTCGTCCGAAACTGCTGTTTCGAATTTCCCGCAAGTCCGTTTAACTTTGTTAGACGTGTTGTGAACTTCGGTTTGGTTATTCGATCACGTATCGTGAATTCCGGGCGTTTTGGGCCATTTTGTAATTTCTTGAAAGTTACGGGTATCCATATCTGTATTTGTCATCTTGACCCTTTTCTTGGTCGCGTATGATTAATTATTGCATTGCGTTTTCATCTCGAGTCGTTGATGTCCGCGAACTTTTCGCCGTGTTCGCCTGCGCGCTTTTTGGAAATCGAGGCATCGGGTCGTGGCGGCCGAGCAATCGCCGGACCGGTGCGGCGCATCGGAGGCTGGCACCGCCGAAAGGTGCCCAGGTGTAATATGTCGAACAAATCAGACTGTGCCGCGGCACACCCATCCGGCAAGCCGCGGCACGATGCGAGCGATGCCGCGCACACCTATCCGTGCCGCGCACACTCGTGTCTTCCGCGACCAAACCCAATCAGACCGTGTGCCGCGGCACACGCAGCTGCGCCGCGGCACAATGCCAAAACACGGGAGTAGATTTTCGGCTGTGCCGCGGCACACTTCGCTGTGCCGCGGCACACGAAGCGGTAATTGCGCAGACTCGTCCTTATTAGACGAGATCGGTCGTCTCCTTCCCCATTTTTCCACTGCATCGCGAGAGAGAGGATATAGAGGGGGAGAGTTCTTCATCCGGGGGTCGATTTTCATCATTTCTTTTCGGTTGTGAGGCTCGGATAATCAATCTAACGCGTGTTCTACGGATCTTAGTTCTTGAATCTCCAAAGGTAATGTTCTAAAACCCTATTTCGATTAATTTGGGGGTTTTGGGATTTTCTTCCGATTAGTTCCGTTTCGTTGGTGGATTCATGATGTATACGATTAATATTGTTAGTATCGTTAGTTTTCCTACGGATTCATGGATATTTTGTGGATTTTTATGGATTCGAGAGGGTTTGGTTGTGGTCCGCCCTCGTTGTTATTTTTGTATGAATATACATGAATCGTAGGCGGGTTTCCGGGTGTATTCCATTTCCATAATCGTTTAGAAGTGGTTGTGATTGTGCTATTCGAATCGTTAGGTTCATTCTCGCTTCCTCGTGGTTGTGCTTGATCCTTCCGCTCCGCTCGTGTCATCGTCTATTTAAACTACGCAAGTATCCTTATGAAATTACAATCTTGACAAAGTAGTTTTGTAAGAGAAATTGTGTGTGTGTGTATGCTCATCAAGGGTTAGACTCGACGGGGTCTCGGTAGGGTTCCACGAAGCTGTGGGACCGCGAGCTTGCTTTTAACCACTGTGGGTTAGATCTGACGGGGTCTCGGCAGGGATCCACGAAGCTGTGGGTCCGCGGTTAATTGTGGTGCATTTTTACAAATGTGGTTTGATCATTGGCATTTCCGGAAATGAGTGTTTTGGAACTATGTTTTCTTGAATTGCATGCATTACTATATGTGTAAGATGTAAGTCGTTCATCTGGTTACTTGTACTAGCGTAATTGCTAACCCCTTTGGGGACCCGTTGTCGGGGAAATTCTTGTTATGGATTTCAGGTTATGTTCAGCCAGACGAGCGGGCGCTGGGATGGTACGAGGATGTCGGCCAAGGTTGTTGACATGTGCAAATCGAGTCTTGTTAATTTCTACCGTCTCTTTTGATGTGGTTGTTTTCCAAATTGTAAACTTATAGATTGTACTCGCGAGTACTTAGGCTTTTCCTTTCGGGTTGTGATTTGTCTTCGTTGGAGTTAATGTATTTGTCGGTTGATGTTTGTTATGCCGGTTGTACCGGGCGTGTCGTTTTATGTTCTTGTGGTTGACAATTGTTTCCTTGCTAACCGAGACGGTTAGTCGAGCGGTGTTTTTGTTGTGTTAGCCTGGTGGGTCCCAGGTAGGGGTCCACGGCGCTGTAATACACCTCGAATATCTTGGGGGTGTTACAGAAAACTCGGGTTTATTGATTAGATTCGAGTATTTTATATTGAGAATTGGCTATAATAGCTTAGATTAAATCTTTACTTCTTGATTACGCCTTGTTAATAGGAGATAAGACCATGTAACATGCATTTGAGTCGGAAATCTATTAAAACTAGGGTTTATTGATTAGATTCGAGCCTCTTGTACTCTGAATTGGCTATAACAGCTCCGATTAATCTTTAACTTCTTTATTAAGATATGTTGTAGCATGTATTGGATAGATTAGCTCTGATTAAGCCTTTACTCCTTGATTAAGTCTTGTTAATATGAGATACGACCATGTAACATGCATTCGAGTCAGAACTCTATGAAAACTTGGGTTTATTGATTAGATTCGAGCCTTTTGTACTCACAATTGGCTATAACAGCTCCGATTAATATTTTCTTTTTTGAATAAGTCTTGTTGTGGCAAGTATTCACTATAATAGCTCTGATACTTCTTAATTAAGTCTTATTAATAAGAGATAAAACCACATTACATTTATTCGAGTCAGAATCCTACGAAAACTCGGGTTTATTGATTAGATTCGAGTATTTTATATTGAGAATTGGCTATAATAGCTTAGATTAAAACTTTACTTCTTGATTACGCCTTGTTAATAGGAGATAAGACCATGTAACATGCATTTGAGTCGGAAATCTATGAAAACTAGGGTTTATTGATTAGATTCGAGCCTCTTGTACTCTGAATTGGCTATAACAGCTTCGATTAATCTTTTACTTCTTTATTAAGATATGTTGTAGCAAGTATTAGATATAGTAGTGTAACACCCCCAATCCGCTCAGGGATATTACACGCCGTAGAACCTTTCCTCAAGGATCTACGAGGCTGGTAACAACATATAACAACTCACCCATGCCTTTAAGGCTAAAATGACTCAGTACACCGATTTGGTCTTTCAATAAATACATAAAACTCAAATACAACTCATGCCCACACAGGGGTCAAAACACAACCACACCCGTACAACGGGAAAAATATAGCAGCGGAAAATAAAGTACAACTGAACCAATAAACAATGCACGGTTCCTCATGTGATTAGTATCGATCATCTTTCATCATCCTTCATGCCGACCCTGTGTTATGCTCCAAAACCTGAATGCAAAAATAGACATCCACCCCCCGAATACTCGGGGGTTAGCAAAACTCCACTGTTTTGCTAGTGCAAGTACAAAGTGAAAATACGAGCCATACAATTCACATTTCACGAATAACAATAACCAGGAATCCTTAAAAATCCAAACGTGACGAAAAGTACTTCCCGAGGCAAGAGTTTGGTAAAACATTCTAAAACCGAAAGGTCGCAAATCAAGGGAAAACAATTTATAAAACAGTTTGAATTGCCATCGAGAGTTTTAATAGGAAACAATTTAGGATTACCGAATCCTTCGCTTTCCAAAAATCAACAGGGTCACAGCCCAAAGGTTTTGTTTTCGTAAATAAAACCAACCATAATACACAAGGTTAAAAACCCACGCCATGCGTCATCGACGGACATAAAATACACACGCACCCGTGAAGTTTCAGTCGTGAATCCAGGTTGAAGCCAATGGAATTCCCTCCGTGGTCCCATCGAACCCTCCCGAGGTGAGCAAACATATTCACAAAACATAAGTAACCGCACTCGTGAATCCAGGTCGAAGCCAATGGAATTCCCTCCGTGATCCCATCGGACCCTCCCGAGGTGAGCGAAAAACAATCACAAAATATACACACGTAGGGGTGAAGTTTCACTCGTGAACCCAGGTCGAAGCCATTGGAATTCCCTCCGTGGTCCCGTCGAACCCTCCCGAGGTGAGCAAACACATTCACAAAACACAGTACTCACATCGCCTAGGACCGGGTCGAAGCCACAAATTCCACTCTGTGATCCCGTCGGACCCACCCGAGCTGGCTAGCGAAATACTCAAGCACCACACGTCGCCTAGGACCGGGGAGAAGCCACGAATCCCACTCCGTGATCCCGTCGGACCCACCCGAGCTGGCTAGCGAATCAATCATGCACAAATAACATATCACACTAAGGATATCCAAACAATTCACCAAGAGGCATCAAACACTTAGAAAAACACCACGTCAAACCACAATGCACCAAAATGAAACAATATACGTCCACACGTAAATACCAAGTGCATCATCAACACCAAACATATCCATAGGATTCACATAGTCACTTACAACCCACAATTTAAAAAGCACACGCGTTTGAAAGTGAGCCTTTAACGAGGCTAGTCGAATCTTTTGAAAACTCATTTCAAACAAATAAACAAACACACCAATTATCATATTCACAAAACAAAAATAGTATGGACAAGGTACTTCCCTCAAAATCGGCACGCAAGTATCCAGACGAACACGGCTCAACCGGAAAGCTTCGAAACGCCCGATGCTATCGAAAAGGAAGACGACAACGAACGGAAGGGTTCAACTCGGTTTCTTCGGAAGAAACTCGACCCTAATAACATATAATCAATAAATCATTGATCATACGAGGAAGAATAATCGTAGAACGCCCGAAAACCCCTCTAAGACATTTTACCGGACACCTTCAAGACGTCGATCAAGAACTCGACCAAAACAACGAATCGATACAATCCAACCATGGAATAATAAAGGAAATGATATAATACATCTAAATAATCATCAATCCATCATAATACTAAGTTAAATCGGATTAATCGGATGAAAACAACCAAAATACCCAAATTCCCCAAAACTAGATTTTCAAGAAATCTAACCTTGATTCGGTAGATCGGAGGATGTTAACGGATGATTGATTGATGATATAACCTCAATAACTTCGAGGATTTGTTGTTCAACATGGCTCCATGGTAAGAACAACCCCAGCCGCGGAAGAGAAGGGGAAGAAGGAGAAAATGGCGAAAAAAGCATTGCAGGCCTTAAATAGCCGATCACGGCCGGTCGGGTTACGACGAATCGCCACGGCTTACGACGAATCGCCATGGCCGAACTCACTACCCGAAATGCCGGAAACGTTACGCACGTTACGCCGTGGCCTTACATACGTAATCGGCCTTACGCACGAATCGCCGAGCACTACCATACGTTACTCGGCCAGGGCTGGCCTGGCCCCAGCATGCCCGGCCATGACTCGGCCGGGACCAACTCCGACGGCCCGAACGACCCCGAAACCCGAACCTGAGTACGAATCGAATATACGGTTACGAAGTACTCGCAAATACGAATTCGTGCACTAATAGAACACACGATTCCGACCACCCGAAGGCTCGAAATTCGACAACGGAAAGTAATTACCCCAAACTTTGGGAAATTACGAAAATGGCCCAAAACGTCCGAAACACACGATACACGATCGGAACACCAAGACAAAGCTCGCAACACATCTAACAAAGTTAAATGGACTTACGGGAAACTCGAAACAGCAGTTTCGAACGAGATTCGCAAGAATCGAACTCTAGTGCGGAAAAGTCGCCAAAAAGCACGGAACTCAACAAAACAACACCGAAACGAACTCGGATGACAAAAAGTGCAGAATTAATCATTCTCGGAATGACGAAACAGTCATGAGCGAGTCGTCAAAATGGACTTCCGTCGAAAAAAAAAGAAATTACCAGAAATCGAAATTACGAGTATTACATTCTACCCTCCTTAAAAGAAGTTTCGTCCCGAAACTTAAAACAAGTAGGGAGAAGAAGTATCCCGACAGGAAAAGCTCAACGAGGTACACAAAACTGAAAACTCGCGCCTGACGGCGAAACGCTGCAAGAAACACAAAGAGACATACGACGTGAAAATACGCTCCACTGCGACTAACACAACGCCACCGGTAGAGACATAATAAAACCCACAAGTGACAAGCGTCATCAAACAGATAGTACAATCAAGTCGATCATCCGAACAGTCACAAAACACAACGAACGAAAATCAATACGATTGACCAACCCAACGGTTCATCAATCAAAACGCGAGCCAAACGCTGAACAAATACGAAATTCCACAGCCTAAGGGTTGGAAGATCGAAAACGAGACTAATTTCCCGAACTTAAGGGAATTACGAAGGAGCCTGAACGCTCAACAATTACGAAACGAGAACAAAAACCGAGCAGACCAACGATCAAGACAACAAAAATCGAACAATCATGTCCGAAACACGAAGGATAATAAAATTCAAACAACAACTCTCGGGATGACCTAGTGAGAACAACAAGATGTGCATTCCCATAAGATCCACAGGAAAGGGAATAGCGATTGAAAAGTCACAACGACAAACGAGTTATTCCGAAACAATACCACCCTCGTTCGACCAACAAAAGAAAGGGATAGGGAAAGTTCAGCAAATGTTAACGAACATAAACGAGTCGACAGAGTCGAAAATACAGAAGATCAAAATCCGATCCACTTCAAATAAAAGAATTAGTAGAATCAAAAGATGTTACTTCCAAATAAGGTTCACAAGAATCGAACCGAACTCGGAAAAGTCACGATGATAAACAGATCATTCTGAAACAAGGTCACAACCAGTTCGAACGATGACAACCGAGACATCAAACAAGTTCAAAAAGTATCGATGAACACGAGCGAGTCGATAGACTTGAGGGAGAGAAAATGTGGAAGTCAAAAATGATACGGGCATTACATTCGACCTCTTATAAAAGAAATGTCGTTCCCGTAACTCACAACAACGGAAGTACGGTGACAACTCAAAAAGCAAACGACAGAAACATCTCCCATGGGCCTCTCAGAGCCGATCCTCATATCTGTACTAAAGTTCGCGCCCCGAAAGACTCGGAACCCAACTCGCAAAACTGGATCCTGTGTCTCTCGGGTCCACCCTTGAAATGTGTTACCGACGAGAAGGACAATTTACATGTGCATGCCCCAGCACATCACGGTTGAAACGTCTCGGCTCGGCATACCGAAAATACAAAATGCTAGATATAATGGGGAATAACGTCGCAAAACAACATAGCAGAGATGCCAACTCAGCACAACAAAGAATCATAACACATATCATATACAACGATTACCATCGTAAAGTAATACACACACAACGACGGTATCGTTCGGCAACCTCAACGGCCCGAACAATAACCAGCACATAATTACAAACATCATGAAACAACCACACATGTACACAAACATACAAGCCCAAGCTTTAACAGCTCACACAGGTGCGATAACATGCAAGCCACCACGAAATGACAACATTAAAGATCGTCATCACACCTCCCACAAAGGGCTAACAAAACATACGCGTGGCGAACGACTCAACGTTCACACCACCAATTCAATCATAATTCGGAGGTTAACACCCTAACAACAATAAAAACATCATACACACTTTCTCCGACCAAAAACAGGAAATGATGGGTTTTAAAACGAAAACCACCTTTTGAAGACAGTTTGGAAACACCAGTTGATCTTGAGTATCATTTTACAAAAAGTTGAATAAACATCATTTTCGAGACTTTGAAAATCATCTTGCGTTTGAACAAAAATGAGGACACCTTTCTTTTAGTGAAAACTATCAGAATATCCGACCCTCGGGTCTAAGTATAAGTGTTTCTAAACACCGAAAATATCTCAAAACATTTTGGTCCTCGAGGTAGAAGAATTTTGAAACATGTTGTGGCACCTTGGATGTACCATGAGAAAATAATTCACTTTAAAAGTACGTCTCGAAATTTATTTTCTAAGATACTCAAGGTTTTCAAAAATAATTCAATGGGCTAGAATGCCCAAAAAATTCAGGTAATTACACAAGACTTTATAGCGCCGTGGGTCCCGCGCCGGAACCCACCAGGCTAAAAACCAATTACAAAAACGCCCAAAAAGGCCGATGACGGTAGTACTTATCAAAACTCACAAAATCATTTGAAAATACCCAACTACCGTCAAAACGGTCAAGGCCAAAAACTCGGTTAAAGGAATCAGTTTTCGAAATAAAACTTAATCGGTAAAATACCGAAAGCCATTACAAAAGAACTCACGCAGCGGATAAAAGAAATAAAGTCAAACATGCAAAATCCAGCAACGCTACTCCTCATATGAACGAAATATGAGGGTCAAATAACCACATATCAAGAAATAAAAATCCATAAGAGGATTCCATCAATTAACAAATAATCATAAAAATAGCTCGTGTCACACGAGGCACAACACAAAGAAGGGAGACTTATAGTCACAGGTCGCACGAAGATGATGATCGCCCCACGATACTAATCACGACCAACAAACTTAGACGACGCGTCGCAACACGACTCAGTCAGATAAAATCCGACGAAAAAAGACTCAAACAACACGACTTGACCCGACAGCCTAGGTTTCCTCAACCTGGCTCTGATACCATTTCTGTAACACCCTAATCCGCTCAGGGATATTACACGCCGTAGAACCTTTCCTCAAGGATCTACCAGGCTGGTAACAACATATAACAACTCAACCATGCCTTTAAGGCTAAAATGACTCAGTAGACCGATTTGGTCTTTCAATAAATACATACAACTCAAATACAACTCATGCCCACGTAGGGGTCAAAACACAACCACACCCGTACAATGGGAAAAATATAGCAGCGGAAAATAAAGTACAACTGAACCAATAAACAATGCACGGTTCCTCATGTGATTAGTATCGATCATCTTTCATCATCCTTCGTGCCGACCCTGTGTTATGCTCCAAAACCTGAATGCAAAAATAGACATCCACCCCCCGAATACTCGGGGGTTAGCAAAACTCCACTGTTTTGCTAGTGCAAGTTCAAAGTGCAAATACGACCCATACAATTCACATTTCACGAATAACAATAACCAGGAATCCTTAAAAATCCAAACGTGACGAAAAGTACTTCCCGAGGCAAGAGTTTGGTAAAACATTCTAAAACCGAAAGGTCGCAAATCAAGGGAAAACAATTTATAAAACGGTTTGAATTGTCATCGAGAGTTTTAATAGGAAACAATTTAGGATTACCGAATCCTTCGCTTTCCAAAAATCAACAGGGTCACAGCCCAAAGAATTTGTTTTCGTAAATAAAACCAACAATAATACACAAGGTTAAAAACCCACGCCATGCGTCCTCGAAGGACATAAAATACACACGCACCCGTTAAGTTTCACTCGTGAATCCAGGTCGAAGCCAATGGAATTCCCTCCGTGGTCCCGTTGAACCCTCCCGAGGTGAGCAAACACATTCACAAAACATAAGCAACCGCACTCGTGAATCCAGGTCGAAGCCAATGGAATTCCCTCCGTGATCCCATCGGACCCTCCCGAGGTGAGCGAAAAACAATCACAAAATATACACACGTAGCGGTGAAGTTTCACTCGTGAACCCAGGTCGAAGCCATTGGAATTCCCTCCGTGGTCCCGTCGAACCCTCCCGAGGTGAGCAAACACATTGACAAAACACAGTACTCACATCGCCTAGGACCGGGTCGAAGCCACAAATCCCACTCTGTGATCCCGTCGGACCCACCCGAGCTGGCTAGCGAAATACTCAAGCACCACACGTCGCCTAGGACCGAGACGAAGCCACGAATCCCACTCCGTGATCCCGTCGGACCCACTCGAGCTGGCTAGCGAATCAATCATGCACAAATAACATATCACACCAAGGATATCCAAACAATTCACCCAGAGGAATCAAACACTTAGCAAAACACCACGTCAAACCACAATGCACCGAAATGAAACAATATACGTCCACACGTAAATACCAAGTGCATCATCAACACCAAACATATCCATAGGATTCACATAGTCACTTACAACCCACAATTTACAAAGCACACGCGTTTGAAAGTGAGCCTTTAACGAGGCTAGTCGAATCTTTTGAAAACTCATTTCAAACAAATAAACAAACACACCAATTATCATATTCACAAAACAAGAATAGTATGGACAAGGTACTTGCCTCAAAATCGGCACGCAAGTATCCCGACGAACACGGCTCAACCGGAAAGCTTCGAAACGCCCGATGCTATCGAAAAGGAAGACGACAACGAACGGAAGGGTTCAACTCGGTTTCTTCACAAGAAACTCGACCCTAATAACATATAATCAATAAATCATTGATCATACGAGGAAGAATAATCGTAGAACGCCCGAAAACCCCTCTAAGACATTTTACCGGACACCTTCAAGAAATCTAACCTTGGTTCGGTAGATCGGAGGATGTTAACGGATGATTGATTAATGATATGACCTCAATAACTTCGAGGATTTGTTGTTCAACAACATGGCTCCATGGTAAGAACAACCCCAGCCGCGGAAGAGAAGGGGAAGAAGGAGAAAATGGCGAAAAAACGATCATAGGCCTTAAATAGCCGATCACGGGTTATGTAATGAATCGCCATGGCCGAACTCACCGCTGAAATGCCAGAACATTACGTACGTTATCGGCCGGGGCCTTACGACGTAATCGGCCTTACGACGTAACTTCCGAGCACTACCGCACGTTACTCGGCCGTGGCGGCTCGGCCTCAAAGATGCCGGCCATGACTCGGCCGGGACCAACTCCGACGGCCCGAACGACCCCGAAACCCGAACCTGAGTACGAATCGAATATACGGTTATGAAGTACTCGCAAAGACGAATTCGTGCACTAATAGAATACACGATTCCGACTACCCGAAGGCTCGAAATTCGACAACGGAAAGTAATTACCCCAAACTTTGGGAAATTACGAAAATGGCCCAAAACGTCCGAAACACACGATACACGATTGGAACACCAAGGCAAAGCTCGCAACACATCTAACAAAGTTAAACGGACTTACGGGAAACTCGAAACAGCAGTTTCGAACGAGATTCGCAAGAATCGAACTCAAGTGCGGAAAAGTCGCCAAAAAGCACGGAACTCAACAAAACAACACCGAAACGAACTCGGATGACAAAAAGTGCAGAATTAATCATTCTCGGAACGACGAAACGGTCATGAGCGAGTCGTCAAAATGGACTTCCGCCAAAAAAAAAAGAAATTACCGAAAATCGAAATTACGGGTATTACAAGTAGCTCCGATTAAGCCTTTACTTCTTGATTAAGTCTTGTTAATATGAGATACGACCATGTAACATGCATTCGAGTCAGAACTCAATGAAAACTTAGGTTTATTGATTAGATTCGAGCCTTTTGTACTCATAATTGGCTATAACAGCTCCGATTAATATTTTATTTCTTGAATAAGTCTTGTTGTGGCAAGTATTCGCTATAATATCTCCAATACTTCTTGATTAAGTCTTGTTAATAGGATATAAAACCACATTACATTTATTCGAGTCGGAATCATACGAAAACTCGGATTTATTGATTAGATTCGATTATTTTATATTAAGAATTGGCTATAATAGCTTAGATTAAGTCTTTACTTATTGATTAAGCCTTGTTAATAGGAGATAATATCATGTAACATGCATTCGAGTCGTAACCCTATGAAAACTCGGGTTTATTGATTAGATTCGAGCCTTTTGTACTCAGAATTGGCTATAACAACTCCGATTAATCTTTTACTTCTTTATTAAGATATGTTGTAGCAAGGATTGTATATAGTAGCTCCGACTAAGCCTTTACTTCTTGATTAAGTCTTGTTAATATGAGATACGGCCACGTAACATGCATTCGAGTTATAACTCTATGAAAATTCGGGTTTATTGATTAGATTCGAGCCTTTTGTACTAAGAATTGGCTATAACAGCTCCGATTAATCTTTTACTTCTTTATTAAGATATGTAGTAGCAAGGATTAGATATAGTAGCTCCGATTAAGCCTTTACTTCTTGATTAAGTCTTGTTAATATGAGATACGACCACGTAACATGCATTCGAGTCAGAACTCTATGAAAACTCGGGTTCATTGGTTAGATTCGAGTATTTTAGAATTGGCTATAATAGCTTAGATTAAGTCTTTACTTTTTGATTAAGTCTGGTTAATAGGAGATAAGACCATGTAACATGCATTCGAGTCGGAACTCTATGAAAACTCGAGTTTATTTATTAGATTCGAGCATTTTGTACTCGGAATTGGCTATAATAATAGCTCAAATTAATCTTTTACTTATTGATTAATTGTTGTTGTAGCAAGGATTGGATATAGGAGCTCCGATTAAGCCTTTACTTCTTAATTAAATCTTGTTCATGGGAAACTCGGGTTTATTGATTAGATTTGAGTCTTTTGTAATAAGAATTGGCTATAACAGCTTCGATTAATCTTTTAAAAAAAACGAAAAAAAAAGTCTTGTTCATAGGAGATAAAACCACGTTACATGTATTCGAGTCGGAACTCTATGAAAACTCGGGCCTATTGATTATAATCGAGTATTTTATCTTGAAAATTGGCAAGAACAACTTATATTAAGTCTTTACTTCTTTATCAAGTCTTGTTAATCGGAGATAAGACCACGCAACATGCATTCGAGTCGGAACTCTAGGAAAACTCGGGTCTATTGATTATAATCGAGTATTTTATCTTTAATATTGGCAATAACATCTTGTATTATGTCTTTACTTCTTTATCAAGTCTTGTTAATCGGAGATAAGACCACGCAACATGCATTCTAGTCAGAACTCTATGAAAACTCGGGTTTATTGATTAGATTCGAGCCTTTTGTACTCAGAATTGGCTATAATAGCTCCGATACTTCTTGATTAAGTCTTGTTGATAGGAGATAAAACCAAATTACATTTATTCGAGTCGGGATCATACGAAAACTCGAGTTTATTGATTAGATTCGAGTATTTTATATTGACAATTGGCTATAATAGCTTAGATTAAATCTTTACTTCTTGATTAAGCCTTGTTAATAGGAGATAAGACCATGTAACATGCATTTGAGTCGGAAATCTATGAAAACTCGGGTTTATTGATTAGATTCGAGTATTTTATATTGAGAATTGGCTATAATAGCTTAGACTAAATCTTTACTTCTTGATTAAGCCTTGTTAATAGGAGATAAGACCATGTAACATGCATTTGAGTCGGAAATCTATGAAAACTCGGGTTTATTGATTAGATTCGAGTATCTTATATTGAGAATTGGCTATAATAGCTTAGATTAAATCTTTACTTCTTGATTAAGCCTTGTTAATAGGAGATAAGACCATGTAACATGCATTTGAGTCGGAACTCTATGAAAACTCGGGTTTATTGATTAGATTCGAGCCTCTTGTACTCAGAATTGGCTATAACAGCTCTGATTAATCTTTAACTTCTTTATTAAGATATGTTGTAGCATGTAGTGGATAGATTAGCTCTGATTAAGCCTTTACTTCTTGATTAAGTCTTGTTAATATGAGATACGACCATGTAACATGCATTCGAGTCAGAACTCTATAAAAACTTGGGTTTATTGATTAGATTCGAGCCTTTTGTACTCAGAATTGGCTATAACAGCTCCGATTAATATTTTCTTTTTTGAGTAAGTCTTGTTGTGGCAAGTATTCACTATAATAGTGTAATATCCGCGATTTCGATTTCCGGTAATTTTCTTTTTTTGGCGGAAGTCCATCTTAGCAACTCTATTGTGACCATTTCGTCATTCCGAGAATGATTAATTCTAAACTTTTTGTCATCCGAGTTCGTTTCCTTGTCGTTTTCTTGAGTTCAGTGTTATTAAACGACTTTTCCAAGTATGAGTCGACTTTGTAAAATCACCATAAATTCTTGAAAACTCCAAAGATTTTGATTCTTTTCAATATTATAGATCATCAAGTTAGCTTTCCAAGGGTTCAAACGATGAGTCAATCGGAGCCCGGACGAGAGAGTTATGGTCGAAATAGCTCAGACACTCATTTTCCAGTTTTGGCCGATCAGCCTATACCGTGAGCCGCTGAACATGCTGGTAGGGCCGCGGCACACTGCCGAGTCACTGCCGCGGCACACCCGTCCGGGCTGCGGCACACTCATGTTTCAATTATCGGCCAACCCCTCTGTACTGTGAGCCGCGGCACATGCCGGCAGGGCCGCGGCACACTGCGGAGTCACTGCCGCGGCACACTCGTCCGGGCCATGGCACGCTGCCGATCACTGGGGGCAGATTCGGCCCTGTGCCGCGGCACACTTCGGCTGGGCCGCGGCACACAGTGCAGATCAGCCGATTTATGTGGATTTTGTGAGATGAATGCTCATTTCATCTCTTCCTTCATTCCTCCTCCTCTTGGGCGATCTTGTGGGCGATTTTTGGACGTTTTTGCACCATCACTCCCAGAGAACTTCATATTCTTCAAGTTATTGGTGTGGATTAATAACACCAACAATTGTTCTTTATCATTAATCCAAGGTAAATTCTTGAAACCCTACTTTTGGGTGAATTGGGGGGTTTTGTTCGTCTTGTCCGATTTAACCGTAATAACTTAGATTTGTGATGTATTGTTGATTATTTAGATGTATTCTATCATTTCCCTTGTTATTCCATGGTTGGATCGTTTCGATTCGTTGTTTTGGTCGAGTTCTTAGTCAACGCCTTGAAGGTGTCCGACAAAAGGTCTTAGAGGGGCGATTAGGCGTTGTATGATTATTATCCATCGTACGATTGTTGATTTATCATTGGTATGACTTAGGGATGAAATTCTTGTGAAGAACTCGAGTCGGAACCCTTCCGTTCGTTGTCTTCTTCGGGGTCCGAGCTTCCCGGTCGAACCGTGTTCTTCGGAGTATTCGGTAGCGGTTATTAAGGCAAGTATTTTACTATACGAATTGTGTCTTGTGAATAGGGACGTCGTATTACGGTTGTGATGCATTGGTTTACTTTCGTGTATATGCTTCGTATGAATTGATTATTACGAACAATTGATGGTAACGATAATACCTTCACTTAGTTAACATCGTGGAATTGTGTTGGATGTGCAAATCATCTAAGTTTGTGCCGGGCGTGGTTGGTCATTGTTGAGTCATTGTGATGATCATGATATTTGTGTTGTTTTGGTTTACATACTTGATTGTACATTTCGGTGTAATGTGGAATGGCTTGACATTTGATGATTATGAGTTGTGTCGTGTCGATGTGTGTGCGTGTGTTCCAGGTAGGGTCTGACGAGGCCTCTGGAGTTCGGTACATGATGTGTACGAACAAGGTGTATGATCCAGGTAGGGTCTGACGAGGCCTCTGGAGTTCGGTACATGATGTCTACGAACAAGGTGTGTGATCCAGGAAGGGTCTGACGAGACCTCTGGAGTTCGGTACATGATGTGTACGAACGATGTTTGTGGCCGGGTAGGGTCGGTTGAGGCCTCCGGAGTTCGGTACATGATGTGTACGAACAATAATCGTGTAGCAGTAATTGTTTGGATAACATTTTAAATATAGGTCTCGGACTCATAATGATATATTATCTAGTGAGTTTTGAAACTAGAATCAGGCTAAGGCCCTAATGTTTACGAAAAGGTTTCGTAAATTGGGACTCGGGGTCCAATAGGATTTTTGATTTAAAAATCCCCGAGATGATGTGTTCCTTTTCAAATATCTCTTACTTGAGTTCGAAATTCTAAAACTTCTCGGGAACATTTTGATAATTGATTTACGTATTAAATTCGTAGTTGCTATTTACTTGTTGCATTTCGTATCATATTATACTTGCACTAGTAAAACAGTGGAGTTTTACTAACCCCCGAGTAATCGGGGGGTGGATGTCTGTTCTGTGTCCAGGTACATGCGAGTTCGGGGAGCGATCATAGGATTGGCACAAGAGGATGATGAGCTGCGATACTAATCAAGAGTCGAGAGTTGGTAGAGTTTGGTTGTATTGTTAGAGTTGTTTCAGTCTTCCGCTGTATTGTGTTTCGACCCCTGTGTGGGTAATGTTGTTTAGTCAGTTCTGTTAATGGAGTCATGTGACCTTATCGGTCTGTGTGTTTATGTGTAAGTGACCTTAACGGTCTGTATTATTATGTTGTTTGACCCTGGTCGGGCAAGCATTTGATTGTTTATGGATGTTTAGCCTGGTATATCCTTATGGAAAGGGTCTACGGCGTGTAACATTCCCATACGGTTTTGGGGGTGTTACAAATAGCTCCGATACTTCTTAATTAAGTCTTGGTAATAGGAGATAAAACCACATTACATTTATTCGAGTCAGAATCCTACGAAAACTCTGGTTTATTGATTAGATTCGAGTATTTTATATTGAGAATTGGCTATAATAGCTTAGATTAAATCTTTACTTCTTGATTAAGCCTTGTTAATAGGAGATAAGACCATGTAACATGCATTTGAGTCGGAAATCTATGAAAACTCGGGTTTATTGATTAGATTCGAGCCTCTTGTACTCAGAATTGGCTATAACAACTCCGATTAATCTTTTACTTCTTTATTAATATATGTTGTAGCAAGTATTAGATATAGTAGCTCCGATTAAGCCTTTACTTCTTGATTAAGTCTTGTTAATATGAGATACGACCATGTAACATGCATTCGAGTCAGAACTCTATGAAAACTTGGGTTTATTGATTAGATTCGAGCCTTTTGTACTCATAATTGGCTATAACAGCTCTGATTAATATTTTCTTTCTTGAATATGTCTTGTTGTGGCAAGTATTCGCTATAATATCTCCGATACTTCTTGATTAAGTCTTGTTAATAGGATATAAAACCACATTACATTTATTCGAGTCGGAATCATACGAAAACTCGTATTTATTGATTAGATTCGAGTATTTTATATTAAGAATTGGCTATAATAGCTTAGATTAAGTCTTTACTTCTTGATTAAGCCTTGTTAATAGGAGATAAGACCATGTAACATGCATTCGAGTCGTAACCCTATGAAAACTCGGGTTTATTGATTAGATTCGAGCCTTTTGTACTCAGAATTGGCTATAATAGCTCCGGTTCATCTTTTACTTCTTAATTAAGATATGTTGTAGCAAGGATTGGATATAGTAGCTCCGACTAAGCCTTTACTTCTTGATTAAGTCTTGTTAATATGAGATACGGCCGCGTAACTTGCATTCAAGTTATAACTCTATGAAAATTCGGGTTTATTGATTAGATTCGAGCCTTTTGTACTAAGAATTGGCTATAACAGCTCCGATTAATCTTTTACTTCTTTATTAAGATATGTAGTAGCAAGGATTAGATATAGTAGCTCCGATTAAGCCTTTACTTCTTGATTAAGTCTTGTTAATATGAGATACGACCACGTAACATGCATTCGAGTCAGAACTCTATGAAAACTCGGGCTCATTGGTTAGATTCGAGTATTTTAGAATTGGCTATAATAGCTTAGATTAAGTCTTTACTTTTTGATTAAGTCTGGTTAATAGGAGATAAGACCATGTAACATGCATTCGAGTCGGAACTCTATGAAAACTCGGGTTTATTAATTAGATTCGAGCATTTTGTACTCGGAATTGGCTATAATAACAACTCAAATTAATCTTTTACTTATTGATTAATTGTTGTTGTAGCAAGGATTGGATATAGGAGCTCTGATTAAGCCTTTACTTCTTGATTAAGTCTTGTTCATAGGAAACTCAGGTTTATTGATTAGATTTGAGTCTTTTGTAATCAGAATTGGCTATAACAGCTTCGATAAATCTTTTAAAAAAAAACAAAAAAAAAGTCTTATTCATAGGAGATAAAACCACGTTACATGTATTCGAGTCGGAACTCTATGAAAACTCAGGTCTTGTTATAATCGAGTATTTTATCTTTAATATTGGCAATAACAACTTATATTAAGTCTTTACTTCTTTATCAAGTCTTGTTAATCGGAGATAAGACCACGCAACGTGCATTCTAGTCAGAACTCTATGAAAACTCGGGTTTATTGATTAGATTCGAGCCTTTTGTAATCAGAATTGGCTATAATAGTTCCGATTAATATTTTCTTTCTTGATTAAGTCTTGTTGTGGCAAGTATTCGCTATAATAGCTCCGATACTTCTTGATTAAGTCTTGTTGATAGGAGATAAAATCACATTACATTTATTCGAGTCGGGATCATACGAAAACTCGGGTTTATTGATTAGATTCGAGTATTTTATATTGAGAATTGGCTATAATAGCTTAGATTAAATCTTCACTTCTTGATTAAGCCTTGTTAATAGGAGATAATATCATGTAACATGCATTTGAGTCGGAACTCTTTGAAAAATGGCTATAAGAGCTCCGATTAATCTTTTACTTCTTTATTAAGATATGTTGTAGCATGTATTGGATAGATTAGCTCTGATTAAGCCTTTACTTATTGATTAAGTCTTGTTAATCTGAGATACGACCATGTAACATGCATTCGAGTCAGAACTCTATGAAAACTCGGGTTTATTGATTAGATTCGAGCCTTTTGTACTCAGAATTGGCTATAACAGCTCCGATTAATATTTTCTTTCTTGAATAAGTCTTGTTGTGGCAAGTATTCGCTATAATAGCTCTGATATTACATTTGTTCAAGTCATAATCCTACGAAAACTAGGGTTTATTGATTAGATTCGAGTATTTTATATTGAGAATTGGGTATAATAGCTTAGATTACATCTTTACTTCTTGATTAAGCCTCGTTAATAGGAGATAAGACCATGTAACATGCATTTGAGTCGGAACTCTATGAAAACTCGGGTTTATTGATTAGATTCGAGCCTCTTGTACTCAGAATTGGCTATAACATCTCCGATTAATCTTTTACTTCTTTATTAAGATATGTTGTAGCAAGTATTGGATAGAGTAGCTCCGATTACGCCTTTACTTCTTGATTAAGTCTTGTTAATATGAGATACGACCATGTAACATGCATTTGAGTCAGGACTCTATGAAAACTTGGGTTTATTGATTACATTCGAGCCTTTTGTACTCAGAATTGGCTATAACAGCTCCGATTAATATTTTCTTTCTTGAATAAGTCTTGTTGTGGCAAGTATTCGCTATAATATCTCCGATACTTCTTGATTAAGTCTTGTTAATAGGATATAAAACAAAATTACATTTATTCGAGTCGGAATCCTACGAAACCTCGGGTTTATTGATTATATTCGAGTATTTTATATTGAGAATTGGCTATAATAGCTTAGATTAATTCTTTACTACTTGATTAAGCCTTGTTAATAGGAGATAAGACCATGTAACATGCATTCGAGTCGTACCTCTATGAAAACTCGGGTTTATTGATTAGATTCGAGCCTTTTGTACTCAGAATTGGCTATAATAGCTCCGATTAATCTTTTACTTCTTTATTAAGATATGTTGTAGCAAGGATTGGATATAGTAGCTCCGATTAAGCCTTTACTTCTTGATTAAGTCTTGTTAATATGAGATACGACCACATAACATGCATTCGAGTCAGAACTCTATGAAAACTCGAGTTTATTTATTAGATTCGAGCCTTTTGTACTAAGAATTGACTATAACAACTCCGATTAATATTTTACTTCTTTATTAAGATATGTAGTAGCAAGGATTAGATATAGTAGCTCCGATTAAGCCTTTACTTCTTGATTAAGTCTTGTTAATATGAGATACGACCACGTAACATGCATTCGAGTCAGAACTCTATAAAAACTCGGGTTCATTGGTTAGATTCGAGTATTTTAGAATTGGCTATAATAGCTTAGATTAAGTCTTTACTTTTTTATCAAGTCTGGTTAATAGGAGATAAGACCATGTAACATGCATTCGAGTCGGAACTCTATGAAAACTCGGGTTTATTTATTAGATTCGAGCATTTTGTACTCGAAATTGGCTATAATAATAGCTCAAATTAATCTTTTACTTATTGATTAGATGTTGTTATAGCAATGATTGGATATAAGTGTAATATCCGCAATTTTGGATTTCCGGTAATTTTCTTTTTCGGCGGAGGTCCATTTCGACGACTCACTTGGGACCGTTTCATCATTCTGAGAATGATTAATTCTGCACTTTTCAACATCCGAGTTTGTTTCGGTGCTGTTTTGCTAAGTTTCGTGCTTTTTAGCGACTTTTCCGCACTTGAGTTCGATTCTTGCGAATCTCGTTCGAAACTGCTGTTTCGAGTTTCCCGTAAGTCCGTTTAACTTTATTAGACGTGTTATGAACTTCGGTTTGGTTATTCGATCACGTATCGTGATTTTCGGGCGTTTTGGGCCATTTTGTAATTTACCCAAAGTTATGGGTATCTGAATTTGTATTTGTTGTCTCGACCCTTTTCTTGGTCGCGTATGATTAATTATTGCATTATATTTTCATTTCGGGTCGTTGATTTTGTCCGCAAACTTTTCATCATGTTCGTTCCCTAAGTTTTCGGAAATCGAGTCGTTGGGTCGTGGCGGCTGGGCAGCTGGCCGGATAGGTGCGGCACTGTCGGAAGTGCTGGGCACTGGCCGAGCAGCCACGGTAGGAACCGGCGTAGCGCACGCTACTGCCGTAAGTCTGCGCGCGCTAGCTCGGCAGGTATAGCGCACGCTAGCTTGGCCGACCAACGCACGCTATCAGAACGGACAATGGGGTTTCTGGGGTTCTGGACTCGGGAAGGATCGGCAGGTAGCGCACGCTATGCCGAGCGTAGCGCGCGCTAGTCCGCAGGCGTAGCGCACGCTGTCGGACGGCTAGCGTATGTTACCTGGTCGGGCAGTTCAGTCCAGAGGGTTCTGGACAGATCGGCTAGCGCACGCTAGCGCCCGCGCAGCAGCCTTCTCGCGATCGGCGGCGAGATCCGGCCGGCAGATTAAGTCTTCAGTACTAGGCCATGCGGGCCCCGACTGAAGGTTCTCGGCCGAGGCTGCCCATTAGCGCGCGCTAGTCCGGAAGGTGTAGCGCACGCTAGGCCGTACCTGTATAAATATGACAGAGTAGTCATATTCTCACCCGTTTTTCATTTCCATCTTTTCCTCTCCGTGGCTGGAGGCTTGGCAATCCAGGATACATGTTGTCAAGCAACTAATCCACGAATATTGGGAGTTCATATCATCGATTAATCCCTCCATAACCTCCTTTGATCCAGCGAATCAAGGTGAGATTTCCTAGAACCCTATTTTGGGAAAATTTGGGGTTTTTGCGTTTTTGTCCGATTCGTTCCGTGTTGTTGATTAATCCATGATGGGTATGATTAATATTAGTATTATTTATGTGTTTAGCATCATTTAATCCATGTTTTTTCGTCGAATCAAGGTATATTTCTTGATTTCCTTCGAATTGACTTTTTGGGGGATTTGTTTTTGATTTCGTTTTCCATACGTTTTTGATGGATTGATTTTTGTTAAATGATGTTGTTAAACATATCCTGGGGATTGTATATCCATATTTCGGTTTGGAATTCCGTTTTCATGTTTTGACGGGACGAATCGTGTTCTTGGCCGTTTTGGGGGAAACCCTTGAACTTTCGTCGTTTGTTCCTTGAATTCAGCAGCTTTGGGTCGTACTTTGGAATTCATTTTCGTTGTTATTGTTGTCCTACGTAGTTTATTATTGCGGGTTGTCATTCGGTGGAGTCGGCGAGTTCGTAGTCGGTTCGTGCCAACCAACTTCGGTCGATTCTTCGCATCGTGGTTTCGAGGTAAGTATTTTACTATACGAATAGGGACGTCGTGTTATGGTTGTGATGCATTGGTTTACTTTCATGAATATGTTTCGTATGAATTAATTTTCATGAATGATTGATGGTAGCGATAATACCATCACCTAGTTAACATCTTGGAATTATGTTGGATGTGCAAATCATCTAAGTTGTGCCGGGCGTGATTGTTCATTGTTGAGTTGTTGTGATGATTATGATATTTGTGTTGTTTTGATTTACATACTTGATTATGCATTTCGGTGTAATGTGGAATGGCTTGACATTTGATGATTATGAATTGTGTCGTGTCGAGGTGCGTGTGTGTTCCAGGTAGGGTCTGACGAGACCTCTGGAGTTCGGTACATGATGTGTACGAACAAGGTGTGTGATCCAGGTAGGGTCTGACGAGCCCTCTGGGGTTCGGTACATGATGTGTACGAACGATGTATGTGGTCGGGTAAGGTCCGTCGAGGCCTCCGGAGTTCGGTACATGATGTGTACGAACAGAGTGTGTGGTCCGGGTAAGGTCCGTCGAGGCCTCCGGAGTTCGGTACATGATGTGTACGAACAACGGTCGTATAGCAGTGATTGTTTGGATAACATTTTAAATATGGGTCTCGGACCCATAATGATATCTCATCTATTGTGTTTTGAAAAGATAATCGGGCTAAGGCCCTAATGTTTTCGAAAAGTATTTGTAAATTGGGACTCGAGGTCCAAAAGAATTTCTGCTTTAAAAATCCCCGAGATGATGTGTTCCTTTTCAAATATCTCTTGCTTGAGTTCAAAATTAATAAAACTTCTCGGGAACATTTGATAATTGATTTCCATATTAAATTCGTAGTTGCTTTTTACTTGTTGCATTTCGTATCGTTTTATACTTGCACTAGTAAAACAGTTGAGTTTTACTAACCCCCGAGTAATCGGGGGGTGGATATCTGTTCTGCGTCCAGGTACATGCAGGTTCAGGGGAGCAGTCACAGGATTAGCACAAGGGGATGACGTACTGTGATACTAATCAAGAGTCGAGAGTTGGTAGAGTTTGGTTATATTATTAGAGTTGATTCAGTCTTCCGCTGTATTGTGTTTCGACCCTTGTGTGGGTAATGTTGTTAGTTCTGTTCTGTTGATAGAGTTGTGTGACCTTATCGGTCTGTGTGTTTATGTGTAAGTGACCTTAATGGTCTGTATTATTATATTGTTTGACCCTGGCCGGGCAAGCATTTGGTTGTTTATGGATGTTTAGCCTAGTAGATCTTTGTGGAAAGGGTCTACGGCGTATAATATTCCCATACGGTTTTGGGGGTGTTACATTTATGGTATCGGAGCTTAGGTTGCGGAAACCTAGGCTGTCGGGTCAAGTCGAGTCGTGATTTGTCGAGTATTGTGTTGTCTTGTCATTCGAGTCGTCAGGTGACCAGTTGAGTAGTGCGTAGTCACAACGTGTCGGATATGTTGTCGGATGAGATTAGTATCGCGGACGACCGTCATCTCCGTGCGACCTGTGGATGTAAGTCTCCTCTTTTATGCGTAATACCTGTGTATCTCGATTTTATCTTAGTGAGTTAATTGCGGTGCATAATTTTATTTACATAGTATTGTGTAATATAGTTGTGTTTAATACTCGTGGCACATAGTATGTGTATAGAACTCGGCCTATTGTTGTTTTACCTTTGAACCACTGTGAGGGGTGGTATGGTGTGAAAATTGAGAACCTTGTTAGGTTTCGAATAAGGTATCGACGATTGAGTTTGTGAGAAACTTCGAGGAATGGTTTTGTTGTATGTTTAAACTATGCTGTGAGATGTATTCCATTTGGATTGTGCATGTTGGACTGTATTCCTTTTTCCGCTGCGTGAGTTCTTTTGTAATGGCTTTCGGTATTTTACCGACGGACATTTATTTCGAAAACCGATTACCTTAACCGAGTTTTTGGCATTATGGCCTTGATCGTTTTGGCGAAATTCTTATGACGGTATTTAGTATTTTGTAAATGGCTTTTGTGAGTTTTTGAAATATTACCGTCATCGACCTTTTTGGCGTTTTGTAAATGGTTTTTAGCCTGGTGGGTTCCGGCGCGGGACCCACGACGCTATAATGTTCCGTGTAATTATCTGAAATTTTTGGGCATTCTAGCCCATTGAATTATCTTTGAAAACCTTGAGTACCTTAGAAAATATATTTCGAGACGTACTTTTAAAATGAATTATTTTCTCGTGGTACATCCATGGTGCCACAATATCTTTCAAAAATTTTCTACCTCGAGGACCAAAATGTTTTGAGATATTTCCAATGTTTTAGAAACACTTTTACTTAGACTCGAGGGTCCAATATTTCCGAAAGTTTTTCACGAAAAGAAAGTGTACTCATTTTTATGGAATGCGAGATAGTTTTCCAAAGTCTCGATAACGATGTTTCACGTTTGAACTTTTTTTGAAGGGTGACACTCAAGATCAATCGGTATTTCCAAAATTATTTTCAAAAAGGGGTTTTATTTTTATTTTTTAAAAAAAAACTATCAATTCCCGTTTGCGTTTGGAAATGTACGTATGATGTTTGCTTTGTCGTTATGATGTTAACTTCCGAATATGATCGAATTGTTGGCATGAACGTTGAGGCGTTGCCACGTATTTGTAGTACTAGCCCTCTGTGAGAAGTGTGAACTGGTATTTACTATTTGTCGCCTCGTGGTGATTTTCGTGTTGTCACACGAGTGTGAGCTGTTGAAGCTTAGGTTTGTATGTTTGGGTACATGTGTGATTGTTTCATGATGTTTGTAATTATGTGGTGGTTATCGTTCGGGACGTCGAAGTCGCCGAACGATACCGTCGTTGCTGTAGTGTTTGTGTGTATATTACTTTACGATGGTAATCGTTGTATATGATATGTGTTATGATTCCTTGTTATGCTGAGTTGGCATCTCCGCTATGTTGTTTTGCGACGTTATGCCCCACTGTATCTAGCATTTGTATTTTCCGTATGCCGAGCTGAGGTGTTTCAACCGTGATGTGCCGGGGCATACACGTGTAAATTGTCCTTCTCGTCAGTAACGCGTTTCAAGTGAAGACTCGAGGGACACCGAATTCAGTTTTGTGAATTGGCAACCGAGACTCTCGAAGTTCGCGCTTCAGAACAGATATCAGGATCGTCTCTGAGAGACCCATGGGAGATTTTCCTGTCGGATGTTTTTTTTGGTTGTTATCTTGTTTCCGTTGTTGTGAGTTGCGGGGACGACATTTCTCTTATAAGAGGTCGGATGTAAAACCCGTACTATATTTGACTTCTGGAGTTTCTCCTTCTAAATTCTATCGACTTGCACGTGTTCGTCGATACTTTTTGAACTTTTTTGATGTCTCAGTTGTCATCGTTTGAACTGGTTTTGACCTTGTTTCAGATCGACCTGTTTGTCATCGTGACCTTTCCGAGTTCGATTCGATTCTTGTGAACCTTGTTTGGAAGTAACATCTTTCACTTTCTACCAGTTCTTTTAACGTCCGGAGTTGAAGTGGGGACTTCAGAGTCATTGTTCGACTATTGTTGTTCGATCATTGTTATTTGATCGTTGTTGTTCGATCATTGTTATTTGATCATTGTTGTTCAATCATTGTTATTTGATCGTTGTTTTCGAACGGGGTTGTCTGACTATTGTTGCCTGATCTCGTACTGCGAAGAATTGTCGTTCACCGTTAGTCAACTGTTTCGAGTGTGGTCAAGTGGGTCACCGAGCGGTGCATTGTGAGACCGTTGCCAAGATGTTCAGGAATTGGGTATTCGTTCCTGCTCGGGGCGTGCCTGGTGGTGTCCCGTGATGTAGTTGTGTATCGTACTTCGTGCTGTAATTCGTGTAGAAATTGATATTTGTTGCGTGAACTTTTTGGTTTTGTTTGTATTCTACCATGATGTTTTATTTTAAGTTTCGGGACGAAACTTATTTTTAATAAGATAGAATGTAATGTCCGGTATTCTCGTTTTTTGTTATCTTGAATTGTTTGTGTCTTGACGTCGAACATGTTCTTGTTGACGAGAATCGGAGTGAATTCTATCATAATACTATATTGTTTCTACCGCATAGTCGTTGTGGTTGGGTGCGAATTGTTGTCGCGTGCGTTTCTTTGATTAAATGTGTGCATGTGATATGTTGTTAATTACTCGTTGTTGTTTTGAAACAGAGTCGGTGGCGTTGTGTTAGTCGTCGTGGGGCGTGTTTTCACGCCGTATATTCCTTTGCATTGCTTGTAACGTTTCGCCGTTGGGTGCGATTTTTTCGGTTCTTGTGTATCTCGTTGAGTTTTCCTGGTGGGATATTTCTTCTCCCTACTTGATTTAAGTTTCGGGACGAAACTTCTTTTAAGGAGGGTAGAATGTAATATACGCAATTTCGGATTTCCGGTAATTTTATTTTTCGGCGGAGGTCCATTTCGGCGACTCTCTTGGGACCGTTTCATCATTCTGAGAATGATTAATTCTGCACTTTTCGACATCCGAGTTTGTTTCGGTGCTGTTTTGCTGAGTTCCGTGCTTTTTAGCGACTTTTCCGCACTTGAGTTCGATTCTTGCGAATCTCGTTCGAAACAGCTGTTTCGAGTTTCCCGTAAGTCCGTTTAACTTTATTAGACGTGTTATGAACTTTGGTTTGGTTATTCGATCACGTATCGTGATTTTCGGGGGTTTTGGGCCATTTTGTAATTTACCCAAAGTTATGGGTATCTGAATTTGTATTTGTTGTCTCGATCCTTTTCTTGGTCGCGTATGATTAATTATTGCATTATATTTTCATTTTGGGTCGTTGATGTTGTCCGCGAACTTTTCGTCGTGTTCGTTCCGTACGTTTTCGGAAATGGAGTCGTCGGGTCGTGGCGGCTGGGCAGCTGGCCGGACAGGTGCGGCACTGTCGGAAGTGCTGGGCACTGGCCGAGCAGGCACGGCAGGAACCGGCGTAGCGCACGCTACTGCCGGAAGTCTGCACGCGCTAGCTCGGCAGGTATAGCGCACGCTAGCTTGGCCGACCAACGCACGCTATCGGACCAGACAGTGGGGTTTCTGGGGTTCTGGACTCGGGAAGGATCGGCAGGTAGTGCATGCTACGCCGAGCGTAGCGCGTGCTAGTCCGCAGGCGTAGCGCATGCTGTCGTCCGGCTAGCGTACGTTACCTGGCCGGGCAGTTCAGTCCAGAGGGTTCTGGACAGATCGGCTAGCGCACGCTAGCGCCCGCGCAGCGCGCGCTATCGCGGTCGGGCAGGCAGGATCCGGCCGGCAGATTAAGTCTTCAGTACTAGGCCATGCGGGCCCCGGCTGAAGGTTCTCGGCCGAGGCTGCCCGTTAGCGCGCGCTAGTCCGGAAGGTGTAGCGCACGCTAGGCCGTGCCTGTATAAATATGACAGAGTAGTCATATTCTCACCCATTTTTCATTTCCATCTTTTCCTCTCCGCTGCTGGAGGCTTGGCAATCCAGGAGACATGTTGTCAAGCAACTAATCCACGAAGATTGGGAGTTCATATCATCGATTAATCCCTCCATGTAATACCCGGATTTTTAGTATAAATTTTTCGCGTTATTTTATCTGAGATATACTGTATAGTTTGGTATCTATACAGTATGGATAAAATAAATTGAGAACCGAGACAGTTATACTGGTGTGGTTACCGTTTTGGATTGACAGTTATATTGAGGATTTGCTGTATCAGGTTGAACTGATTTGGATATCAGGTATATCGTATGAGAATACTTTTGGATTGAATATATGTATTGATTTTTGTCGTATGCTCGTTTTTGGTATGCCGTGACATTGGACAGGAATTGCTGAAATTGGCTAAGTATGAAATTGTTACGTACGTTAACAAGGTGAGCTAACGTACGTAAGATTGGCACGGTTACGTACGTTAAGGCTAAGGTATTACGTACGTAACGAGGGCATCGGACAAGACCGAGTCATGGTCGGCAGGTGGGACCTGGTATCGGCAACTTTCGGCGGAGGATGTTGACAGGTGAGTCAACGTACGTGTTACGTACGTTATACACGACGTGTTATGTACGTAACACGACCATAATACTGTAGCAAGTCAACATACGTGTTACGTACGCAATGGAATAAGTGTTACGTACGTTACGGGGCGGCTGGCTGAGTCGTGGCCGAGAGGACCTGTAGTGGCCGAGCATGGTCGGCAGTGACTCGCATGGATGGCCGATCACGGTCGGTAGTGACTCGCAGGGATGGCTAGATCGCGACTACGACGTAAGGCGTGGCCGTTACGGCCGTAGGGCGCCACGTACGTAAGCCGTGCGATTACGTACGTAAGGGTGCCGAACGGACTGGGCAGTGAGCAGGCCATGGCCGGTTACGTACGTAAGGCAGTGGCCGGTTACGTACGTAAGGTACCGGCAGGTCTCGGCCTATATAAGGCCTGGACCGGGTCACTTCGGCATTTTCATTTTTTCTTCGTTTTTTCGCGATTCCTTCAGCAAAAATGGATGGATTTGAGTAAGAACATCAAAGAGCAACATGTTTGGAAGTTTGAATCATGGATTAACATCATCTTCCACCCTGATCGAAGGTAAGAACACCTAAACACTTGGTTTTGGATATTTTTGGAGTTTCTTGATGTTTTGGCCGATTTGATTCGTTTTAACTCAGATTATTCGTTGCTCTTGAAGTTTTGTGGAACGAATTCGAGTATTTATTTGAATAAACGATTAAATTGGACTATGCCTTCAAAGTGTTCGATGAAATGTCTCAATGAGTAGAACTTGGAATATTCTACACGTTTTCATATAAATGATGGTTGAATTGATATTGTTGTGATGATTCTTGGGATTTACGAGAATTTTGTTAAGGGAAGATAATGAATTGGTTATCAAATGATTCAATTATGTTGTTATGATTATGGAATCGTAGTATTCCCGATGTTCTTGGTAGTTTGTTGCGATTCATGATGTTATGAGAAGTATATGTTGCAGAACATGATTATATACACCTTGAATTGTGAATAAGTATTGTTTAGATGTTAGAACACATCGGATTATGTCGTTTGAGGATTTCGAATGTGATGTCGGAATAAGTTGTGTTCTCAAGGAATTCTTGGATTATATATGAATTGATGAACATGTTTGAGTGATGTTGGTGTTTTGGATATGAATATGGAATATTTATATCTAAAACTAAGTTACGTGTTTTGATACAATATTCGTATAGGAATACGAATATGATTTCGAGTTGATGAGAATTATTATTCATGTTTGAATTTGAGAATTCATACGTATTGAACAAGTGTTCAATTCGGATAATGGAAATATTCGAAACTCTTGGAATATGATTATCTATAATGTTGAATTGATCGGATCGTCCGGATTGATGATGATAATCGGTAATTGGATTTTATTATGAATTTACAAGGAGGAAACTTGTATCCATATTTAAGATTGAATTTGGAATCGGTAATGTTAGACCCTTGTTGGTTTAAATTGATTATTGATATGATTATCGGATTATGAATTGTGTTATGGTTTTAAATTCGTGATCGATTGATTTGGTTGTTCGGATTTGTGTCTAATCGGGATATGGTGGAACCGTTGGGTTTATTGATCGGTTATATTGATTATTGAGTTGCGACTTGTATCGTGGATATGGGTTCGTATTTGTTTGAGTTGTATTGTTCGGTTTTGTTTATGATCGAGGTTTCATTGAACCGTTGAGTTTGTTGGTTGGCTATGTTGGTTATTGATTGTTATCGGATTGTTGTTGATTGATTACTTCAATAGGTTGATATGTTTTGATCGTGGATTATGACCATTGTGTTGCGGTTGAGGCTAAAGAGTTCGTAGATTGATTTTGGTCGGGGCTGAGGAGCTCGTATACTAAGGCAATGGATTTTGGTAACGGCTTCGTGGTATCGGTATCGAGGCAAGTTTCTACTTGTTCAGTTTATAATATTTGATGAATGGTTTCGTTTTCATTTCATTTATAATTCGTATAGCAATGTTGTTAGAAATGTAAGTTGTCGGGATAATGGTTTGTATATCGTGCTCTGGTTGTATTAAATCATAACGTATATGATTTAATTGTGTTCAGGGAAGACGTGAGTTATCTTTGGTAAAGGATATAGAATATCGGATATCGAGGATAGATATCGTGATGACATAAGTATCAGGATAAAGGTTTATTGGTATTGAATGGATGGTACCATATTTGAGATTATTCGTATAATTGTGTATTCGTTCAGGGATATTGTTCGTGGAAAGGATGTTGTCTTCGACTTTGAGGTAATTTATGTATTGTTCAGTTATGAGATAATTATTATATTGAGTTGTTGTATATGTTGTATGTTGAGGCTTCGTATATTGAGATTCATACTGGTTGTTCGTTGAGGGATGTTGATCCCAGGACTATTGTTGGTATTAATGGCTGTGTTGATCGTCTCATTGGGGGATGTTAATGGATATGGTCCTCGGATTTGAGGTAATCTAAGTATTTGTTCAGTCATGTGGATAATTAGTATGTTGAGTTGTTGTATATGTTGAGGTTTCGTGTAATGAGTTTCGTATCGGTTATTCATTGAGGGATGTTGATCCCAGGACTGTTGTATTGAGATCGTAGATAATGTTGGTCATTCATTTGGGGATGATGATCCCAGGATTGATGTTTTGCATATTGATTAGTCGTGTCGGCTTTTCATTGTCACTCTGTTGTTATTCACTTCGGTGAGTCTTTTGATCCTTATTGGATATGTATTTCTTTGAGTTTCATTGTCATGTTGCATCGTGACATATCTGGAGTCATATTTGCGTACCGATTAGTTATTGTGTAGGATTTTTAGCCGGGCACATGATGGTTATGTGTTGATATTTCCACATTGAACCATGCACACGATACGTAGTTCGTTAGGCTAATTAGGTACAAGAACACACGTGTATGTGATCAATACCCGGGGTGGCTTGTGCACGGACACATTTCCGGATCGGGCGTACTATGACTTCCATCTTTGAGCCATATCGTTTGATCGTCGATAGTTCCATGTATGATTGGATATGTTCGACAGTTTGTGACTGGTTGTTCATACACCCGAGGGGTATGTTCGACAGTCAGAGTTATTTCTTTGAGATCCATTATTGTTGATCATTTGGAGTTTACCTTGTTGATGGTATTCTCGGTTATTGTTGGTCCTTTGTTGATCATTTGGAATTTACCTTATTGATGGTATTCTCTGTAATACCCGGTTGTAATTCAGTCATTATCATTCAGTAATTTCATTCGGTGATTGTCACTCAGTAGATTTTCACTCATTTATAATCATTCATCAATCATATTCATTCACCGTGTTCACCGTTCGGAAAAACTTCGAGTTGTGTATCATTATTGTTCATCGTTTCAACTTTCCTCATATGAGTTCGACTTTGTTAGATCACCATTAATTTTTGGTAACTGCAAAAATTCTAAATCTTTGCAATATTATAGAGCATCGAGTTAGCTTTCCAATGGTTCAAACGGTGAGTCAATCGGAGTCCGGACGAGAGAGTTATGGTCGTTTTAGCTCAACCGCTCATTTTTCAGTTTTGGCCGATCACTGCCGAACGAACTCGGCCGTGTCGTCCGACACGGCCCGTGCTGCATTTTCGTCCGGATAGTGCCGGAGCGTACGCCTCAGGACCCGACCGTGTAATGCAGCACGGCCGAGTCGAGCTCTTCCGGATTAGCTGTAGCGACGCTTGAGGCCCGGCCGTGTTCGGGACACGGCCGAGTCATTGTCGAGCGCCGCGGACGGGTCACTGTCGGTAGGCCCTTCGCGCCTCGACCGTGTCAAGGTGACACGGTCGAGTCCTGCCGGCCAAGGCGCGCCACGACCGTGTCGGCGGGCACGGTCGAGCCTGTTGCCGAGTCAACCCCTATAAATTCTTTTTTTTGAGCATTTTGAGCTCATTTCTCCCATTTTCCATCTTCTTCACTGCAACCGAGAGAGAAATACTTGAGGGAGAGATTTCTTCATCAATTATCATTTGAGAGTATATTTTTCATCACCTTCAATCTTTCGGGAAGCTTGGATACTCGATTAAACTCGTGTTCTTCGGATCGAATTGGTTGGATATTCAAGAGGTAATTTCTTCAACACTTTGGACTTCGATTTTGTGTTGAGATATGATGTTTTGGACGTTATAATCATGTTATATGAAGGGATATGTATATGATTATGAGTTTGTATAAGGATTCATTGGATTATTGAGGGATTATTCAAGAACACCTTGAATATCGAGTTGGAATTGGAGATTTTCGACTAATTGTTGTTATAATCACATTTTTGGATATTCATAACGGATTATTGATCGTATGGGAGATGTTTTGTTGGTTTGAAACACTTCTTGGGGACTTTGATATTGATATATCGAGGTTTGATTGTAAACAATCGGAGTTTGGATACAACGTGTTTGATTTAATGCCTCAATGGACTTAGTTTTATCGTATCGACGTTTTGAGTTCGTTATAATCGTGTTTGATTCGTATATTGAACGGATTGTTGGTAATTGTATTATTTAAGGTTGTTCGAGCGACCGATATCTCAATTAGGACGTTGTTCGTGGAAGGATAATTTTCACCGGTATTGAGTAAGTTAATTCTTACTCGGTTAAAAGGATATTCATCCCTTTTGTTGTTGTTCATTCATAATCATAACTCATTCATCATTATATTAACCGTATCAAAACTTGTTGTTATCAATTAATCATTTCAGTCATAAGGAACGACGGTTCCAATCTTTTCATTGAGCTGTCATTTATTTCATTACCATTCTATCTCGGTGAGTCATTATTCATTTTCGATGTCACTTTTGTTATAGCGTGGCATTCCGGGTCATACTGGCGTGCCGGTTGGTATGTGTTGGATTTTCATGTCGGGCACATTATAGTCGTGTGTTGGTTGGTGACCTCACATTGGACTGTGCACACGATTCATATTGTCTCGTGAGACTGATTAGGTACAAGACCACACGTGTATTCGATCGATACTCGTTGGTGGCTTGTGCACGGACACATTTCCATCCCGGGCGTAGTGTGGTGCCATTTCCTTTGAGCCGTACTGTTAGTTGGTTCATATAGCATGTTTGATTGCGTATGTTTCGACAGGATATTTCATAACTTCAGATATAATCATGATTGTGTATTTTCAACTCTTGAGGATTGTTGTTCTTTGTAATCGACCCCGTTTGGGGATTTTGTTTTTCAGGTCATGGCAAGGCAAACGACGGAATAGCATGTTGATGTCGAGGAGTCCTAGTGATACTAGTAGGGGCCCCGATCTTTCGATTATTCATGTTATTATCCTTTATTTTCCGCCGCAGACTTTCATTTGAATACTCCGTTTCATTCGGTTGTGTATTTTATCTTCATATAAAATACACTAGTATTCAGTATTGTCTGGTGTGTTGTAATTAAACTCCTCATCGGAGTAATTACCGTTGTAATGTGGTTCGGTACTACATTTATCTTGTGTAATTCATCCTTTTCATTCGCTGGTGGGTCCTACTGGGGATTCACAGACCGTAATATCCGCCTAGTTTGGGGTGTTACAGAGTTGGTATCGGAGCGTGGTTTTGAATACTACCTTCCGAGTCATGTCTTATTTGAAATCATCGTCATCGACTAGTATCATTGGACTTTCGCGTCACGTGTGACTGTGCAAATGCCGAGCCAATCGAATCTAAGAACTGTAAGATTTCTAACGCCATGGTATAATTTCTGGCAATTATCATTCATTCATAATTCATCAATTAACAATCCTCAAACATCATCATTCATTGTGATTAAGACGATCATGTTAACTCATTAATCACTTAATCCATTTCATTACTCGATTAATAATCGTGACGATCACGTTAACTCATTAATTACTCAATTCATTTCATTACTCATTGTCAACTGAAGATCATATTATCAATCTTGTTAAGTTATTCAAGATAATCATTTTAAGAATTTCATCATATAATCATGTAACTTCAGTAAATCATTCATATAATCACTAAGTTAGAGCATATATACTCATTTTCATCATCTCATGATATAATCATAACGTGTTAATAATGCGGGAAATATAATCATTATGCGACCTTCCTACTTCAGTATGGAGAGAGTCGAGGATGCACGGGAGAGAGAAGGCGGCGGACCAAACCCGAGTAATAATCACTGCCGCCGAAATCGTGCCTGTGACTCGGCTCAATCAGAAGATATTCGGGTTGATCCACTCACTTTTATGCAGGCCATGATGACCCATGTGCGATTGCTCAATCATCATTGCGCCACTGACCGGATTAATCGAGAGAACTCTCCCGTATGAGCCACCGCTAAAGAAAGTGATGAACAACAACCTTCATCTGTCGGCAAGAAATCAACGGCGTAATCAATCCGAAGGCGGTCACCAACCTTCAAGAAGCCTCGTGTGAGTCCTATCGCTTCGAGCGACCTCCTACGGCGCATAATCGCGGGATCTCGATCACGAGCGGCCAATTCAGCCATCACTGTTATAACTGTGGGGATCTTGGTCATGTCGGCACCAAGTGTCCGAGACACTGTCACGTGCTATAATTGTGGGAATTTTGGACATAAGGCCCGTTTTTGCCGAAAGGACTCCAAGTCGGCTCCAGTGGCATCTCAGGCCCCAAGCAACCAGCGTTTGAATCGATCGCTTTGTCATCGTCGTTTAAGGCAATGGAAGCAAATAGAGTTGGAGCTCGTATTTATCGACGGGAGCGTCCGGTTCGGGGACCAGCAAGTTCCGATTCATATGATGAGGAGGATCGACGATCCGGTGGTCGAACGATTTCGGTATACTCGTAATTTTATTTCAACTTGTGTGTACCTTTTGATGCTGGTACACCGCATTCATTCATTTTCGAATCATGCTTGAATAGACTTATTTCGGGATAGTCCTATTGCTTGTGGACATCATACCATCGGTCTACCTGACGATGGAAGAATTTTCGGAATCATACCTAAGTAAGCTTAGTAACCGCGATTGGTTGGTGGACCTAATCGTGGTGAATTTATCTTAGACGATGTAATTTCGGTATTAATGGTTTAACCGTCTTAATACTATCCTCGTGTCTGCATAGCGTTTGGTCGCTATCTTTCCGTCGTTAGTTGTCGAATGTGTGCTTCGTGGAAGTAATCCCGTTGTTCCAATAGAAATTCTATTATGGCGAAGCAGAGAAATTCCGCAATCGAGCTATCCAATCATTCATTGTATCATTTTCATCGATTGACCTTTCTAAGGTAATCGAGTTATTCAATCATTCCTTGTATCATTTCCATCGATTGGCTTTTCTAAGACAATCGAGTCCTTCAATCATTCATTGTATCATTTTCATCGATTGGCCTTTCAAAGGCAATCGAGTTTTCAAACATTCCTTGTATCATCTTCATCGATTGGTCTTTCTAAGACAATCGAGTTTTTCAATCATTATTGGTATCTCTTTTTATCGATTGACCATTTTAGGGCAATCAAATGTTCAATCATTCGTGGTATCATTGTCATCGATTGACGATGTATTTCCGCATTTGAGTTATCCGTTGCCTTCACATAGAGTAAGGGAATTCAGGAGTGAGTTGAGCCAGACGTCCCATTTATCGAAGGCACCGTATCGGATGGCCCCGACTGCACGCAGGAGTTGAAGACTCAACTTGAGGAGTAGTTCGAGAAAGGTTATCTCCGACCGATTGCTTCCCGTGAGGAGCACCGGCAGGATCTGTCAAGGAGAAGGATGGCTCGTCTCATGTGTGTATTAATTACAGGAGTTGATCGGGGTGATGATCAAGAGTAGTATTCCTTACCCGTATTGATGATCTTTTAGATCATCTTCAGGAGCTTCGGTATTTTCAAGATCGACTTAAGATCTGGATATCACCGCCATGGATTCGAGAGTCGGATATCGCGAGACAGCGTTTCGTACACGCTATGGTCATTATGAGTTCGTAGTTATGCCGTTCGGGCTAACTATTGCACTGCGGTATTCGGGGAGTTAATGAATCGGGTTTTCATCGACTTTTTGGGATCAGTTTGTTGTTGTCTTCATCGAAGACATTTTGATTTATTCTCTTAGCCGAGAGGAACACGAGGTTCATCTTCTTCAGGTCCTCGACGTGTTGAGACGTGAGCAATTTTTATGGAAGTTTTCCAAATGTGAGTTACGGAGGTCCAAGTGACTTTCTCGGGCATGTAATTTCATCCGATGAGTTCGTGTCGATCCTCGAAGACGGAGACTATCCGAGATTGGCAACCTCGAAAGTTATTAAGTAAATCCGATGTTCCTCGGAATAGTTGGTCAATTATCCAACCCATGACCAAGCTAGCAGCCGTGGTTTTCGCGTTGGGGATTTGGCGTCGTTACCTTTATGGCGTCACCTTTCAGTTATTCACCAATCACAAGAGTTGAAGGATATATTTACTCACAAGGAGTTAAATATGCGACAGAGGCGGTGGTTGGAAATAATCAAAGATTTTGATATCGAGATCCTTTACCACTGGCAAGGCGAACGTTGTCGCCGACGCCTTGAGTCGTAAGTCCGTGCGGGAGCGGATGCTTGCTCGTTTAACAATTCGGAAGGAGCTCCAACAGAATTCCTTAGACCCGAGATCGAGTGCAGCCCGGCGAGTTCAGGGACACTTTGTATGTTAGAGATTTCATCATCTCTTGAGGATGCAATCGGGGAGAATCGAGTTCGGACTCGGCATTGATGCGCATCCGTGAAGATGTGGCTCGGGGGAAATCCCCTGGATTCGTGGTCCACGAGGATGGACTTTTGAGGTTTAAGAACCGGTTGTGCGTACCGGCGAATGACGAGTTGAAAAATTCTATTTTGAGAGAAGCTCATGCTACCCCTTATTCTGTTCATCCGGGGTCCAGCAAGATGTACAAGAACTTGAAACAAAATTTCTGGTGGAGTAATATGAAGCGAGAAGTCGCAAAATTTGTTTCGAGATGCTTAACTTGCCAACAAGTCAAGATTGAACATCAGCGACCGGCGGGTATGCTGAAACCTCTCCCTATTCCAGAGTGGAAGTGGGAAGACATTTCTATGGATTTCATCACGAGTTTGCCGATGAGTCGTCGTGGCATGAATACAATCTGGGTGATTGTGGACCGCTTAACTAAATCAACTCATTTTCTTGAGATCAAGGATACGTGGGGTCCCGAGAGACTGGCCCAGTTATTCATCAAGGAGATAGTAAGACTGCATGGTACTCCTAAGAGTATCGTTTCCGATCGTGACGGACGATTTGTATCTCATTTTTGGAAATCAGTTCACCGTGCTATGGGAACTCAGCTCAATCTCAGTACCGCCTTTCATCCTCAGTCCGACGGACAATCAGAGAGGACTATACAGACATTAGAGGACATGTTGAGGGCATGCGTCCTCGATTGGAAGGACGATTGGGAAGCCCAACTACCATTGATCGAGTTCACGTATAATAATAGTTGGCATGCTTCGATTAAGATGGCACCTTACGAGGCCTTGTATGGTCGTCGTTGTCGATCTCCGTTGTGTTGGGACGACTTATCAGAATCAATCGGCACCGAGCCCGATATGCTTATAGCCGCCCGTGAGAAGGTAGCTTTGATCAGGAGTCGTTTGTTGACAGCTCAGAGTCGTCATAATTCATATGCAGATAACCGTAAATCGACCATTAGAGTTCGAGGTGGTGACCATGTGTTGGTCAAGGTATCCCCGAGTCGTGGTATCTTCCGTTTTGGGAAGAGGGAAAGTTGAGTCCGAGATTCATTGGACTGCTCGAGATTTTGGATCGAGTAGGCGAGTTAGCTTATCGATTGGCTTTACCTACGGCGTTGAGCCGAATTCATAATGTGTTTCATGTCTCTCGATTGCGGAAGTATGTTGCCGACCGAGTCACATCTGCGGTTCGATTTAAATCGAGATCGCCGACGATCATTCATATGAGGAGCGTCCTATACGAGTTTTAGAGCGGCGAATCAAACAGTTGAGAAATAAGTCGATTCCTTTGGTCAGGATTCAGTGGTCCAGACATGGAGTCGAAGAGGCCACTTGGGAAACCGAGGAGATTATGCGGGAGAGTTATCCTGAGTTGTTTGACCCTTAGTTTCGGGGACGAAACTCTTTTAAGGGGGGGTGTATGTAATACCCGGTTGTAATTCAGTCATTATCATTCAGTAATCTCATTCGGTGATTGTCACTCAGTAGATTTTCACTCATTTATAATCATTCATCAATCATATTCATTCACCGTGTTCACCGTTCGGAAAAACTTCGAGTTGTGTATCATTATTGTTCATCGTTTCAACTTTCCTCATATGAGTTCGACTTTGTTAGATCACCATTAATTTTTGGTAACTCCAAAAATTCTAAATCTTTGCAATATTATAGAGCATCGAGTTAGCTTTCCAATGTTTCAAACGGTGAGTCAATCGGAGTCCGGACGAGAGAGTTATGGTCGTTTTAGCTCAACCGCTCATTTTTCAGTTTGGCGATCATCGCCGAACGAACTCGGCCGTGTCGTCCGACACGCGGCCGTGCCGCACTCGTCCGGATAGTGCCGAGCGTCTGCCTCAGGACCCGGCCGTGTCGTGCAGCGCGGCGAGTCGAGCTCTTCGGATTAGCTGTAGCGGCGCTTGAGGCCGGCCGTGTTCGGGACACGGCCGAGTCATTGTCGGCGCCGCGGACGGGTCACTTGTCGGTAGGCCCCTTCGCGCCTCGACCGTGTCAGCGAGGACACGGTCGAGTCCTGCCCGGCAGGCGCGCCACGACCGTGTCAGGCGGGCACGGCCGAGTCGAGCCCGAGTCAACCCCTATAAATTCTTTTTTGAGCATTTTGAGCTCATTTCTCCCATTTTTCCATCTTCTTCACTGCAACCGAGAGAGAAATACTTGAGGGAGAGATTTCTTCATCAATTATCATTTGAGAGTATATTTTTCATCACCTTCAATCTTTCGGGAAGCTTGGATACTCGATTAAACTCGTGTTCTTCTGGATCGAATTGGTTGGATATTCAAGAGGTAATTTCTTCAACACTTTGACTTCGATTTTGTGTTGAGATATGATGTTTTGACGTTATAATCATGTTATATGAAGGGATATGTATATGATTATGAGTTTGTATAAGGATTCATTGGATTATTGAGGGATTATTCAAGAACACCTTGAATATCGAGTTGGAATTGGAGATTTTCGACTAATTGTTGTTATAATCACATTTTTGGATATTCATAACGGATTATTGATCATATGGGAGATGTTTTGTTGGTTTGAAACACTTCTTGGGGACTTTGATATTGATATATCGAGGTTTGATTGTAAACAATCGGAGTTTGGATACAACGTGTTTGATTTAATGCCTCAATGGACTTAGTTTTATCGTATCGACGTTTTGAGTTCGTTATAATCGTGTTTGATTCGTATATTGAACGGATTGTTGGTAATTGTATTATTTAAGGTTGTTCGAGCGACCGATATCTCAATTAGGACGTTGTTCGTGGAAGGATAATTTTCACCGGTATTGAGTAAGTTAATTCTTACTCGGTTAAAAGGATATTCATCCCTTTTGTTGTTGTTCATTCATAATCATAACTCATTCATCATTATATTAACCGTATCAAAACTTGTTGTTATCAATTAATCATTTCAGTCATAAGGAACGACGGTTCCAATCTTTTCATTGAGCTGTCATTTATTTCATTACCATTCTATCTCGGTGAGTCATTATTCATTTTCGATGTCACTTTTGTTATAGCGTGGCATTCCGGGTCATACTGGCGTGCCGGTTGGTATGTGTTGGATTTTCATGTCGGGCACATTATAGTCGTGTGTTGGTTGGTGACCTCACATTGGACTGTGCACACGATTCATATTGTCTCGTGAGACTGATTAGGTACAAGACCACACGTGTATTCGATCGATACTCGTTGGTGGCTTGTGCACGGACACATTTCCATCCCGGGCGTAGTGTGGTGCCATTTCCTTTGAGCCGTACTGTTAGTTGGTTCATATAGCATGTTTGATTGCGTATGTTTCGACAGGATATTTCATAATTTCAGATATAATCATGATTGTGTATTTTCAACTCTTGAGGATTGTTGTTCTTTGTAACTGACCCCGTTTGGGGATTTTGTTTTTCAGGTCATGGCAAGGCAAACGCACGGGAATAGCATGTTGATGTCGAGGAGTCCTAGTGATACTAGTAGGGGGGCCCCGATCTTTCAGTTATTCATGTTATTATCCTTTATTTTCCGCTGCAGACTTTCATTTGAATACTCCGTTTCATTCAGTGTTGTGTATTTTATCTTCATATAAAATACACTAGTATTCGGTATTGTCCTGGTGTTTTGTAATTAAACTCCTCATCGGAGTAATTCTTGTTGTTTTGTGGTTCGGTAATACATTTATCCTGTGTAATTCATCCTTTTCATTCGCTCGGTGGGTCCCAGTGGGGATTCACCAGACCGTAATATCCGCCTAGTTTGGGGTGTTACAGAGTTGGTATCGGAGCGTGGTTTTGAATACTACCTTCCGAGTCATGTCTTATTTGAAATCATCGTCATCGACTAGTATCATTGGACTTTCGCCACGTGTGACTGTGCAAATGCCGAGCCAATCGATCGGAAGAAGCTGTAAGATTTCTAACGCCATGGTATAATTTCTGGCAATTATCATTCATTCATAATTCATCAATTAACAATCCTCAAACATCATCATTCATTGTGATTAAGACGATCATGTTAACTCATTAATCGCTTAATCCATTTCATTACTCGATTAATAATCGTGACGATCACGTTAACTCATTAATTACTCAATTCATTTCATTACTCATTTGTCAACTGAAGATCATATTATCAATCTTGTTAAGTTATTCAAGATAATCATTTTAAGAATTTCATCATATAATCATGTAACTTCGAAATCATTCATATAATCACTAAGTTAGAGCATATATACTCATTTTCATCATCTCATGATATAATCATAACGTGTTAATCATGCGGAAATATAATCATTATGCGACCTTCCTACTTGAGTATGGAGAGAGTCATCGGGATGCACGGGAGAGGCGCAGCGGACCGAAACCCGAGTAATAATCACTCGCCGGGAAATCGTGCTCAGACTCGCTCAATCGAAGATATTCGGGTTGATCCACTCACTTTTATGTGCCATGATGACCCATGCGATTGCTCAATCATCATTGCGCCACTGACCGGATTAATCGAGAGAACTCTCCCGTATGAGCCACCGCTAAAGAAAGTGATGAACAACAACCTTCATCCGCCAAGAAATCAACGAAGCGTAATCAATCCGAAGGCGGTCACCAACCTTCAAGAAGCCTCGTGTGAGTCCTATCGTTTCGAGCGACTCCTACGGCGCATAATCGTGCGGGATCTCGCCACGAGCGCCAATTCAGCCATCACCGTTATAACCGTGGGGATCTTGGTCATGTCGGCACCAAGTGTCCGAGACAATCATCACGTGCTATAATTGTGGGAATTTTGGACATAAGGCCCGTTTTGCCGAAAGGACTCCAAGTCAGCTCGGTGGCATCTCGGGCCCCAAGCAACCAGCGTGAGAATCGATCGCTTTGTCATCGTCGTTTAAGGCAATGGAAGCAAATAGAGTTGGAGCTCGTATTTATCGACGGGAGCGTCCGGTTCGGGGACCAGCAAGTTCGATTCATATGATGAGGAGGATCGACGATCCGGTGGTCCGAACGATTTGGTATACTCGTAATTTTATTTCAACTTGTGTGTACCTTTTGATGCTGGTACACCGCATTCATTCATTTTCGAATCATGCTTGAATAGACTTATTTCGGGATAGTCCTATTGCTTGTGGACATCATACCATCGGTCTACCTGACGATGGAAGAATTTTCGGAATCATACCTAAGTAAGCTTAGTAACCGCGATTGGTTGGTGGACCTAATCGTGGTGAATTTATCTTAGACGATGTAATTTCGGTATTAGCTGGTTTAACCGTCTTAATACTATCCTCAGTGTCTGTTAGCGTTTGGTCGCTATCTTTCCGTCGTTAGTTGTCGAATGTGTGCTTCAGGGAAGTAATCCCCGTTGTTCCAATAGAAATTCTATTATGGCGGAAGCAGAGAAATTCCGCAATCGAGCTATCCAATCATTCATTGTATCATTTTCATCGATTGACCTTTCTAAGGTAATCGAGTTATTCAATCATTCCTTGTATCATTTCCATCGATTGGCTTTTCTAAGACAATCGAGTCCTTCAATCATTCATTGTATCATTTTCATCGATTGGCCTTTCAAAGGCAATCGAGTTTTCAAACATTCCTTGTATCATCTTCATCGATTGGTCTTTCTAAGACAATCGAGTTTTTCAATCATTATTGGTATCTCTTTTTATCGATTGACCATTTTAGGGCAATCGAAATGTTCAATCATTCGTGGTATCATTGTCATCGATTGACGATGTATTTCCAGACGAGTTATCTGGTTGCCTTCACATAGAGTAAGGGAATTCAGGAGTGAGTTGGAGCCAGACGTCCCATTTATCGAAGGCACCGTATCGGATGGCCCCGACTGAATGCAGGAGTTGAAGACTCAACTTGAGGAGTAGTTCGAGAAAGGTTATCTCCGACCGATTGCGTTCCCGTGAGGAGCACCGCAGTGATCTGTCAAGGAGAAGGATGGCTCGTCTCATGTGTGTATTAATTACTGGAGTTGATCGGGTGATGATCAAGAGTAGTATTCCTTACCCCGTATTGATGATCTTTTAGATCAACTTCAGGAGCTTCAAGATTTTCAAGATCGACTTAAGATCTGGATATCACCGATGGATTCGAGAGTCGGATATCGCGAGGACAGCTGCTTCGTACACGCTATGGTCATTATGAGTTCGTAGTTATGCCGTTCGGGCTAACTATTGCACCTGCGGTATTCAGGGAGTTAATGAATCGGGTTTTCATCGACTTTTTGGGATCAGTTTGTTGTTGTCTTCATCGAAGACATTTTGATTTATTCTCTTAGCCGAGAGGAACACGAGGTTCATCTTCTTCAGGTCCTCGACGTGTTGAGACGTGAGCAATTTTTATGGAAGTTTTCCAAATGTGAGTTCTGGAGGTCCGAAGTGACTTTCTCGGGCATGTAATTTCATCTGACAGAGTTCGTGTCGATCCTCAGAAGACGGAGACTATCCGAGATTGGCAACCTCCGAAAGTTATTAAGTAAATCCGATGTTCCCTCGAAATAGTTGGTCAATTATCCAACCCACGACCTGAAGCTAGCAGCCGTGGTTTTCGCGTTGGGGATTTGGCGTCGTTACCTTTATGGCGTCACCTTTCAGTTATTCACCAATCACAAGAGTTGAAGGATATATTTACTCACAAGGAGTTAAATATGCGACAGAGGCGGTGGTTGGAAATAATCAAAGATTTTGATATCGAGATCCTTTACCACCTGGGCAAGGCGAACGTTGTCGCCGACGCCTTGAGTCGTAAGTCCGTGCAGGAGCAGATGCTTGCTCGTTTAACAATTCAGAAGGAGCTCCAACAGGAATTCCTTAGACCCGAGATCGAGGTCTGGCTTCAGCGAGTTCAGGGACAGCTTTGTATGTTAGAGATTTCATCATCTCTTGAGGATGCAATCAGGGAGAATCAGGGTTCAGACTCAGCATTGTTGCGCATTCGTGAGGATGTGGCTCAGGGGAAAGCCCCTGGATTCGTGGTCCACAGGGATGGACTTTTGAGGTTTAAGAACCGGTTGTGCGTACCGGCGAATGACGAGTTGAAAAATTCTATTTTGAGAGAAGCTCATGCTACCCCTTATTCTGTTCATCCGGGGTCCAGCAAGATGTACAAGAACTTGAAACAAAATTTCTGGTGGAGTAATATGAAGCGAGAAGTCGCAAAATTTGTTTCGAGATGCTTAACTTGCCAACAAGTCAAGATTGAACATCAGCGACCGGCGGGTATGCTGAAACCTCTCCCTATTCCAGAGTGGAAGTGGGAAGACATTTCTATGGATTTCATCACGAGTTTGCCGATGAGTCGTCGTGGCATGAATACAATCTGGGTGATTGTGGACCGCTTAACTAAATCAACTCATTTTCTTGAGATCAAGGATACGTGGGGTCCCTACAGACTGGCCCAGTTATTCATCAAGGAGATAGTAAGACTGCATGGTACTCCTAAGAGTATCGTTTCCGATCGTGACGGACGATTTGTATCTCATTTTTGGAAATCAGTTCACCGTGCTATGGGAACTCAGCTCAATCTCAGATCGCTTTCATCCTCAGTCCGACGGACAATCAGAGAGGACTATACAGACATTAGAGGACATGTTGAGGGCATGCGTCCTCGATTGGAAGGACGATTGGGAAGCCCAACTACCATTGATCGAGTTCACGTATAATAATAGTTGGCATGCTTCGATTAAGATGGCACCTTACGAGGCCTTGTATGGTCGTCGTTGTCGATCTCCGTTGTGTTGGGACGACTTATCAGAATCAATCGGCACCGAGCCCGATATGCTTATAGCCGCCCGTGAGAAGGTAGCTTTGATCAGGAGTCGTTTGTTGATTGACTGAGTCGGCGTAAATCATATGCGATAACCGTGCCGACCATTAGAGTTCGAGGCTGGTGACCATGTGTTGGTCAAGGTATCCCCGAGTCGTGGTATCTTCCGTTTTGGGAAGAGGGGAAAGTTGAGTCCGAGATTCATTGGACCGTTCGAGATTTTGGATCGAGTAGGCGAGTTAGCTTATCGATTGGCTTTACCTCCGGCGTTGAGCCGAATTCATAATGTGTTTCATGTCTCTCAGTTGCGGAAGTATGTTGCCGACCCGAGTCACATACTGCAGTTCGACGAAATCGAGATCGCCGACGATCATTCATATGAGGAGCGTCCTATACGAGTTTTAGAGCGGCGAATCAAACAGTTGAGAAATAAGTCGATTCCTTTGGTCAGGATTCAGTGGTCCAGACATGGAGTCTAAGAGGCCACTTGGGAAACCGAGGAGATTATGCGGGAGAGTTATCCCGAGTTGTTTGACCCTTAGTTTCGGGGACGAAACTCTTTTAAGGGGGGGTGTATGTAATACCCGGTTGTAATTCAGTCATTATCATTCAGTAATTTCATTCGGTGATTGTCACTCAGTAGATTTTCACTCATTTATAATCATTCATCAATCATATTCATTCACCGTGTTCACCGTTCGGAAAAACTTCGAGTTGTGTATCATTATTGTTCATCGTTTCAACTTTCCTCATATGAGTTCGACTTTGTTAGATCACCATTAATTTTTGGTAACTCCAAAAATTCTAAATCTTTGCAATATTATAGAGCATCGAGTTAGCTTTCCAATGGTTCAAACGGTGAGTCAATCGGAGTCCGGACGAGAGTTATGGTCGCTTTAGCTCAACCGCTCATTTTTTTTGGCGATCATCGCCGAACGAACTCGGCCGTGTCGTCCGACACGGCCCGTGCATTTCGTCCGGATAGTGCCGAGCGTCGCCTCAGACCCGACCGTGTCGTCGCACGGCCGAGTCGAGCTCTTCCGGATTAGCTCGTAGCGGCGCTTGCAGGCCCGACCGTGTTCGGGACACGGTCGAGTCATTGTCGAGCGCCGCGGACGGGTCACTGTCGGTAGGCCCCTTCGCGCCTCGACCGTGTCAAGGTGACACGGTCGAGTCCTCGCCGGCCGGCTGCGCGCCACGACCGTGTCAGCGGGCACGGTCGAGCCTTGTTGGCCGAGTCAACCCCTATAAATTCTTTTTTGAGCATTTTGAGCTCATTTCTCCCATTTTTCCATCTTCTTCACTCCGCAACCGAGAGAGAAATACTTGAGGGAGAGATTTCTTCATCAATTATCATTTGAGAGTATATTTTTCATCACCTTCAATCTTTCGAAGCTTGGATACTCGATTAAACTCGTGTTCTTCGGATCGAATTGGTTGGATATTCAAGAGGTAATTTCTTCAACACTTTGGACTTCGATTTTGTGTTGAGATATGATGTTTTGGACATTATAATCATGTTATATGAAGGGATATGTATATGATTATGAGTTTGTATAAGGATTCATTGGATTATTGAGGGATTATTCAAGAACACCTTGAATATCGAGTTGGAATTGGAGATTTTCGACTAATTGTAGTTATAATCACATGTTGGTTATTCATAACGGATTATTGATCGTATGGGAGATGTTTTGTTGGTTTGAAACACTTCTTGGGGACTTTGATATTGATATATCGAGGTTTGATTGTAAACAATCGGAGTTTGGATACAACGTGTTTGATTTAATGCCTCAATGGACTTAGTTTTATCGTATCGACGTTTTGAGTTCGTTATAATCGTGTTTGATTCGTATATTGAACGGATTGTTGGTAATTGTATTATTTAAGGTTGTTCGAGCGATATCTCAATTAGACGTTGTTCGTGGAAGGATAATTTTCACCGATTGAGTAAGTTAATTCTTACTCGGTTAAAAGGATATTCATCCCTTTTGTTGTTGTTCATTCATAATCATAACTCATTCATCATTATATTAACCGTATCAAAACTTGTTGTTATCAATTAATCATTTCAGTCATAAGGAACGACGGTTCCAATCTTTTCATTGATTTGTCATTTATTTCATTACCATTCTATCTCGGTGAGTCATTATTCATTTTCGATGTCACTTTTGTTATAGCGTGGCATTCCGGGTCATCTTGGCGTGCGGTTGGTATGTGTTGGATTTTCATGTCGGGCACATTATAGTCGTGTGTTGGTTGGTGACCTCACATTGACTGCACACGATTCATATTGTCTCGTGAGATCGATTAGGTACAAGACCACACGTGTATTCGATCGATACTCGTTGGTGGCTTGTGCACGGACACATTTCCATCCGGGCGTAGTGTGGTGCCATTTCCTTTGAGCCGCATCTTAGTTGGTTCATATAGCATGTTTGATTGCGTATGTTTCGACAGGATATTTCATAACTTCGAGATATAATCATGATTGTGTATTTTCAACTCTTGAGGATTGTTGTTCTTTGTAATCGACCCGTTTGGGGATTTTGTTTTTCAGGTCATGGCAAGGCAAACGCACGGGAATAGCATGTTGATGTCGAGGAGTCCTAGTGATACTAGTAGGGGGCCCCGATCTTTCAGTTATTCATGTTATTATCCTTTATTTTCCGCTGCAGACTTTCATTTGAATACTCCGTTTCATTCAGTGTTGTGTATTTTATCTTCATATAAAATACACTAGTATTCGGTATTGTCCTGGTGTGTTGTAATTAAATTCCTCATCGGAGTAATTACTGTTGTAATGTGGTTCGGTACTACATTTATCTTGTGTAATTCATCCTTTTCATTCGCCTGGTGGGTCCCAGTCGGGGATTCACGGCACTGTAATATCCGCCTAGTTTGGGGTGTTACATTCTCGGTTATTGTTGATCCTTTGTTGATCGTCTCGGAGATATCATGTTGATGGTATTCTCGGTTATTGTTGATCCTTTGTTGATCGTGTCGGAGTTATCATGTTGATGGTACTCTCGGTTATCGTTGATCCTTTGTTGGTCGTATTGGAGTTATCATGTCGATGATATTCTCAGTTGATGTATTGGTTAATCATTGTTATTGATCATATGAGCATTCGGACTGTACGTCGATGTTTCGGGATTTGTATTCATTGTCATGTGGTAGTTGATCTACATATATGTTGGGTACTATTGGTTTATCCAGGTTGAGTTTTGATTGTGTAATCCGATGGACAGGATTTGGCACGGATGAATTATTTCATGATTATGAGTGATGATGATGTTTTGAGGATTTTTGATATTATTTGAATACAGTACAGTTGGTTGTGGTTGAGTTCATTTCGTCATTTGAGAATGCGAAATGTGGATTATGGTAAGGATTGGATTGTTATGGATTGGTAAGGTTATGTCGGTAAGATTACTTTGGTAGTATTCTTACTATATTATTACATTGGTATGTAATTATTTATGTTGATGCGATCGATATCATTATTGAGTATTGTGGCTGACCCCGTCGTGGGATTTATTTTTAGGTACTCGGAGATCGAGCTAGTAGCGGTCATGAAGGGATGAGCTTCCCGATGAGATACTGGCGGTGGCATGTTTTGGAGTATCGAGTATTTCTTTTCTGGTTATTTATTTCCGCTGCAAATGTATATTTTGAACTGTGTTTATATCCGCTGCGTGTGTATATTTCAAAATGGCTTTTCGGTATCTTTATCCGCTGCGTGTGTATATTTCAAAATGGCTCTTTGGTATTTTTACCAACTCGTGTGTATTTTCAAACGGCCCTTTTGGCACTTTGCGAACTTGGGTTATTTCGTTAAACCTTTTCCTAAGCTATTTTATCGGTACGTTTAAGCGGCGTCTTAACGTACATTTTGAACTATCGAGATTTGGCACTTCGCCTTGTATTTTCAAATGGTATTTTATGACGGTATTTGAGAACTATGTTTTGGTAGATATTTGAGTATTTAAAATACTACCGTCATTGTCCTCTTGGCATTTTTAAACGTTTTTGAAATGGTTTTGTAAATGGTTTTTAGCCTGTGGATTCCAGCGCGGGACCCACGACGCTGTAATATCCCGGATGCTATGTTGTAGCAAGGATCGGATATAGTAGCTCCGATTAAGCCTTTACTTCTTGATTAAGTCTTGTTAATATGAGATACGACCACGTAATATGCATTCGAGTTAGAACTCTATGAAAAATCGGGTTTATTGATTAGATTCGAGCGTTTTGTACTAAGAATTGGCTATAACAGCTCCGATTAATATTTTACTTCTTTATTAAGATATGTAGTAGCAAAGATTAGATATAGTAGCTCCGATTAAGCCTTTACTTCTTGATTAAGTCTTGTTAATATGAGATACGACCACGTAACATGCATTCGAGTCAGAACTCTATGAAAACTCGGCTTCATTGGTTAGATTCGAGTATTTTAGAAGGCTATAATAGCTTAGATAAAGTCTTTACTTTTTGATTAAGTCTGGTTAATAGGAGATAACTCTATGAAAACTCGGGTTTATTTATTAGATTCGAGCATTTTGTACTCGGAATTGGCTATAATAACAGCTCAAATTAATCTTTTACTTATTGATTAATTGTTGTTGTAGCAAGGATTGGATATAGGAGCTCCGATTAAGCCTTTACTTCTTCATTAAGTCTTGTTCATAAGAAACTCGGGTTTATTGTGTAACACCCCCAAATCCCATTGGGTCATTACAGTGCCGTGGACCCCACACCGGGAGATGCACCAAGCGAACATGACTAAAATACAACAAACTTACCAAAAGGGGAATCACAATTCCTACATTGACATCCAACATAATATTCCGATATGGAATTTCAATGACAACAGTGTGCCTACATGGCCTAAATATAATACAACGACATCCACGAGCCTAGCTCGGATGATACAAAATGACAACGACTGAACAAAACTGGAGTACTCCAACTGTCTGACTGACATGAACACCAAAACATCTTGGACTAGTATCGCTCGAATGCCTCGCCGCCATCGTCATGCCCCTGTGTCTCAACTCTCTCCTCGCAAGCACCTAAAACATGAAAACATGTTCCGCCCCCACAGGGTCAGTCATCCAGATAATGAATATCAAATACATGTATAACATGATATGCATCCAAAGGCATAATAAATGGTACATCAATGGTAATACGAGATGCTCACAAACCAAAGTAACAACTGAGCATTCGTGAAATACTATGCCCGCGGCATTCGATCGGTACCTGCTCAACAGGTTAGAACACAAGTGCCCAACGGCGAATCATCAATACAGATCACAACAATGAACTACATGAAGATAAACCAACCCAGAGCTGAAATAAATATGAATCACAATTGCCTGAAGGTTCCAGCGAAAATACCAATACGTCACGATGGCCTGAAAGCCACTCAGCCGAAACTGCTAGTCATCACAATGGCCTGAAGCCAAACAGCCCGAAGCTGTATCAACTGAGGGCCAAAGCCACGGCACGAAGCCGTATCACAATGAGGGCCGAAGCCATGGCATGAAGCCGTATCACAATGAGATCATCCAATGACCGTGACATGCTGAATTGCAGGTGCTGGGAAACCAATCGCGAAGGTTCAAGCCCCAAGCTTACCCATAATGAGATCATTAACATGACCGTGACCTACTGAACTGTAGGTGTTGGGAAACCAACCGCGAAGGTTCAAGCCCCAAGCTTACCCATAATGAGATCATCCAATGACCGTGACCTACTGAACTGTAGGTGTTGGGAAACCAACCGCAAGGTTCAAGCCCCAAGCTTGCCCATCGAGCACTAGCCGAGACTAGCCTCAAAAACATAATTAATCACAACAGTAACGATCCCAAGATTACCAAATTCACAAGAATAATAGCGTGCTGCCTTGAGTCGGCCAACACGACAACAACAACTCATGGATGGGCACCGTCCACGGCGGTCCCAATTCAAATACCTCGACTGCCTTGGAATGGCCAATTCACAACAACTCAACGGGTGGAACTATCCTTGACCGTCCCAATTCAATACATCGATTACCTTAGAACGGTCAATCGATAACGATGACACAACGGATGGGAATTATCTTCGATAATCCCAATTAAATACATCGATTACCTTAGAATGGTTAATCGATAACCAATGATGCAACAGATGGGAATTATCTTCGATAACCCCAATTCAATACATCGATTATCTTAGAACGGTTAATCGATAACCAATGATACAACGGATGGGAATTAGCTTCGATAATCCCAATTAAATACATCGATTACCTTAGAACGGTCAATCGATAAACAATGCTACAATGGATGGGAATTATCTTCGGTAATCCCAATTAAATACATCGATTACCTTAGAACGGTTAATCGATAACCCGATGTCTGATAGAATAGATGTCCCGGCGTCTTAAACCGACCACCGAAACAGATATGATAAACGAATATATCAAATGCCTTCAATCGGCCAATGCAACATCATAGCAACAGTTCCAATTCGATAATAACGATTCACCGATGCCTCAGAATGACATTAACGTCAACAATAATAATCGATACATCGATGCCGCGAACCGGCTATCGAAAACAAGAATCTCAATGCCTTAAACCGGCCGTTAACGAATAACAATCACATCTGGCATAATCACCGAAGGGTATTGCATCAAATAATTCCCGAATATCAACAAATCACTAAGAGACTAAGTCTCGAAATGATACAATACATTCATACACATATATGATAACATTAATCTCATTAGACCAGTACAAGTATAAAACTTGCCTCAAACCGAAGGCGAGCAAGTCCTTCCACGATCAACGTCCTGGCACGAAACGACGAACGGCACCTCCCGACGATCACAAACACTCGAACAACCTTGAATGAAAACGATTCATTCAAAAACACAAAATCAATAGAAAACAACGACAAAGATAAAGCCCGATTCAAACACGAATCGATCACACCGCACGAACGAATATCATAGTTCTCAACTATGAATTCTAACATCCTCTAACACCTCAATGATCAATTAACATGATAATTACGTTCTTAACACTTGTGAAATCCATTCAACAAGATTCACTTAAGAACAATCATCAAAACAAACATCTCAAAATGATAATATCACCAATATCATCAAATTGATCCTCCTACAATGATAATATTATCAATATTATCATTATCACCCCAAGAACATCATCAACTCAATAATCATGATGTCTGAAACAGAAATCCTTCATCAATACATCATGAATTCGGATTAAACAACAAGATTCACTCAACCATTTCCAAATTATGATAATCACCCCTTAAATTATCATAAATCCTTACTAAAATGGTTATAATCTTTCAAGAACACCATCAACAACAATAACAATCATCTCAAGACTATGTTAATCATATAACAATCTTAACATAATCCTACTAGACATGATTAAAACCTCCAAACAATCTAAAACATCAAGAACATAATCCAACTCAAGCAATACCATCATGTTCTTCACCAAAAGTTTATCAAAACCATGAAGAATCATGATATACTCCATTAATCAAACAATACCCGAAGAAAACAACAACAAAAACTCGAAAATCATTTGAAGAACAAGACATTGAGGGAACTTACCAAAGAAGAACAAGAAGAAGCCTCCAAACACCAAAGGAGCACCAACCAGCTTCCAACTTCAAGCTTCAATCCAAGCTAGGATGATCAAGATCGAGTTGGAAGGGGCTAAACATCAATAACAAGTCCAAACGGACGATTCTAGGGAGATAAAATGTGTTTTGGTTCGTGGGGAAATGAAATACGAAACCAAGATAAATAGACTGACAAGTCCCTTACGTACGTTATACGCCCATGCTAACGTACGTAAGGGCCTTTACGTACGCTATGTAAAAACAGTAACGTACGTAAAGCTAAACCCATAACTAACTGAACTAAATTACGAAGGCCTTAAAGTACGTAAACAAAAACATATTACGTACGTTAACAAGACCTGCATTACGTACGTAGAGCTCACCTCTTAACGTATGTAAGGGTCGTTTGACTACAATAGTGAGATCCGATCGGAAGATGCTCGGGACCCACCGGCCGAAAGTGACTACGAGGAAGGTTCCTGCCACCTACCAAGCATTACGTACGTAACCTTACAGGCATAATGTACGTAATAGCAACACGCTAGCGTACGTAATGCTACACCCGTAGTGTTCGATAAGGCTATGAACTTAGCCAAAAAATCCAAACTCTCCAACCAACATTCAAACGACGAAACCAACCCGACGACAAGTATAAATATTTCGATCCTAAAATATTCCAATACAATATACATTGTCTCATTCCAAAACAACAATACTTGTACAATTCCAAATGAATACATACAACTCAACAGTAACACGAAAAAAAAATTATCCCCGGATATTACATATTGATTAGATTTGAGTCTTTTGTAATAAGAATTGGCTATAACAGCTCTCGATTAATCTTTTTAAAAAAAACGAAAAAAAAAGTCTTGTTCATAGGAGATAAAACAATGTTACATGTATTCGAGTCGGAACTCTATGAAAACTTGGCTCTATTGATTATAATCGAGTATTTTATCTTGAAAATTGGCAATAACAACTTATATTAAGTCTTTACTTCTTTATCAAGTCTTGTTAATCGGAGATAAGACCACGCAACATGCATTCGAGTCAGAACTCTATGAAAACTCTAGTTTATTGATTAGATCCGAGCCTTTTATACTCAGAATTGGCTATAACAACTCCGATTAATCTTTTACTTCTTTATTAAGATATGTTGTAGCAAGGATTGGATATAGTATCTCCGATTAAGCCTTTACTTCTTGATTAAGTCTTGTTAATATGAGATACGACCACATAACATGCATTCGAGTCAGAACTCTATGAAAACTCGGGTTTATTGATTAGATTCGAGCCTTTTGTACTAAGAATTGGCTATAACAGCTCCGACTAATATTTTTTTTCTTTATTAAGATGTGTAGTAGCAAGGATTAGCTATAGTAGCTCCGATTAAGCCTTTACTTCTTGATTAAGTCTTGTTAATATGAGATACGACCACGTAACATGCATTCGAGTCAGAACTCTATGAAAACTCGGGTTCATTGGTTAGATTTGAGTATTTTAGAATTGGCTATAATAGCTTAGATTAAGTCTTTACTTTTTGATTAAGTCTGGTTAATAGGAGATAAGACCATGTAACATGCATTCGAGTCGGAACTCTATGAAAACTCGGGTTTATTAATTAGATTCGAGCATTTTGTACTCGGAATTGGCTATAATAACAACTCAAATTAATCTTTTACTTATTGATTAATTGTTGTTGTAGCAAGGATTGCATATAGGAGCTCCGATTAAGCCTTTACTACTTGATTAAGTCTTGTTCATAGGAAACTCGGGTTTATTGATTAGATTTGAGTCTTTTGTAATAAGAATTGGCTATAACAGCTTCGATTAATCTTTTAAAAAAAACGAAAAAAAAGTCTTGTTTATAGGAGATAAAACCATGTTACATGTATTCGAGTCGGAACTCTATGAAAACTCGGGTCTATTGATTATAATCGAGTATTTTATCTTGAAAATTGGCAATAACAACTTATATTAAGTCTTTACTTCTTTATCAAGTCTTGTTAATCGGAGATAAGACCACGCAACATGCATTCGAGTCGGAACTCTATGAAAACTCGGGTTTATTGATTAGATTCGAGCCTCTTGTACTCAGAATCGGCTATAACAACTCCGATTAATCTTTTACTTCTTTATTATGATATGTTGTAGCAAGTATTAGATATAGTAGCTCCAATTAAGCCTTTACTTCTTTGATTAAGTCTTGTTAATATGAGATACGACTATGTAACATGCATTCGAGTCAGAACTCTATGAAAACTTGGGTGTATTAATTACATTCGAGCCTTTTGTACTCAGAATTGGCTATAACAGCTCCGATTAATATTTTCTTTCTTGAATAAGTCTTGTTGTGGCAAGTATTCGCTATTATATCTCCGATACTTCTTGATTAAGTCTTGTTAATAGGATATAAAACCACATTACATTTACTCGAGTCGGAATCCTACGAAAACTCGGATTTATTGACTAGATTCGAGTATTTTATATTAAGAATTGGCTATAATAGCTTAGATTAAGCCTTTACTTCTTGATTAAGTCTTGTTAATCTGAGATACGACCATGTAACATGCATTCGAGTAGTAACCCTATGAAAACACGGGTTTATTGATTAGATTCGAGCCTTTTGTACTCAGAATTGGCTATAACAGCTCCGATTAATATTTTCTTTCTTGATTAAGTCTTGTTGTGGCAAGTATTCGCTATAATAGCTCTGATACTTCTTGATTAAGTCTTGTTGATAGGAGATAAAACCACATTACATTTATTTGAGTCGGGATCATACGAAAACTCGGGTTTATTGATTAGATTCGAGTATTTTATATTGAGAATTGGCTATAATAGCTTAGATTAAATCTTCACTTCTTGATTAAGCCTTGTTAATAGGAGATAAGACCATGTAACATGCATTTGAGCCGGAACTCTATAAAAACTCGGGTTTATTGATTAGATTCGAGCCTTTTGTACTCAGAATTGGCTATAACAGCTCCGATTAATCTTTTACTTCTTTATTAAGATATGTTGTAGCATGTATTGGATAGATTAGCTCCGATTAAGCCTTTACTTCTTGATTAAGTCTTGTTAATCTGAGATACGACCATGTAACATGCATTCGAGTCAGAACTCTATGAAAACTCGGGTTTATTGATTAGATTCGAGCCTTTTGTACTCAGAATTGGCTATAACAGCTCCGATTAATATTTTCTTCTTGAATAAGTCTTGTTGTGGCAAGTATTCGCTATAATAGCTCCGATACTTCTTGATTAAGTCTGGTTAATAGGAGATAAAACCACAATACATTTATTCATGTCAGAATCCTATGAAAATTCGGGTTTATTGATTAGATTCGAGTATTTTATATTGAGAATTGGCTATAATAGCTTAGATTAAATCTTTACTTCTTGATTGAGCCTTGTTAATAGGAGATAAGACCATGTAACATGCATTTGAGTCGTAACTCTATGAAAACTCGAGTTTATTGATTAGATTCGAGCCTCTTGTACTCAAAATTGGCTATAACAGCTCCGATTAATCTTTTACTTCTTTATTAAGATATGTTGTAGCAAGTATTGGATAGAGTAGCTCCGATTAAGCCTTTACTTCTTGATTAAGTCTTGTTAATATGAGATACGACCGTGTAACATGCATTCGAGTCAGGACTCTATGAAAACTTGGGTTTATTGATTAGATTCGAGCCTTTTGTACTCCGAATTGGCTATAGCAGCTCCGATTAATATTTTCTTTCTTGAATAAGTCTTGTTGTGGCAAGTATTCGCTATAATATCTCTCATACTTCTTGATTAAGTCTTGTTAATAGGATATAAAACCAAATTACATTTATTCGAGTCGGAATCCTACGAAAACTCGGGTTTATTGATTAGATTCGAGTATTTTATATTGAGAATTGGCTATAATAGCTTAGATTAATACTTTACTTCTTGATTAAGCCTTGTTAATAGGAGATAAGACCATGTAACATGCATTCGAGTCATACCTCTGTGAAAACTCGGGTTTATTGATTAGATTCTAGCCTTTTGTACTCAGAATTGGCTATAACAGCTCCGATTAATCTTTTACTTCTTTATTAAGATATGTTGTAGCAATGATCGGATATAGTAGCTCCGATTAAGCCTTTACTTCTTGATTAAGTCTTGTTAATATGAGATACGACCACGTAACATGCATTCTAGTCAGAACTCTACGAAAACTCGGGTTTATTGATTAGATTCGAGCCTTTTGTACTAAGAATTGGCTATAACAGTTCCGATTAATATTTTACTTCTTTATTAAGATATGTAGTAGCAAGGATTAGATATAGTAGCTCCGATTAAGCCTTTACTTCTTGATTAAGTCTTGTTAATATGAGATACAACCACGTAACATGCATTCGAGTCAGAACTCTATGAAAACTCGGCTTCATTGGTTAGATTCGAGTATTTTAGAAGGCTATAATAGCTTAGATTGAGTCTTTACTTTTTTATTAAGTTTGGTTAATAGGAGATAAGACCATGTAACATGCATTCGAGTCGGAACTCTATGAAAACTCGGGTTTATTTATTAGATTCGAGCATTTTGTACTCGGAATTGGCTATAATAACAGCTCAAATTAATCTTTTACTTATTGATTACTTGTTGTTGTAGCAAGGATTGGATATAGGAGCTCCAATTAAGCCTGTACTTCTTGATTAAGTCTTGTTCATAGGAAACTCGGGTTTATTGTGTAACACCCCCAAATCCCATTGGGTCATTACAGTGCTGTGGACCCCACACCAGGAGATCCACCAGGCGAACATTACTAAAATACAACAAACTGACCAAAAGGGGAATCACAATTCCTACATTGACATCCAACATAATATTCCGATATGGAATTTCAATGACAACAGTGGGCCTACATGGCCTAAATAAAATACAACGACATCCGCGAGCCTAGCTCGGATGATAAAAAATGACAACGACTGAACAAAACTGGAGTATTCCAACTGTCTGACTGACATGAATACCAAAACATCTTGGACTAGTATCGCTCTAATGCCTCGTCGCCATCGTCATGCCCCTGTGTCTCAACTCTCTCCTCGCAAGCACCTAAAACATGAAAACATGTTCCGCCCCCATGGGGTCAGTCATCCAGATAATGAATATCAAATACATGTATAACATGATATGCATCCAAAGGCATAATAAATGGTACATCAATGGTAATACGAGATGCTCACAAACCAAAGTAACAATTGAGCATTCGTGAAATACTATGCCCGCGGCATTCGATCGGTACCTGCTCAACAGGTTAGAACACAAGTGCCCAACGGCGAATCATCAATACAGATCACAACAATGAACTACATGAAGATAAACCAACCCAGAGCTTAAATAAATACGAATCACAATTGCCTGAAGGTTCCAGAGAAAATACCAATACGTCACGATGGCCTGAAAGCCACTCAGCCGAAACTGCTAGTCATCATAATGGCCTGAATCCAAACAGCCCGAAGCTGTATCAACTGAGGGCCAAAGCCATGGCACGAAGCCGTATCACAATGAGGGCCGAAGCCATGGCATGAAGCCGTATCACAATGAGATCATCCAATGACCGTGACATGCTGAATTGCAGGTGCTGGGAAACCAATCGCGAAGGTTCAAGCCCCAAGCTTACCCATAATGAGATCATTAACATGACCGTGACCTACTGAACTATAGGTGTTGGGAAACCAAACGCGAAGGTTCAAGCCCCAAGCTTACCCATAATGAGATCATCCAATGACCGTGACCTACTGAACTGTAGGTGTTGGGAAACCAACCGCGAAGGTTCAAGCCCCAAGCTTACCCATCGAGCACTAGCCGAGACTAGCCTCCAAAACATAATTAATCACAACAGTAACGATCCCAAGATTACCAAATTCACAAGAATAATAGCGTGCTGTCTTGAGTCGGCCAACACGACAACAACAACTCATGGATGGGCACCGTCCACGGCGGTCCCAATTCAAATACCTCGACTGCCTTGGAATGGCTAATTCACAACAACTCAACGGGTGGAACTATCCTTGACCGTCCCAATTCAATACATCGATTACCTTAGAACGGTCAATCGATAACGATGACACAACGGATGGGAATTTTCTTCGATAATCCCAATTAAATACATCGATTACCTTAGAATGGTTAATCGATAACAAATGATGCAACAGATGGGAATTATCTTCGATAACCCCAATTAAATACATCAATTATCTTAGAACGGTTAATCGATGACCAATGATACAACGGATGGGAATTAGCTTCGATAATCCCAATTAAATACATCGATTACCTTAGCACAGTCAATCGATAAACAATGCTACAATGGATGGGAATTATCTTCGGTAATCCCAATTAAATACATCGATTACCTTAGAACGGTTAATCGATGACCAGTGATACGGTAGAATAGATGTCCCGCAATCTTAAACCGACCACCGAAACAGATATGATAAACGAATATATCAAATGCCTTCAATCGGCCAATGCAACATCATAGCAATAGTTCCAATTCGATAATAACGATTCAACGATGCCTCATAACGACATTAACGTCAACAATAATAATCGATACATCGATGCCTCGGACCGGCTATCGATAACAAGAATCTCAATGCCTTAAACCGGCCGTTAACGAATAACAATCACATCTAGCCTAATCACCGAAGGGTATTGCATCAAACAATTCCCGAATATCAACAAATCACGAAGAGACTAAGTCTCGAAATGATACAATACATTCATACACATATATGATAACATTAATCTCATTGACCAGTACAAGTATAAAACTTGCCTCAAACCGAAGGCGAGCAAGTCCTTCCACGATCAACGTCCTGGCACGAAACGACAAACGGCGCCTCCCGACGATCACAAACACTCGAACAACCTTAAATGAAAACGATTCATTCAAAAACACAAAATCAATAGAAAACAACGACAAAGATAAAGCCCGATTCAAACACGAATCGATCACACCGCACGAACGAATATCATAGTTCTCAACTATGAATTCTAACATCCTCTAACACCTCGATGATCAATTAACATGATCATTACGTTCTTAACACTTGTGAAATCCATTCAAAAAGATTCACTTAAGAACAATCATCAAAACAAACATCTCAAAATGATAATATCACCAATATCATCAAATTGATCCTCCTACAATGATAATATTATCAATATTATCATTATCACCCCAAGAACATCATCAACTCAATAATCATGATGTCTGAAACAGAAATCCTTCATCAATACATCATGAATTCGGATTAAACAACAAGATTCACTCAACCATTTCCAAATTATGATAATCACCCCTTAAATTATCATAAATCCTTACTAAAATGGTTATAATCTTTCAAGAACACCATCAACAACAACAAGAATCATCTCAAGAACATAATAACAATCTTAACATAATCCTACTAGACATGATTAAAACCTCCAAACAATCTAAAACATCAAGAACATAATCCAACTCAAGCAATACCATCATGTTCTTCATCAAAAGTTCATCAAAACCATGAAGAATCATGATATACTCCATTAATCAAATAATACCCGAAGAAAACAACAACAAAAACTCGAAAATCACTTGAAGAACAAGAGATTGAGGGAACTTACCAAAGAAGAACAAGAAGAAGCCTCCAAACACCAAAGGAGCACCAACCAACTTCCAACTTCAAGCTTCAATCCAAGCTAGGATGATCAAGATCGAGTTGGAAGGGGCTAAACATCAATAACAAGTCCAAACGGACGATTCTAGGGAGATAAAATGTGCTTTGGTTTGTGGGGAAATGAAATACGAAACCAAGATAAATAGACTGACAAGTCCCTTACGTACGTTATACGCCCATGCTAACGTACGTAGGGCCTTTACGTACGCTATGTAAAAACAGTAACATATGTAAAGCTAAACCCAGAACTAACTGAACTAAAATACGAAGGCCTTAACGTACGTAAACAAAAACATATTACGTACGTTAACAAGACCTGCATTACGTACGTAGAGCTCACCTCTTAACGTACGTAAGGGTCCGTTGACTGCAATAGTGAGATCCGATCGGAAGATGCTCGGGACCAACCGGCCGAAAGTGACTACGAGGAAGGTTCCTGCCACCTACCAAGCATTACGTATGTAACCTTACAGGTATAATGTACGTAATAGCAACACGCTAGCGTACGTAATGCTACACCCGTAGCGTTCGTTAAGGCTATGAACTTAGCCAAAAAATCCAAACTCTCCAACCAACATTCAAACGACGAAACCAACCCGACGACAAGTATAAATATTTCGATCCTGAAATATTCCAATACAATATTCATTGTATCATTCCAAAACAACAATACTTGTACAATTCCAAATGAATACGTACAACTCAACAATAACACGAAAAAAATTATCCCCGGATATTACATATTGATTAGATTTGAGTCTTTTGTAATAAGAATTGGCTATAACAGCTCTCGATTAATCTTTTTTAAAAAAATGAAAAAAAAGTCTTGTTCATAGGAGATAAAACAACGTTACATGTATTCGAGTCGGAACTCTATGAAAACTCGGGTCTATTGATTATAATCGAGTATTTTATCTTGAAAATTGGCAATAACAACTTATATTAAGTCATTACTTCTTTATCAAGTCTTGTTAATCGGAGATAAGACCACGCAACATGCATTCGAGTCAGAACTCTATGAAAACTCTAGTTTATTGATTAGATTCGAGCCTTTTATACTTAGAATTAGCTATAACAACTCCGATTAATCTTTTACTTCTTTATTAAGATATGTTGTAGCAAGGATTGGATATAGTATCTCCGATTAAGCCTTTACTTCTTGATTAAGTCTTGTTAATATGAGATATGACCACATAACATGCATTCGAGTCAGAACTCTATGAAAACTCGGGTTTATTAATTAGATTCAAGCCTTTTGTACTAAGAATTGGCTATAACAGCTCCGATTAATATTTTTTTCTTTATTAAGATGTGTAGTAGCAAGGATTAGCTATAGTAGCTCCGATTAAGCCTTTACTTCTTGATTACGTCTTGTTAATAAGAGATACGACCACGTAACATGCATTCGAGTCAGAACTCTATGAAAACTCGGGTTCATTGGTTAGATTCGAGTATTTTAGAATTGGCTATAATAGCTTAGATTAAGTCTTTACTTTTTGATTAGATCGAGCCTCTTGTACTCAAAATTGGCTATAACAGCTCCGATTAATCTTTTACTTCTTTATTAAGATATGTTGTAGCAAGTATTGGATAGAGTAGCTCCGATTAAGCCTTTACTTCTTGATTAAGTCTTGTTAATATGAGATACGACCATGTAACATGCATTCGAGTCAGGACTCTATGAAAACTTGGGTTTATTGATTAGATTCGAGCCTTTTGTACTCCGAATTGGCTATAACAGCTCCGATTAATATTTTCTTTCTTGAATAAGTCTTGTTGTGGCAAGTATTCGCTATAATATCTCTGATACTTCTTGATTAAGTCTTGTTAATAGGATATAAAACCAAATTACATTTATTCGAGTCGGAATCCTACAAAAACTCGGGTTTATTGATTAGATTCGAGTATTTTATATTGAGAATTGGCCATAATAGCTTAGATTAATACTTTACTTCTTGATTAAGCCTTGTTAATAGGAGATAAGACCATGTAACATGCATTCGAGTCATACCTCTATGAAAACTCGGGTTTATTGATTAGATTCTAGCGTTTTGTATTTAGAATTGGCTATAACAGCTCCGATTAATCTTTTACTTCTTTATTAAGATATGTTGTAGCAATGATCGAATATAGTGTAACGCCCCGACTTTATAGGGTAAATATTGGGGAAAAATAAATAAAAGGTAAATTTTGAGAAAAATAGTTTTCTTGAGAATATTAAAATTCTCGCCTACAAAGTCGAGTCGCTACACTGACATAAACATAAATACCTTTAAATAAGGTGACATTACATCATAAATGCGAGGTAAAAATTTGCGGCGGAAGAATAATTCATAATTTATAAATTTCTGATCAACGTTTCCCCAAATAAGTTTTCAAACATTTGACAAAAGAAACATCATATAATAATTTCATCTTTCATATGCCCTCTCGGCTCGCTCCTTCGTCCATCCGGCTCGGTTCAACCTGCAGGTTCAATAAAGGTGGGGGTGAGCTTCCTTCAGCTCGTGGAAATCACACTGATCACAGTAATATACAATCTCATGGAAAGCATAACATGAATAATCTATCACATTTTTCCTCAACGTAATTGCATACTCACAATATTACGTATAGCATGAATCGAGCACGCATACACGAATATTGAGGTTGCGCAGTTGCCCCCGCAACAACATCAAACATAAACACAATACCAAATAACATGAATCGAGCACACATGTGAATATTGAGGTTGCGCAGGTGTCCCCGCAACAACATAAAACATAAACACAATACCACATAACATGAATCGAGCATGCATGTGAATATTGAGGTTGCGCAGGTGTCCCCGCAACAACATATATCTTAAGATAGCCTCTTACACGAAAACAAAGTTAGCACGAATTACAACGTGCATAAAAATTTTAAACATGAATAGAAGATCACATACACAGTCCAATTAAAGCAATTAAAGTGATAGTGAAAATTCCCACCTGAATAAATGATGATGTCTGACTTGAAATGAAGATGCTCGACTCACAGTCCTAAGCCCGTAAATCCTCGATAAAGTCTACATATAATAACGATAATAATTATAATCATTACAATTTATTATTTATATAATAAATGAAAAGATACGAATATCACTATATAATAACTGAAAATAAATTATAATTGTTCATTAATATTAACAAGAGTTAACATTATTAATCATCAAATTAAAATACTTATGCATAATTTCAAATTAATTATTAATATTAATTGAAGTTCAACATTTTAATGTTTCGGTCCAAAATAGGGCGGAAGTGAATTTTAAAAGTCGATCGGGTCAAATTATAAGAGATGATAAGGTGACTGGGTTAAAATCGAAGAATTATAAATCAAAACGAGTTTAAATTGAAGTATCCCGAATTTCGGGGTCAAAATTAAAAGTTCCCAAAACCGGGAGGACTAAATTGAATACTCCTAAAAATTCGGGGTATAAATACCCCTAGACCTAATCTGCACCGGCAAGTTCATTTCTTCTTCTTCCCGTCTTTCTCCTCCCATCTTCCGCCCTTCTTCCTCTCGCCTCTCCACTCTCTCATTCTCGGCCGAAATTAGATTGCAGGAAACACACACACCGCAAATTATACACACCCACACACGTAAAGCTACACACATCCACGGTTTCTCACACACACATCGTCCATCACACTGTAAATTCGCACTCGCACCACCTCACCGCTCGCCCGAGCTTGACCGATCACGCGACGGCTCCGGCTATGTCGGCGGTGATTCCGGTGAAGCTAAGGCGAAGGCTTGGCGAGCTTGACAAACGGTCGTGATGGTCGATTTTGGTTCTGCTACAATTGGGAGAGCAAAGAATCGGTTTGGACTGCATCGAAAATCGGACACTTGCGGCTCCGCGATTTGTTTGGTCCGTCCACCGTGGTTGCATGGGCGGCGATTATGGCGTATGGTTTGGTGAAAGTCCGATTTGGGTAATTTCTATGAAATGGGTTGGAAAAATCGAGTTTGGATTCGCTCGCCCGAATTTGTTTTGCTCGATATTGAGGGGTCAAGGTCGGGTGGAATTGGCTTCGCAAGAATGATAAGTTATGGTGTTTTGTGTAAAAATCCATATAAGTGTTGTTCGTAAATTTTGATTGAACACCTCTTTTTTAATTATATTTATATTTTGTTGCGTTGGTTTAGTTCTTGTTTGAAATTAAATACGTATTAATAATAACAATCGGTCAGTAAATTGCAGGATGAGAAGAAAATTGGGTCTGAAATTCTTACCTTTGTTGGAGAAGATGGCTTGCAGAAATTGAGAGTTGATGTTTGAATCGATCGACAGGAGGAGGTCCGAGGATGATTTGCAACCGAGATTCCTTAGGAAGATTTACGTGTTTTGATGGATTTTAGAACGATTCTACACTTGAGATGAAATCATTGGGAGATAGTTTGCAGAGAAAAGTTGTGCATTCTCTTTTTTTTCTTTTGAACGATGGGAAGAATCGGGGTTGGGGACGGCCGGCGTAAAAGTTGTATTCTGTGTTGTATTTTGTACTGCAGATATGTGTATTTATACTGTAGGTTTAGGGTTAGGGTTTAATTAATTTTTTATGGGCTTAATGCGCAATTTGGGTCAAGACAATTACGCTTGGGCCAAGGTAATAATAATAATAATAACAATAACGATAATAATTTGGACTGCGAGCCACAAAGCTTCCAATGGCAGCCATCCGAGCATCAGCGTGTCAAAAATAATGATAATAATAATGATAATGATAAAAATAATAATAATGATAAAAATAATAATAATAAAGTGGTAATAATGTTAATAACATCAATACTAATAATATCGAAAGTAATATAAATGATGATATAGAAATAATGAAGAATAAAATATTAATATCGTTAATATTAATATTTCTCCCATTATAAATATTATTATTAATAATATCTTTAATTATCATACTTAAAAATGATTAATATTAAATGTTCTGAAATTAACTTGAGAAATTGACTCGGGTTTGGAACATAAGATATATCATGAAAATATCTGATCTTATTAAATGATATTATATGAAGTTGACTTGTACGTGTAGTGAAAGTAATTGTACAACAATTACTCACTCGGTAATGAAATGAGATTAAATGAAATAAAATGCATTATTAACATTATTAATGACTACTAGAATGTAACTGACAAAAATGACTCGGGTTAGGACTTGTGATACGTCGAAATAAATATTCATGATCCTTTAAATTGAATTAAATAACATGAAATGCATTATAATATTATTATAAAATAATAATATTGCATTATAAAATGACGGGTATTACATCCTACCCCTCTTAGAAAAATTTTCGTCCTCGAAAATAAATGATATACCTCGATTGAAGAAGTTCGGATAACGAGCTTGAAGTTCTTCTTCACGCTCCCAAGTGGCTTCGTCCTTGCTGTGGTTACGCCATTGGACCTTGACAAATACCTTCTCTTTGTTTCTCAACTGCCGGACTGATCGATCAAGAATCAGTTCTGGTTGTTCTTCATAAGCAAGATCTTTGTTTATCTCCACGACGGTATAGTTGATGACGTGGTTGGGATCGTGCACATACTTTCTCAACAATGATACGTGGAAAACATTGTGCACAGCCGAAAGTTCAGGGGGTAAAGCCAAACGGTAAGCTAACTCTCCAATCTGCTCGAGGATTTCGAACGGTCCAATATACCTTGGTCTCAACTTGCTCCTCGGACCAAAACGAACAATTCCCTTGGTAGGAGATACCTTCAGGAATACTTTGTCGCCAACACAGAATTCAAAATCTTTCCTACGCTTGTCGGCGTAATACTTCTGACGGTCCTGGGCTATCTTGATCGTCTCACGAATCTTATCCTCCATGCCAACTGTTTGCTCGATCATCTCGGGACCCAAAATCCTCCTTTCTCCTACCTCATACCAATACAGTGGTGATCGACACTTCCTACCATATAGGTCTTCATACGGTGCCATACCGATCGTTGACTGGTAACTGTTGTTGTAAGCAAATTCTACCAAAGGCAACAGTCGTTCCCAATTATTTCCCATATCTAGCACAAATGCTCGCAACATATCCTCAAGGATCTGAATGGTCCTCTCGGACTGACCATCAGTTTGAGGATGATAAGCCGTACTAAAATTCAACTGCGTTCCCAAGGCTTCTTGCAAACTCTCCCAAAAACGCGATGTGAAACGAGTATCCCTATCGGATACTATAGAGACTGGCACTCCATGCAACTTAATAATCTCCCTGATATACAGTTGAGCATACTGATCCATTCGAAAGTTCATCTTAACTGGGATAAAATGAGCTGACTTTGTGAGTCGGTCGACAACAACCCAAATAGCATGGTTTCCTCTTTCCGTTCGAGGCAAACCTACCACAAAGTCCCTCGTAATGTGCTCCCATTTCCATTCTGGGATATGAAGTGACTTAAGTAATCCAAAGGGGCGTTGGTGTTCTGCCTTCACTTGTTGACAAACTATACACATTCTGACAAAGTCTGCCACATCTCTTTTCAAACCTTCCCACCAAAATGTCCCCTTAAGATCTTGGTACGTCTTTGTACTCCCAGGGTGTGCTGTATACGGAGTACTATGTACCTCCTACAATATAGCTTCTTTCAACTTAACAATATTGGGCACACAAATCCTCCCTTCATAATACATCGTGCCATCATCTGACACGCTAAAACCTTTATCCTCACCTGAAAGAGTACGTTCTTTCATCTTGACCAAGAAGTCGTCCTGTCCTTGACCTTCTTTGATTTGTTCCCTCAAGGTTGGTTGTACCACCAAACTAGCCAATAATGACTCAGCTGGTCTCGATGGTGTAGCCACCTCAAGGTTCATCCTTGCAAATTCCTTGACCAAGTGTTCCTCCTTGGTCAACAAACAAGTCAAATCTCCTCTTGCCTTACGGCTTAGTGCATCAGCAACTACGTTTACCTTACCGGGGTGGTAATGAATTGTACAATCGTAGTCTTTGACCAACTCAAGCCATCTGCGCTGCCTCATATTCAATTCCTTCTGGGTGAAAATATATTTCAGACTTTTGTGGTCTGTATAAATTTCACACTTACCTTCATAAAGGTAATGTCTCCAAATCTTCAGGGCATGAACTACCGCTGCTAATTCCAAATCATGAGTAGGGTAGTTCAGCTCGTGCAGTTTCAACTGTATCGAAGCATATGTAACTACCTTGCCCTCTTGCATAAATACACATCCTAAACCTTGCTTGGATGCATCACTGTAGATGACAAATTCTTTCGTCGGATTGGGAATCGTCAAAACTGGTGCAACAGTCAACCTTTGCTTAAGTTCTTGGAAACACCTTTCGCGTTTCTCATTCCATAAGAAAGCTTCTCCCTTTCGAGTCAATCTAGTCATAGGTGCAGCAATCTTCGAAAATCCCTCGATAAATCTCCGATAATAACCAGCTAATCCCAAGTAGCATCGAACTTCATTCGCATTACTCGGTACTTTCCAATCATTGACTGCCTCAACTTTAATCGGGTCAACCTCAATTCCTTTAGAAGTGACCACATGTCTTAAAAATGCAACTCGGTTAAGCCAGAATTCACACTTGTTGAATTTCGCATATAACTTCTCCTTGCATAGTATTCCCAGTACTGTTCTAAGATGTTGCTCATGATCAACCTTGGTCTTTGAATATACAAGTATGTCATCTATGAACACAATGACAAACTTATCCAAATAAGGTTGAAATACACGGTTCATGAGGTCCATGAATACCGCTGGCGCATTAGTCAAACCAAATGGCATCACTATAAATTCATAGTGTCCATAACGAGTTTGAAATGCGGTCTTCGGGATACATCACTCTTAATCCTCAGCTGGTGATATCTGGATCTCAAATCTATCTTCGAAAATACTCCCGATCCTCCAAGTTGATCGAATAGGTCCTCTATTCTAGGAAGTGGATATTTATTCTTTATCGTGAGTCGATTAAGTTCACGATAGTCAATGCACATCCTCAAACTTCCGTCCTTTTTCTTCACGAAGAGCACTGGCGCAGCCCATGGTGAAACACTCGGTCGGATAAATCCAGATTCGAGTAGTTCCTGGAGTTGTACCTTCAACTCTTGCAATTCCTTAGATGTCATCCTATAGGGAGCCTTTGATATTGGTGCCGCTCCTGGCACTAGATCAATCGAGAACTCAACTTGACGATTCGGTGGAACTCTGGGAAAGTCTTCGGGAAAGACATCTGGATACTCTTTGAAGATAGGTACATCAGCTACCGTCCTCTCCGTAGTCGTTTTCCCAATCACATTCACCAAGAATCCTTGGCAATCACGCTTCTTCAACATCTTCACAGTTTTCATGGCTGAAATCACCCTCGGGGTTCTACTGTGTCTAACTCCCTCGAATACAGTCTTGACATCAACCGACAGACATAAAGTTACCCTCCTTTCGGAGCATTCGACTACAGCTCTATGCTTGTCCAACCAATCCATACCCAAAATGACGTCAAAATCGCTAAGTTCCACTAAGTGTAAGTTGACTAAGAAGCTATGTTCGTTAATCTCTATCTTCACGTTGATAGTTATCGAGTCTACATGCACTACTCCCATCATCACTACTAATAATCTATACAATGGGAATAGGGGATCGTGGCTCAATCCACGAAATGACTTCATCTTCAGACTCGATATCTGTCATCAACACGTCCTTCATATTTTCAAGTAGATCCACCCTTGAGCTTTCAACAGGAATTTCTTCCGGATCTTCTTCTGGACCTTCTTCAGGATCCTACTCTGGTTCTTCTTCTGGATCTTCTTCGGGATCCTCCTCCGAGTCTTCCTCGTCCGTGGAGTCGGCATCCCAATTTGCAGCTGGAATCTCCTCTCGAGCATATAAATCCAATAGGCGCCCAGCGACAAATTGGAAATTGTCCGCAGCCTCTCGCTCTTCAAGCAATCTGTTGATGGCCCTTTTCCAAAGCCGGAAGATGCAGCAACTCCAGTCTTCGGATAATTTCTCCATCAAGTGCTCTAGATGGCGGGTGACGGAACCTTGTTTCCCAGATTTTAGACACTTACTTAGTCTATTAATGACGTAGTGTGGCACATTTTCTGGTAGACTTGAGTCGTCCCACCAGTCCTTACGCGCTAGGAGACGCGAGTCAAAAGTAGTTGGGAGCTTCTTACGTGGAGTCATTCTAGGTTTGGCCATTCTAACAGTTCGTACATACATAAATAATTATATGAGTAAAATGAAATGACATATGCATGAATAATGACTGAAATTCGGTACCTCAGACGGAGTGACGAAGTGGCGAAGCTGAGAGCATATGATACTTTTACATTTTAGCGAGTCTACAGAAAGGTAAGACCTCGCTTTGATACCACTATGTAACGCCCCGACTTTCTAGGGTAAATATTGGGGAAAAATAAATAAAAGGTAAATTTTGAGAAAAATAATTTTCTTGAGAATATAAAAATTCTCGCCTACAAAGTCGAGTCGCTACACTGACATAAACATAAATACCTTTAAATAAGGTGACATTACATCATAAATGCGAGGTAAAAATTTGCGGCAGAAGAATAATTCATAATTTATAAATTTCTGATCAACGTTTCCCCAAATAAGTTTTCAAACATTTGACAAAAGAAACATCATATAATAATTTCATCTTTCATATGCCCTCTCGGCTCGCTCCTTCGTCCATCCGGCTCGGTTCAACCTGCAGGTTCAATAAAGGTGGGGGTGAGCTTCCTTCAGCTCATGGAAATCACACTGATCAAAGTAATATACAATCTCATGGAAAGCATAACATGAATAATCTAACACATTTTTCCTCAACGTAATTGCATACTCACAATATTACGTAGAGCATGAATCGAGCACGCATACACGAATATTGAGGTTGCGCAGGTGCCCCCGCAACAACATCAAACATAAACACAATACCACATAACATGAATCGAGCACGCATGTGAATATTGAGGTTGCGCAGGTGTCCCCGCAACAACATATATCTTAAGATAGCCTCTTACACGAAAATAGGTTAGCCTGAATTACAACGTGCATAAAAATTTTAAACATGAATAGAAGTTCACATACACAGTCCAATTAAAGCAATTAAAGTGATAGTGAAAATTCCCACCTGAATAAATGATGATGTCTGACTTGAAATGAAGATGCTCGACTCACAGTCCTAAGCCCGTAAATCCTCGATAAAGTCTACATATAATAACGATAATAATTATAATCCTTACAATTTATTATTTATATAATAAATGAAAAGATACGAATATCACTATATAATAACTGAAAATAAATTATAATTGTTCATTAATATTAACCGAAGAGTAAACATTATTAATGACTGAAATTAAAATACTTATGCATAATTTCAAATTAATTATTAATATTAATTGAAGTTCAACATTTTAATGTTTCGGTCAAAATAGGGCCAGAAGTGAATTTTAAAAGCTAACTGGGTCAAATTATAAGAGATGAGAAGCTGACTGGGTTAAAATCGAAGAATTATAAATCAAAACGAGTTTAAATTGTAGTATCCCGAATTTCTGGGGTTAAATTAAAAGTTCCTGAAAACTGGGAGGACTAAATTGAATACTCCAAAAAATTCAGGGGTATAAATACCCGTAGACCTAATCTGCAGCCGACAAGTTTATTTCTTCTTCTTCCCGTCTTTCTCCTCCCATCTTCTGCCCTTCTTCCTCTCGCCCTCTCCACTATCTCCTTCTCGGCCGAAATTAGATTGCAGGAAACACACACACCGCAAATTATACACACCCACACACAGAAAGCTACACACATCCACGGTTTCTCAAACACACACCGTCCGTCACACCAGAAATTCGCACTCGCACCACCTCGCTGGCTCGCCCGAGCTTGGACCGACTGGGCCGCGACTGCCCGGCTATGTCGGCGGTGATTCCGTGAAGCTAAGGCGAAAGCTTCACAGAGCTTGACAAATGGTCGTGATGGTCGATTTTGGTTTCGCTACAATTGGGAGAGCAAGAATCGGTTTGGACCAGATTGGAAAATCGGACACTTGGGGCTCCGGCGATTTGTTTGGTCCGTCCCAAATCGTGGTTGCGCTGGGCGCGATTATGGCGGATGGCTTGGTGAAAGTCTGATTTGGGTAATTTCTATGAAGTGGGTTGGAAAAATCTGAGTTTAGATTCGGCTCGCCCGAATTTGTTTTGATCGATATTGAGGGGCTAAATGTCTATTGGAATTGGCTTCGGGCAAGAATGATAAGTTATGGTGTTTTGTGTAAAAATCCATATAAGTGTTGTTCGTAAATTTTGATTGAACACCTCTTTTTTTTATTATGTTTATATTTTTTTGCACCTAGTTTAGTTCCGTTTTGAAATTAAATACATACAAAATAATAACAATCGGCTGTAAATTGCAGGATGAGAAGAAAATTGGGTCTGAAATTCTTACCTTTGTTGGAGAAGATGACTTCTGCAGAAAATTGAGAGTTGATGTTTGAATCGATCGGCAGGAGGAGGTCCGGAGGATGATTTGCAACTGAGATTCCTTAGGAAGATTTACGTGTTTTGATGGATTTTAGAACGATTCTACACTTGAGATGAAATCTGTTGGGAGATAGTTTGCAGAGAAAAGTTGTGCAGATTCTCTTTTTTTTTTCTTTTGAACGATGGGAAGAACTGGGGTTGGGGACTACTGCGTAAAAGTTGTATTCTGTGTTGTATTTTGTACTGCAGATACAGTGTATTTATACTGTAGGTTTAGGGTTAGGGTTTAATTAATTTTTTATGGTCTTAATCTGCAATTTGGGTCAGTACAATTATGCTTGGGCCAAGGTAATAATAATAATAATAATAACAATAATGATAATAATTTGGACTCACCACCACAAAGCTTCAATGGCAAAGCCACCGGAGCATCAAGAAAGGCCAAAAATAATGATAATAATAATGATAATGATAAAAAAATAATAATAATGATAATAATAATAATAACAGTGGTAATAATATTAATAACATCAATACCAATACTATCGAAAGTAATATAAATGATGATATAGAAATAATGAAGAATAAAATATCAATATCGTTAATATTAATATTTCTCCCATTATAAATATTATTATTAATAATATCTTTAATTATCATACTTAAAAATGATTAATATTAAATGTTCTGAAATTAACTTGAGAAATTGACTCGGGTTTGGAACATAAGATATATCACGAAAATATCTGATCTTATTAAATGATATTACATGAAGTTGACTTGTACGTGTAGTGAAAGTAATTGTACAACAATTACTCACTCGGTAATGAAATGAGATTAAATGAAATAAAATGCATTATTAACATTATTAATGTCTACTAGAATGTAACTGACAAAAATGCCTCGGGCTAGGACTTGTGATACGTCGAAATAAATATTCATGATCCTTTAAATTGAATTCAATAACATGAAATGCATTATAATATTATTATAAAATAATAATATTGCATTATAAAATGACGGGTATTACATATAGTAGCTCCGATTAAGCCTTTACTTCTTGATTAAGTCTTGTTAATATGAGATACGACCACGTAACATGCATTCGAGTTAGAACTCTATGAAAACTCGGGTTTATTGATTAGATTCGAGCCTTTTGTACTAAGAATTGGCTATAACAGCTCCGATTAATATTTTACTTCTTTATTCAGATATGTAGTAGCAAGGATTAGATATAGTAGCTCCGATTAAGCCTTTACTTCTTGATTAAGTCTTGTTAATATGAGATACGACCACGTAACAAGCATTCGAGTCAGAACTCTATGAAAACTCGGGTTCATTGGTTAGATTCGAGTATTTTAGAAATGGCTATAATAGCTTAGATTAAGTCTTTACTTTTTGATTAAGTCTGGTTAATAGGAGATAAGACCATGTAACATGCATTCGAGTCGGAACTCTATGAAAACTCGGGTTTATTTATTAGATTCGAGCATTTTGTACTCGGAATTGGCTATAATAACAGCTCAGATTAATCTTTTACTTATTGATTAAGTGTTGTTGTAGCAAGGATTGGATATAGGAGCTCCGATTAAGCCTTTACTTCTTGATTAAGTCTTGTTCATAGGAAACTCGGGTTTATTGATTAGATTTGAGTCTTTTGTAATAAGAATTGGCTATAACAACTTTGATTAATCTTTAAAAAAACAAAAAAAAAAAATCTTGTTCATAGGAGATAAAACCACGTTACATGTATTCGAGTCGGAACTCTATGAAAACTCGGGTCTATTGATTATAATCGAGTATTTTATCTTGAAAATTGGCAATAACAACTTATATTAAGTCTTTACTTCTTTATAAAGTCTTGTTAATCGTAGATAAGACCACGCAATATGCATTCGAGTCAGAACTCTATGAAAACTCCGGTTTATTGATTAGATTCGAGCCTTTTGTACTAAGAATTGGCTATCACAACTCCGATTAATATTTTCTTTCTTGAATAAGTCTTGTTGTGGCAAGTATTCGCTATAATAGCTCCGACTTCTTGATTAAGTCTTGTTAATAGGAGATAAAACCACATTACATTTATTCGAGTCAGAATCCTACGAAAACTCGGATTTATTGATTAGATTCGAGTACTTTATATTGAGAATTGGCTATAATAGCTTAGATTAAATCTTTACTTCTTGATTATGCCTTGTTAATAGGATATAAGACCATGTAACATGCATTTGAGTCGGAACTCTATGAAAACTCGGGTTTATTGATTAGATTCGAACCTCTTGTACTCAGAATTGGCTATAACAGCTCCGATTAATCTTTTACTTCTTTATTAAGATACGTTGTAGCAAGTATTGGATAGAGTAGCTCCGATTAAGCCTTTACTTCATGATTAAGTCTTGTTAATATGAGATACGACCATGTAACATGCATTCGAGTCAGGACTCTATGAAAACCTGGATTTATTGATTACATTCGAGCCTTTTGTACTCAGAATTGGCTATAACAGCTCCGATTAATATTTTTTTCTTGAATAAGTCTTGTTGTGGCAAGTATTCGCTACAATATCTCTGATACTTCTTGATTAAGTCTTGTTAATAGGATATAAAACCAAATTAAATTTATTCGAGTCGGAATCCTACGAAAACTCGGGTTTATTGATTAGATTCGAGTATTTTATATTGAGAATTGGCTATAATAGCTTAGATTAATTCTTTACTTCTTGATTAAGCCTTGTTAATAGGAGATAAGACCATGTGACATGCATTCGAGTCGTAACTCTATGAAAACTCGGGTTTATTGATTAGATTCGAGCCTTTTGTACTCAGAATTAGCTATAACAGCTCCGAATAATCTTTTACTTCTTTATTAAGATATGTTGTAGCAAGGATTGGATATAGTAGCTCCGATCAAGCCTTTACTTCTTGATTAAGTCTTGTTAATATGAGATACGACCATGTAACATGCACTCGAGTCAGAACTCTATGAAAACTTGGGTTTATTGATTAGATTCGAGCCTTTTGTACTCAGAATTGGCTATAACAGCTCCGATTAATCTTTTACTTCTTTATTAAGATATGTTGTAGCAAGGATTAGATATAGTAGCTCCGATTAAGCCTTTACTTCTTGATTAAGTCTTATTAATATGAGATACGACCATGTAACATGCATTCGAGTCAGGACTCTATGAAAACTCGGGTTCATTGGTTAGATTCGAGTATTTTAGAATTGGCTATAATAGCTTAGATTAAGTTTTTACTTTTTGATTAAGTCTGGTTAATAGGAGATAAGACCATGTAACATGTATTCGAGTAGGAACTCTATGAAAACTCGGGTTTATTTATTAGATTCGAGCATTTTGTACTCGGAATTCGCTATAATAACAACTCCGATTAATCTTTTACTTATTGATTAAGTGTTGTTGTAGCAAGGATTAGATATAGTAGCTTCGATTAAGCATTTACTTCTTGATTAAGTCTTGTTAATATGATCAAGTCTTCTTAATAGCCCTCTCTGATTATGCTTTCTCTCTCTAAGATTTTTTCTCTTCCTTCTCTCTACCATCTTCATCTGTGTTCTTCATCTTTTTTGAAATTTCTTGACGTTACCAGCATTCTCATCTGATAACGTCACTTTTATTTTCGTTTTCCGCCGCCTAGAGCGACGGTCCTGACCGTGAATTAGTCTGCCCTATGGCAGATAAAATACTCCCTTGTGGGGAGAACCCCCGGTCAACAACCCCAATTCCAGATCTGATTCCTCAAAAAATGAGTTGATTAATATCATTATTAATCAACCCCAAAAAATTAATCAGACAAATGCACATGGGGCGGCTCCCATCTCTTCAAATCGGGATTCCTTTTCCACTGACTCTCAAAAATCGCTCCAGTCAAATCAACCTCCCTCTTTCAAATCACATGGGGCGACTGATGCTAACCCCACTTGCTGGGAATTAAATATTTCTCACGGGCCATCTCTCTCTCTCTCTTGGAATCTCCTGGAGCGGCTAATACAAACCTCACTGGCTATGGATTAAAGGAATCTCACGGGGGACATCTTACTCTCCACCCAAAAAATAATAATGAGTCTAATTTCCCCCCATTGGGTAACCCGCTCGATCCCAACACCCTCATGAAGGAGGCAGCCATTTCCGATGCCGGAATCCCTGGTGGGCTTGGAGGTTGCTCCGGTGCTGCTGTTTCGGTTCTCCATGGCGGTAAGGTTGGCTCGGTTCCGGTGGTCACAGGCAGTCCTGCGTCTTCTAGTTTGGGTTTGGAGGTTGGTGGTTCTTCCGCAGCACCTGCTACTCTTTTCCCGGCGGATCCTGGTCATTTTTCTTTTTCTGGCGTTTCTACTTTTCGAGGCAATATTTTTTCTATGGGGGGCGACTCGGTGGTTTCCCCTTCCCAGGCGGCGCCGGTCGGCATTTTGTTTCGAGAAATCGATGGTTTTTCAGAGTCCATGGCACCTCATCCAGCCAAATCGACTGTCATAAGCATTGTGCTTAAACCCAATCCGTCAAATCTTGCGGCGTCTACGCCTTCTCCAATAGCTCCCTTCATGGTTCCGAATAACACTCAAAGTCTGATCCAATCACTCGCTAATGAAATCACGGCGCATATTTTTAAATACACCTCTGTCGAGGAGAAAAATAATATCCCTGCAGAAGTTAAAAAAAAAGCAGTGACGAAAAACTCCATTTCTTCCCGGGTCAACGCAGATCTGAGCGATTTTGGCGAGGGCACTTCTAAGGATGAGTTGGAGGAAAAGGAAATTCCTCCGATCCATAACCATTCAGCCACTAGATTGTCTCAGAACACATCCAAGTCGTATCGTGATGCCATTTCTTTGGAGGAAAGTGATGATACTAGATTCGGTACGCTGGTCTTCTCGGACACCATCCCAACGGCCATCTTCTCAAAGGAGGAATGTGATACAGTCTCCGAATACTACAGATTTGCCCTTATTGGTAAATTTACATCCGGTAAACCACCTAATCAGGTAATATCCCAACAACGTAAAGCCGACGGTTTTGGATTATGTAAAGTGCATTTTCTGAATTGTAAACATGTGCTTATCAATTTAACTTGTAAATATCTGTGTGACAAACTTTGGATGAAAAGGGAATACAATTTTCCAGGGTTTCCCATGAGATTGTTCCAATCCAACTTTCAATTTCAAACATAAACCGGCCTTAATGCCGGTTTGGTTTAAAATTCATGCTCTACCTTCTCATTGGTTTGATTTAAGGTCCCTTAAAACAATAGCTAACCTGGTTGGCACCTTTGTGAAGGTAGATGATTTCACACTTAATCGGACCAAAATGAATTTTGCTAGATTATGTGTTGTTATCAATTTGGAAGAAAAACTTACTAAAAATATTATACTTCAAGTGGATGATGTTAAAACTGAATATGATATAGAATTTGAAAAAATACCTAAACATTGCAAACATTGTAAACATATTGGACACGACATAGTAGAATGTTATATTAAAAACCCAGCTTTAAAACCTACTATTTTCACTCATAAAAACCTGGGGAAAAATGTGAAGCCTTCTTCTTATGAAGTTATTCCAAACCAAAATCAGGATAATGATGGTTTTGTGAGGGTTGGTAAGCCCAAAAATTTTTTTGCCACTTCTAGCAATCGCAACAATGTTCCGGTCAAATCTGTTTCCCAAAACAAATTTCAAACTCTTGCTGTTTTACAAGAATCAGAGGAGCATACACAGGTTAATGGTTTATTGAAATCTGATTTCTCTAACAACAACCAGATGGAACCTGACCTTCAGAATAATTGGACCGAAAATCCCCAAAAACCTGTTGTCCTTCCACTGGAAAAACTAGATGGGGCCTCTCACCAAGGCATTTCACCTTCTGAAAAAATGGCTACTGCCGAGGCTTCTGGCATTTCTGCTGAGATTGATAATTTTGTTGGGGGCAATAGAACAGATTTAATTATATTTAAACCACCAGAGTTTGTTGTGCAAGATATTGCTGATCTGAAAACTCTTGTTGATGTCAGGGTCTCCAGCATGGACTCCGAGAAATGTGAACAGGGCAATGACTGTGTTTTTGAATCTAATGATGATTTTGATTCTGATATAGGAGGAGGGTCCGACAGGTCCACTAATTCCAAAAAATCTATTCAAGTACTTTCCCTCTCGGATAACAAGGACGCATGTTCTGATTTTGATGCGATTAAGTTTACCAAAGGGAATACTAAAAATAAAGCCATCATCTCGGGTAAGTAGGGGCTTACTAAAAATAAAACCCAAACTAATAACGTTCCAAAAAGGAGGACTAGGAGTAGTGCTATACCACTCAATGATTAGTACATTTTTTTAGAATATTCGAGGTATTGGGAACAAACATGCCCAAAATAAAATCATAATGTTAAAAAGAAAACACAAGTTTAACATTTTGGCTCTCATTGAACCAAAAGTGAATTTGGACTCTAATTTTTTTCTTAAACGGTTTGGGTTTTTTAATGTTTGCACCAATGTTAGTAACCATATCTGGCTTTTCTCTGAACCGGGTGTTCAAATCAATATTTTACAAAATAAGGAACAGTTGCTTCATGTGGAAGTTGTATGTGCTTCCCTTCCCAACCCTTTTTTATTAACTGTGGTTTATGGTAGAAATACCAAACTTGAGAGAAGGGACCTTTGGGATGATCTTCTCTCCGTCAGTCAAAGTCTGATTCCTTGGATGGTTGGGGGAGATTTCAACATTATCCTCCAACTGGATGAGAAAAAAGGAGGGGCAGTCCCGATCCACTCAGATATGGAGGAGTTCCACGATGCTTTATTAAACTGCAACTTGACTGACAGTGGATATATGGGCTCCCCTTTCACCTGGTATAGTAATGGTGTATGGCAAAGATTGGATAGGATCCTTCTCTCTCCAGAGTGGTATTCGGATTTTCCTTTCATGTCCATTAGACATCTCCCTAAATTCAAATCGGATCATAACTCCATGTTATGTCAATTTAGTAATAATATCTCTAAACCCAAGTCGTCCTTCAGATTTCAAATCTTGAATTCATGTTCTTAAGGATGTTATGAACATACTACCGAGGTTATTAGGTTCCATAAATGACTTATTTAACCGAACATCATGTTTTAGGAAGTTGGAGTATTTATGCTTAAGTTACCATGGTTAAGAGCATTATAGTTTGAATCTTGTTATGATGAACAAGGGAAGTTTTCTGAGATTTATAATCCGCATTGGATGGTGTCTTTGTAATGATCATAGACTTGGTATTAATATCACTTTTGTTAGACGAACCTGGGAGGATGAATGTGAAGGTTTTATCATATCTTCTAAATTGGATTTACTAGCTGATCTTCATGATGGAGTTTGAATGAAACGATGATATTGGTAACAAGTGTATCAACCATAGATTATCCGAACTATATACGAGAATTTTTAGTCGAGATTGGAGTATGGCATCGTGATGATATGTATATCCTTTAATTCTAAGATGTCTAACACCGTAGAATCACTCAGTTTCGCATGAGAAAGGTATTTGTGAGTATACCGTACGTTAAGCACTATGCATTATGTACGCTATGTCATCAGATCAGACATCATCTGATCAGAGGATAGAACTATCAAATTCATGTTTAGCATACGCTAGAGCTTACGTACGCTAATGTATAGACTTAACGTACGTTACATTGGGTATGTAACGTACGTTATGAAGACATCAGGTAGGATACGTAATGTTAACAACTTTTGGCCATAGTTTAGGATGTTAGGTGTTCGTACGTTAGTTATATGACGTAAGATGAACCCTATGCTATTTCGTTTATTTAAGGTCCGAGATTTGCAACGTGATTGATCGAAAGGGCGACCTTCGAGTGTATTGATATCTATCGAAGTATTATCCTTGTCGTCAATTTGAGGCAAGTACTTTAATTGTGTTTTACGTATTGATGTTATACATATTGTCGTGCATATGTGTCATTGTTGTATGTCCACCTCGTGTTGGTCCAACGGGATCATCTTGGAATCTATGCTAACGTATGCTGGATATCGGACAGGTTTTTCCACCTCGTGTTGGTCCGACGGGATCATCTTGGGATCTATGCAGTAAATGCTAGATCATCGGAATTACCATGTATATGTTGTGATGTCATGTTATGATTATCATTTGTGTATGATATTTGTGAGTCTTCTCGTAGGAAGAGGCTCGTTGTTATTGTCAGTTATGTTTTTATCATTATTCTTCGTGAGACGTTGAATAACCTGTTGTGGTATATTTATCGTACTTGTACTAGCATCATTGTACTAATCCCTTCGGGTTGAACATTTGTTTATGTTCAGGATCCAGGAGAGCGGGAAAACAACCACTAGAGCTGTATGACGACGAGGGTGCAGAGCGATGTTTCTGCCGGATTTAGTTATCCGATGTTTGTGTTGTTTTAACAAGTACTCAAGTAGGTTGTCTTTTGGGATGTTAGATTTGGTTATGTATTAATATTCTTCGTTGGACGTCTGTATTTTCAGTACTGATTCAGAACCTTTGTATTTTATTTTCAGTTACTTTCGTTTGTTGGTATTTGTTATTGTCTTTTCATTTCATCAGTCTTGTAAATTCTTACCCAAAGGATTTACCGCACTGTAATAGTCCTGAATATATCGGGGGTGTTACTGAATATGGTATTGGAGCTAAGATTATGGATATCTTGGCTGTTGGGTTAAAATAGGGGTTATTTATGTCTTTTGAGGTAGCTGACCGAGCATAACATCACTGTACTGCCTACGTCTTCGTGCGAGCGATGGACGTTAGAATAATATTGTTCCTCTTCCTTCATCCTTTATATATTGTACCTCTTTATACATGAACGTTAGAATAATATTGTTCCCTGTATATTGAGTAATTATGCTTACAGTATGTTGAGAGGAGGACATGGACGTGGTCGCGGTCATGGACGCGGACGTAGGAATGCTGAGAGAGAAGCTTTGCCTTCAAATCAGGATAGCCACATCTCAGGCGAGCCACAAGAATCTACTAACAACGAACCAGAACTTACTATTCCCGACATCCTTCGTAAGGTGGTCAACCAGATGACTCAGTTTGCTCATGTTGGGGACCGAATGCAAGTGGCAGTAGGATTGCAACCGGGAGAAAGACAGCAAGGCATCCCAGACTTGGGGAATCGAGGAGACCGATGGCTACAGGAAGTGGCGAAGATGCAACCGCCAAAATTCTATGGTTATTCTGAAACACCGATATGGGACCACTGGTTGAAGGAGTTGGAGAAAATATTCGCCGGGATTAACTCCCTAGACGACCGGAGAGCCTCTATTGCCCAGTAATTTTTGACAGGGGAAGCGTCCAAGGGTGGGAAGCATTCCGACCTATAGATCGTGTGCCGACTGGGGAGAATTTAGATTGATGATGGAAGCTCAGTACTGTCCCCGTCCGGTGGGGGAAGCAAAGGTTCGAGAGTTTTTCTCCGCGCAGCCTTCAGACATGCCAGTATCTCAAGCAATTAAGACGTTTAATCAGCAACTGGCGTTTGTTCGACACCTAATCAGAACCGATGCAGAAATGATGATCCACTTCGACATGAGAATGAAACCGGAGATACAGAGGTACATGTCAGGTTTCGAATGCACCACTCTCTGTCAGTATCAGGACAAAGCGCTGGCGTATGAAATAAGGAAGCGGCTATGTAAAAGTTCTCAGAGTCCAAGAAACAGAAAGTCTCTGGTAATTTTAAGGAGCACAAGAGCAGCGGGCCCCGCATGGCCCAGTCATCCTTTCATTCATTCAAGAGACCCACGCACACATCCAAGGGTGGGAAGAACTCCAGAGCAGTATAAGCCACGAAAGATGCAACCCGGAAATGTTTTAACTGTGGTCGGACTGGACACTATCGACGTGATTGCTCACTTCCTACCGTGATGTGTTATGATTGTGGTTGAGAGGGACATCGTGCGGTGTTCTGTGAGGAGGATGCTAAATCTTTTGTAGATCGTGCATCACATCCAGTTCAGAGGGAGGCAAGTGTTCCACAGACGCAGTAGAGTGTCCACCCACCCAGAGTTTTGGTCGGGGACGGGGCAGAGGACAGTTCGATCGAAAGGGGACATCGAGTGTTGGATCCGTTCCTCCACGCCCGTATGATATAAGGAGGGCAGACGATGAGGATGATGCTGTCACATCAGGTACCGTTCAGATTCTTTAACAACCAGTTAGCGTTTTGTTCGATACAGGGGCTACACATTCATTTATATCATTGTCTTGTGTTAATCGTTTGAACATTTATGGTTTTCATAATTGTGAGCCTTATGTTGTGAGTTTATCGAGTGGGGAGACAATTGTGGGGAACTTAGAAACTAGAGATTTTCTAATATCAGTTGGAGGCAGTGAATGGCCCTCGAATCTGATCGTGATAGAAATGCAAGGAGACGACCTGATTCTCGGAGGTGATTGGCTTAATAGATATGGAGCTATTGTAAACTACTGGGAGAGGAATATCTCGATGATAGCTGAAGATGGTTCCAAAATATTGTTCGAGGGATGGAGACGAGGAAGCTCAGGAAAGATAATCAAAGCAATGAAAGTTGTCAAACTACTAAAACAGGGTTGTACTGGATACTGGTGTTACGCAATGAAAAGGAAGACGGAAAAGTAGAACTTTCATCCATTCCTGTTGTGAACGAATTCCAAGATGTGTTTCCTGACGAATTACCTGGACTACCTCCACGACGAAATGTGGAGTTCACCATTGAGCTGGAACCAGGAGCTACACCGATTTCCAGGGAGCCGTATCGTATGGCACCTACTGAGATGTACGAATTGAAGAAGCAAATGGAAGAGTTATTGGACAAAGGCTATATTCAGCCAAGCGTTTCGCCCTGGGGTGCACCAGTTCTTTTTTGACCGGAAGAAAGATGGATCGCTTATATTGTGTATAGACTATCGAGAGCTTAACAAAATGATGATCAGGAACAAGTACCCGTTGCCACAGATTGATGATTTGTTTGACCAATTGCAAGGAGCAACGATATTTTCTAAGATCAGTACATGATCGCCTCGGCTCCCGCTCCGATAGCCAGACAGTGAGAAGCTAGGCTACGGCGATGGCCGCAATGCAACGCCAGCTCGATGATGTGAAAGTGCTTCTAGAAACTGGGGCAGGCGCCAAGAGAAAGGTCGCCGGACCAAGTGAGCCGCTCACGGTCCAGATCGAGCTTGCCCCCGTGCAACCAAAGATCGCTCCTCCTCAAACACCTTTGTATGAGGGGAGATCGGACCCCGAGACTCACCTAAGCATGTTCCGGATCTACATGACTAGATGCGGGGCGTCGAACGCGACGAGATGCCGAATGTTCCCATTGACATTGGGCAATCTTGCCCATAGGTGGTACATATCATTGCCACCGCGCTCAATTAACTGTCTTAAAAAGTTGGCGAGCGACTTCACGTCATACTTCGCCGCCAAGATCGCTCGGCCAGAAGGTCCCTACCGCATGATAAAGATCAGGCAGGGGAAAGGTGAATCCGATGAAGATTACATCGACCGTGTGGATGAAATAGTCCTCACCGACGAGCCCATAAGCGACGAGCTCGCCCTCTACTCGGTGCTGGGCGGATTCGATGGTCTTTCGCCCATGTTCAGGCACCTCACAAAGGACATCCCCCCGACCTACGTGATCTTCCGCGCTAAGGCTGCCGACTTTCTGACCAGGCAGAGGTTACTCACCCTTTGCCTAGGCGAGGGGGCAACCGGAGAGAGGGAGGCGCCATCTCCCATCCCGAAGAAGGCGATCGCAAAGCCACCCGGTGAGTTCAAGGCCTTCGAGGATGTGGAAGTCCACGTCCTCCACAACCTCAATCTATCTCCGGTCCATATCTTCAACGCCATCAAGGGGAGGGAATGGCTAAGCAAGCCAAAGCCGATGAGGGACAACGGTCATCTGAACCGCAATAAATTTTGTGCCTACCACAAAAGTCCCGGCCACAACACCAGCCAATGCCGCGACCTCCTCAGACAACTCTGGAGATTGTTCGAGGAGGGCAAGCTGGATAACTTATTAACCAAGCTGGAGCCCCAGACAGAAAGGATCGGGGGCCACGATCGGCGACAGAATGACGACCGTCAACCTCCCAATCCGGTCGACAGTACTGGAGTACTCAGATGAGTCGATCCCTCCGATCAACCCCAGTGGCCAGGTCAATATACTTCAATTAGGAGGTGGAAATCTCGGAGGTCTTTCCTCGGTTTCCACCAAGTCAAACAAAAAACGGAAGTCCGAGCTGAGGGCGTTCGCCGGAGTCCATGTCCTGGTGCCCCTGGAGCCAACCATCTCCAGAGATGCACTCATCTCCTTATCCAACAAGGATAGGGAGGGAGTGCAGTGCCCTAAGGAAAATGACTTGGTGATCTCTGCATGTATCCTTGGGAAAACGGTCGACCGTGTGCTGGTTGACAACGGGAGCTTTTGCAACATCATATTCAAGTCTTCTCTGGACCAGCTCGGCAACCTAACCAAATTCATCAAGCCATTCAAAACCGTGCTTTTCGGGTTCGGCGACAACACGGTCAAGGCCTATGGAAGGATCAAGCTCTCCGTCGAGCTAGTCTTATGTTACGATCCTAAGGTTAAGATCACTAGGAAACTCAATTTTGTAATCATAGATATGCCCAACATCTATAATGGGTTCCTAGGTCGCCCCTTTTTAGAAACCTTTGAGGCGGTCGCCTCCTCTTTCTTTTATTGTATCAAGTTCCCCACTACCGAAGGGATAGTCGGTAGTGTAAAAGGGGATGAGCTAATGGCAAATAAGTGTTTGAACTACTCTTGTGTTGTAGCTTTTCCTTTAAATATTTCTTGTCCTGTTTGTAATACTGGGACGATCGAAAACCAACTAATGGAGATCAACGAGCCAAACACCTCATACCAGCCGAACTCAGAAGACGGCATCTCACATCGATCGTCGGACGACATCGAACCAAGGATCGGCTTCGAGCCAAGCCTCGATGTTGATCCAAGGATCGAGTCCAGAGATCGCTCCAAACGAGAAGCGACCGTCCCCACCGAAGAGTTGGAAAGTATAACAATCGATCCGGGTCGCCCGGAGCTGGAAGTACAGATAGGCTCGAGCATCCATCCCGAGCTAAAAGACGATCTGATCAATTTACTACAGAAGAACATCGGAATTTTTGCCTGGTCGCATCAAGATATGGTCGGCATCAATCCTGAGCATGCTTGCGACTATCTGAAGATCAATCCGAAAAGGAAGTCTGTTCACCAAAAACGTAGGAAATTCGGTCTAGAAAAATATGCTGCGCTGGATGCAGAAGTCAAGAAGCTGCTCAACAATAAACTGAATGGTTTAGCGACCGACGAGCTACAGTGGGTGGCCAACGCGGTGCTCGTCAAGAAGGCGAGCAACTCCTGGAGGTTATGCATCGATTTCACTGACCTCAACGCGGACTGCCCGAAAGATCACTTTCCAATGCCTCACATTGACCACCTGGTCGATAGCACGACAGGTTGCGAAATGATGTCGTTTATGGATGCCTTCGCCGGATACCATCAGATCCCAAAGGCGAAGAAAGACGTAAAACACACATCATTCCATATGGAAAAAGACGTGTTCTTTTGGGTTCGGATGCCGTTCGGTCTAAAAAATGCGGGGGCGACCTACCAACGCCTATTCAATGGGATGTTCGCCGATCAAATCAGCAAAACCATGGAGGTTTACACTGACAATGTTGTGGTCAAGAGCCTCAAAAAGGAAAATCACCTCAAGGACTTCGCCGAGACGTTCACCATCCTCGAGAGTTTCAACATGAAGCTAAACCCCAAGAAATGCAACTTCGGAGTAAGCTTCGGAAAATTCCTAGGGCACATCGTGAGCCAAAGGGGGATCGAAGCGAACCCCACAATGATCAAGGCGATCCTCAACATGTAAGAACCACAGAATGTCAAGTAGGTGCAACGCCTTATGGGGTGTTTGGAAGCCCTTAATCGTTTCATTTCGCGGCTCGGAGACAAAGGCAAGCCTTTCTTCGCCACCATAAAAGATAAAAAATTTGCATGGACGAAAGAAAGTCAAATGGCATTCGCCAAAATCAAGGGGTATCTTTCCAACCCCCAAATTTTGGCAAAACCAATCCCCGACGAGAAGCTGTTCCTTTACCTGGCAGCCTCGGAGGTCGCACTGAGCGCAGTATTAGTGCGAGCAGAGGGGAGAACCCACTTGCCGATCTACTTTGTTAGTCAATCACTACATGAAGCGGAGATGCGTTACACACCTCTGGAGAAGCTCGCCTACGCACTTTTCATGAGTGTTCGCAAGCTGAGAGCCTATTTCTTCGAGCACCAAGTTGAGGTTCTGACGATACTCCCTCTAAGGAAAGTTCTGCACCGACCAGACACCAACGGGCGACTCCTCAAGTGGTCACTGGAGATCACCCAGTATGGTGTCACGTATGCTCCCCGCACGGCGATCAAGGTCCAAGCACTGGCGGATTTTGTGATGGAATTAACTTCCCCACCTAGCCCAACCTAAGTCGGCCGTCCCGCGTGGAAACTGTTCGTAGATGGCTCGTCGACCAGCTCGCGAGCGAGGGCGGGATTGTCCTCATCAGCCCCGATGGCCAGAGTTTCACAAATGCTGTGTGTTTCGATTTCCGAGCGACCAACAATGAAGCTGAGTACGAAGCCTTGGTAGGCGGGCTCGATTTAGCGCTCGCCATGGGCTTCGTCGCCTTCACATATTCATGGACTCCCTCTTAGTCGTGAACCAAGTCAAGGGAGAATATGAAGCGCGCGGTGAACAGATGATCAAATATCAAGAGTTGGTCGCCGAAATGTGCACAAATTTTGAAGAGGCGTTGATCGAGAAAATCCCGAGAGAGCAAAACTCCCAGGACGATGCCCTATCCAAACTCGCATCGTCGGATGGGGCAGCGGATTTCTCTAACATCCAAATCACTAAGTTGGCGAGATCGGCGATCGACAAAAGCCTGGTCGCCACAGTTGCCATTGCCAAAGAAAACTACGTATATTAATTCGATCTGAATCCCTATGAGGATCGATCGAGCTACGTATATAGGAATATATAAACGAAAAGCAAGAGTCGTAAGAAACTAACCCTCGAAGTCCGTTGATTAAATGGAAACCTTCTCTCGAGCTATTCCCCAAGCTTTAGTTTGATCTCTATGAGTTCAATCCGCTCCAAGCCCTTGATCGATCCAACACCGAAAGCACCGCATCTCTACTTGCCACGCGCCGGAAAAAAGACCGGAATAACAACACTTGATTAACCTCTAAGGTTACGGCTAGAATCAAGTGATGAAGCTTTTATTACTACACTATAAGTGTAAAATTTTTCTCTCTCAATGTATCTTGAATTTTCTCCAAGAAAACTCAAGAACAAAAGTGAAGAAGAAGATGCAGACTTGAAAAAAATAATTTTCTCTCTCACTTTGCAAAGCTCACGGCTGGAAATCCAATGGTAGCAAGTGAAGTGAGTCTCCATTATATTCTTATTCAACTCCCCAAAATCTACTACTTTTGACAATATCACCAAGATGTGATATTTCTTCCCTTGATTGGTCACAAGTCCACCACCCTTGAAAGTGTAGACCAAGACCAAGTAAGGGATTAGGTGATGGGGTGGCTATCTAGAAGGAATCGAATGAGTTCGATTCGTTTCGGACTCCCGTGAGTCCAAATAGATAAACTCCTATTCCGTTCCGATGTATTTGTGTCGATTTAATTAATCAAATCAATTAATCACATTGAATACATAATAACATAATTAATTTCTCCAAGAAATAATTATATTTATGAATTAAATTAATCACCCAGTAATTTATTTAATTCATTAGGCCGTAAATCAATTTATCTAATAAATCGATTTAGACATCCAATGTACCAATTAATTAGATATCTAATATCTAATATTCATGATGAGATAATAAGCTTGATTCATTACATCGTCAATCCTATTGCGCAACTCGGTAGGCCCGTCTCAGTCAGCAATGGGAGGAACCAAAGAGTAGTAGCACCACCTAGCCAGCCTGGCGGCCTACACTGTACCCCAACTGAGAACGAATGATTGGGATCATTCAAGACTGTCGTGAATACCAGTACACGTATAAACCCTTCTTTCAAATGTCCCGATCAAGTTATGGGGTCACGGTCAGTCAAACCCCATCTGTACTTGACGCTATGCATGCTTTAATGCAAATTGAGATCATCGACCTCTCGTGTATCTAATACAGCTAGCTCCAATGCTTTGGCCAAAGACTTATGATCTCATATGCCAATAACCGCATAGGACATATAACCCGTTCACTAACAGGAGAAAGAATTCTATCTTGGTATTCAGTAGGACCTGCTACTTACCCATCAAGATGCACGTCGAGGTTGACCCCCGCCTTCCAGTTTATAGGGTCGAACTGCTCTAATGAAAATCTTGACGTCACAAGCACATCCCTAGTAAATCCTCAAGTCGAAGGTTCACGAATACCTATCACAACCTTTCGATTCCATCATTGACTGTCCCGGAGTGAAATCCGTGTGACGAATCTAGGGTGAGTCGGTTCCAGTATACTAATCTAATTAGCATACCTATAACGTGTGCTCCCACTAACCATTAGTGTTCGACAGACACTCTCCTTGTCAAAGAACACGTCATACAAGTCTTCACATAAACTTAACGCCCAATTAAGTTTCATCGACTTGCGAACATCCTCTGAGTGACATTCGAGGGCATTCTAGGGCATACTCCTAACAGTAACTACCAGTAAATAATCTAATTAGGAATACCAGTAACTACCAGTAAATAAAGAAACACTCATTGCCTTATATAATTGATTTACATAATTACAAGTGCAATGCCCTCACTCAACATCCTCTGAGTGGAATTCGAGGGCATACTCCTAACAATCTCCCACTTGCACTCAATGCCACACACTATGGTATCTAATACCCATGTTCTCCAGATGACGCTCCAAGCTAGTCTGAGAAAGTGGCTTGGTCAGTGGATCGGCGACGTTGTCGGCCGAGTCTACTCTGTGCAACACAATGTATCCCTTGCGAACAAATTCTCTTACGAGATGATACTTCCTCTCAATACGTTTGGTGCTGTTGTGAAACCTCGGCTCCTTGGCCTGCGCGACAGCTTCGTCGTTGTGGCAGTACAGCGGAACAGGCAGCTCAGCACATGGTATCACTTGAAGTTCTCCCAGAAACTTCTTAATCCAGAACCCTTCCTTGGAAGCCTCCGAGGCTGCTTGATACTCAGCCTGACAGGTGGAATCAGCAGTCGCGCTTTGCTTGGCACTACGCCAAGATACTACTCCTCCATTAAGAGTATATATGTAGCCAGAAGTGGACATCGAGTCGTCCTTCAGTCCCTGGAAGTCCGAATTAGTGAATCTCACCACATCCAATTCTCCACCGCCATACATCAGAACCATATCTCTAGTCCTTCTTAAGTACTTGAAAACGTTCTTTACGGCAGTCCAATGTTCCCTACGTGGGTTTGCCAGAAACCTACTCACCACGCTTACAGCATGCGCGATGTCAGGTCTTGTACACAACATAAAGGCTACCCACGACCGAAGCATATGGTATATTACTCATTTCCTTTCATTGTTCCTCACTTTGAGGACACATCTTCAAGGTGAGTTTTATTCCATGTCGCATCGGTAGGAACCCTCTTTTAGAATCATCCATCTTAAATCGCTTTAAGATTTTATCTATATAGAGGGCTTGGGAAAGACCTATTGTTCTCTTCGCTCTATCCCGGTAGAGTCGAATACCAAGAATATAGGTAGCTTCTCCCAAGTCTTTCATGGAGAAATTACTCGAAAGCCAAGCTTTCACGTAATCGAGCATTCCCACATCATTTCCTATTAGTAGAATGTCATCTACATATAGTACTAAGAATGCGATCTTGCTCCCACTAACCCTCTTGTATACACAAGGTTCCTCCTCATTTTGCACGATGTCAAACTCTTTGACTGCCTCGTCAAAACAAAGGTTCCAACTACGCGACGCTTGCTTCAGTCCATAAATGGAACACTGAAGCTTGCACACTTTCTGAATATCGACTTCGGACACAAAGCCTTTAGGCTGCTCCATATAGATTTCCTCCTCGAGGAATCCATTAAGGAAATCCGTCTTTACGTCCATTTGCCATATCTCATAATCGTGGTAGGTAGCTATAGCAATCATCATGCGAATAGACTTGATCATGGCTACGGGCGAGAAGGTATCATGGTAATCGATCCCTTCCTTCTGGGTATAACCCTTTGCCAGAAGCCTGGCCTTATAGGCGTCAACCTTGCCATCACCATCAGTCTTTCTCTTGTAGATCCACTTGTTCCCAATAGGCACTATGCCCTTGGGGAGGTCTACTAGAGTCCAGACCTGATTGACATGCATCGAGTCTATCTCAGCTGCCATAGCTAAACGCCATTTCGCGGAGTCTACATCTACCATCACTTGGTCATAGGTCGTCGGGTCAGTCTCTTGGCTATCACTTGGAACATCATGGAGACCCAGCTCCTCCAAGCGTACTGTAATATCCGCAATTTTCGATTTCCGGTAATTTCTTTTTTTCAGCGGAAGTCCGTTTTGATGACTCGCTCATGACCGTTTCATTATTCTGAGAATGATTAATTCTACACTTTTTTACATCCGAGTTCGTTTCGGTGTCGTTTTGTTGAGTTCCGTGCTTTTTAGCGACTTTTCCGCACTTGAGTTCGATTCTTGCGAATCTCGGTCGAAACTGCTATTCTGAGTTTCCTATAAGCTCGTTTAACTTTGTTATACGTGTTGTGAACTTCAGTTTGGTCATTGGATCACGTATCGTGATTTTCGGGCATTTTAGACCATTTTGTAATTTACCCAAAGTTACGGGTATCCGTATCTGTAATTGTTGTCTCGACCCGTTTCTTGGTCGCGTATGACTAATAATGGTATTATGTTTTCATTCCGGGTCGTTGATGTTGTTCGCGAACTTTTCGTCGTGTTCGTTCCGTGCGTTTTCGGAAATAGAGTCGTCGAGCCCTGGTGTTCGAGCACTGGCCGGACGGTTGCGGGACTGGCCGGACGATTGTGGGCACCGGCTGGATGGATGCGGCAGGAACCGGCGTAGCGCACGCTACGACCGGAAGGCTGCACGCGCTAACCGGCAGGTGTAGCGCACGCTACTGGCTGGCCTAACGCACGCTATCGGGTCTGGACAGTGGAGTCCTGGGGTTCTGGAATCGGTTTAGGATCGGCAGGTAGCGCACGCTAGTCGGCAGGCGTAGCGCACGCTGTCGTCCGGCTAGCGTACGTTACTTGGCCGGCGATTCGATCGAGGGTTACGGGCAGATCGGCTAGCGACGCTAGGATCCGCAGCCAGCGCTATCTCGCGATCGGCAGGCAGGATCCGGCCGGCAGATTGAGTCTTCAGTACCAGGCCTTGCGGGCCCCGGCCGAGGGTTATCGGCCGAGGCTGCCCGTTAGCGCGCGCTAGTCCGGAAGGTGTAGCGCACGCTAGGCCGTGCCTGTATAAATATGACAGAGTGGTCATATTTTCACCCGTTTTTCATTTCCATCTTTTCCTCTCCGCGACTGGAGACTTGGCGATCCAGGAAACATGTTGTCAAGCAACTAATCCACGAAGATTGGGAGTTCATATCATCGATTAATCCCTCCGTAACCTCCTTTGATCCAGCGAATCAAGGTGAGATTTCCTAGAACCCTATTTTGGGAGAATTTGGGGGTTTTTGCATTTTTGTCCAATTCGTTCCGTGTTGTTGATTAATTCATGATGGGTATGATTAATCTTGGTAGTATTCTTGTGTTTAACATCATTTAATCCATTGTTCTTCGTCGAATCGAAGTATATTTCTTGATTTCCTTCGAGTTGACTTTTTGGGGGATTTGTCCTCGATCTCGTTTTTCATCCGTTTTTGATGGATCGATTGTGGTTAAATGATGTTGTTAAACATATTCTATGGATTGTATATCCATATTTCAACTTGGAATTCCATTTTCGGGTTTTGACGGAACGAATCGTGTTCTTGGCCGTTTTGGGGGAAACGCTTGAACTTTCGTCATTCGTTCTTTGAATTCAACGGCTTTAAGTCGTGTCAGGGAATTCATTTCATTGTTGTTATTGTCCTTCGTAGTTTATGAACGCGAGTTGGCGATCAGTGGAGTCGGCGGGTTCGTAGTCGATTCGTGTCAACCTACTTTGGTCGATTCATCGCGTTGTTCTTATTCGAGGCAAGTACCTCATCCATACTATTCTTGTTTTGTGGATATGATGATCACTGATCGTCTTGATGTGTTTGCTTGTTTGTTCGAAATGAGTTTTCAAAAGATTTGGTTAGCCTTGTTAAAGGCCCTCTTTCAAAACCGCGTGTGTTTTTTGATTGGTGTGTTTCATGAATGAGTGTGTGACTCCTGTGGATATGTTTGGTGTGTTTGTGCACTTGGTGTTGCGTGTGGATGTATATTGTTTCATTTCGGTGCGTTGTGATTTGACGATTACGTCGTGCTTTGTGTTTGTTGCCTTTGGTGGATTTTATGAATGTCCTTGTTGTGACGTGTTAATTGTGTGAATGTATTTCGCTCACCGTGGGTTGGTTCGACGGGGCCACGGCGGTAGTCCAATGGTATAGCCCTGGATTCACGAGTGCGGTTGCTTATGTTTGTGAATGTGTTTACTCACCGTGGGTTGGTTCGACGGGGCCACGGCGGGAGTCCAATGGTATAGCCCTGGATTCACGAGTAAAACTTCACGAGTGCCTGTGTATGTTTTAGTGAATGTATTTTACTCACCGTGGGTTGGTTCGACGGGGCCATGACGGGAGTCCAATGGTATAGCCCTGGATTCACGTGTAAAACTTCACGAGTTGGTGTATATGATTTCGAAAACGCATTCTGCTCACCTTGGGAGGGTTCGACGGGGCCACGAAGGGAATCCAATGGTATAGCCCTGGATTCACGAGTTGGTGTTGTATTTTTGGTGACCAAGGTTTACGTATCTTGGGCGATTATATGGTATTGATTTTATGTCCACCGAAGACACGTGACGTGGGTTTTAACCCTGTGTATTGCTGTTGGTTTTCTATTTGCGAAAACAAACCTTTGGGCTGTGACCCCTATTGATTTTGGAAAGAGAATGATTTGATAATCCTAAATTGTTTTCTATTAAAACTCTCGATGGCATTTTAAACTGTTTCACAAATTGTTTCCCCTTAATTATGGTCTTTCGGAGTCGGAATGTTTTACCCAAACTCTTGCCTCGGGAAGTACTTTTCGTTACTTTTGGATTTTTGAAGATTCCTGGTTATTGTTATTCGTGAAACGTGAATTGTATGGCTCGTATTTTCACTTTGTACTTGCACTAGCAAAACAGTGGAGTTTTTCTAACCCCCAAGTATTCGGGGGGTGGATGTCTATTTTTGCATTCAGGTTTTGGAGCATAGCACAGGGTCGGCACGAAGGATGATGAAAGATGAACGATACTAATCACACGAGGATCCGTTGCTGCCGTATTGGTCTAGTTGTATTTTCTTTTCCGCTGCAGTATATTTTTCCCGTTGTACGGGTGTGGTTGTATTTTAACCCCTGCGTGGGCATGAGTCACATTTGAGTTGTATGTAATTATTGAAAGACCAAATCGGTCCACCGAGTCATTTTAGCCTTAAGGGCGATGTGTAGATGTTTGATTTTAGTTATCAGCCTGGTAGATCCTCGAGGAGAGGGTCTACGGCATGTAATATCCCTGAGTGGATTGGGGGTGTTACATAAATGGTATTGGAGCTTAGGTTGTGGAAACCTAGGCTGTCGGGTCAGTGCTGTCTATTGAGTTTTGTCTCGTCGGATTTTGTCTGACTGAGTCGTGTCGCGACGCATCGTCTGAGTTTGTTGGTCGTGATTAGTATCGATGGGCGATCATCATCTTCGTGCGACCTGTGGAAGTAAGTCTCCCTTCTTTGTGTTGTGCCTCGTGTGACACGAGCTATTTGTTTGATTTTGTGTTAAGTGATGGAACCTTCATGTAGATTCTTGGTTTCGTGATGCGTTCGTGTGATTCTCTTATTTCGTTTGTATGAGGAGTGTTGTCATTATTTATGTCTTTTTTACTGTGATAATTGACTGTTTGTCTTCCCGGTAAAAGACATGTATTGTCTTGACTTTGTGCGATTTGATGCATATATTATAATATGTTTAAACGAATATTGTTACATGAGCATTTTTGGGCATTCTAGCCCATTAAATTATTTTTGAAAACCTTGAGTATCTTAGAAAATAAATTTCGAGACGTACTTTTAAAATGAATCGTTTTCTCGTGGTACTTCCAAGGTGCCACAATATGTTTCCAAATTCTTCTACCTCGAGGACCAAAATGTTTTGGGATATTTTCAATGTTTTAGAAACACTTATACTTAGACCCGAGGGTCGTATATTTCTGAAAGTTTTCACAAAAAGGAAAGTGTCCTCGTTTTATCAAACGCAAGATGGTTTTCAAAGTCTTGACAATGATTTTTGTTCAACTTTTTGTAAAATGATACTCAAGATCAACTGGTGTTTCCAAACTGTTTTCATAAGGTGGTTTTCGTTTTTAAAACCCATCATTTCCTGCTTGTGGTCGGGGAAGGTGTGATGACGATCTTTAATGTTGTCATTTCGTGGTGGCTTGCGTGTTATCGCACTAGTGTGAGTTCTTAAAGCTTGGGTTTGTACGTTTGTGTAAATGTATGATTGTTTCATGATGTTTGTAATTATGTGCTGGTTCTCGTTCGGGCCGTTGAGGTCGCCGAACGATACCGTCGTTGTTGTAGTGTTTGTGTGTGTATTACTTTACGATGGTAATCGTTGTATATGATATGTGTTATGATTCCTTGTTGTGCTGACTTGGCATCTCCGGTTTGTTGTTTTGTGATGTTACGTTCCATTGTATCTAGCGTTTGTATTTTCGGTATGCCGAGCCGAGGCATTTCAACCGTGATGTGTCGGGGAAATGTACGTGCAAATTGTCCTTCTCGTCAGTAACACATTTCGAGTGTTGACTCGAGGGACACCGAATTCAGTTTTGCGAATTGGCTACCGAGACTTTCGGAGTTCGCGCTTCAGCACAGACATCAGGATCGGTTCTGAGAGGCCCATGGGAGATTTTTCTATCGGTTGCTTTTTGTGTTGTTACCTTGTTTCCGTTATTGTGAGTTGCAGGGACGACCTTCTTTTATAAGAGGTCGAATGTAATACCCGTATTGTTTTTGGACTTCTGCATTCCCTATTTCTCAGGTCTATCGACTCGCTCGTGTTCGTTGATACCTTCTGAACTTGTTCTGTATTTCAATTTCATCGTTCGAACGAACTGTGATCTTGTTTTGGGTCGATCTGGTATCGCTGTGACTTTTCTGAGTTCGGTTCGATTTTTGTGAACCTTGTTCGGAAGCAACATCTTTTGGTTCTAGTAGTTCTTTTATTCGTAGTGGATCGGATCTTGAACTTCCGTATATTCTACTTTGTCGACTCATTTATGTTCGTTGACATTTCTGAGCTTGTCCTGCCCCTTGTTTTTGTTTATCGAACGAGTGTGGTATCGTTTCGGAATAACTCGTTTGTCGTTGTGACTTTTCAATCGCTATTCCCTTTCCTGTGGATCTTATGGGAATGCATGTCTTGTTGTTCTCACCAGATCATCCTGGGAATTGTTGTTTGAATTTTATTATCATTCGTGTTTCAGACATGATTGTTCGATTTTTGTTGTCTCGATCATTTGTTTGTTCGATTTTTGTTCTCATTTCGTGATTGTTGAGTATTCAGGCTCCTTCCTGATTCCCTTAAGTTCAAGAAATTAGTCTCGTTTTTGATCTTCCAACCCTTGGGCGGTGGAATTCCGTATTTGTTCATCGATTGACTCGCGCTTTGATTGATGTACCGTTGGGTTGGTCAATCGTATTGATTTTCGTTCATTGTGTTTTGTGATTGTTCGGATAATTTACTTGATTGTATTATCCATTTGATGACGCTTGTCACTTGTTGGTTTTATTATATCCCTAACGGCGACGTTGTGTTGGTCGTCGTGGAGCGTGTTTTCATACCGTATATTCCGTTGTGTTGTTTGTAACGTTTCGCCGTTGGGCGTTAGTTACACGTTTCTTGCGTATCTCGTTGAGTTTTTCCTGGTGGGATATTGCTTCTCCCTACTTGTTTTAAGTTTCGGGACGAAACTTCTTTTAAGGAGGGTAGAATGTAATATCCCCAATTTTCAATTTTCGGTAATTTCTTTTTTTCAGCGGAAGTCCATTTTGATGACTCGCTCATGACCGTTTCATTATTCTGAGAATGATTAATTCTACACTTTTTGACATCCGAGTTCGTTTTGGTGTCGTTTTGTTGAGTTCCGTGCTTTTTAGCGACTTTTCCGCACTTGAGTTCGATTCTTGCGAATCTCGGTCAAAACTGCTGTTTCGAGTTTCCCGTAAGCTCGTTTAACTTTGTTATACGTGTTGTGAACTTCAGTTTGGTTATTCGATCACGTATCGTGATTTTAGGGCGTTTTGGGCCATTTTGTAATTTACCCAAAGTTACGGGCATCCGTATCTGTAGTTGTTGTCTCGACCCGTTTCTTGGTCGCGTATGACTAATTATGGTATTATGTTTTCATTCCGGGTCGTTGATGTTGTCCGCGAACTTTTCGTCGTGTTCGTTCCGTGCGTTTTCGGAAATCGAGTCGTCGAGCCCTGGTGTTCGAGCACTGGCCGGACGGTTGCGGGACTGGCCGGACGATTGCGGGCACTGGCCGGACGGATGCGGCAGGAACCGGCGTAGCGCACGCTATGGCCGGAAGGCTGCGCGCGCTAACCGGCAGTGTAGCGACGCTACCGGGCCGCCTTAACGCCTTATCGGTGCAGACAGTGGAGTCACGGGGTTACGGAATCGGTTAGGATCGGCAGGTAGTGCACGCTACGCCGGCGTAGCGCGCTAGTCGCGGCGTAGCGCCGCGGCTGTCGGCCGGCTAGCGTCGTTACTGGCCGGCGATCGATCGAGAGGTTACGGGCGGATCGGCTAGCGCACGTTAGCATCCGCGTAGCGCGCGCTATCGCGGTCGGGCAGGCCGGATCCGGCCGGCAGATTGAGTCTTCAGTACCAGGCCTTGTGGGCCCCGACCGAGGGTTATCGGCCGAGGCTGTCCGTTAGCGCGCGCTAATCCGGAAGGTGTAGCGCACGCTAGGCCGTTCCTGTATAAATATGATAGAGTGGTCATATTTTCACCCATTTTTCATTTCCATCTTTTCCTCTCCGCGGCTGGAGACTTGGCGATCCAGGAGACATGTTGTAAAGCAACTAATCCACGAAGATTGGGAGTTCATATCATCGATTAATCCCTCCGTAACCTCCTTTGATCCAGCGAATCAAGGTGAGATTTCCTAGAACCCTATTTTGGGAGAATTTCGGGTTTATTGCATTTTTGTCCGATTCGTTCCGTGTTGTTGATTAATTCATGATGGGTATGATTAATCTCGGTAGTATTCTTGCGTTTAACATCATTTAATCCATTGTTCTTCGTCGAATCGAAGTATATTTCTTGATCTCCTTCGAGTTGACTTTTTGGGGGATTTGTCCTCGATCTCGTTTTTCATCCGTTTTTGATGGATCGATTATGGTTAAATGATGTTGTTAAACATATTCTATGGATTGTATATCTATATTTCAACTTGGAATTCCATTTTCGGGTTTTGACGGAACGAATCGTGTTCTTGGCCATTTTGGGGGAAACGCTTGAACTTTTGTCATTCGTTCTTTGAATTCAACGGCTTTAAGTCGTGTTAGGGAATTCATTTCATTGTTGTTATTGTCCTTCGTAGTTTATGAACGCGAGTTGGCGATCGGTGGAGTCGGCGGGTTCGTAGTCGGTTCGTGTCAACCTACTTCGGTCGATTCTTCGCATTGTTCTTATTTGAGGCAAGTACCTCGTCCATACTATTCTTGTTTTGTGGATATGATGATCGGTGATCGTCTTGGTGTGTTTGCTTGTTTGTTCGAAATGAGTTTTCAAAAGATTTGGTTAGCCTTGTTAAAGGCCCTCTTTCAAAACCGCGTGTGTTTTGTGATTGGTGTGTTTCATGAACGAGTATGTGACTCCTGTGGATATGTTTGGTGTGTTTGTGCACTTGGTGTTGCGTGTGGATGTATATTGTTTCATTTCGGTGCGTTGTGATTTGACGATTACGTCGTGCCTTGTGTTTGTTGCCTTTGGTGGATTGTATGAATGTCCTTGTTGTGACGTGTTAATTGTGTGAATGTATTTCGCTCACCGTGGGTTGGTTCGACGGGGCCACGGCGGGAGTCCAATGGTATAGCCCTGGATTCACGAGTGCGGTTGCTTATGTTTGTGAATGTGTTTACTCACCGTGGGTTGGTTCGACGGGGCCACGGCAGGAGTCCAATGGTATAGGCCTGGATTCACGAGTAAAACTTCACGAGTGCGTGTGTATGTTTTAGTGAATGTATTTTACTCACCGTGGGTTGGTTCGACGGGGCCACGACAGGAGTCCAATGGTATAGCCCTGGATTCACGAGTAAAACTTCACGAGTTGGTGTATATGATTTCGAAAACGCATTCTGCTCACCTTGGGAGGGTCTGACGGGGCCACGAATGGAATCCAATGGTATAGCCCTGGATTCACGAGTTGGTGTTGTATTTTTGGTGACCAAGGTTTACGTATCTTGGGCGATTATATGGTATTGATTTTATGTCCGCTGAAGACACGTGATGTGGGTTTTAACCCTGTGTATTGCTGTTGGTTTTCTATTTGCGAAAACAAACCTTTGGGCTGTGACCCCTGTTGATTTTTTAAAGAGAATGATTCGATAATCCTAAATTGTTTTCTATTAAAACTCTCGATGGCATTTTAAACTGTTTCACAAATTGTTTCCCCTGAATTGTGGTCTTTCGGAGTCGGAATGTTTTACCCAAACTCTTGCCTCGGGAAGTACTTTTCGTTACTTTTGGATTTTTGAAGATTCCAGGTTATTGTTATTCGTGAAATGTGAATTGTATGGTTCGTATTTGCACTTTGTACTTGAACTAGCAAAACAGTGGAGTTTTGCTAACCCCCGAGTATTTGGGGGGTGGATGTCTATTTTTGCATTCAGGTTTTGGAGCATAGCACATGGTCGGCACGAAGGATGATGAAAGATGAACGATACTAATCACACGAGGATCCGTTGCTTTCATATTGGTCTAGTTGTATTTTCTTTTCCGCTGCAGTATATTTTTCCCGTTGTACGGGTGTGGTTGTATTTTAACCCCTGCGTGGGCATGAGTCACATTTGAGTTGTATGTAATTATTGAAAGACCAAATCGGTCCACTGAGTCATTTTAGCCTTAAGGGCGATGTGTAGATGTTTCATTTTAGTTATCAGCCTGGTAGATCCTCGAGGAGAGGTTCTACGGCGTGTAATATCCCTAAGTGGATTGGGGGTGTTACACGCACGCTACCGCGATCAGATCAGAGGACAGAAGGTTCTGGACTCCAGTACTGGGCATCAGATAATTCGTTAGCGCACGCTAACATTTTGGGGGTTAGCGCACGCTAAGTGTATAGCCGTAGCGCACGCTACAAAAAGGTACGTAGCGCGCGCTACCATTTTCGGATAGTGGGTACTGGACTACCCAAAACACCCGTTAGCGCACGCTAAGAACTGGGAATAGCGCGCGCTAAACTGGGATTTCTATAAATTGGACAGTGTAGCCCAGATTTCGTCATTTGTTATTTCTTCTCATTCTCTCATCGGTTCCGGGCGATTTGGAGCGATTTGGAGAGTATTCTTCGAGGTGTAATCATCAATCATCATCTTCAAGTCTTTGAGTTAGATTAATCATCACTTCATCATCTGCAAAACATCAAATCAAAGGTATTAATCTCTTGGATCTAGAATTTCGGATTTTTGGGTTTTTCCTTCCGATTTCTTCGTGTAAGCTTGGATTGTTGTTGGAATATGTTAGATATGGATTATCTACCTTGGATAAATATATTCCTACGAATTTAATGGATATTTTGGCGACTTCGGTTAATTTGGGGATTTCCGATTGATGTTGTAATCTGGAATTGTGGATTCCTATTGGGTTATTGATGCCATTGATATTGTTTTGCTGGTTTGAATAAATCATAAGAAGTTGTTTTCGATAATTTGGGTTTGGTTGTAACCAACGGGAGGGATATTTTCAACGTATTCGTTAAAGTGCATCTACGAGTTTGGATATTGTTGTATCGACGTTTGAATTGGTTATAAGCGTGTTTGATGTGTGTATTGATCGAATTATTGGTAATTGTGTTATTTAAGGTTGTTCGAGCGACCGATATTTCATTTAGGATGTTGTTCGTGGACGGACATTCTTCATCGGTATTGTGTAAGTTAATTCTTACTCAGTTAAAAGGATATTCACTCCTTTCGTTGTTGTTCATTCATAATCATAATTCATTCATAAAGTACTAACCGTATTGAAACTTGTAATTGTCACTTCATTACTTCATTCACGAGGAACGACGGTTCCAATCATTTCATTGAGCTGTCATTCATTTCATCATCATTTCATCTTGGTGAGTCATTATTTATTTTCGATGTCACTTTTGTTATATCATGGCATTCCGGGTCATACTGGCATGCCGGTTGGTATGTGTAGGATTTTCATGTTGGGCACATTTAAGTCGTGTGTTGGTTGTTGGCCTCACATTGGACTGTGCACACGAGTCGATTGCTTCGTGAGACTAATTAGGTACAAGACCACACGTGTATTCGATCGATACTCGTTGGTGGCTTGTGCACGGACACATTTCCATCCCGGGCGTAGTATGGCGCTATTCCTTTGAGCCGTACCATTAGTTGATTCATACAGCATGTTTGATTGCGTATGTTTTCAACAAGATTGGGTTATAACCTAACCGATTCATTTTGATCGAACTTGTGGGTTATACAGCATATATGATTGTGTTTATTCAACTTTTGAAGATTGTTGTTCTGTGTAACTGACCCCGTTGGAGGATATTGTTTTCAAGTCATGGCAAGGCAAAAGCACGGGAATAGAACGTTGTCGGCGAGGAGTCCTAGTGATACTAGTAGGGGGCCCTAGTCCGTTTCAGTTATTCATGTCTTTTCATCTTTATTTCCGCTGCAGATTTCCGTTTGGATATTCATTTTTATTTAATGTTGTATATTTTATCTTCACATAAAATATACATGTATTCAGTATTCTTCCTGGGTGTATTATACTTAGACTCCTCATCGGAGTACTTGGTAATATGATGTGGTTCGGTACTACATTTATGTCGTATTTCATTCATTTTCACTCGCCTGGTGGGTCCCAGTTGGGGGTCCACGGCACTGTAATATCCGCCTAGTTTGGGGTGTTACGGAGTTGGTATCGGAGCATGGTTTTGAATACTACCTTCCGAGTCATGTCTCATTTGAAATCATCGTCATCGGACTAGTATCATTGGACTTTCGCATCACATGTGACCTGTGCAAATGCCGAACCCATCAGACCGAAAGAACTGTAAGACTTCTAACGCCATGGTGTAATTTCTGGCAAGGAGAATCATTCATTCATAAGTCATCAGCTAACAATCCTCAAACATCATTTTTATTTTAATCATGTTGATCATGTTAACTCATTAATCACTCAATTCATTTCATCACTCAGTTATTAATCTTGAAGATCATATCATTAATCTTGTTAACTTGTTCAAGATAACCATTTCAAGAATATCATCAGATAATCATGTCACCTCAGTTAATCATTCATGTAATCAATGTGTTAGAGCGTGTATGCTCATTTTCATCATTTCATGACGTAAATTATGATGCGGTACTCATATGAGATCTATGATTATCATGCGACCTTCCTACTTCAGTATGGAGAGAGCTATCAGGGGATGCACGGGGAGAGGCCGCGGTGCAGGCCGAAACCCGGGGAATAATCACTCACTGTCAGGAAACCGTAACCGGGACTCCGCTCGATCGGAAGATGTTCGGGTTGATCCACTCACTTTTATGAAGGTCATGATGACCCATATGCAATTGCTTAATCATCATTGCGCCACTCTGGCCGATTTAATTGAGAGAACTCTCCCTTATGAGCCTGCTGCTAAGGAAATTGCTGAGCAACAACCTTCATCTGTTAGCAAGAAATCAATAAGGCGTAATCAGTCCGAAGGCGGACAGTCAACCTTCAATAAGCCTCGTGTGGGCCCTAACGTTTCTGAGCGACCTCCTACGGCGCATAATCGTGCGGGATCTCAGTCCCGAGCGGCCAGTTCGGCCATCACCTGTTTCAACTGTGGAGCGTCGGGTCATTACAGCACTACGTGTCTGAAACCGTCTATCACGTGCCATAACTGTGGGATTTTTGGGCATAAGTCTCGTTTTTGCCGAAGGGACCCCAAGCCGACTCCGGCAGCGTCTCAGGCCCCGAAGCAATTAGTGATTCAGAATCAGATTGCTCTGTCAGCGTCGTTTAATACGAAGGAAGCGAATAAAGGCGGAGCTCATATTTATCAGACAGGAGCATTCGGTTCAGGGGCCGGCAAGTCCAGGATTCACGAGATGAATAGGACTGGCGATCCGGAGGCCCGAACGATCTCAGGTATACTCGTAATTTTATCTAAACCTGTGTGTACCCTTTTTGATACTGGGGCACCGCATTCATTCATTTCCGAATCATGTTTGAATAGACATCACCTAGACAGTCCTAATAATTGTGGGCCTTATATCATTGGTCTACCTGACGGTAGAAGAATTTCCGGAAATCATGAGGTTAAGAACTGACCGAATTAAGCTTAATGGCCGCGAGTGGTTGGTGGACCTAATCGTGGTGGATTTACCTAAGGACGATGTAATATTAGGTATTAGTGGGATGGATTGTCATGATACCATTCTCAAGGTTCCTAAGCGTATGGTCACTATCATTTCCGTCATTGGAGTCGAATGTGTTTTCCAGGGAGGTAATCCCAGTTGTTCCGGGAGAGTCATCAACTTGATGAAAGTAGTGAAATTACTCAATCGAGGTGTTCAATCATTCATGATATCATTGTCATCAATTGGCCGTTATAAGGCAATCGGGTTGTTCAATCATTCATTGTATCATTGTCGTCGATTGGCCATTCTAAGGCAATCGAGTCGTTCAATCATTCATAGTATCATTGTTAGCGATTGGCGGTGTTTTCCCAGACGAGCTACTTGGTTTAGCTCTACAGAGAGGCGTGGAATTCACAAGTGAGTTGGAGCCCGATACGTCCCCGATATCGAAGGCACCGTACCGGATGGCCCCGACCGAAATACAGGAATTAAAGAACCAACTTGAGGAGTTGTTCGAGAAAGGTTATATCCATCCGAGTGCGTCCCCGTGGGGAGCACCAGTGTTGTTTGTCAAGAAGAATGATGGTTCGTTCCGCTTGTGTATTGATTATCGGGAATTGAACCGGGTGACGATCAAGAATAAGTATCCTTTACCCCGTATCGATGATCTTTGGGATCAACTTCAGGGAGCTTCAGTATTTTCCAAGATCGACTTAAGATCTGGATATCATCAGTTGCGGATTCGAGAGTCGGATATTGCGTGGACGGCATTTCGAACACGCTATGGTCATTATGAGTTTGTGGTTATGCCGTTTGGGTTGACTAATGCACCTGCGGTATTCATGGAGTTAATGAATCGGGTTTTCATCGACTATTTGGATCAGTTTGTGGTTGTCTTCATTGATGAAATTTTGATTTATTCTCGTAACCGGGAGCAACACGAGTTTCACCTTCATCAAGTACTCGACGTGTTGAGATGAGAGCAATTTTTTGGAAAGTTTTCCAAATGTGAGTTCTGGATGTCCGAAGTGATGTTTCTAGGACATGTAATTTCATCAGACAGAGTTCGTGTCGACCCTCAAAAGACGGAGGCTATTCGAGATTGGCTACCTCCGAAGAATGTTAAGGAGATCCGAAGCTTTCTCGGATTAGCCGGTTATTATCGGCGATTTGTGGAGGGATTTTCTAAAATCGCTAAACCCATGACGAACGTTTTACGGAAGGATAAGAAATACACGTGGTCCGACGTGTGTCAACAGAGTTTTGAGGAACTCAAGAGTCTGTTAACTTCAGCACCTGTCCGTTCTTTACCGCAAAGGACGGAAGGATTTGTGGTTTATAGTGATGCGTCCAGACTGAGTCTCGGATGTGTACTAATGCAGAATGAGAAGGTCATTGCTTATGCGTCACGGCAATTGAGACCTTATGAGGTTAATTATACGACCCACGACCTGGAGTTAGCAGCCGTGGTATTTGCATTGAAGATTTGGCGTCATTATCTTTATGGCGTTACCTGTCAGATATTCACCGATCATAAGAGTTTAAAGTATATATTTACTCAGAAGGAGTTAAATATGCGACAGAGACGGTGGTTGGAACTAATCAAATATTATGATATCGAGATCCTTTACCACCCGGGCAAGGCGAACGTTGTCGCCGACACCTTGAGTCGTATGTCCGTTCAGGAGCAGATGTTTGCTTGATTAACAGTTCAGAAGGAACTTCGGCAGGAATTTCTGAGACCCGAGTTTGAGGTCTGGTTACAGCGAGTACAAGGGCAACTTTGTACGTGGGAGATTTCATCGCCACTTGAGGAGGCGATAAGGGAGAATCAGGGTTCGGACCCATTTTTGTTACGCATTCGAGAGGATGTGACTCAGGGGAAAGCCCCCGGATTTGTGGTCCATGAGGATGGACTTTTGAGTTTTAAGAATCGGTTGTGCGTACCGGCGAACAACGAGTTGAAAAACTCGATTTTGAGAGAAGCTCATGCTAGCCCTTATTCTGTTCATCCGGGGTCTAGCAAGATGTATAAAGACTTGAAACAAAATTACTGGTGGAGTAATAGATAGCGAGAAGTCGTGGAATTTGTTTCGAGATGTTTGACCTGTCAGCAAGTCAAGATTGAACATCAGCGACCGGCGGGTATGCTAAAACCGCTCCCTATTCCAGAATGGAAGTTGGAGGATATTTCATTGGACTTCATCACGAGTTTGCCTACGAGTCGTCGTGGCATGAACACAATCTGGGTAATTGTGGATCGCTTAACTAAATCAGCTCATTTCCTTGAGATTAAGAATACATGGGGTCCCGAGAGAATTGCCCAGTTATTTATCAAAGAGATAGTGAGGTTGCACGGTACTCCTAAAAGTATCGTTTCCGATCGTGACGGGCGATTCATGTCTCATTTTTGGAAATCAGTTCATCGTGCTATGGGAACTCAGCTTAATCTCAGTACAACTTTTCATCCTTAGTCCGACGGACAATCAGAGAGGACTATTCAGACTTTGGAGGACATGTTGAGGGCATGTGTCCTCGATTGGAAAGATGATTGAGAAGCCCAACTACCGTTGATCGCGTTCACGTACAATAATAGTTGGCATTCTTCGATTAAGATGGCACATTACGAGGCCTTGTACGGTCATCATTATCGATCTCCTTTGTGTTGGGATGACTTATCAGAATCAATCGGCACCGAGCCCGATATGCTTATAGCCGCCCGTGAGAAGGTAGCTTTGATCAGGAGTCGTTTGTTGACCGCTCAGAGTCGATAGAAATCATATGCAGATAATCGTCGTCGACCATTAGAGTTCGAGACGGGTGACCATGTTTTGGTCAAGGTATCCCCGAGCCGTGGTATCTTCCGTTTTGGGAAGAGGGGAAAGTTGAGTTCGAGATTCATTGGAACATTTGAGATTTTGGATCGAATAGGCGAGCTAGCTTATCGATTGGCCTTACCTCCGGCGTTGAGCCGAATTCATAATGTGTTTCACGTCTCTCAGTTTCGGAAGTTTGTTGCCGACCCGAGTCACATACTTCAGTTCGACGAAATCGAGATCGCCGATGATCATTCATATGAGGCATGTCCTATACGAGTTTTAGAGCGGCGAATCAAACCGTTGAGGAACAAGATGATTCCTTTGGTGAAAATTCAGTGGTCTAGACATGTCGAAGAGGCTACTTGGGAAACCGAGGATAGTATGCGGGAGAGTCATCCCGAGTTGTTTGACCCTTAGTTTCGCGGACGAAACTCTTTTAAGGGGGGTGTATGTAATACCCGGTTGTAATTCAGTCATTATCATTCAGTCATTATCATTCAGTAATTGTCACTCAGTAATTTTCACTCATTAATGATTATTTGTCACTCATATTCAATCATTGTGTTCACCATTCAGAGTAATTGTATCGTGTATCAATCGTCATTCATCATCAATCTAATTGGAGAATCGTGTCGTGTTTATCATCATTGTCATCTTCATTGTGGGCTGTGTGTGAGGAGTAGCGCACGCTACATACTCTCTTTAGCGCGCGCTAATTGAGTATAGGTAGCGCACGCTACCACTCAGCATTAGCGCACGCTAATGTTGCCCTGGCTGCAGTCCAGAAGGCAGTGGACTGCAGGTGAGTTATAAGTAGCGCACGCTACGAATGGTAAGTAGCGCGCGCTAGTGGTTTGTAGTAGCGCACGCTAATATTTGGTGTAGCGCGCGCTAACGTCGGATCAGGTTGGGTCCAGTGGCTACTGGATTGCATTGGATTAATTCATAGCGCACGCTATGGGTGGTTTTTAGCGTACGCAAACGGTGTAGTAACGCACTCTAAATATTGATTGTAGCACACGCTACCGCAATCAGATCAGAGGACAAATGGTTCTGGACTCCAGTACTGGGCATCAGATATTTCATTAGCGCACGCTAACATTTTGGGGTTAGCGCACGCTAAGTGTATAGCCGTAGCGCATGCTACAAAACGGTACGTAGCGCGCGCTATCGTTTTCGGAAAGTGGGTACTAGACTACCCAAAACACCCGTTAGCGCACGCTAAGAACTGGGAATAGCGCGCGCTAAACTGGGATTTCTATAAATTGGACAGTGTAGCCCAGATTTCGTCATTTGTTATTTCTTCTCATTCTCTATTCGGTTCCGGGCGATTTGGAGCGAATTGGAGAGTATTCTTCGAGATGTAATCATCAAAAAGGAAAATCACCTCAAGGACTTCGCCAAGACGTTCGCCATCCTCGAGAGTTTCAACATGAATCTAAAACCCAAGAAATGCAACTTCGGAGTAAGCTCCGGAAAATTCCTAGGGCACATCGTGAGCTAAAAGGGGATCGAAGCGAACCCCACAATGATCAAGGCAATCCTCAACATGTAAGAACCACGGAATGTCAAGTAGGTGCAATGCCTTACGGGGTGTTTGGAAGCCCTTAATCGTTTCATTTCGTGGCTCGGAGACAAAGGCAATCCTTTCTTCACCACCATAAAAGATCAAAAATTTGCATGGACGAAAGAAAGTCATATGGCGTTCGCCAAAATCAAGGGGTATCTTTCCAACCCCCAAATTTTGGCAAAACCAATCCCCGACGACAAGCTTTTCCTTTACTTGGCAGCCTCGGAGGTCGCACTGAGCGCAGTATTAGTGAGAGCAGAGGGGAAAACCCACTTGCCGATCTACTTTGTTAGTCAAGCACTACATGAAGCGGAGATGCATTACACACCTCTGGAGAAGCTCGCCTACGCACTTGTCATGAGTGTTCGCAAGCTGAGAGCCTATTTCTTCGAGCACCAAGTTGAGGTTCTGACGACACTCCCTCTAAGGAAAGTTTTGCATCGACCAGACACCAACGGGCGACTCCTCAAGTGGTCACTGGAGATCACCCAATACGGTGTCACGTATGCTCCCCGCACGGCGATCAAGGGCCAAGAACTAGCGGATTTTGTGATGGAATTAACTTCCCCGCCTAGCCCAACCTAAGTCGGCCGTCCCGCGTGGAAACTGTTCGTAGATGGCTCGTCAACCAGCTCGCGAGTGGGGGCGGGATTGTCCTCATCAGCGCCGATGGCCAGAGTTCCACAAATGCTATGTGTTTCGATTTCCGAGCGACCAACAATGAAGCTGAGTACGAAGCCTTGGTAGGCGGGCTCGATTTAGCGCTCGCCATGGGCTTCGTCGCCTTCACATTTTCATGGACTCCCTCTTGGTCGTGAACCAAGTCAAGGGATAATATGAAGCACGTGGTGAACAGATGATCAAATATCAAGAGTTGGTCGCCGAAATATGCACAAATTTCGAAGAGGCGTTGATCGAGAAAATCCCGAGAGAGCACAACTCTTAGGACGATGCCCTATCCAAACTCGCATCTTCAGATGGGGCAGCGGATTTCTCTAACATCCAAATCACTAAGTTGGCGAGATCGGTGATCGACAAAACCCTGGTCGCCACAGTTTTCATTGCCAAAGAAAACTACGTATACTAATTCGATCTGAATCCCTTACGAGGATCGATCGAGCTACGTATATACGAATATATAAATGAAAAGCAAGATCCGTAAGAAACTAACCCTCGAAGTCCGTTGATTAAATGGAAACCTTCTCTTGAGCTATTCCCCAAGCTTTAGTTTGATCTCTACGAGTTCAATCTGCTCCAAGACCTTGAACGATCCAACACCGAAAGCACCGCATCTCTACTTGCCACGCGCCGGAAAAACGACCGGAATAACAACACTTGATTAACCTCTAAGGTTACGGCTAGAATCAAGTGATGAAGCTCTTATTACTACAATATAAGTGTAAAATATATCTCTCTCAATGTATCTTGAATTTTCTCTAAGAAAACTCAAGAACAAAAGTGAAGAAGAAGATGAAGACTTGAAAAAAATAATTTTCTCTCTCACTTTGCAAAGCTCACGGCTGGAAATCCATTGGTAGCAAGTGAAGTGAGTCTCCATTATATTCTTATTCAACTCCACAAAATCTCCTACTTTTGACAATATCACCAAGATGTGATATTTGTCCCCTTGATTGGTCACAAGTCCACCACCCTAGAAAGTGTAGACCAAGACCAAGTAAGGGATTAGGTGATGGGGTGGCCATCTAGAAGGAATCGGATGAGTTCGATTCGTTTCGGACTCCCGTGAGTCCAAATAGATAAACTCCTATTCCGTTCCGATGTATTTGTGTCGATTTAATTAATCCAATCAATTAATCACATTAAATACATAATAACATAATTAATTTCTCCAAGAAATAATTATATTTATGAATTTAATCACCCAGTAATTTATTTAATTCATTAGGCCGTAAATCAATTTATCTAATAAATCTATTTAGACATCCAATGTCCGAATTAATTAGATATCTAATATCTAATATTCATGATGAGATAATAAGCCTGATTCATTCCATCGTCAATCCTATTGCGCGACTCGGTAGGTCCGTCTCAGTCAGCAATGGGAGGAACCAAATAGTAGTAGCACCACCTAGCCAGCCTGGCGGCCTACACTGTACCCCAACTGAGAACGAATGATTGGGATTATTCAAGAACCATTCTGTATTGAATACCAGTACACGTGTAAACCCTTCTTTCAAATATCCCGATCAAGTTATGGGGTCACGGTCAGTCAAACCCCATCTGTACTTGATGCTATGCATGCGTTAATGAAAATTGAAATCATCGAGCTCTCGTGTATCTAATACAACTAGCTCTAATGCTTTGGCCAAAGACTTATGATCTCATCTGCCAATAACCGCATAGGACATATAACCCGTTCACTAACAGGAGAAAGAATTCTATCTTGGTATTCAGTAGGACCTGCTACTTGCCCATCAAGATGCACGTCGAGGTTGACCCCCGCCTTCCGGTTTATAGGGTCGAACTGCTCTAATGAAAATCTTGACGTCACAAGCACATCCCTACTAAATCCTCAAGTCGTAGGTTCACGAATACCTATCACAACCTTTCGATTCCATCATTGACTGTCCCAGAGTGAAATCCGTGTGACGACTCTAGGGTCAGTCGGTTCGAGTATACTAATCTAATTAGCATACCTATAACGTGTGCTCCCACTAACCATTAGCGTTCGACAGGCACTCTCCTTGTCAAAGAACACGTCATACAAGTCTTCACATAAACTTAATGCCCAGTCAAGTTTCATCGACTTGCGAACGATTAAGTATTTTGATCTATAAATCTTTCCAGTGCCGACCCCCTTATTCAATAAGGAGTGGAACGTTTTGCTCTCAAGTACACGGACTAGTTTCTATATGTATATTTACGAGTTAGGAATACCAGTAACTACCAGTAAATAAAGAAACATTCATTACCTTATATAATTGATTTACATAATTACAAGTGCAATGCCCTCACTCAACATCCTCTAAGTGGAATTTGAGGGCATACTCCTAACAATCTCCCACTTGCACTCAATGCCACACACTATGGTATCTACTACCCATGTTCTCCAGATGACGCTCCAAGCTAGTCTGAGAAAGTGGCTTGGTCAGTGGATCGGCGACGTTGTCGGCCGAGTGTACTCTGTGCAGCACAATGTATCCCTTGCAAACAAATTCTCTTACGAGATTATACTTCCTCTCAATATGTTTGGTGCTGTTGTGAAACCTCGGCTCCTTGGCCTGCGCTACAGCTCCGTCGTTGTCGCGATGCAGTAGACAGGCGACTCGGCACATGGTATCACTTGAAGTTCTCCCAGAAACTTCTTAATCCAGAACCCTTCCTTGGAAGCCTCCGAGGCTGCTTGATACTCAGCCTGGAAGGTGGAATCAGCAGTCGCGCTTTGCTTGGCACTACGCCAAGATACTGCTCCTCCGTTAAGAGTAAATATGTAGCCAGAAGTGGACATCGAGTCGTCCTTCAGTCCTTGGAAGTCCGAATCAGTGAATCTCACCACATCCAATTCTCCATCTCCATACATCAGAACCATATCTCTAGTCCTTCTTAAGTACTTGAGAACGTTCTTTACGGCAGTCCAATGTTCCCTACCTGAGTTTGCCTGAAACCTACTCACCACGCTTACAGCATGCGCGATGTCAGGTCTTGTACACAACATAAAGGCTACCCACGACCGAAGCATATGGTATATTACTCATTTCCTTTCGTTGTTCCTCACTTTGAGGACACATCTTCAAGGTGAGTTTTATTCCATGTCGCATCGGTAGGAACCCTCTTTTAGAATCATCCATCTTAAATCGCTTTAAGATTTTATCTATATAAAGAGCTTGGGAAAGACCTATTGTTCTCTTCGCTCTATCCCGGTAGAGTCTAATACCAAGAATATAGGTAGCTTCTCCCAAGTCTTTCATGGAGAAATTACTCGAAAGCCAAGCTTTCACAGAACTGAGCATTCCCACATCATTTCCTATTAGTAGAATGTCATCTACATATAGTACTAAGAATGCGATCTTGCTCCCACTAACCCTCTTGTATACACAAGGTTCCTCCTCATTTTGCACGAAGTCAAACTCTTTGACTGCCTCGTCAAAACGAAGGTTCCAACTACGCGACGCTTGCTTCAGTCCATAAATGGAACGCTGAAGCTTGCACACTTTCCGAATATCGACTTCGGACACAAAGCCTTTAGGCTGCTCTATATAGATTTCCTCCTCGAGGAATCCATTAAGGAAAGCCATCTTTACGTCCATTTGCCATATCTCATAATCGTGGTAGGCAGCTATAGCAAGCATCATGCGAATAGACTTGATCATGGCTACGGGCGAGAAGGTATCGTGGTAATCGATCCATTCCTTCTGGGTATAACCCTTTGCCACAAGCCTGGCCTTATAGGCGTCAACCTTGCCATCACCATCAGTCATTCTCTTGTAGATCCACTTGTTCCCAATAAGCACTATGCCCTTGGGGCGGTCTACTAGAGTCCAGACCGGATTGACATGCATCGAGTCTATCTCAGCTTCCATAGCTTCACGCCATTTCGCGGAGTCTACATCTACCATCGCTTGGTCATAGGTCGTCGGGTCGGTCTCTTGGCTATCAATTGGAACCTTATGGAGACCCAGCTCCTCCAAGTGCACAAGCCCATACCTCTCAGGTAAATGAGACACCCTACTAGACCTACGAGGTGGTTGTACTTATGTTTCAGAATGTTCGGTTCCAGTTTCTTGCACAGGTGTCTCCCGAGGAGTTTCATTATATTCTTCTAAAGAAATATTTCTACCTGCTCCGCCTTCCTGAATGAACTCATCTTCCAGGAAGTGTGCTTGTAAAGCAACAACGATCTTTCGATCTTCGGGCATGTAGAATAGATATCCCATCGTCCCAGACGGGAATCTAATGAAACGTCCCTTCGTAGACCTAGCTTCCAACTTTTCCACCTTAGTCTTCTTGACATAGGCGAGACATCCCCAAATCCTAATATGATTAAGACTTGGTTTCCTTCTGTAATACCCGGTTGTAATTCAGTCATTATCATTTAGTCATTACCATTCAGTAATTGTCACTCAGTAATTTTCACTCATTAATGATCATTTGTCACTCATATTCAATCATTGTGTTCACCGTTCAGAGTAATTGTATCGTGTTTCAATCGTCATTCATCATCAATCTAATTGGAGAATCGTGCCGTGTTTATCATCATTGTCATCTTCATTGTGGGCTGTGTGTGAGGAGTAGCGCACGCTACGTATTCTCTTTAGCGCGCGCTAATTGAGTACAGGTAGCGCACGCTACCACTCAGCATTAGCGCACGCTAATGATGCCCTGGCTGCAGTCCAGAAGGCACTGGACTGCAGGTGAGTTATAAGTAGCGCACGCTACGAATGGTAAGTAGCGTGCGCTAGTGGTTTGTAATAGCGCACGCTAATATTTGGTGTAGCGCGCGCTAACGTTGGATCAGGTTGGGTCCAGTGGCTACTGGATTGCATTGGATTAATTCATAGCGCATGCTATGGGTGGTTTTTAGCGTACGCAAACGGTGTAGTAACACACGCTAAATATTGATTGTAGCGCACGCTACCGCGATCAGATCAGAGAACAGAAGGTTCTGGACTCCAGTACTGGGCATCAGATAATTCGTTAGCGCACGCTAACATTTTGGGGTTAGCGCACGCTAAGTGTATAGCCGTAGCGCACGCTACAAAAAGGTGCATAGCGCGCGCTACCGTTTTCGGACAGTGGGTACTGGACTACCCAAAACACCCGTTAGCGCACGCTAAGAACTGGGAATAGCGCGCGCTAAACTCGGATTTCTATAAATTGGACAGTGTAGCCCAAATTTCGTCATTTGTTATTTCTTCTCATTCTCTCATCGGTTCCGGGCGATTTGGAGCGATTTGGAGAGTATTCTTCGAGGTGTAATCATCTATCATCATCTTCAAGTCTTTGAGTTGGATTAATCATCACTTCATCATCTCCAAAACATCAAATCAAAGGTATTAATCTCTTGGATCTAGAATTTTGGATTTTTGTGTTTTTCCTTCCGATTTCTTCGTGTAAGCTTGGATTGTTTTTGGAATATGTTAGATATGGATTATCTACCTTGGATAAATATATTCCTACGGATTTAATGGCTATTTTGGGAATTTATTTCAAGAACCCTTGGGGTTGACTTCGGTTAATTTGGGGATTTCCGATTGATGTTGTTGTATTCTGGAATTGTGGATTCCTATTGTATTATTGATGCCATTGATATTGTTTTGCTGGTTTGAATCAATCATTTGAAGTTGGTTTCGATAATTTGGGTTTGGTTGTAACCAACGGGAGGGATATTTTCAACGTATTCGTTAGAGTGCATCTACGAGTTTGGATATTGTTGTCTCGACGTTTGAATTGGTTATAAGCATGTTTGATGCGTGTATTGATCGAATTATTGGTAATTGTGTTATTTAAAGTTGTTCGAGCGACCGATATTTCATTTAGGACGTTGTTTGTGGACGGACATTCTTCATCGGTGTTGTGTAAGTTAATTCTTACTCATTTAAAAGGATATTCACTCCTTTCGTTGTTGTTCATTCATAATCATAATTCATTCATAAAGTACTAACCGTATTGAAACTTGTAATTGTCACTTCATTACTTCATTCACGAGGAACGACGGTTCCAATCATTTCATTGAGCTGTCATTCATTTCATCATCATTTAATCTTGGTGAGTCATTATTTATTTTCGATGTCACTTTTGTTATATCGTGGCATTCCGGGTCATACTGGCGTGCCAGTTGGTATGTGTAGGATTTTCATGTCGGGCACATTTAAGTCGTGTGTTGGTTGTTGGCCTCACATTGGACTGTGCACACGAGTCGATTGCTTCGTAAGACTGATTAGGTACAAGACCACACGTGTATTCGATCGATACTCGTCGGTGTCTTGTGCACGGACACATTTCCATCCCGAGCGTAGTATGGCGCCATTCCTTTGAGCCGTACTGTTAGTTGATTCAAACAACATGTTTGATTGCGTATGTTTTCAACAAGATTGGGTTATAATCTAACCGATTCATTTTGATCGAACTTCTGGGTTATACAGCATATATGATTGTGTTTATTCAACTCTTGAGGATTGTTGTTTTGTGTAACTGACCCCGTTGGGAGATTTTGTTTTCAGGTCATGGCAAGGCAAAAGCACGGGAATAGAACATTGTCGGTGAGGAGTCCCAGTGATACTAGTAGGGGGCCCCATTCCGTTTCAGTTATTCATGTCTTTTCATCTTTATTTCTGCTGCAGATTTCTGTTTGGATATTCATTTTTATTTAATGTTGTATATTTTATCTTCACATAAAATATTCATGTGTTCAGTATTCTTCCTGGGTGTATTATACTTAGACTCCTCATCGGAGTACTTGGTAATATGATGTGGTTCGGAACTACATTTACGTTGTATTTCATTCATTTTCACTCGCTTGGTGGGTCCCAGTTGGGGGTCCACGGCACTGTAATGTCCGCCTAGTTTGGGGTGTTACACCTTCCCTCCCACATCTCATGTGGAGTTTTAGGAACGGATTTGGAAGGACATCTGTTTAAGATATAAGCGGCAGTCAAGAGTGCATACCCCCACAGGTAAATTGGTAAGTCAGTATAGCCCAGCATGGAACGGACCATGTTTAACAAGGTCCGGTTCCTTCTTTCTGACACACCATTTAACTGAGGAGTACCTGGAGGTGTTAGTTATGAAACTATTCCATGTTCCTTAAGGAACTCGTCAAACTCCGTACTCATATACTCGCCACCTCGGTCCGACCGAAGTGCTTTGATATGATTACCAGTTTGTTTCTCGACTAGGGCCTTGAATTCCTGGAATTTCTCAAAGGCCTCGGATTTATGTTTCATTAAGTATACATAACCATACCTAGTATGATCATCTGTAAATGTAATGAAATATTGATATCCGTCACGTGCTACTTCCAAAGCACCACAAACGTCAGTATGGATTAATCCCAGTTTATCAGCGGCTCTTTTCAAAAGTCCCTGTGAAGGGAGACTTAGTCATTTTGCCTTTAAGGCAAGATTCACAAGTAGGAAAGGGATCCGATCCAAATGGACCCATAAGTCCATCCTTTTCCATCTTGTAAACCTTGGTCTGACCAACATGACCAAGTCTAAGATGCCATTTCAAAACTTGATTGGTTTCATCCCTACCACGTTTTCTAGTCATAGTATTCACAACTACATTGTTGCTGAGATTTAGATGATACAATCCATTCAACAATGTAGCAGTACCCACTAGTTTATTTCTAAAATAAATTTTGCAGGAACCATCTCCAATGAAAAATGAAAAGCCTTTTCGGTCCATGTCCGGAGTGGATACAATGTTTTTGTGCCCTTGGGCAAAACAAGTACATCTTCTAAAGTCAAAACAAAGACGGATTCTAAACCCAAAAGAAGTGATCCTATGTCGGTCGCCTCGGCACTATGCCCGCTTCCGACTGTGATCATCACTTCTCCAGCTCCAAGATTCCTACTTTGTTCCAGATCCTGATTCACGGTACAAATATGAGAACTAGCACCAGAATCAAGTATCTAGGAAGTAGAAAATACAGTAGCAGAACAATTTGTTTTTCCAAAACTAAAAGTTCTGTACCTGAAGTGCCATGAAGAATCAGACAGTCTCTAGCCCAGTGGCCCAGCTCACCGCACTTGAGACAAGCATCCTTCTTCTTCTTGTTCTTCGGAACCATCGGGGCCTTTCCCTTACCCTTAAGGTCCTTAACTTGTGGTCCAGTTTGCTTCTTGGTCTTTTTCTTCTTGTTCTTAGACCTCGAAGGTCCAGAAGAAATCACAAGAGCAGACTCCTTCATCCGCGGAGTCTTCATTTGAGACTGAGCGGTCACAAGTTTGTTCATTAGCCCAGCTAAATTACATGCAATCTCATTGCAGTTGAAGTTCAGAACAAACTGTGAGAAGGAATCAGGGAGAGACTGTAGGATAAGGTCAGTTTGGAGAGAAGTATCCATTTTAAAATCAAGAGCCTCCAATCTCTCGATCATGGATATCATTTTGAGGACGGGTTCCCCAACCTTCTCACCTTCCTTCATCCTTGCACCGAATAGTTGCTTGGATATCTCATATCTAGCAGTTCTGCTGTGCTCACCATAAAGCTCGGTTAAATGAGATAGAATCTGCCTAGCAGAAGTCATTTTCTCATGAGCTCTCTGAAGCTCATTAGACATGGAAGCCATCATATAAGCACGGACTTTCATGTCATCCTTAACCCACTTTTCGTGATTTTCAATCTCTTCCTGATTGGCTCGGGTCTGCACAGAAGGCGCCGAAATGTCCGTCTCCAAGACGTATCCAAGTGCCTCTATACTGAGGACAATCATCAGATTGCGGAGCCAATCCACAAAGTTAGGTCCCATTATGGTGTTCTTTTCGAGTAGAAGTGCGTGGATTCATTGTCATATTGAGATTTGTCTGCATTAAGTATAACAGATTAATTAGTGACTTGTTATATTATGATCTGAGTATAGAATTAAGGACTTTTCTATTCTTGTTACCCAGCTCCTACTATTTTTATCGGAATAACACACTCCCATGTGATATCCGGAAGTATCGTCGCTCTACTTCATAGTGGTGATCGAGTTCTTTATAAATCTTAATAGAGGGCAACCGAACAGGTTTCTAGTCTATTAATTTTCATAAAGTGGTGTCCAACATCAACCCATCTAATGGATGATTCGATCTTCTTTTTCCCCTTGTTCACTCCCCTCAACCTATACGGTTTCTATGGTTCGTGAACAAGTTAAGTTTATACCATCGACGCAAATCAGTTTCATAATTGAATCTTATCCGGAAACCTATCAGGTTTCTAGGGATAAAATTTGCTCCAACCGAAGGCATCCAATGTGCTCCCGGTAATTTATCCGTCCTCCCCGAACGACTACCCCGATAACTCGGAAGCATAGCACATCCGGTTTGGATTTTAATTTCCCGAAAACTCGATGGAGGGAAGGAAAACCTTGAAACCTTATAAACTTAATAATTTGTCATGGGAGAATTTTCGCGATTAACGTTACACTTTGCAGATTAATCAGTTAAGCGCGTTTGTGGCATTCATACAATATGAAAAAACCATTCACACCCTAGTTGCTACCAACATGTGGTTCATGGACCGTTCCTAGAAAATAAAAACTCCGTAATCTAATTATAAGTCTTCGTCTTGAATCTTCGTCTTCTAGAAATGGATCTTCCTCCGGTCTTCTTCATTACATATAAATTTTACATTGAATATTGCATCCTAGATACAAATATTTCTAGTAAAATAAATAGGCTCAAAACGGCCTTTACAACCCAATCGAATAAAACCGAACGATTCAAAAACTAGGTCCATGAACCACATCACCATTCAAAAATAATGAATCCAACACATTAAATAAATGACATTCATAATGAATCTGAATATTAATCCAATCAATATAAAACAATCCATCCAAAACGAATTAATCCAAATAATTCAAACAACCGTCAATTTTAACTTGTTCCGGACGAGAAAATATTTCATTAAATTAATTACCCTAAGAATAAAATTACCATAATTAAATCTTAGTCAAACTAAATCTAATTTAATTTGTGGGAAATTAATTATTGAACGAAATATAAAAAATGGAGTTGGAAAACACGGTCGGGCCAAGCCCGGGACATTGCCCAGTAGGCTGCCGAGCAGGGCTTGCACAGGGTGCCGAGAACGGCCGGACGCCTGTCGACCAGGACTCACTCCTGCTGCCAGACCGCGGTCCATACAGGCAGACCGCGAGGCAGTGCCCTGGGAGCTCCAAGCTGCCAGGTCCGTTTACGTTTTCGGCTCGTTTTTTTGCCCCGATTCCAAAAAATAATATTTTTCTAATCTTTATATTACTCATTTAAATCAGTTTCTCAAAAGAAAAATAGATTTATATTGTAACATAAAATCATGAAAAATTAATTTTTTAAATGAACAATAGAAAATCAACGATTAATACGATTATGATTCCAAATCATACACCATCTAATCAAGCATTCCAAATGCTAATATCGTATATACGATCACAAGACCTACGCTCTGATACCACTGTTGGGATTCGGTGCCTAAAACGAAGGCCCAGCGGAAGCGGTAAAACGAAAATTAATTCGATCTGAATCCCTACGAGGATCGATCGAGCTACGTATATATGAATATATAAACAAAAAGCAAGAGTCGTAAGAAACTAACCCTCGAAGTCCGTTGATTAAATGGAAACCTTCTCTTGAGCTATTCCCCAAGCTTTAGTTTGATCTCTACGAGTTCAATCCGCTCCAAGCCCTTGGACAATCCAACGCTGAAAGCACCGCGTCTCTACTTGTCACGCGCCGGAAAAATGGCCGGAATAACAACACTTGATTAACCTCTAAGGTTACGGCTAGAATCAAGTGATGAAGCTTTTATTACTACACTATAAGTGTAAAATATATCTCTCTCAATGTATCTTGAATTTTCTCCAAGAAAACTCAAGAACAAAAGTGAAGAAGAAGATGAAGACTTGAAAAAAATAATTTTCTCTCTCACTTTGCAAAGCTCACGGCTGGAAATCCATTGGTAGCAAGTGAAGTGAGTCTCCATTATATTCTTATTCAACTCCCCAAAATCTCCTACTTTTGACAATATCACCAAGATGTAATATTTTTCCCCTTGATTGGTCACAAGTCCACCACCCTTGAAAGTGTAGACCAAGACCAAGTAAGGGATTAGGTGATGGGGTGGCCATGTAGAAGGAATCGGATGAGTTCGATTCGTTTCGGACTCCCGTGAGTCCAAACAGATAAACTCCTATTCCATTTCGATGTATTTGTGTCGATTTAATTAATCCAATCAATTAATCACATTAAATACATAATAACATAATTAATTTCTCCAATAAATAATTATATTTATGAATTAAATTAATTACCCAGTAATTTATTTAATTCATTAGGCCGTAAATCAATTTATCTAATAAATCGATTTAGACATCCAATGTCCCAATTAATTTGCTATCCAATATCTAATATTCATGATGAGATAATAAGCTTGATTCATTGCGTCGTCAATCCTATTGCGCGACTCGGTAGGTCCGTCTCAGTCAGCAATGGGAGGAACCAGAGAGTAGTAGCACCACCTAGCCAGCCTGGCGGCCTACACTGTACCCCAACTGAGAACGAATGATTGGGATCATTCAAGAACCATTCTGTCGTGAATACCAGTACATGTATAAACCCTTCTTTCAAATGTCCCGATCAAGTTATGGGGTCACGGTCAGTCAAACCCCATCTGTACTTGACGCTATGCATGCGTTAATGCAAATTGAGATCATCGAGCTCTCGTGTATCTAATACAGCTAGCTCCAATGCTTTGGCCAAAGACTTATGATCTCATCTGCCAATAACCGCATAGGACATATAACCCGTTTACTAACAGGAGAAAGAATTCTATCTTAGTATTCAGTAGGACCTGCTACTTGCCCATCAAGATGCACGTCGAGGTTGACCCACGCCTTCCGGTTTATAGGGTCGAACTGCTCTAATGAAAATCTTGACGTCACAAGCACATCCCTACTAAATCCTCAAGTCGAAGGTTCACGAATACCTATCACAACCTTTCGATTCCATCATTGACTGTCCCAGAGTGAAATCCGTGTGACGAATCGAGGGTGAGTCGGTTCGAGTATACTAATCTAATTAGCATACCTATAACGTGTGCTCCCACTAACCATTAGTGTTCGACAGGTACTCTGCTTGTCAAAGAACACGTCATACAAGTCTTTACATAAACTTAACGCCCAGTCAAGTTTCATCGACTTGCGAACGATTAAGTATTTTGAGCTATAAACCTTTCCAGTGCCGACCCCCTTATCCAATAAGGAGTGGAACATTTTGCTCTCAAGTACACGGACTAGTTTCTATATGTATATTTACGAGTTAGGAATACCAGTAACTACCAGTAAATAAAGAAACATTCATTGCCTTATATAATTGATTTACATAATTACAAGTGCAATGCCCTCACTCGACATCCTCTGAGTGGCATTAGAGGGCATACTCCTAAAAATATTCATGGACTCCCTCTTGGTCGTGAACCAAGTAAGGGAGAATATGAAGCACGCGGTGAACAGATGATCAAATATCAAGAGTTGGTCGCCAAAATGTGCACAAATTTCGAAGAGGCGTTGATCGAGAAAATCCCGAGAGAGCACCACTCCCAGGACGATGCCCTATCCAAACTCGCATCCTCGGATGGGGCAGCGGATTTCTCTAACATCCAAATCACTAAGTTGGCTAGATCGGCGATCGACAAAAGCCTGGTCGCCACAGTTGTCATTGCCAAAGAAAACTAGATGAGTCCATTCATTGAATACTTGAAGGACAGAACGGTCCCCACATATTGGGTAAAGGCTCGCCAGCTTCAGCTCCGAGCGACCAAATACACCCTCTTGGACGACCGGCTTTACAAGAGAGCCTTGAGCCTTCCTCTCATCAAATGCATTATGCCGGAGGAAGGCCGACTTGTTTTAGCCGAAATCCATGACGGGATCAGTGGAAATCACGCGGGAGGGCGAGCCCTCATCCATAAGATGACCAGGCAAGGTTTTTTCTAGCTTACCCTGCGAAAGGACGCGATCGCCTATGCCCGATCCTGTCACAGGTGTCAAATAATAGGCCCAAACATCAAGCTCTCCCCCGAGCATCTCACCTCTATATATAGTCCATGGTCGTTCGCCCAATGGGCATCGACCTTATCGGTCCTTTCCCAACAGCACCGGGGGGATGTAAGTTCGCCATCGTGGGAGTCGATTACTTCACAAAAGGGGCAGAGGCCGAGCCACTTAACAAGATCGGCCAAGAGCAAGTAATTAAATTTATTTGGAAAAACATCATCTGCCATTTCAGTCTACATCATGCCATCATCTCCGACAACGGAAAGCAGTTCGACGGTTTGGAAGTTACGCAATTCTGCAAGAAGTGGGGAATAAAAAAGTTGTTCTCGGCCCCTTACCAACCTCAAACTAACGGGCAGGTAGAGGCTGTAAACAAGATCCTCAAGCACACGATCAAAGCCATACTCGAATCCAAGCAAGGGTGCTGGGAAAGCAAGCTCCCGGATGTCATGTGGTCCTACCGAACGACGACAAGAAATTCAACTGACGAAACCCCATTGCCCTCGCTTTCGGAACAGAAGCAGTAATCCCATCGGAGATCTCCGTCCTCAGCCACCGAACTGCACAACAAATGACGACGGATAATGATGTTGCCCGAAGAATCGACCTGGATATGCTCGAAGAACGCCGACTGACCTCATAAATGAGAAACACGATCCACAAAAGGTTTTGTCTTACCTAAAAATTCTAGTCGGTGAGATGGTTCTACTCGCGATTGTCTGAATTTAAGATGAGAGACTCAACACTTTATGGAACAGACGATAGTCTTCTTGAGCGGACTTTGATTTTGAATTTGGACGACCTATTCGGTCGCTGAAAAGAGCGGGAAGTGAAAGCTGACTTGAAAATGTCATTGGGGCACGTGTAGCGTTCCTGTTGGGGGAGTCCGACGGTTTGTCAGACTTCTCGTCTGGCGTGCCTTCGAAACGACGCGCACGCGGGACTCGAGGGCGGCATTAAATTCAGACTTTTCCGACCTTTGCGCTTCGGCCCTTGAAACTTTGTTTATTTGCCCAGAAGACCCTGCTCTCACCTATAAAAGGGACTAGGGTTTCCGGTTTACAATCTTCTGCATTTTTCCTGAGACGAAAGTAACGTGGGATTCCTCTGAAGGAGCGAGTTGGGGGGCAATTCTTGTGCGGCGATTAATACGCCTCAACGACCATCGGCAGAAGGGTCGTGCGTCCAAAATCAACATCAAATGAACCAAGGCAAACTTACCAAACAAAGATGCCAGATCAACATCAAGTACCGAGCGATCGACGTCCAGGGCGATCGTCTCTTGGCACCTAGCGATCATCTCTAGTGCTCGACCAAGGACGATTGTCTTATGCCACGTGTAAAGCCGACATCCGTCAAAGTCTACGAAGACTGAATCTCGGGAAGGAGGCCCACGTGCAGACTCGCAAACGACGCTGCAGGAAAAGGCTTTTTGACTCCAGCCCATCACCAGCTGTTGGTGACAAGGACAGCTTCTCACCTACCGACAGACCCGCAAAAGGTTAGTTGGTGGGACCTCCTAAGACTGCAACATGAGGCACGTGTTGTTTTCTCATTGGTTCGCACATTTAGCTGCCAGCAGCTGCGGACTTTAAGGAAACCGACCCACGTGCTGAGACGATCGCCAATTTAATGTAAGGCAGGAAAGGCGATCCCCGTTTCGGATTAAGACATCCCAACTACATCCTCTTCTATAAATAGGATTCCGAAAAAGGAGACTCGAATCCTACATAGAATTCCACAAACAACACTTCACCTCTGTAACAAGAATTCACAGAGCATTACCTCTGGTTCTTCCGGCAATCATCATCACTCGAGAGCTAGATAACTAGGGTCATTACACTCATTGTAATCGTACTCTAACATTAATACTTGTACTCCAAAGTAGTAGTGTTATTAATAATATCTCGCGAGAGCATTCAAGTCCGGGAGTAACAACCTCGGCAAATCTTATGTTATTTTTATTCCATCGCTCGTGCTCTTACATTTTGTTTGTTACTCACTCATAGCTATATCCAGAAAATCATTCCGAATAATATTTTGGGTAACAACACCAAGGTCTCGGGTGTGTACTGATGCAGAATGAGAAGGTGATCACCTACGCGTCAGGACAATTCAAGCCCTACGAAGTAAATTATCCAACACACGATTTGGAGTTGGCAGCTATGGTTTTCGCCTTGAAAATTTGGAGACATTATTTGTACGGGACTCACTGTCAAATCTTCACTGATCATAAGAGTCTCAAATACATCTTCAGTCAGAAAGAGTTAAACATGCAGAAGAGGAGATGGCTGGAATTGATTAAGGACTATGATTTGTAGATTCTTTATCATCCCGGCATAGCAAATGTAGTGACAGATGCATTAAGCCGCAAACAAAATGCTGGAGACTCTGACCTCCCAGCCCAACATTCAACGAGAATTGATTCGCGAAGGAATTGAAGTATGGTTGCAAAGAATTCAAGGACAACTGTGTGTGATGGAATTAACTTCATCGTTAATCGAAGAAATCAAATCTAAGCAATTAGATGGTCCTCTGATGATTCGGTTACGTGATGAAGTGAGTAAGGGAAAGGCCCCAGGATTCGTAATTCATGATGATGGAGTTCTGAGATTCCATATCCGACTCCCGATGTCGATGTTTTGAAACAGACAATCATTAAGGAGGCTCACAACATGCCCTATTCTATCCACCCGGGCACCAGTAAGATTTATAAGGATCTGAAGCAGAATTTCTGGTGGGGCAACATGAAGAAAGATGTAGCGGATTATGTCTCAAAATGTTTAATTTGTCAGCATGTTAAGATCAAACATCAACGACCTGCCGGAATGCTGAAGGCGCTCCCGATTCCTGAATGGAAGTGGGAGGATATATCGATGGACTTTATCACTAATATACCGAAGACCAGAACATGGATGAACATGATTTGGGTGATAGTTGACCGTCTAACCAAATCGGCTCATTTTGTGGGCATAAAGGACACATGGAGACCAGAGAAGTTGGCATGAGTGTTTATTGTAGAGGTAGTCCGATTTCATGGTACACCGAAGACCATTATTTCTGACCGAGACGGTCGCTTCGTGTCACATTTTTGGAAAGCAGTTCATAAGGCCTTGGGAACTGAGCTGAACTTTAGCACAGCTTATCATCTACAGACAGACGGACAGTCTGAGAGGACTATTCAAACAGTGGAATACATGCTGAGAGCTTGTGCCTTATATTGGTTGACTGAGTTGAAATTTCATCTACCATTGATTCAATTCACTTACAACAATAGTTGGCAGGCTTCCATTAAGATGTCACCTTTTGAAGCATTATATGGGAGGAGATGCAGATCGCCACTGTGTTGGGATGATTCATCAGACTTGACCGGGACAGAACCGGAGTTGATCGTATAGATGCAACAGAAGATAGCTTTGATTCGTGAAAGATTGTTGACCGCCCAGAGTCGGCAAAAATATTATGCAGACCTGCGCCGCTGCCCGTTAGAGTTCGGTATTGGAGATCACATGCTTTTAAAGGTTTATCCTACTCGAGGAATTTTTCGTTTTGGGAAAAATGGAAAGCTGAGTACGAGATATAGCGGGTAATTCGAGATTCTTGAAAGAGTTGGAGAGTTGGCGTACATGTTGGCATTACCGCCATAGCTAAGTCATGTTCATAATGTTTTCCACGTATCTCAGATATGGAAGTACATACCAGATCGAAGTGGCTAAAGATGGTACGTTTGAAGAGAAAGCGATCAAGATACTCGAGAGTCGAGTCAAACAATTGAGGAATAAACCGATCATTTTGGTTAAGGTTCAATGGTCGCGTCATGGAGTTGAAGAAGCCACTTGGGAGACGGAAGATAGTATGAAGTCCAGATACCAAGAATTATTTTCGTCTTGAGTTTCGGGATAAAACTCCTTTTTAGAAGGAGAGTATGTAATATCCGGATAAATTGTTGAGTATTTTCGTCCGTATTTGAACCTTGTAATTATTCGAATGGCGGAAGATAGTATGAAATCCAGATACCCAGAATTATTTTCATCTTGAGTCGGGACGAAACTCCTTTTTAGAAGGAGAGTATGTAATATCCAGATAAATTGTTGAGTATTTTCGTCCGTATTTGAACCTTGTAATTATTCGAATTTGTGATATCATTAATCGAAGTATGATCTTTTTCGTATTTGTATCCACATGCATGATAATATCACCTTGGTATCCCAAGCACAAAAATCCATCGTAATGTGTTCCCATTTCCATTCTGGAATTAGTAAAGAATTCAATAATTCTACTGGTCTTTGATGTTCAATTTTGATCTGCTAGCAAGTTAGACATTCTGCCACAAATTTTGCAATATCTTTCTTCATGTTAGGCCACCAATAATGTTGTTGCAAGTCTTTATACATTTTTGTGCTACCTGGATGTATTGAATAAGGACTGGAATGATCCTCCTTCAAAATGTCCCATATGATGGTTGCGTCGGCTAGCACGCACAATCTCCCTTTATATCGGAATATTTTATACCTAGATACTGAGAAGTTTGGTAATTTGCCATAATCAACTTTTCCCCTCAATTTGACTATGTACTGATCCGCCTTCTGGGTTTCTTTGATTATATCTTAATGTGCAGGTTTCAATATGAGTGCTGAGAATGAACACATCTTCCTTTTTGGACATAATTTCTAATTCTAATTTTCGCAAGTCTAATAATAGTGGCTTTTGCGTGATTAGAAAGGAAGACATAGACTTTCTACTTAGTACATCTTCAACCACATTTGCCTTACCAGGATGATAGTTGAACTCACAATCATAGTCTTTCACCAATTCTAACCATCTCCGCTGTCGCATATTCATCTCTTTCTGTGTGAAAAAGTACTTCAAACTTTTGTGGTCTGTATAGATTTCGCACTTTTCACCATATAGGTAATGCCTCCAAATTTTTAGTGCAAAGACAATATCAGCAAGTTCTAAATGATGTGTTGGATAATTCTTTTCATACTCTTTTAATTGCCTGGAGGCATAGGGTATTACCTTCCCATGTTGCATTAATACACCAACCAAACCATTTTTAGAAGCATCAGTGTAAACTACAAAGCCACTTGTTCCTATAGGAGTGGCAAGGACAGGAGTTGTAGTTAATCTACGTTTCAATTCCTGGAAACTCTCCTTGCAAGCATCAGTCGAAACAAACTTTGTATTCTTCCTTGTTAACAATGTCAATGAGGTTGCAATATTTGAGAATCCTTGTATAAACCGTTGGTAGTAACTGGTTAGTCCTAAGAAACTTCAAACCTCTGATACATTCGTTGGTGTTGGCTAATTACTCACCATCTCTACCTTGTTTGGATCAACTAAAATGCCATCTTTGGATAGCATATGCCCTAAAAATACCACTTGTTTTATCCAGAATTCACATTTCTTGAATTTAGCATACAACAATTTTTCTTTGAGAATTTGAAGCACAATTTTGAGGTGTTCTTTATGCTCATCTCTATCATGTGAATATATAAGGATATCATTGACAAACACTACCACAAATTTATCAAGGAATTCTTTGAATACTCCATTCATCAGATCCATAAATGCCGCCGGAGCATTTGTTAAACCAAAAGGCATCACTAATAATTCATAGTGACCATATCGCGTTCCAAATGCTGTCTTTTGGATGTCTTCTTCTTTGTCCTTCAGTTGATGATATCCGTAACGTAAATTAATCTTTCATAATAGTGATGCTCCTTGCAACTGATCAAATAAAACATCTATCCTTGGAAGAGGATATTTGTTCTTGATGGTCACCTTATTCAGTTCTCTATAGTTAATGCATATCGGAATGAGCCATCTTTCTTTTCCACAAATAAGACAGGTGCTCCCCAAGGTGAAGTACTAGGACAGATGAATCCCTTATCAAGTAATTCTTGTAGCTGAACTTTTAATTCTTTCAATTCTGTTGGTGCCATCTGCATGGGGATTTAGAAATAGGGATAGTCCTTGGCATAACATCGATTGCAAACTCAATTTCCCGATCTAGCGGCAACCCTGGTAGATCATCTGGAAACACCTCAGGAAATTCTCTAACCACATCTACATCTTCAGGCTTCAATTTCATTTCAAGGTAGGTGTCTAGAACATTATCCAAATAGCCAGTACACCCCTTATTTAACATCTTCATAGATTTCAGTGCAGTTATAATTGTAAAGAGCAGGAATACGAATTACCTCTAAAAGTAAATCATCCTCTATTTACTGATTGAAAGGCCACAATCTTCTTATTACAATCAACATTTTGCACAATATTTAGATAGCCAGTCCATACCAAGGATAACATCATAATTAGATATTGGTAGGACAACAAGGTCGACGTAGAGTACCCTATCGCCAATCTGAACTATACAAGCCCTCAACATTTAGTCAGAATCCATATTTTCTCCAAGCGGAGCAGCCACATTATAACCAACTTTCAATAGTTCTGATTTGATGCCCGATTTTCTCATAAATGTATATGATGCAAATGAATGTGTGGATACTGGGTCTATCAATGTGAGTGCAGGAATTCCTGAGATCAGAATGGTACCTGAGACTACGGAAGTATCTGAATCAGCTTGTTCTCGTGTCATTGCAAACACCCTTCCTTGAACTTTATTCTCTGGGTTTGGGCAATCTCTCGCCATATGTCCAGGCTTCTTGCATCTGAAACAATTATTGGACCCGACAAAACATTCTCCAAAGTGATTTTTCCCATATTTAGTACACCTAGGCTTCTCAGTTGTATTTGGAGCATGTCTCACAGTAGGATGCTTCTGATTTGCTTTGCCTGGTTTTTGCTCTGATTTCTTCCAATGTGTTGAATTTTTTGAAGCAAATGCTTGTCTCTTCTGCTGATAAGACCTTTGTATCTCCTTTTCATCAGATTCTACGAGCAGCGGTTTATCAACAATTTCTCTGAACTCAGTTAATGTAGACATCCTCACATCTCTTCTAATTTAAGGTCGGAGGCCTCTTAGGAAATGATCCATCTTCTCAGCATCTTCGATGTGCATGTAATCAAAGATAACATCAAGTGATTTTACCTATTCCTCTGAAACCATAGGATCAGACCCACCATGGAAATCAGGAGGTTCCATTTTCCTAAATTTCCCACTGGAGGTCCATTATTGTTTCTGAGTTTTGTTCCTCGTTTCTTTGTTGCATCTGTTCACCATACATCCTTGTATGTTGCTGCACCAGCTCAGCCAAATTATCAAGAAGTTTGTGGTTTAGATTTGGGTCACCTCTTGTCTTCCTTTTGGGTCCCAATCTCACCCATTCATACGCCAATAATACAATGATGATAATGACAACTAATAGATTGTAATCTATTAACAATAATAATCAACAGATAAAAGTTGACCATATCCCTAAGTCGAGAATGTCCATATGCCATCTTCTGTCTGCAGGAAAGATTTAAACTTTGCTCCGATACCACAACTGTAACACCCCCTACCCTAGTAGCTGAACCGCAAAGGGGCCTGAGCTACCAAGTTGGGGGGTATCACACTTTTATACTTTGAAAACCAAAATTTTAAATTTGGTAAAAGCAAGAACTCAGGGAAATAATGTAAACTGGTATTATTTGTTCAAAATATTACACAACCTTATGTTTAATACATAGACAAAACCTTAACAGAGCAGTCTTATTCAAAACACAATATAGTCTTCCGGCAGAGAGGCAAAATAGCTGGGGAATGGCATATGGACAAGTCTCCGACTGGCAACACTAAAAAAGTATAGTCAACCCCTAAACATGAGCATCATCACCTATATCATAACAATCTAAGATGAAACTTCTGTAATAGCAAAGTATCACATATCACATTCATCAACAAATTAGTACTTTATATAATATAGCCATGTTCTTGTAAAATCCTTTCATCGGGTACCCTCGAAGTGTGATACTCGACTGATAGTGATAGGCCATGGTTTTCTGAACCTGTTCATATAATTGGCCAATAAAACATGTATACAGGGTTTCCCATACTGGTTTATCAACCAATGGTATTAACCTTATTCAATCTTTTTCATTCACTGTGGGTTTCCTTGACCGACTTTCAACCGCAAGTATTTGCCACTACATGTTTGGTCCGCCGTTCCCCCGCGTCCCATGCCTACCCACCATCAATAAAGTACCATACTTCCTTTTTTTAAATATTCTTTCACATATATATGTTATGCATGATCATTCAATAACAGTCACATATGAAAATATCAATCAATATATGATCCTTATGATACACCAAGGAAAAACCTCATCTTACCTCAGGTCCAGCTGCGTATTAAAGGGAAAATATAAGCTTCTCTAGATAGATGGATGTGCTAAAAGACCTAAATTAATTAACCATACTACACTTAACATTACCTTCATGAATGCTACAAAATGTTGGAATATAATTTAGGATCATCTATGACTTATCCCTTCACAAATAGTTACTGTAATACAATAATTATATATATATATACCTATTTATACTAAGTTTTAACTTTATATCCTTCTCATTTACTTATACAAGAACACTTATTCTGAAAATATGAACATATAGTAATTTATGTAACCTATTCTACAACAACATAATTGTTCAAGAGAGTTTATCAAAACCTTTGAATAACAGAATTTGTTTAGCTTATAACTGCTTGAATACAAGTTGGATTTGTATCAAATTTTGATATAACATCCCTAGCATACTGAAGAAATAATATATGGGAACACCAGCACCTAAAATACACGAAATATGCACAATTCATATATGTTTATAAAAGATGGCAGAATTAAGTTCTATGTTGTCTAGTGATGATGTAAGCTCTATAAACCCATAATAAACACAAGGTTAAGCCATGGATGATTTCTTAATATTATCATGACATGTCTGAGGGCCTGAACAAACCCTACTTTCATCAAAATAATCAATAAAGGCATCAAGAACATGAAGAAAACAAAGGAAACTCACCTTGATTCTCAAATGATATGAGGTGTTGGTGTTTTGATGTTTTTTTTTTGAATTTTTTGTGATATTTCGGAGATGGATGCTTCTAGGTCCAGTGCAGAGTGTTAATGATAGTTGATGATCACTCTCTTATCCAAATGAGAGAGGCGGTTTTGAGGGTGAAATACCAAAGATACCCTCAAATAGCTCCCATAAATCATGTTTGAAAGACTAGGCCGGTTCAAGTAGTTATAGACTGGTTCTTGGTTGGTTTGAATCGTTTACTAATATCTATCTACCATATTTAGGGTATGAATGACCGGTTAAGTGATTTTGTAGAAGTTTAATGTGTGTTTTTATTGTTTAAATCTAGTTACTATGCAGAAAGCATTAAAAAGGCTAATAAGAGAGTTCATGGTCAAACTTTCTGAACCTTCATGCCTATAAAACCATAGGTAAGAATGTAAGAGCTCATTTATCAATATAATATAATGATGATGATGATAAAATAAAAGATAAGTTCAATTGGTTCTGACCGCAACTGGGACGAATAGAGAAGTGACATGTCCAATTACTTAACAGGTGATGCCATATGCAACTACGAATTGAATTATTTAGAATGTTGATAAGAATCAAATATTTGACACATTTTATTAGGTTAAACAAATGTTATCTACTTGATTCATATATCTAAATTTACCCAACACACACACCACTAAGCTCCGGGGTTAAACTGGTTAACCTACAATAGACCTGTCATTGATTCTATTAGTACTTATATGTTTGCCACCTATGCTTAGAGCGAATTTAATATATTTGATACTCTTCAACATAGTGAGTTAACTATAAGGTGGAGTGAATCATCATATGTGAAAGTAATGTAAAAATACAATTAACAAATAAAATCACTTTGTAGTCATTTAGCACATTGATCTTCGTTTACCGAGAAACTGAGCTTCTTACTGCAATGAGACATTTATAAAGACACACTTTACCATGTTAGGAGGAATAAATAACATCTTGCATGTATCATAGACATAAAACATAATTAAGCTCATAAATAGCAATTATTCATGCTCATAAAATGTCTACTTGTATGCCATGCTTCCCTAATGCATATTATGTAAATGCATTTAGGTACAAAATGGTTATTGGCTTAGAAGGGGATAACTATAATATCCGGATAAATTGCGGAGTATTTTCGTCCATATTTGAACCTTGTATTTATTCAAATTTGGGATATCATTAATCGAAGTATGATCTTTTCCGTATTCGTATCCACATGCATGATAATATCACCTTGTAAATTTATACATGCAACTACGTCGTAGCGTGCGTTAGCTAGTAAGCGTAACGAACATTACGAGACACAGATAGCGTACACTATGAGCAAGGCATTCCGTACGTAAGACATTCAATAATTTATCAAGGCGGCGAGCACATGAGCCAGTTGGTTGGTGGGCCTTGATAAGATTCCCGCGGCATGAACCTAGACAGCTTTGGCTCAATGGGGATTAACGTACGCTAAGTGATGTATATAGCGTACATTAAATATATTTGATTATGTACGTAACCCTGTTGATGTGGCGTACGTAAGAGAGTACAGAAATGAGGCAATAAGCTACCATTGAACGGTAGCGTACGCTAATGACATCGGGTAGCGTATGCTAAGTGAATAACGTACGTAAAGCACTAAGGCTAACGTACGTAAAGCCCAGGACATTATATATATGGGACAACACCCATTCCACTCCACTTCGTTTCCTTTCATTTCTCTTTCGTTTCCTTCAAGTCCAGAGAGCTCCCTTTTACACTTAGACACTTGTTAACATCCCTACTTAGCCATTGAAGTTGAGAAACACCTTGGATTGGCACTCAAGCATTCAGAGTTGGATTCTACCTATTGCCTCGACGTTTTCTTCATATTAATGTATGTTAATGCTATATCCAACCTTGAATTCGTGTTCTTAAGGATGATATGAACATACTACCGAGGTTATTAGGTTCCATAAATGACTTATTTAACCGAACATCATGTTTTAGGAGGTTGGAGAATTTATGCTTAAGTTACCATGGTTAAGAGCATTATAGTTTGAATCTTGTTATGATGAACAAGTAAGGGAAGTTTTCTGAGATTTATAATCCACATTGGATGGTGTCTTTGTAATGATCATAGACTTGGTATTAATATCACTTTTGTTAGACGAACCTTGGAGGATGAATGTTGAAGGTTTTGTCATATCTTCTAAATTGGATTTACTAGCTAATCTTCATGATGGAGTTTGAATGAAACGATGATATTGGTAACAAGTGTATCAACCATAGATTATCCGAACTATATATGAGAATTTGTACTCGAGATTGGAGTATGGCATCATGATGATATGTATATCCTTGAATTCTAAGATGTCTAACACCGTAGAATCACTCAGTTTCGCATGAGAAAGGTATTTGTGAGTATACCGTACGTTAAGCACTATGCATTACGTATGCTATGTCATCAGATCAGACAGTCATCTGATCAGAGGAGAGAACTGTCAAACTAATGTTTAGCGTACGCTAATGTACAGACTTAACGTACGTTACGTTGGGTATGTAACGTACGTTATGAAGACATCAGGTAGGATACATAATGTTAACAACTTTCGGCCATAGTTTAGGATGTTAGGTGTTCATACATTAGTTATATGACGTAAGATGAACGCTATGTTATTTCTTTTATTTAAGGTCCGAGCTTTGCCACGTGATTGATCGAAGGGGCGACCTTCGAGTGTATTGATATCCGTCGAAGTATTATCCTTGTCGTCAATTTGAGGCAAGCACTTTAATTGTGTTTTACGTATTGATGTTTTACATATTGTCGTGCATATGTGTCATTGTTGTATGTCCACCTCGTGTTGGTCCGACGGGATCATCTTGGAATCTATGCTAACGTGTGCTGGATCATCGGACAGGTTTCTCCACCTCGTGTTGGTCCGATGGGATCATCTTGGGATCTATGCAGTGAACGCTGGATCATCGGAATTACCATGTATATGTTGTGATTGTTGGGATTCGGTGCCTAAAACGAAGGCCCAGCGGAAGCGGTAAAACGAAAATTAATTCGATCTGAATCCCTACGAGGATCGATCGAGCTGCGTATATACGAATATCAAAAACGAATTCACAAGAGATATAGAAACTCACCCTTGTAGTGTAATACCCGGTTGTAATTCAGTCATTATCATTGAGTAATTTCATTCGGTAATTGTCACTATGTAATTTTTCACTTGTTAATAATCATTCAGCCGTGTTCACCATTCGAAATAACTTCGGGTTGTGTATCAATATTGTTCATTGTTTCAAATTTACTTGGGAAACGAGCCAAGAGTATTATCTCGATTGTTGTAATTGATTCATTAGCCGATGTTGACGTTGGAGTTCATGTCATTTCTAATCTCCTCATTGTTCAAATTGTGTCTTGTTGAGCGAACCCTTGTAATCATTGCTTGGAACCACCGTTTTGGGGTTTCCGTACTTCCATTTCGTGTTATTGTTTCCCAAATATTGATTTCTATTGCTTTTATTCTCTTCCAGGGTCATTTTTCTTCATTTTAGGACCCAAGGGGGGTGTGGGCCGCGGCACAAGGAGTGTGCACCGCGGCACACACATTTTCCAGTTTTGGCTGAGCAACCTGTACCGTGGGCCGCGGCTCATGCTGGTAGGGCCGCGGCACACTGCCGAGTCACTGCCGCGGCACACTCGTCCGGGCCGCGGCACACTCATGTTGCAACTTATCGGCCAACTCGCATGCAGGGCCGCGGCTCATGCCGACGGGGCGCGGCACCTTCTTGAGTCATTGCCGCAGACATTCGGCGCGCTGCTTTGCCGATCACCGGGGCGATTTGGCCCTATGCCGCAGCACACTTCGGCCGGGCCGCGGCACACAGTGCAGTCAGCACTATAGTTGCGTTTTTTGAGCGAGATCAACTCATTTTTTCCCATTTCTTCAACCTGTACGAGAGAGAGGGCTTGAGGGGGAAGACTTTCCATCATCTATCACTTGAGTGTTTGATTTTCTTCATCTCCTTTCGATCGTGAAGCCCGTATAGTCGATCTAACGCGTGTTCTTCGGATCAAAGTACTTGGATCTTCAAGAGGTAATGTAACACCCCCAAAATATCCCGAGGTATTACAGTGCCGTGAATCTTACGTGGGACCCACAAGGCTAGTTAGAAAAATAGACATTTTAAGAAAATCGTGATAAAACCTTAAATTCAAGGGTTACATGACAAGAAACGAAAGATTTAAGGAAAAATGTAATTCGGAGAATTATTACACAACAAATGTTTTTCCAAAGAAAATAATTTATTCCAATTTAAGCAACGGCTAGAGATAATTCCAACATCGCTCAAGTCTGACCGGACCCCTCGGGAATGTCCTGCACATGATGAACAATTTTACCTGGTATGACGAGTCATACCAGGTTGCCAGGGTCAGAGAATGCATATCAAATAACAACTACTAACAACAATATGCGACATTTTTACAATTACCGTACCTAGCAATCACAAGGAATATTTCATCATTCAACCGACGTGTTTCCCTCTTTATCACATAAAACCCCAAGGTCGCAACCAAGGGTCACGGAAGTATCCACACGGGAATACCCGGAACATAGGTGCCCAATTCGGGTCTTACCCCTAACACATTTCCACACGGGTACCATACGGGTTTTATCCCCAACACATCGGCCCATTTATAACATCTTTAGAGAAAGACAACGTCGGCTTTTATCAAAATGGCACGTACACACATACGGTATAACATTGATATTAGAAATTCATGAGCAAGATTTCACTTGCACGATCCGATAGTAGGTGCTTTATGATAACGAAGTCCCCACGCCCGCCGAGCTTAACCTAGCCACGAGACATCCGATTAACACTTCGTACGGATCATAATGAATAAAACTAGTCTCCCTTTCCTAACCGGATTCCTAGTGTAGTTTTAATTGTCGGTATGAGTATCGTTTCCAAGTTTTCAAGTGTCGTTTATCTCGCTCAATCTTATAGTTAACATTAGGTATATCGATTTACTCAAGAAGATAATCCTACCATTCTTGATTGTCAACGAATTATGATGGCGAAATCGAATCTTATGCTTTCTAATACAATTCTATATTCGAATACTACAATCGCGAATTTTATTGCACAATAACTCCGGTGATTTAACAACCAATATTAATTATACTATCGAATTACTTCCTTAGTTTGCTAAGAGTCAAAATCACAAGGTGAGGGTGACTACGAACAATGGGACATACGGTGACGGATTACTACGAATTTCCCCACAATTGATTCGTCAAATTTTACATTCCTAGTGATGATTTGAAGTGAAATTTCGTTTGCATGAAACGAAACATATAAGAAACGGAATTTCTCGTTACTACAATTTCATCCGACAAGATTGTCTACGAAGTTTAGCAAAATCTAACCCATACCCGCAATATAACAAGTATTGACTAAGAAAACATCAAGATATAACTCTGTGGATTGGTGGCTTACCTTTTGGAAGAAAATAGTGAAGATAGTTGACGGATTCACAAGAACTACGAGGAGAACGAGAAGTGACTTGAACGACTTGGATAATCTTCACCGAGCTCAAGAATCCACCTCCTTAATGTTAATTCAAGTGTTTAAGGCTTAAGAACCGGGTATAGGGCTAGGAATTTCTCCAAGGGTGGTAGTTTTGTGGTGTTGGGTCGTGCAAATGAAGAAGGGAGTTATCATTTTATAAAATCGATTTTGATAACGACGTTAACGATAAGAGTGTTACGACGTAAGGTGTTTTACGACGTAAAGGCGATGACCACGCACGTAAAGAACTAATCGCCCGAAATGTGCCCAAGTGTTACGACGTTAATTTTGGGACATTACGCACGTAACAAGCAGCTTGACTCGTTTGTCATCTAGCCCGCCGAAAGTAGCCCTGTCCGTGTCAAAAGAAAGATTCTGGTCGGGAGACCGACCCACCCGTTACGCACGTAATATGGCTGCCTTAACGTACGTAACCATTGAAATTTAGCGTACGTTAGGCATGGGTTATAGCGCGCGTTAGACAGAAATTTTAGCCTCAACCACATTCTAACCATCTCGGGTGACCATCCCTTCCGCTCGTCAACAATTATCGGGGAACAAGACGTTGGCCACCGTCATATTTGCACCGACGATCGTCCCACGGCATCAAGGTGTGTCACCCCCGTTTCATTCACATCGTACAATTATATAGCACTCAATGGAATACATAAATAGAAATGACGTCACATTACCAAACATTCACACAATACAAAGTAATCAAGCATGGAATACCGGAGGTATTACATATCACCCCTCTTAAAATAGTTTCGTCACGAAACTTAAGAAAATAACTCGGGATGACTCTCCTTCATGCTCGACTCGGTTTCCCAAGTCGCCTCTTCCGTCTTTGTGGTGCGACCACCGAATCTTCACGAGGGGTATGGCTTTATTTCTTAACATCTTCACACGCCGATCCAGAATGGCGATCGGTATCTCCCTAAAGGTAGCGTCATCGGAAATTTCCACTTCTTCGAAATTGAGCTTGTGGCTCGGGTCATAGACATACTTCCTTAACTGGGAGACGTGAAAAACATTATGCACTCCATCCAGATGCGGCGGTAGAGCTAATCGATACGCGAGTTTCCCTACCCGGTCCAATATCTCAAACGGACCTATAAATCTCGGGCTTAACTTGCCCTTCGGCCGAAACGCCGAATACCTCGCATAGGTGATACTTTGACCCAAACATGATCCCGACCGTAAATTCTAATCTGCCGCTTCGGCATAAGATTTCGCCGGCTCTGTGCGGCGACATGTGTTTCCGAACTATAGAGATCTTCTTAATGGACTCTGGATAAGATCCAACTCGGTAACCGCGGTGTCGGAGGCATCATCCCAAAGATAACGGTGTCTTGCATCTTCGCCCATACAGGGCCTCAAATGGTGCCATGCCTATGCTTGCATGCCAGCTGTTGTTGTACGAGAACTCCACTAACCCCAAATGTCTAGCCCAATCCTTTCCCCAATCGAGCACGCATGCCCTCAACATATCTTCCAAGGTTTGAATCGTCCGCTCGGTCTGTCCATCTGTCTGAGGATGATAAGCCGTGCTAAAGTGTATCTGTGTCCCCATAGCTTTATGGACAGCTTTCCAAAAACGAGACACATATCGGGTGTCCCTATCCGAAATGATGGACGAGGGAACACCATGTAGCCTTACGATTTCTCTGATGAAAATGACAGCCAGCTGCTCTGTACCGGTTGTCTCTTGAATAGGAATGAAATGTGCTGACTTTGTCAATCGATCAACAATGACCCAAATCGTATCCTTTCCTCCCACCGCCGTAGGTAGCTTAGTGACAAAGTCCATTGATATGCTCTCCCATTTCCACTCTGGGATGGGTAGGGGTTGCATAATTCCAGCTGGTCTGCGGTGTTCGATCTTCACTTGTTGGCATGTCATACATCGGGCGATGAACCTAGCAACCTCCCACTTCATGTTCTTCCACCAAAAACTCTGTCTTAGATCCTTGTACATCTTTCTTGCTCCAGGGTGAATAGAATAAGGGGTGGAGTGCGCCTCCTTCAATATAGTTTGCTTCAGTCCGTCATTCGGTGGAATACATATCCTGTTCTTGAACCTCACCAGATCACCCTGAATCTTATAGTCGGAAACATCCCCTTTCTCGATTCTTTCACCAATCGCACGTAATTCAGGATCTTCCATCTGTGCTAGGCGTATCTCGTCTAGTAAGGACGAAAGTATATTGATTGAGCATAATCGTCCTTGCCTACGTTGTACCCATACTTCGGTGTTGCTTCTCCTGATCTCTTGCTGTAGTTCGGGCTGAACTGTTATGCTGGATACCATCACCTCTTGTGTAGTTTTGTGACTAAGAGCATCAGCTACCACGTTGGCTTTTCCGGGATGATAGGAAATTTCCACATCGTAGTCCTTGATTAGCTCCAACCAACGCCTCTGTCTCATGTTTAGTTCTCTTTGCGTGAAGATATTTTTCAAACTCTTATGATCCGTGAAAACCTTGCAAGTAACTCCGTAAAGATAGTGCCTCCAAATCTTGAGGGCATGCACCACCGCGGCTAGCTCCAAGTCATGTGTCGGGTAATTTACTTCGTACGGCTTCAGTTGTCGGGATGCGTACGCAACGACTCTGCCATTCTGCATCAAGACACATCCTAGTCCATGCTTGGATGCATCCGTGTATATAATGAATCCTTCTGTACCTTGTGGTAACACTAGTACTGGGGCAGTAGTTAACCTACTCTTGAGCTCGTCGAAGCTCTTCTGGCAGTCTGCAGTCCATACAAATTTGGTGCTCTTTCTCAGTAGGTTCGTTAACGGTCGGGCGATACAGGAAAAAGCCTCGACGAATCTTCGATAGTATCCCGCCAATCCTAGGAAGCTCCTAACCTCCTTGACATTCTTCGGTGGTTCCCAACTCGTTATTGTCTCGATCTTTTGTGGATCGACCTTGACACCTTCTGCTGAAACAACATGTCCGAGAAAATTTACCTCCGGCATCCAGAATTCGCACTTGGACAGTTTCGCATAAAGTTGGTGTTGTCTTAACACGCCCAGCACTTGCCTCAAATGTTCCTCGTGTTCCTGTCGGCTTCGAGAATATATCAGGATGTCGTCGATAAAAACCACCACGCATTTATCGAGGAAATCAATCAAAACTCTATTCATCAGTTCCATGAAAACGGCTGGGGCATTAGTCAACCCGAATGATACCACGATGTATTCGTAATGCCCATACCTCGACCGAAATGCAGTCTTGGGTATATCTTCCTCCCGAATTCTCAATTGGTGATATCCGGACCGTAAATCGATCTTTGAAAACACGACTGCCCCTTGTAATCGATCAAGAGGTCGTCAATCCTTGGTAGCGGATAACGATTCTTGATAGTAACCTTATTCAGCTCCCTGTAGTCGATGCACAAGCGTAGAGAGTTATCTTTCTTCTTAACGAAAAGTACCGGCGCGCCCCACGGCGAGGTGCTTGGGCGGATCAGCCCTTTCTCCAACAGATTTTCGAGCTGTATCTTTAATTCCTTCATCTCGGCCGGTGCCATTCTGTAAGGAGCTTTGGAAATAGGTCTCATTCCCGGTTCGAGTTCAATGGCAAGGTCAACTTCTCGGTGCGGTGGCAGCCCTGGTAGTTCATCAGGAAAAACGTCTGGGAACTCATTCACCACCGGAATGTTTGTGATTGCAAGTTGTGAAGTGTCCTCTCGAAGAACATAACACCAATAGTATTCATTTCGAGAGCTGCAGGAGGCTTCTGATGCGATAATGCTGAGAGAACCTTTTGTACTAAAATGTTCACGTCCGCTGATGACATGTGTGGTACCATCATGAGCCGAAATGGAGATAGTCAGGTGGTAGGTATCCAAGATCGTTCTGTGCAATGGCATCCAGTCCATACCTAATATGATATCTTCATTCTGGAGCGGGAAGACCATAAGATTAGCGGTCCAGCTGTGATCGTTGATGCAGATCCGACAGTCTCGAACCTTTTGATCGCCGCTTAATCTACTACCCTCGGGTAGTTTTACGGTAAAGGGTTCACAAGGTACACAAACAAGATTTAAGCGTTCAACACATTCCACAGATATAAACGAATGGGTGGCTCCGGTATCAAATAGTACATGCACTGGCTGAGAGTTAACAAGAAGAGTACCTGAAATGGCTGGCGCAGGCTGACCATCCGTAGCCCTCAGCTCAAATACACGAGACGGGACTGACTCAGAGAAGGACGAGGTACCTCCACCGCGCCCACGGCCTCGTACGGCACCGTGCAGTGGTGGTTGGTTCTGGTGGAATGGAGCTCGGTAGCTGGAAACAGCAGGCGTCCTAGGGGATTGCACAGAGCCTTGTTGACTTGGTTGCGAAGCTGGGCTCTGAGTGGAATTGGCCCGCCAGCAATAACGAGACATGTGTCCACTCTTTCCGCAAGTGAAACATTTGGTAGCCGTCTTCTGACACCGATCCTTAGTATGCCCGGTCATGCCACAATTGAAACAGTCCCTACGGTAAGGCCGATCAGATACACCCTTCTGTTGGTACGAAACCGCCGACTTAAAAGAAGATGCGGGCCCCGAATTCGTTTTGTTGTTGCTCCCAGGCTGAACTGATGTCTTCTGCTTCTTTGAGTTATGCCCGATGTCGGTATTAACAACTGTACCGGCATATGTTGTGACTACGTCCTCGTATGCTCTCAGGGTAGTGCAGTGAAATCCGGCGGCATAGCGTTGTACATCCTCCGGTAACCTCTGTGCAAGATGGCATATTCGTTGATCTTCTGATGGAACCATCTAGGAGATGTAACTTAGCTCGGTTCGGTAGGCCCGGATGATCTCTGGTACTGGCATGTTCTGTGGACCGGCACTGAAAAAGTCTCGTGCGCGAGCGGTTCGGGCTGATCTCGGACAGTACTCGCTCCGTAGTAGTCGGGCAAATTCGGTCCACCCGACCACTCGGTCCTCTGGCCTGTAAGTCCTCCACCATAGTGCAGCAGTGTCACGAAGTTGATTAATTCCGAGCGGCACCTTTCTGTTTTCTGGGCATCCGATCACTTCGAAGGCGGTCTCCATTTCAGAAATCCAGTCGTCCACGTGTTTCTCTCCTGTCCCGTCAAATAATGGAGGCCTAGCCTTCAGCATCTCTCCCAACCATCGATCCCTTCTGCGTTTTCTTCCACATTGATGACCGGTATCCGTTCCGCTGATTGACACGAGCAATTCCCATGGCGATAGCTCGAGCAAGGGCCTCGAACAAAAGTTGGATCCATGCCTCCCGGGTTGTTGTTCTCGGCGTTCCGCCTCCCGATCATTTTGATTAATCGGTGGCGGCCGGCCCTCAGCAGATGGGTCTCGGCAGTTGTTCCCGCCTCATTGTGGTTCGCGCGGAACCACGAGGCCATTCACCACCCTTCTAGCTCCTCGGCGTGCCATCACTAACGGTATTAATCTAAAGCCGCCCACGCATGGTTTACAATTAAATGTTGCACAAAATAGAAACACACACATATCACTTACTTGCATTCCCATGAGGAGCTTCGATCGCTTGGGGTGTTGGACTTTGAAAAAGAATTAGGAGAAAGTTTATTCAAACCAGGAGTTTCGCTCTGATACCATTTTCTGTAACACCCCCAAAATATCCCGAGGTATTACAGTGCCGTGAATCCCACGTGGGACCCACAAGGCTAGTTAGAAAAATAGACATTTTAAGAAAATCGTAATAAAACCTTAAATTCAAGGGTTACATGACAAGAAACGAAAGATTTAAGGAAAAATGTAATTCGGAGAATTATTACACAACAAATGTTTTTCCAAAGAAAATAATTTATTCCAATTTAAGCAACGGCTAGAGATAATTCCAACATCGCTCAAGTCTGACTGTAATACCCCGGAACATAGGTGCCATATCTGTTCTATATTCGGGTTGTCTTTGAAATCCAACATAGGTTTCTGTAACACCCCCAAAACCGACCGGGAATATTACAGCGCCGTGGGCCCCATATTGGAACCCACAAGGCTAAAATCATTTTCGCAAACGTTTAAAAATGCAAAAAGGCCAAGTAAACACACACACGCAGCGGATAAAAACACAGTTCAAAGATTACCGAAAGCCATTTTAAATATACACACGCAGCGGATAAAAACACAATTAATTACATTTGCAGCGGAATTAGAAAATCAGAAAAGAATACACAATCCCAACAAGCACGCCATAGCCAGTATCACCGGAAAGCTCATCCCTTCACGACCGCTACTAGCTCGAACTCCGAGTACCTAAAAGATAAAGCCCACGACGGGGTCAGTCATAATACTCAACAATGATAACGATCACATCACAAAAACAATACATATCAATGTAATTACAAGGTGAGAATAATTCCAATGTAGTCTCACCGTAGTAACCTTACCAACCTGTCACAATCCATAACAAATCAATTCTTACCAACCCACGCCTCGTGTCCTTAGTGATGAATGAATTCAAAAGTAACCACCTGTACTGTATCCGAAACGATACCAAAATTTCCAAACTTATCATATTTCAATTATAGAATGATCTGGCCATGAATAACTCTATCGACTGGGTCGCACCATCGGATCCCAATCCTGATAAAACCGATATCACACGATACATCTGCAAATCAACTGTTCCGAAACAATGGCAAGTCCCGGATATCAATACAAAGCATGAATGCTCACACAGTCAATAATGATAAACAATCGATGCATCACAACGGAAATATCAATGACATGATATTTCCACACAAGATCGACAAAGGATCAACATGGACGAGAATACCATGATCTGGTAACTCCAACAAGATCAACGAATAATCAATAACCGAGAATATCGACGACACGGCAAATCCCAACAAGCTCAATAAAAGGTCGACAACCGAAATACCAACGATACGATAAACTCCAATAAGATCAATAAAGGGTCGACAACCGAGAATACTGACGACACAGTAAACTCTAACAAGATCAATAAGGACCAACAACTGGGAATACCAACGATACGGTAACTCCAACAAGAGCAATAAGAAATCGACAACTGAAAACACCGACGACACGGTAAACTCCAATAGGAATAATAAGGGATCAACAACCGAGAATACCAACGGTAAGGCAAACTCCCAAACGGAATCAATAAGGATCAATAATGAACGAGACTACCAATGATAGGGGGAACTCCAAACGAGATTAATAAGGATCGATAACAAATAAGTTTACCATCGATATGGTAACTCCCAACGAGATCAGAAAAGGATCAACGAGAATAGATACACGAGAGAATAAAATCGTCAACCATATACAAATAATATATATGGGATTTCAAAGACAACCCGAATATAGAACAGATCCAATTATACATGGACTGTGAACGACCAATCAATAAGACTCAAGATGAACGTCACGATACGCTCGATCCAGACATGTGTCCGTGTACAAGCCAACCACGGGTATTGATCAGGTACCCGTCTGGTCTCGTACCTAATCAGCCTCACGAAGTACGTCTCGTGTGCACGGTTCAATATGAGGTCGAAACCAACACATGCTACACGTACCCATCCCGAAAATCCTACACATGAACGATCAGAACGTATCTGACTCCGGATATGCCACGATACAACATGACAACAAATCTCGAAGAAACGCATATCCATCAAGGATCAGAAGACTTCCCAAAAGAGCAACTTAACTCGATCATGAAAGACCGACACGACCACAATGTCGTATTTCCATCGACAACACCCACATCATGCTCAACAATGCATATAATGTTAACACATAAACCCCAAGGCGCAGCCAAGGGTCACTAAGCATCTCACAGAATACCCCGGAACATAGGTGCCATATAGGTCTTATCCCCTAACACAGTTCATGCAATCACAAAATACCCCAAGGTCGCAACCAAGGGTCACGAAAGTATCCACACAGGAATACCCCGGAACATAGGTGCCATATAGGTCTTATCCCCTAACACATCGGCCCAACAAATCACAGCTCAAAGGAAGAGTACATTACAAAACGTAACAAACAATGGTGCACACTCACCGCATGAAATATCAACACACACATGCAATAATGCAACATGATGATTATCATAATCTAACAATATTAATTTACCTCAAGCTGGAGACGCCAACCTTTCCACGACCAACCGCCCTGAACGAATACACGGTTTATCCGACAATCCAAAATGAAGTACAGTTCATAACTAATACCAAACCACCATCCCGAATTCAACATCGACACGATAACTAACCTTGATATCCAACTTCTCATGCAATAGACCAAATTATAATTCACGTTCCCATTTCCACTAGACATCCTTAAAATCATATACATTATGATTTATCTTAGTCCAAAAATACCATACATACCACCATTCCGACAATTCATATATTCCATAATACCATTGCTATATGAATCATAAATGAAATGAAAACGAAATCATTTATTAACATTATGAACTGAGCAAGCATAACTTGCCTTGATACCCATTCGACGAAGCCACTATCAATCCCGCCGTCTTCGTCTACAAGCTCCGCAGCACAATGGTTAACTTCAACGATCACTAAACGCAACCTAATGCAATAATCAATTAACGATACGTTCAATAACAATCAACACCGAAATGACCAACTAATCAAACTTGACGATATCTCGATCATACAAAATCAAACCATATCAACTCTTAACAATACGAACACAAGCCGAAATTCGGTGTTCAATAGTTCTACCAACATCTACAACATTATCGGTTCCGACTTCAATCTTAAATTCGGACTAACACGGCTCATTCTTGCAAATTCATAGGAATACAATTACCGGCTATCATCATGAATAATCATATACCAAAATTAACCGTAATCCTTCCAATTTACGGACATATATCATTCAAGAATTCTTCAAGAGCATGAATTAATCCATAATCACGTTTGAAGCCAACAAAACGACGTAATTCAATGTGTTCTAACATCTACCATCATCTAATCCATACTCCAAGGCATGTATCATCATATTATCCAACATACGATCCTCCTAACATCAAGAATCGAAGCAATACTACCAACATCACCAAGAACAACATGATTCTATAATCATAGTCAACATATTCAAGACAAAACCAACATATCATCATCTTCCTTCAACATATAGTTCATATATCCTCAAGAATCGTAACAACAATACCATAATCATCTTCATACGAAGAAGAACATCAACACTAACATCAAAATCCGAATTCAAGGAGTAGAGTTCATCAACATACCTTTTGAAGATGAATAACACAATCAAACATTTCCAAAACTCCAAGAACTCCAAGTTTCAAGCTTCCAATCATCCTTATCAAAGTCTTAACAAGGGTATGAGGGTCTGAAATGGGTTTGAGGGTGAAGAGGGACGAGCTGGGGAGGAGGAAATGTGTTTCCTTTCGTGAACAAATGAAAGACCAGCTCTTAATATATAAACTGCGCATCTCGTTACGTACGTAAGTGTCCTTACTTAACGTACGTAACAACCTTAACGTACGTAATCCGGAATCCATAGCGTACGTAACAAACTCACTGTCTCATTCTGTGAAGTCCATTACGTACGTAACCCATACCATATAACGTACGTAATATACCAGTTGACTCGCTACAGTACAATGGTCGTGTTACGTACGTAACACGTCCTGTATAACGTACGTAACACGTACGTTGACTCACCTGTCAACATCCTCCGCCGAAAGTTGCCGACACAGGGTCCCACCTGCCGACCAGGACTCGGTCCTGTCCGATGCCTTCGTTACGTACGTAATACCTTAGCCTTAACGTACGTAACCATGCCAATATTACGTACGTAAGCTCACCTTGTTAACGTACGTAACAATTCCATACTTAGCCATTTCAGCAATTCCTGTCCAAAGTCACGACATACCAAATACGAGCATACGGCAAAATCAATACATATACTCAATTCAATAACATTATCAAACGTTCACAACGTCCTCGAGCATAATTAACCATCCACGATATCCAATATATAAACGAAAAATATATCCGAAAAATCGGGGTATTACATCTGACCGGACCCCTCGGGAATGTCCTGCACATGATGAAAAATTTTACCTGGTATGACGAGTCATACCAGGTTGCCAGGGTCAGAGAATGCATATCAAATAACAACTACTAACAACAATATGCGACATTTTTACAATTACCGTACCTAGCAATCACAAGGAATATTTCATCATTCAACCGACGTGTTTCCTTCTTTATCACATAAAACCCCAAGGTCGCAACCAAGGGTCACGGAAGTATCCACACGGGAATACCCCGGAACATAGGTGCCCAATTCGGGTCTTACCCCCTAACACATTTCCACACGGGTACCATACAGGTTTTATCCCCAACACATCGGCCCATTTATAACATCTTTAGAGAAAGACAACGTCGACTTTTATCAAAATGGCACGTACACACATACGGTATAACATTGATATTAGAAATTCATGAGCAAGATTTCACTCGCCTGATCCGATAGTAGGTGCTTTATGATAACGAAGTCCCCACGCCCGCTCGAGCTTAACCTAGCCACGAGACATCCGATTAACACTTCGTACGGATCATAATGAATAAAACTAGTCTCCCTTTCCTAACCGGATTCCTAGTGTAGTTTTAATTATCGGTATGAGTATCGTTTCCAAGTTTTCAAGTGTCGTTTATCTCGTTCAATCTTATAGTTAACATTAGGTATATCGATTTACTCAAGAAGATAATCCTACCATTCTTCGGTTGTCAACGAATTATGATGGCGAAATCGAATCTTATGCTTTCTAATACAATTCTATATTCCGAATACTACAATCGACGGATTTTATTGCACAATAACTCCGGTGATTTAACAACCAATATTAATTATACTATCGAATTACTTCCTTAGTTTGCTAAGAGTCAAAAATCACAAGGTGAGGGTGACTACGAACAATGGGACATACGGTGACGGATTACTACGAATTTCCCCACAATTGATTCGTCAAATTTTACATTCCTAGTGATGATTTGAAGTGAAATTTCGTTTGCATGAAACGAAACATATAAGAAACGGAATTTCTGGTTACTACAATTTCATCCGACAAGATTGTCTACGAAGTTTAGCAAAATCTAACCCATACCCGCAATATAACAAGTATTGACTAAGAAAACATCGAAGATATAACTCCAGGGATTGGTGGCTTACCTTTTTGGAAGAAAATAGTGAAGATAGTTGACGGATTCACTAGAACTACGAGGAGAACGAGAAGTGACTTGAACGACTTGGATAATCTTCACCGGAGCTCAAGAATCCACCTCCTTAATGTTAATTCAAGTGTTTAAGGCTTAAGAACCGGGTATAGGGCTAGGAATTTCTCCAAGGGTGGTAGTTTTGTGGTGTTGGGTCGTGCAAATGAAGAAGGGAGTTATCATTTTATAAAACTGGATTTTGATAACGTACGTTAACGATAAGAGTGTTACGTACGTAAGGTGTTTTACGACGTAGCGGTGCGATGACCACGACGTAAAGAACTAATCGCCCGAAATGTGCCCAAGTGTTACGTACGTTAATTTTGGGACATTACGCACGTAACAAGCAGTTGACTCGTTTGTCATCTAGCCCGCCGAAAGTAGCCCTGTCCGTGTCAAAAGAAAGATTCTGGTCGGGAGACCGACCCACCCGTTACGTACGTAATATGGCTGCCTTAACGTACCTAACCATTGAAATTTAGCGTACGTTAGGCATGGGTTATAGCGCGCGTTAGACAGAAATTTTAGCCTCAACCACATTCTAACCATCTCGGGTGACCATCCCTTCCGCTCGTCAACAATTATCGGGGAACAAGACGTTGGCCACCGTCATATTCGCACCGACGATCGTCCCACGGCATCAAGGTGTGTCACCCCCGTTTCATTCACATCGTACAATTATATAGCACTCAATGGAATACATAAATAGAAATGACGTCACATTACCAAACATTCACACAATACAAAGTAATCAAGCATGGAATACCGGAGGTATTACAGGTAATTTCTTCAACATCTTGGATTTCGATTTTGTATTGAAATATGATGTTTTGGATGCTAAGATCATGTTGTATGAAGTGATATACGCATGATTATGGATATGTTTGATTATTCATTGGATTATTGAAGGATTATTCAAGAACACTTTGAATATTGAGTTGGATTTGGGGGTTTTCAATTAAATGTTGTTGTAATCACGAATTTGAATTCATATTGGATTATTGATCGTATTGAAGATGTTTTGTTGGTTTGAAACACTTTTTGGGGATTTGATGTTGGTATTATTGAGGTTTGGTTGTAAACAATCGAATTTTGGCCACAAAGTGTTCGATTTAATGCCCAAATGAACTTGGTTTAGTCGTATCGACGTTTTGAGTTCGTTATTTTCGTGTTTGATTCGTATGTTGAACGGATTGTTGGTGAATTTGTTATTCACGGTTGTTCGAGCGACCGATATCTCAATTAGAATGTTGTTCGTGGAAGGATAATCATCACCGGTGTTGCGTAAGTTAATTCTTACTCGGTTAAAAGGTTATTCATTCCTTTTGTTGTTGTTCAATCATAATCATAATTCATTCATCATTGTATTAACCGTATTGGGATTTGTAATTGTCGAATAATCACTTCATTCATGAGGAACGACGGTTCCAATCATTTCATTGAGTTATCAATCACTTCACTGTTATTTCCATCTCGGTAAGTCATTCTTGAACTTGTCGAATTATTATTCATTGATATTCATTGTCGTCATTCTCATTCATATGACCTTCTGGGTTCATAATGCGTGGCCGGGTGCGGATGTGTGGAATTTTTAGTCGAGCACATGATGGTCATGTATTGGGTTCACCGATACATTGGACCGTCCACACGGTAAAGTTTACTTCCATGAGACTAATTAGGTACAAGGACGAGTGTGTCCAGTCATTCGTCTTGTACACTTGCACAGAACATTACGGGCGTACTATGATACTCCTCTTCAGCGTAATTCATAACTAATGATATTTCATAATTTCAGATATTTCATGATTGTGTATTTTCAACCCTTGAGGATTGTTGTTCTGTATAACTGACCCCGTTGGGGGATTTTATTTTCAGGTCACGGCAAGGCAAAGGCAAGGGAAGAGCATGTTGACGGCGATGAGTCCCAGTGATACTAGTAGGGGGTCCTAGTCAGTCTGGTCATTTCAGTCATTCTGGTTTCTTTCAGTCATCCTTGTTTTTCTTCATATGTATTCCGCTGCAAATTCCGTTTGAGATGTTATTTATTCAGGGTGGTGTATTTTATCTTCATATAAAATATACTAGTATTCTGTATTGTCCTGGTGTATTGTACTTAAGCTCCTCATCGGAGTATTTGGTAATATAATGTGGTTCGGTACTACGATTATATTATTTAATTCCTCAGTTTTCATTCGCCTGGTGGGTCCCAGTCGGGGGTCCACGACACTGTAATATCCACCTAGTTTGGGGTGTTACAGAGTTGGTATCGGAGCGTGGTTTTGAATACTACCCTCCGAGTCATGTCTCGTTTGAAATCATCGTCATCGGACTAGTATCATTGGACTTTCGCGTCACTTGTGACCTGTGCAAATGCCGAGCCAATCAGACCGAAAGAACTGTAAGACTTCTAACACCATGGTATAATTTCTGGCAATAATCATTCATTCATAATTCATCAGTTAACAATCCTCAATCATCATTTTCATTTTGACCAAGACGGTCATGTTAACTCATTAATCACTCAATTCATTTCATTACTCAGTTGTTGATCTGGAAGATCATATCATTAATCGTGTTAACTTGTTCAGGATAATCATTTCAAGAATTTCATCAGATAATCATGCCACCTCAGTTAATCATTCATGTAATCACTATGTTAGAGCGTGTATGCTCATTTTCATCATCTCATGACATAATCATAACGTGATATTCATGCGGGAAATATAATTATCGTGTGACTTTCCTACTTCAGTATGGAAAGAGCAGGCAGAAGACGCGGAGGACGAGGTCGTGGTGCGGGCCGAATCCCGAGAGCTCGTGTGAATACATGTGCGAACGCGAGAAATAATGCTAATTCATTGAGCAGCGACGCTGCCACTCATTCACCTGGACGTGATCATTCACTATCGGGGAGTCGTACCCGGGGCACAACTCAGTCAGAAGGTGTTCGGGTTGACCCACTCGCTTTTATGCATGGCATGATGGCCCAAATGACTCATATGGCACAACTGATGGAGACGATGCATAACTCAGCTAATCAAAATCAACAGGCTCCTCTGCCGCCACCTCCGAGGAAAGCGAGGAATGTGAGCAGTATCATCGGCGACATCTCTCGCCAAAGGCCACCTACTTTTGAAGGCTCATCTGAGCCGGCGGATATTGTTCATTGGCTCGAACATTTTGAGAAGTTGTTTGCTATGGTAGAATGTCCCGAAGGACACAAAGTTTCAGTTGCGGCTTACTACCTGGGTAAGAGTGCTCATTCTTTGTGGTTATCGTTGAAGCCCACCGACGGATCATGTACTTGGGATAAATTCAAGACTCTCATGATGGAGAGGTATTATCCGGCCCCACTCATAGAGGCCAAGCTGTCAGAATTACTCACTCCCGGCCCCTCAGCAGACGAGGATGTTCTCGCCATTGCCGAGAAATTTCAGGAACTTCTTTCGTTCGCCTCATCTATCATTCATTCCGAGGCGGATAAGATTAAGTATTTCAGCAAGAGGCTGAAACCTTGTATGACACTACAGTTGTTTAATCATCATTGCACCACTCTGGCCAAATTCATCGAGAAAGCTCTTACCTATGAGCTCACTGCTAAGGAGATTGCTAATCAACAACCTTCATCGGCTAGCAAGAAGTCCAAGAACCGTAATCAGTCCGACGGCAGTCAGGCCACTTTCAAGAAACCTCGTCTGGGCTCTACTTTTTCTGAGCGACCTCTTATAACACAGAAACCCGCAGAGTCTCAGTCCCGAGCAGCCAGCTCAACCATCACCTATTTCAATTGTGGAGAACCGGGTCACGTCAGCACCAAGTGCCCGAGGCAGACTATCACGTGCCATAATTGCGGAATTGCTGGGCATAAGGCCCGTTTTTGCCGTAAGGACTCCAAACCTACTCCGACGTCATCTCAGGCCCCGAAACAGTCAGCTGTTCAAAATTAGGCCACTCAGTCTGCGTCATTCAAGACGACAGGAGCGAATAAAGGTGGAGTCTTTAGCCATCAGACGGGAGCGTCCGGTGCCGAGACTAGCAAGCCCCGGATTTATGAGATGAAGAAGACCGACGATCCAGAGGCCCGGATGATCTCAGGTACACTCGATATTCTATCTCAACCTGTGTGTACCCTTTTTGATACTGGTGCATCGCATTCATTCATTTCCGAGTCATGTTTGAGTAGACTACGTCGGGGTATTAGTACTAGTTATGAGCCTTATGTCATTGGTCTACCTGATGGTAGACGAATTATCGGAAATCGTGAGATTCAGAATTGTCCGATTCAGCTTCATGGCCGTGTATGGCCAGCGGACCTAATCGTAGTAGATTTTCCGAGAGACGACGTCATATTGGGTATTGATTAGATGGATCATCATGATGCCATCATTAGTGTCCGTAAGCGTATGGTCACTATCATTTCAGACGATGGGGTCGAATGTGTGTTTCAGGGAAGTAATCCCAGCTGTTCTGGAAGAGTTATTAATTTGATGAAATCAGTGAGATTACTCAATCAGGGGTGTATTGGTTATTGGTGCTATATGACTAAAACCACGAAATCGTCAATAATGTTGGCGGATATTCCGGTAGTGAGAGAATATGCCGACATATTTCTAGACGATTACCTGGTTTGCCTCCACAGAGAGATGTGGAATTCAAAATTGAATTGGAGCCTGGTACATCTCCAATATCGAAGGCACCGTACCGGATGGCCCCGACCGAAATACAGGAGTTGAAGAATCAACTTGAGGAATTGTTCGAGAAAGGTTATATCCGATCGAGTGTGTCCCCATGGGGAGCACCAGTGTTGTTTGTCAAGAAGAAGGATGGTTCATTTCGCTTGTGTATTGATTATCAGGAGTTGAACACGGTGACAATCAAGAATAAGTATCCCTTACCCCGTATTGATGATCTCTTAGATCAACTTCAGGGAGCTTCAATATTTTCCAAGATCGACCTAAGATCTGGATATCATCAGTTGTGAATTCGAGAGTCGTATATCGCAAGGACAACGTTTAGTACACGCTCTGGTCATTATGAGTTCGTAGTTATGTCGTTCGGACTAACTAATGCACATGCGGTATTCATGGAGTTAATGAATCGGGTTTTCATCGACTTTTTGGATCAGTTTGTTGTTGTCTTCATCGATGACATTTTGATTTATTCTCGTGACCGAGAGGAACACGAGGCTCATGTTCATCAGGTTCTCGACGTGTTAAGACGAGAGAAACTTTATGGAAAGTTTTCCAAATGTGAGTTCTGGATGTCCAAAGTGATTTTTCTTGGGCATGTAATTTCATCAGATGGAGTGCGTGTTGATCCTCAGAAGACGGAGGCTATCCGAGAATGGTTACCTCCGAAGAATGTTAAGGAAATCCCATGCTTTCTCGGATTAGCCGGTTATTATCGGCGGTTTGTGGAATGATTTTCTAAAATCGCTCAACCAATGACGAACCTTTTGCGAAAGCATAAGAAATACACGTGGTCTGATGCGTGTCAATGGAGTTTTGAGGAACTCAAGAGCCGGTTAATTTCAGCACCTGTACTTTCCTTGCCGCAAGGGACGGAAGGATTTGTGGTTTATAGTGATGCGTCCGAGCAGGGTCTCGGATGTGTACTCATGCAGAATGGGAAGGTTATTACCTATGCTTCACGGCAATTGAGACCTTACGAGGTTAATTATCCGACCCACGACCTGGAGCTAGCAGCCGTGGTTTTTGCGTTGAAGATTTGGCGTCATTACCTTTATGGCGTCACCTGTCATATTTTCACCGATCACAAGAGTTTGAAGTATATATTTACTCAAAAGGAGTTAAATATTCGACAGAGGCGGTGGTTGGAACTAATCAAAGATTATGATATCGAGATCATTTACCACCCGGGCAAGGCGAACGTTGTCGCCGATGCCTTGAGTCGTAAGTCCGTTCAGGAGCAGATGCTTGCGCGTTTAACAGTTCAGAAGGAGCTTCAACAGGAATTCCTTAGACCCGAGATCGAGGTCTGGCTTCAGCGAGTACAAGGGCAACTTTGCATGTTAGAGATTTCATCGCCACTTGAGGAGGCAATCAGAGAGAATCAGAGTTCAGATCCATCATTGTTGCGCATCCGTGAGGATGTGGCTCAGGGGAAAGCTCCTGGATTAGTGGTCCACGAGGATGGGAACTCAGCTTAATCTCAGTACCGCCTTTCATCCTCAGTCCGACGGGCAATCAGAGAGGACTATTCAGACATTAGAGGACATGTTGAGGGCATGCGTCCTCGATTGGAAAGACGATTGGGAAGCCCAACTACCATTGATCGAATTCACGTATAATAATAGTTGGCATACTTCGATTAAGATGGCACCTTACGAAGCCTTGTACGGTCGTCGTTGTCGATCTCCTTTGTGTTGGGATGACTTATCAGAATCAATCGGCACCGAGTCCGATATGCTTATAGCCGCCCGTGAGAAGGTAGCTTTAATCAGGAGTCGTTTGTTGACCGCTCAGAGTCGACAGAAATCTTATGCAGACAATCGTCGCCGACCTTTAGAGTTCGAGACAGGTGACCACGTGTTGGTCAAGGTGTCCCCGAGTCGAGGTATCTTCCGTTTCGGAAAGCGGGGAAAGTTGAGTCCAAGATTTATTGGACCGTTTGAGATTTTGGAACGAGTGGGCGAGCTAGCTTATCGTTTGGATTTACCTCCGGCGTTGAGCCGAATTCATAATGTGTTTCACGTTTCTCAGCTACGGAAGTATGTTGCCGACCCAAGTCACATACTTCAGTTCGACGAAATCGAGATCGCAGATGATCATTCGTATGAAGAGCGTCCCATACTAGTCTTAGAGTGGCGAATCAAACAGTTGAGGAATAAGGCGATTCCTTTGGTTAAAATTCAGTGGTCTAGACACGGAGTCGAAGAGGCTACTTGGGAAACCGAGGATAGTATGCAGGAGAGTTATGCCGAGTGGTTTGACCCTTAGTTTCGGGGACGAAACTCTTTTAAGGGGGGTGTATGTAATACCCGGTTGTAATTAAGTCATTATCATTCAGTAATTTCATTCGGTAATTGTCACTATGTAATTTTTCACTTGTTAATAATCATTCATCCGTGTTCACCGTTCGGAATAACTTCGGGTTGTGTATCGATATTGTTCATTGTTTCAACTTTACTCGGGAAACAAGACAAGAGTATTATCTCGATTGTTGTAATTGATTCATTAGCCGATGTTGACGTTGGAGTTCATGTCATTTCTAATCTCCTCATTGTTCAAATTGTGTCTTATTGGGCGAACCCTTGTAATCATTGCTTGGAACCACCGTTTTGGGGTTTCCGTACTTCCATTTCATGTTATTGTTTCCCAAATATTGATTCCTATTGCTTTTATTCTCTTCCTGGGTCATTTTTCTTCATTTTAGGACCCAAGGGGGGTGTGGGCCGCAGCACAAGGAGTGTGCGCCACGGCACACACATTTTCCAGTTTTGGCCGAGCAGCCTGTACCGTGGGCCGCGGCTCATGCCGGCAGGGCCGCGGCACACTGCCGAGTCACTACCGCGGCATACTCGTCCGGGCCGCGGCACACTCATGTTGCAACTTATCGGCCAACCCGTCTGTACGGGGGGCCGCGGCTCATGCCGACGGCGGGGCTGCACACCGCTGAAGTCATCGCGGCACAATCGTCGGGCCGCGTACGCCGCCGATCACCGGGGCGATTTGGCCCCGTGCCGCAAAGATACTGCCGGCCGCGCACACAAAGGCGATCAAGACTATAATTGCGTTTTTTGAGCGAGATCAACTCATTTTTTCCCATTTCTTCAACCTATACGAGAGAGAGGGCTTGAGGGGGAAGACTTTCCATCATCTATCACCTGAGTGTTTGATTTTCTTCATCTCCTTTCGATCGTGAAGCCCGGATAGTCGATCTAACGCGTGTTCTTCGGATCAAAGTACTTGGATCTTCAAGAGGTAATTTCTTCAACATCTTGGATTTCGATTTTGTATTGAAATATGATGTTTTGGATGCTAACATCATGTTGTATGAAGTGATATACGCATGATTATGGATATGTTTGATTATTCATTGGATTATTGAAGGATTATTCAAGAACACATTGAATATTGAGTTGGATTTGGGGGTTTTCAATTAATCGTTGTTGTAATCACGAATTTGAATATTCATATTGGATTATTGATCGTATTGAAGATGTTTTGTTGGTTTGAAACACTTCTTGGGGATTTGATGTTGGTATTATTGAGGTTTGGTTGTAAACAATCGAAGTTTGGCCACAAAGTGTTTGCTTTAATGCCCCAATGAACTTGGTTTACTCGTATCGACATTTTGAGTTCGTTATTTTCATGTTTGATTCATATGTTGAACGGATTGTTGGTGATTGTGTTATTCAAGGTTGTTCGAGCGACCGATATCTCAATTAGAACGTTGTTCGTGGAAGGATAATTGTCACCGGTGTTGCGTAAGTTAATTCTTACTCGGTTAAAAGGATATTCATTCCTTTTGTTGTTGTTCATTCATAATCATAATTCATTCATCATTGTATTAACCGTATTGAGATTTGTAATTGTCGAATAATCACTTCATTCACGAGGAACGACGGTTCCAATCATTTCATCGAGTTATCAATCACTTCACTGTTATTTCCATCTCGGTGAGTCATTCTTGAACTTGTCGAATTATTATTCATTGATATTCATTGTGGTCATTCTCGTTCATATGACCTTCTGGGTTCATATTGCGTGGCCGGGTGCAGATGTGTGGGATTTTTAGTCGAGCACATGATGGTCATGTATTGGGTTCACCAATACATTGGACCGTGCACACGGTAAAGTTTACCTCCGTGAGACTAATTAGGTACAAGGACGAGTGTGTCCGGTCATTCGTCTTGTACACTTGCACAGAACATTACGGGCGTACTATGATACTCCTTTTCAGCGTAATTCATAACTAAGGATATTTCATAATTTTGGATATTTCATGATTGTGTATTTTCAACCCTTGAGGATTGTTTTTCTGTATAACTGACCCCGTTGGGGGATTTTGTTTTCAGGTCACGGCAAGGCAAAGGCACGAGAAGAGCATGTTGACGGCGATGAGTCCCAGTGATACTAGTAGGGGGGCCCAGTCAGTCTGGTCATTTCAGTCATTCCGGTTTCTTTCAGTCATCCTTGTTTTTCTTCATATGTATTCCGCTGCAAATTCCGTTTGAGATGTTATTTATTCAGGGTGGTGTATTTTATCTTCATATAAAATATACTAGTATTCTGTATTGTCATGGTGTATTGTACTTAAGCTCCTCATCGGAGTATTTGGTAATATAATGTGGTCCGGTACTACAATTATATTATTTAATTCCTCAGTTTTCATTCGCCTGGTGGGTCCCAGTCGGGGGTCCACGGCACTGTAATATCTGCCTAGTTTGGGGTGTTACATGTAGTCCGTTGATTATATGGATAACCTTCTCTTGAGCTATTCCCCAAGCTCTTGAACGATCCAACGCCGAAAGCACTGCGTCTCTACTTGCCACGCGCCGGAGAAATGACTGGAACGACGATCACCTTGCTATCCTCCGAGGATACGTCTAGAGCTAGGTGATGAATCTATATATGTAAAGATTACTACACTCTAAGTATTTTAATCTTACTCTCTCTATATGATTTTCTATCAATTTTTCTCCAAGAAAAATGAAGAAGAAGTGAATGAAGAAGATGAAGATGAGTGTTAAACTCAAAGTCTCTCTCTCTCTCTCTCTCTCTCTCTCTCTCTCTCTCTCTCTCTCTCTCTCTCTCTCTCTCTCTCTCTCTCTCTCTCTCTCTCTCTCTCTCTCTATCCTCACGTTGGAAGGCTTCCAAAAAGGTTTAGTGAAGTGAGATCAAAGTCCTCTTCCCCTTCTTATTCAACCCACATAAAATCAAATCATATCACATGAGAGATTCCCCCATATAATGTATATGATGCTTGTCCCCTGAACACATGAGATTCCAAAAACATGATGGGGACAAGTCAATACACACACATGGATATAAGTGGGGGGCGGCCAAGCTAGAAATCGGACAAGTTCGGTTCGTTTCAGACTCCCGAGGGTCTAAACAGATAAACTCCGATTCCGTATCGATGTATTTATATTGATTAATTAGTCCAATTAATTAAACATATCAAATACAAAATAATATAATTAATTTCTCCAAGAAATAAATATATACATGAATTAAATTAATAACCCAGTAATTTATTTAATTCATTAGGCCGTAAATCAATTTATCCAATAAATCAATTTAAACATCCAATGTTCCAAAATTAGATATTCAATATCTAATATTCATAATGAGAGAATTAGCGTTATTCATTCTGTCGTCAATCCTATTGCGCGACTCGGTAGGTCCGTCTCAGTCAGCAATGGGAGGAACCAAAAAGTAGTAGCACCACCTATCCAGAATGGCGGCCTACACTGTACCCCAACTGAGAACGAATGATTGGGATCATTCAAGAACTATTCTGTCGTGGATACCAGTATACGTATAAACCCTTCTTTCAAATGTCCCGATCAAGTTATGGGGTCACGGTCAGTCAAACCCCATCTGTACTTGACGATATGCATGCGTTAATGCAAATCGAGATCATCGAGCTATCGTGTATCTAATACAACTAGCTCCAATGCTTTGGCTAAAGACTTATTATCTCATATGCCAATAACAGCATAGGACATATAACCCGTTCACTAACAGGAGAAAGAATTCTATCTTGGTATTCAGTAGGACCTGCTACTTGCCCATCAAGATGCACGTTGAGGTTGACCCCTGCCTTCCGGTTTATAGGGTCGAACTACTCTAATGAAAATCTTGACGTCACAAGCACATCCCTACTAAATCCTCAAGTCGAAGGTTCACGAATACCTATCACAACCTTTCGATTCCATCATGGACTGTCCCGGAGTGAAATCCGTGTGACGAATCGAGGGTGAGTCGGTTCGAGTATACTAATCTAATTAGTATACCAATAACGTGTGCTCCCACTAACCATTAATGTTCGACAGGCACTCTCCTTGTCAAAGAACACGTCATACAAGTCTTCACAAAAACTTAACGCCCAGTCAAGTTTCATCGACTTGCGAACGATTAAGTATTTGAGCTATAAACCTTTCCAGTGCCGACCCCTTTATCCAATAAGGAGTGGAACGTTTTGCTCTCAAATACACGAACTAGTTTCTACATATATATTTACAAGTTAGGAATGCCAGTAACTACCAGTAAATAAAGAAACATCCATTGCCTTATATTGATGATTTACATAATAACAAGTACAATGCCCTCACTCAACATCCTCTGAGTGGCATTCGAGGCCATACTCCTAACAATCTCCCACTTGCACTCAATGCCACACACTATGGTATCTAATACCCATGTTCTCCAAATGACGCTCCAAGCTAGTCTGAGAAAGTGGCTTGGTCAGTGGATCGGCGACATTTTCGGCCGAGTCTACTCTGTGTAGTACAATGTATCCCTTGCGAACAAATTCTGTTACGAGATGACACTTCCTCTCAATATATTTGGTGCTGTTGTGAAACCTCGGCTCCTTGGCTCGCCATACTCCGTCGTTGTCGCAAAGATGAACAGTGGCTCAAAGACATGGTATCACTTGAAGTTCTCCCAGAAACTTTTGAATCCAGAACCCTTCCTTGGAAGCCTCCGAGGCTGCTTGATACTCAGCCTGATAGGTGGAATGAGAAGTCGCGCTTTGCTTGGCGCTACGCCAAGATACTGCTCCTCTATTAAGAGCAAATATGTAGCCAGCAGTAGACATCGAGTCGTCCTTCAGTCCTTGGAAGTCCGAATCAGTGAATCCCACCACATCCAATTCTCCACCGCCATACATCAGAACCATATCTCTAGTCCATCTCAAGTACTTGAGAACGTTCTTTACGGCAGTCCAATGTTCCCTACCTGGGTTTGCCTGAAACCTACTCACCACGCTTACAGCATGCGCGATGTCAGGTCTTGTACACAACATAGCATATATAAGGCTACCCACGGCCGAAGCATATGGTATATTACTCATTTCCTTTCATTATTCCTCACTTTGAGGACACATCTTCAAGGTGAGTTTTATTCCATGTCGCATCGGTAGGAACCCTCTTTTAGAATCATCCATCTTAAATCGCTTTAAGATTTTATCTATATAGAGGGCTTGGGAAAGACCTATTGTTCTCTTCGCTCTATCCCGGTAGAGTCAAATACCAAGAATATATGTAGCTTCTCCCAAGTCTTTCATGGAGAAATTACTAGAAAGCCAAGCTTTCACAGAACTTGTAATACCCGGTTGTAATTCATTCATTTTCATTCAGTAATTATCAGTCTGTAATTGTCACTAAGTAATTTTCACTCATTAATAATCATTCATCATTCATGATTCATTCATTTGCGTTCACTGTTGGCATGTTGTAACCGTATATCAGTTACCGATCGTCATTTCATCTCCGTTTATAGATCGAGACGGGAGTATTATCTTTTTCACCGTGTTTGGTAGTCTTATACTGGGAGTTTCATCTTTGGCATGTGTTGGTCTTGTTCACTTTCACATTCGTATGATATGTCGGATCATTCATCAGTCGTAGCGAGGAAATCGGAGTTATCGGATTTTTTCACCTTGTCCAGCATTGAGTTACGGCCGTAAGGATTGTAGGTTACGGCCGAAACAAGGGTTCGTTGTTTTCAGGCCATTTTGGACGAATGGGACTTGCGGCCGTAAGGCCTCGGAATACGGCCGTAAGTTGAGCAGGTACGGCCGTAAGGCTTGGCCGGTTACGACCGTACGTGTCCGGCAGGCTGCCCAGGCATTTTTGGTCGAGGGAGAGTTACGGCCGTAAGAAGGGTAGGATACGGCCGTAAGTGGTATTCGTAAATTTCAAGTTTTGTCGGATAAGGGGGACTTACGGCCGTAAGGGTTGCAGCATACGGCCATAAGACGAGGAAGGTACGGCCGTAAGGCTTGGCCGGATACGGCAGTACGTTACAGGCAGGGTGCCTGGTCATTTTTGACGAAGGGGGATTACGCCCGTATGTGTGGCCGGAAATGGCCGTATCATCCGAGTTACGCCCGTAAGGTATGCGGGTACGGCCGTAAGGGTGTCGGCAGATGTTTTAGACGAGGGCGAGTTACGCCCGTAAGTCAGGAGCGGATACGGCCGTAAGTCTATCGGCAGGTATTTGGACGAAGCCGATTTACGGCCGTACTAGTTGTCCGGTTACGGCCGTAAGGCCGTTGACCTGGAATGATACGGCCGTAAGAAGGCCAAGTTACGGCCGTAACTTCCGGCAGTTTATAAGGACCTTGGACGAGACTTTTCCTCATTTTTCTCATTTCCTTCATCTTGTCCGAGAGAGAGAGCTTGAGGGAGATATTTTTCATCATCAATCATTAGAGTGTTCGGTTTTCATCATCTTCGTTCGTTTGGGGAGCTTGGATAGTCGTTTTAACACATTTTCATCGGATCGAAGTGCTTGGATCTTCAAGAGGTAATTTCTTCAACATCTTGGATTTCGATTTTGTATTGAGATATGATGTTTTGGATGTTATAATCATGTTATATGAAGGGATATTCATATGATTATGAGTTTGTATAAAGATTCATTGGATTATTGAGGGATTATTCAAGAACACTGTGCATATCAAGTTGGATTCGGGGGTTTTCGACTAATTGTTGTTGAAATCACGAATTGGATATTCATTTTGGATTATTAATCGTAGTGAAGATGTTTTGATTGGTTTGAAACACTTCTTGGGGGTTTTGATATTGGTATATTGAGGTTTGATTGTAAACAATAGGAGTTTGGCCACAACATGTTTGATTTAATGCCTCAATGGACTTGGTTTAATCGTATGGACGTTTTGAGTTCGCTATATTCATCTTTGATTCGTATGTTGAACGAATTGTTGATGATTGTGTTATTCAAGGTTGTTCGATCGACCGATATCTCAATTAGGACGTTGTTCGTGGAAGGATAATTGTCATCGGTATTGAGTAAGTTAATTCCTACTCGGTTAAAATGATATTCATTCCTTTTGTTGTTGATCATTCATAATCATAACTCATTCATCATTGTATTAATCATATTGAGACTTGTAATTGGCGAAGAATCACTTCATTAACGAGGAACGGCGGTTCCAATCATTTCTTTAAAACTATCAATCACTTCATTATTACTTTCATCTCGGTGAGTCATTCTTGACTTCGTCATATTATTATTATTCATTGATATTCATTGTGGTCATTTTCGTTGATATGACCTTCTGGGTTCATATTGCGTGGCCGGGTGCGGATGTGTGGAATTTTTAGTCGGGCACGTGATGGCCATGTATTGGGAGTGATACATTGGGCTTTGCACATGGTAAAGATTAACTCCGTGAGACTAATTAGGTACAAGGACGGGTGTGTCCGGTCATCCATCTTGTACACTTGCACAGAACACTACGGACGTACTATGATACTCCTCTTCAGCGTAATTCATAACTAAGGATATTTCATAACTTCAGTTAAATCATGATTGTGTATTTTCAACCCTTGAGGATTGTTGTTCTGTGTAACTGACCCCGTTGGGGGATTTTGGTTTCAGGTCACGGCAAGGCAAAGGCACGGGAAGACCATGTCGACGGCGAGGAGTCCTAATGATACTAGTAGGGGCCCGTGATCTTTTCAGTTATTCATGTTTTTGTCATTTATTTTCCGCTGCAGATTTTCATTTGGATACTCCGTTTCATTCAGTGTCGTATATTTTATCTTCACATAAAATATACTAGTATTCGGTATTTTCCTGGTGGTTTGTACTTAAACTCCTCATCGGAGTAAATTGTAATATAATGTGGTTCGGTACTGCAATTATGTTGTTTAATTCATCAGTTTTCATTCGCCTGGTGGGTCGACACTGTAATATCCGCCTAGTTTGGGGTATTACAGAGTTGGTATCGGAGCGTGGTTTGAATACTACCTTCCGAGTCATGTCTCATTTAAAATCATCGTCATCGGACTAGTATCATTCGAATTTCGCGTCACGTGTGACCTGTGCAAATGCCGAGCCAATCAGACCAAAAACTGTAAGATTTCTAACGCCATGGTATAATTTCTGGCAAGAATCATTCATTCATAATTCATTAGTTAACAATCCTCAATCATCATTTTCATTTTGACCAGGACGGTCATGTTAGCTCGTTAATCACTCAATTCATTTCATTACTCAGTTGCTGATCAGGAAGATCATATCATTAATCTTTTTAACTTGTTCAAGATAATCATTTCAATAATTTCATCAGATAATCATGTCACCTCAGTTGATCATTCATGTAATCACTGCGTTAGAGCGTATGCTCATTTTCATCATCTCATATCATAATCATAACATGATATTTATACGGAAAATATAATCATCATGTGAATTTCCTACTTCAGTATGGAGAGAGCAAGAAGAGGACGAGGAGGACGAGGCCATGGTGCGGGCCGAATCGCGAGAGCTCGTGTGAATACACGTGCGAACGCGAGAAATAATGCTAATTCTTCGAGCAGCGACGCTGCCACTCATTCACCTGGACGCGATCATTCACTATCGGGGAGTCGTACCCGGGACACGGCTCAGTCAGAAGGTGTCCGGGTTGACCCACTCGCTTTTATGCAGGGCATGATGGCCCAAATGACCCAGATGGCACAGCTGATAGAGACGATGCATAACTTAGTCAATCAAAATTAACAGGCTCCTCCGCCGCCACCTCAGAGGCAAGAGAGGAATGTGAGCAGTATCATCGGCGACATCTCTCGCCAAAGTCCACCTACTTTTGAAGGCTCATCTGAGCCGGCGGATATTGTTCATTGGGTCGAGCATTTCGAGAAGTTATTCGCTATGGTAGAGTGTCCCGAAGGACACAAAGTTTCAGTTGCGGCTTACTACCTGGGTAAGAGCGCTCATTCTTGGTGGTTATCGTTGAAGCCCACCGAAGGATCATGTACTTGGGATCAGTTCAAGACTCTCATGATGGAGAGGTATTATCCGGCCCCACTCATAGAGGCCAAGCTTTCAGAATTACTCACTCCCGACCCCTCAGCAGACGAGGATGTTCTCGCCATTTCCGAGAAATTTCAGGAACTTCTTCCGTTCGCCTCATCTATCATTCATTCCGAGGCAGATAAGATTAAGTATTTCAGCAAGAGGGTGAAACCCCGTATGAGACTGCAGTTGCTTAATCATAATTGCACCACGTTGGCCGAATTCATTGAGAAAGCTCTTACCTATGAGCTTACTGCTAAGGAGATTGCTAAGTAGAAACCTTCATCTGCTAGCAAGAAGTCTAAGAACCATTATCAGTCTGACGGCAGTCAGGCCACTTTCAAGAAACCTCGTGCGGGCTCTGCTTTTTCTGAGTGACCTCCTGTGACGTCTAAACCCGCGGAATCTCATTCACGAGCGGCCAGTTCGGCCATCACCTGTTTTAACTGTGGGGATCTTGGTCAAGTCAGCACCAAGTGTCCGAGACAGTGTGTCACGTGCCATAATTGCGGAATTGTTGGGCATAAGGCCCGTTTCTACTGTAGGGACTCCAAACCTACTCCGGCGTCATCTCAGGCCCCTAAGTAGTCATCCATTCAGAATCAGGCCACTCAATCTATGTCGTTCAAGACGACAGGAGCGAATAAAGGTGGAGGCTATATCCAGCAGACGGGAGCGTCCGGTGCCGGGACTAGCAAGCCCCGGATTTATGAGATGAAGAAGACCGATGATCCAGAGGCCCGAATGATCACAGGTATACTAGATATTCTATCTCAACCTGTGTGTACCCTTTTTGATACTGGTGCATCGCATTCATTCATTTCCGAGTCATGTTTGAGTAGACTACGTCTAGGTAGTGCTACTAGTTGTGAGCCTTATGTCATTGGTCTACCTGATGGTAGACGGATTATCGGAAATCGAGAGATTCAGAATTATCCGATTCAGCTTCAAGGTCGTGTATGGCCAGCGGACCTAATCGTAGTAGATTTGCCGAGAGACGATGTCATCTTGGGTATTGATTGGATGGATCGTCATGATGCCATCATTAGTGTCCGTAAGCGTATGGTCACTATCATTTCAGACGATGGGGTTGAATGTGTGTTTTAGGGAGGTAATCCCAGCTGTTCTGGTAAGGTCATTAATTTGATGAAACAGTGAGATTACTCAGTCAGGGATGTGTTGGTTATTGGTGCTATATGACCAAAACCGAGAAATCATTAGTAATGTTGACAGATATTCCGGTAGTGAGGGAATATGCCGATGTTTTTCCAGACGAGTTACCTGGTTTGCCTCCACAGAGAGATGTGGAATTCACGATTGAGTTGGAGCCTGGTACGTCCCCGATATCGAAGGCACCGTACCGGATGGCCCCGACCGAAATGCAGGAGTTGAAGAATCAACTTGAGGAATTGTTCGAGAAAGGTTATATCCGACCAAGTGCGTCCCCGTGGGGAGCACCGATGTTGTTTGTCAAGAAGAAGGATGGTTCGTTCCGCTTGTGTATTGATTACCGAGAATTGAACCGGGTGACGATCAAGAATAAGTATCCTTTACCCTGTATCGATGATCTCTTGGATCAATTTCAGGGAGCTTCAGTATTTTCCAAGCTCGACTTAAGATCTGGATATCATCAGTTGCGGATTCGAGAGTCGGATATCGCGAGGACGGCGTTTCGAACACGCTATGGTCATTATGAGTTTGTGGTTATGCCGTTTGGATTGACTAATGCACCTGCGGTATTCATGGAATTAATGAATCGGGTTTTCATCGACTTTTTGGATCAGTTTGTTGTTGTTTTCATCGATGACATTTTGATTTATTCTCGTAACCGTGAGGATCACGAGGTTCATCTTCATCAGGTTCTCTACGTATTAAGACGAGAGCAACTTTATGGGAAGTTTTCCAAATGCGAGTTCTGGATGTCCGAAGTGACTTTTCTCGCGCATGTAATTTCATCAGATGGAGTGCGTGTTGATCCTCAGAAGACGGAGGCTATCCAGGATTGGTTACCTCCGAAGAATGTTAAGGAAATCCGAAGCTTTCTCGGATTAGCCGATTATTATCGGCAGTTTGTGGAAGGATTTTCTAAAATCGCTCAACCCTTGACGAACCTTTTGCGAAAGGATAAGAAATACACGTGGTCCGACTCGTGTCAGCAGAGTTTTGAGGAACTCAAGAGCCGATTAATCTCAGCACCTGTACTTTCCTTGCCGCAAGGGACGGAAGGATTTGTGGTTTATAGTGATGCGTCCGGACAGGGTCTCGGATGTGTGGTCATGCAGAATGGTAAGGTTATTGCCTATGCTTCATGGAAATTGAGACCTTACGAAGTTAATTATCCGACCCACGACCTGGAGCTAGCAGCCGTGGTGTTCGCTTTGAAAATCTGGCATCATTACCTTTATGGCGTCACCTGTCATATTTTCACCGATCACAAGAGTTTGAAGTATATATTTACTCAGAAGGAGTTAAATATGCGACAGAGGCGGTGGTTGGAAATAATCAAAGATTATGATATCGAGATCCTTTACCACCCGGGCAAGGAGAACGTTGTCGCCGATGCCTTGAGTCGTAAGTCCGTTCAGGAGCAGATGCTTGCTCGTTTAACAGTTCAGAAGGAGCTTCAGCAGGAATTCCTTAGACCCGAGATCAAGGTCTGGCTTCAGCGAGTTCAGGGACAGCTTTGTATGTTAGAGATTTCATCATCACTGGAGGAGGAAATCAGGGAGAATCAGGGTTCAGACCGAGCATTGTTGTGCATCCGTGAGGACGTGGCTCAGGGGAAAGCCCCTGGATTCGTGGTCCACGAGGATGGACTTTTGAGATTTAAGAATTGGTTGTGCGTACCGGCGAATGACGAGTTGAAAAACTCGATTTTGAGAGAAGCTCATGCTACCCCTTATTCTGTTCATCCGGGGTCTAGCAAGATGTACAAAGACTTGAAACAAAATTACTGGTGGATTAATATGAAGCGAGAAGTCGCGGAATTTGGTTCGAGATGTTTAACCTGTCAATAAGTCAATATTGAACATCAGCGACCGGCGGGTATACTGAAACCTCTTCCTATTCCAGAATGAAAGTGGGAAGACATTTCTATGGATTTCATCACGAGTTTGCCGACGAGTTGTCGTGGCATGAATACGATATGGGTGATCGTGGACCACTTAATTAAATCATCTCATTTCCTTGAGATCAAGGATGCGTGGGGTCCCGAGAGACTTGCCCAGCTGTTCATCAAAGAGATAGTGAGACTGCACGGTACTCCTAAAAGTATTGTTTCCGATCATGACGGACGGTTTGTGTCTCATTTTTGGAAATCAGTTCATCGTGCTATGGGAACTCAGCTTAATCTCAGTACCGCTTTTCATCCTCAGTCCGACGGACAATCAGAGAGAACAATTCAGACATTAGAGGACATGTTGAGGGCATGCGTCCTCGATTGGAAAGACGATTGGGAAGCTCAACTACCATTGACCGAGTTAACGTATAATAATAATTGACATGCTTCGATCAAGATGGCACCTTACGAGGCCTTGTACGGTCGTCGTTGTCGATCTCCTTTGTGTTGGGACGACTTATCAGAATCAATCGGCACCGAGCCCAATATGCTTATAGTCGCCCGTGAGAAGGTAGCTTTGATTAGGAGTCGTTTGTTGACCGCTCAGAGTCGACAGAAATCTTATGCAGACAATCGTCGTCGACCACTAGAGTTCGAGACGGGTGACCATGTTTTGGTCAAGTTTTCCCCGAGTCGGGGTATTTTCCGCTTCGGAAAATGGGGGAAGTTGAGTCTGAGATTTATCGGACCGTTTGAGATTTTGGAACGAATAGGCGAGCTAGCTTATCGTTTGGCTTTACCTCCAGCGTTAAGCCGAATTCATAATGTGTTTCACGTCTCTTAGTTACGGAAGTATGTTGCCGACCCGAGTCACATACTTCAGTTCGACGAAATCGAGATCGCAGATGATCATTCATATGAGGAGCATCATGTACGAGTTTTAGAGCGGCGAATCAAACAGTTGAGGAACAAGACGACCCCTTTGGTTAAGATTCAGTGGTCTAGACACGGAGTCGAAAAGGCCACTTGGGAAACAGAGGAGAGTATGCGGGAGAGTTATCCCGAGTTGTTTGGCCCTTAGTTTCGGGGACGAAACTCTTTTTAAGGGGGGGAGTATGTAATACCCAGTTGTAATTCATTCATTTTCATTCAGTAATTATCAGTCTGTTATTGTCACTCAGTAATTTTCACTCATTAATAATCACTCATCATTCATGATTCATTCATTTGCGTTCACTGTTGGCATGTTGTAACCGTATATCAGTTACCGATCGTCATTTCATCTCCGTTTATAGATCGAGACGGGAGTATTATCTTCTTCACCGTGTTTGGTAGTCTTGTACTGGGAGTTTCATCTTTGGCATGTGTTAGACTTGTTCACTTTCACATTCGTATGATATGTCGGATCATTCATCAGTCGTAGCGAGGAAATCGGAGTTATCGGATTTTTTCACCTTGTCCAGCATTGAGTTACGACCGTAAGGATTGTAGGTTACGGCCGTAACAAGGGTTCGTTGTTCTCAGGCCATTTTGGACGAATGGGACTTACGGCCATAAGGTCTCGGAATACAGCCGTAAGTTGAGCAGGTACGGCCGTAAGGCTTGGCCGGTTACGGTCGTACGTGTCCAGCAGGCTGCCCAGGCATTTTTGGCCGAAGGCGAGTTACGGCCGTAAGAAGGGTAGGATACGGCTGTAAGTGGTATTCGTAAATTTCAGGTTTTGTCGGACAAGGGGGACTTACGGCCGTAAGGGTTGCAGCATACGGCCGTAAGATGAGGAAGGTACGGCCGTAAGGCTTGGCCAGATACGGCCGTACGTTACAGGCGGGCTGCCTGGTCATTTTTGACGAAGGGGGCTTTCGCCCGTATGTGTGGCCGGATACGGCCGTATCATCCGAGTTACGCCCGTAAGGTATGCGGGTACGGCCGTAATGGTGTCGACAGATGTTTTAGACTAGGGCAAGTTACGCCCGTAAGTAAGGAGCGGATATGGCCGTAAGTCTGTCGGCAGGTATTTGGACGAAGCCGAGTTACGGCCGTACGAGTTGGCCAGTTACGGTCGTAAGGCGGTTGACCTGGAATGTTACGGCCGTAAGAAGGCCGAGTTACGGCCGTAACTTCCGGCAGTTTATAAGGACCTTGGACGGGACATTTCCTCATTTTTCTCATTTCCTTCATTTTGTCCGAGAGAGAGAGCTTGAGGGAGATATTTTTCATCATCAATCATTAGAGTGTTCGATTTTCACCATCTTCGTTCGTCTGGGGAGCTTGGATAGTCGTTTTAACACGTTTTCATCGGATCGAAGTACTTGGATCTTCAAGAGGTAATTTCTTCAACATCTTGGATTTCGATTTTGTGTTGAGATATGATGTTTTGGATGTTATAATCATGTTATATGAATGGATATGCATATGATTATGAGTTTGTATAAAGATTCATTGGATTATTGAGGGATTATTCAAGAACACTGTGCATATCAAGTTAGATTCGGGGGTTTTCGACTAATTGTTGTTAAAATCACAAATTGGATATTCATTTTGGATTATTAATCGTAGTGAAGATGTTTTGATTGGTTTGAAACACTTCTTGGGGGTTTTGATATTGGTATATTGAGGTTTGATTGTAAACATTCGGAGTTTGGCCACAACATGTTTGAATTAATGCCTCAATGGACTTGGTTTAATCGTATCGACGTTTTGAGTTCGTTATATTCGTGTTTGATTCGTATGTTGAACAAATTGTTGATGATTGTGTTATTCAAGGTTGTTCGAGCGACCGATATCTCAATTAGGACGTTGTTCGTGGAAGGATAATTGTCATCGGTATTGAGTAAGTTAATTCTTTCTCGGTTAAAAGGATATTCATTCCTTTTGTTGTTGATCATTCATAATCATAACTCATTCATCATTGTATTAATCATATTGAGATTTGTAATTGGCGAAGAATCACTTCATTAACAAGGAACGGCGGTTCCAATCATTTCTTTAAAACTATCAATCACTTCATTATTACTTTCATCTCGGTGAGTCATTCTTGACTTCGTCATATTATTATTATTCATTGATATTCATTGTGGTCATTTTCGTTCATATGACCTTCTGGGTTCATATTGCGTGGCCGGGTGCGGATGTGTGGATTTTTTAGTCGGGCACGTGATGGCCATGTATTGGGAGTGATACATTGGGCTGTGCACACGGTAAAGATTAACTCCGTGAGACTAATTAGATACAAGGACGGGTGTGTCCGGTCATCCGTCTTGTACACTTGCACAGAACACTACGGACGTACTATGATACTCCTCTTCAGCGTAATTCATAACTAAGGATATTTCATAACTTCAGTTAAATCATGATTGTGTATTTTCAACCCTTGAGGATTGTTGTTCTGTGTAACTGACCCCGTTGGGGGATTTTGGTTTCAGGTCACGGCAAGGCAAAGGCACGGGAAGACCATGTCGACAGCGAGGAGACCTAATGATACTAGTAGGGCCCCCCGATCTTTTCAGTTATTCATGTTGTTGTCATTTATTTTCCGCTGCAGATTTTCATTTGGATACTCCGTTTCATGCAGTGTCGTATATTTTATCTTCACATAAAATATACTAGTATTCGGTATTTTCTTGGTGTGTTGTACTTAAACTCCTCATCGGAGTAAATGGTAATATAATGTGGTTCGGTACTGCAATTATGTTATTTAATTCATCAATTTTCATTCGCCTGGTGGGTCCCAGTCGGGGGTCCACAGCACTGTAATATCCGCCTAGTTTGGGGTGTTACAGAGTTGGTATCGGAGCGTGGTTTGAATACTACCTTCCGAGTCATGTCTCATTTAAAATCATCGTCATCGGACTAGTATGATTGGACTTTCACGTCACGTGTGACCTGTGCAAATGCCGATCCAATCAGACCAAGAACTGTAAGATTTCTAACGCCATGATATAATTTCTGGAAAGAATCATTCATTCATAATTCATCAGTTAACAATCCTCAATCATCATTTTCATTTTTACCAGGACGGTCATGTTAGCTCGTTAATCACTCAATTCATTTCATTACTCAGTTGTTGATCAGGAAGATCATATCATTAATCTTGTTAACTTATTCAAGATAATCATTTCAATAATTTCATCAGATAATCTTGTCACCTCTGTTGATCATTCATGTAATCACTGCGTTAGAGCGTATGCTCATTTTCATCATCTCATGTCATAATCATAACGTGATATTTATACGGAAAATATAATCATCATGTGACTTTCCTACTTCAGTATGGAGAGAGAAAGAAGAGGAAGAGGAGGACGAGGCCGTGGTGTGGGCCGAATCCCGAGAGCTCGTGTGAATACACGTGCGAACGCGAGAAATAATGCTAATTCTTCGAGCAGCGACGCTGCCACTCATTCACCTGGACGTGATCATTCACTATCGGGGAGTCGTACCCAGGACACGACTCAGTCAAAAGGTGTCCGGGTTTACCCACTCGCTTTTATGCAGGGCATGATGGCCCAAATGACCCAGATGGCACAGCTGATGGAGACGATGCATAACTCAGTCAATCAAAATCAACAGGCTCCTCCGCCTCCACCTCAGAGGTAAGAGAGGAATGTGAGCAGTATCATCGGCGACATCTCTCGCCAAAGGCCACCTACTTTTGAAGGCTCATCTGAGCCGGCGGATATTGTTCATTGGCTCGAGCATTTCGAGAAGTTATTCGCTATGGTAGAGTGTCCCGAAGGACACAAAGTTTTAGTTGCGGCTTACTACCTGGGTAAGAGCGCTCATTCTTGGTGGTTATCGCTGAAGCCCACCAAAGGATCATGTACTTGGGATCAGTTCAAGACTCTCATGATGGAGAGGTATTATCCGGACCCACTCAGAGAGGCCAAGCTGTCAGAATTACTCACTCCCGACCCCTCAGCAGACGAGGATGTTCTCGCCATTGCCGAGAAATTTCAGGAACTTCTTCCGTTCGCCTCATCTATCATTCATTCCGAGGCAGATAAGATTGAGTATTTCAGCAAGAGGCTGAAACCCCATATGAGACTGCAGTTGCTTAATCATAATTGCACCACGTTGGCCGAATTCATTGAGAAAGCTCTTACCTATGAGCTTACTGCTAAGGAGATTGCTAAGCAGCAACCTTCATCTACTAGCAAGAAGTCCAAGAACCGTAATCAGTCTGACGGCAGTCAGGCCACTTTCAAGAAACCTCGTGCGGGCTCTGCTTTTTCTGAGCGACCTCCTGTGACGTCTAAACCCGCAGAATCTCATTCACGAGTGGCCAGTTTGGCCATCACCTGTTTTAACTGTGGGGATCTTGGTCATGTCAGCAGCAAGTATCCGAGACAGTCTGTCACGTGCCATAGTTGCGGAATTGTTGGGCATAAGGCCCGTTTCTGCCGTAGGGACTCCAAACCTACTCCGGCGTCATCTCAGGCCCCTAAACAGTCAGCCGTTCAGAATCAGGCCACTCAATCTACGTCGTTCGAGACGATAGGAGGGAATAAAGGTGGAGCCTATAGCCAGCAGACGGGAGCATCCGGTGCCGGGACTTACAAGCCCCGGATTTATGAGATGAAGAAGACCGATGATCCAGAGGCCCGAATGATCACAGGTACACTCGATATTCTATCTCAACCTGTGTGTACCCTTTTTGATACTGGTACATCGCATTCATTCATTTCTGAGTCATGTTTGAGTAGACTACGTCTGGGTAGTGCTACTAGTTGTGAGCCTTATGTCATTGGTCTACCTGATGGTAGACGGATTATCGGAAATCGAGAGATTCAGAATTGTCCAATTCAGCTTCAAGGTTGTGTATGTCCAGCGGACCTAATCGTAGTAGATTTGCCGAGAGACGACGTCATCTTGGGTATTGATTGGATGGATCGTCATGATTCCATCATTAGTGTCTGTAAGCGTATGGTCACTATCATTTCAGACGATGGGGTTGAATGTGTGTTTCAGGGAGGTAATGCCAGCTGTTCTGGTAAGTTCATTAATTTGATGAAAGCAGTGAGATTACTAAGTCAGGGATGTGTTGGTTATTGGTCCTATATGACCAAAACTGAGAAATCATCGGTAATGTTGACAGATATTCCGGTAGTGAGGGAATATGCCGATGTTTTTCCAGACGAGTTACCTGGTTTGCCTCCACAGAGAGATGTGAAGTTCACGATTGAGTTGGAGCCCGGTACGTCCCCGATATCAAAGGCACCGTACCGGATGGCCCCGACCGAAATGCAGGAGTTTAAGAATCAACTTGAGGAATTGTTCGAGAAAGGTTATATCCGACCGAGTGCGTCCCCGTTGGGAGCACCGGTGTTGTTTGTCAATAAGAAGGATGGTTCGTTCCGCTTGTGTATTGATTACCGGGAATTGAACCGGGTGACGATCACGAATAAGTATCCTTAACCCCGTATCGATGATCTTTTGGATCAACTTCAGGGAGCTTTAGTATTTTCCAAGATCGACTTAAGATCTGGATATCATCAGTTGCAGATTCGAGAGTCGGATATCGCGAGGACGGCGTTTCGAACACGCTATGGTCATTATGAGTTTGTGGTTATGCCGTTTGGATTGACTAATGCACCTGCGGTATTCATGGAATTAATGAATCGGGTTTTCATCGAATTTTTGGATCAGTTTGTTGTTGTTTTCATCGATGACATTTTGATTTATTCTCGTAACTGTGAGGATCACAAGGTTCATCTTCATCAGGTTTTCGACGTATTAAGACGAGAGCAACTTTATGGGAAGTTTTCTAAATGCGAGTTCTGGATGTCCGAAGTGACTTTTCTCGGGCATGTAATTTCATCAGATGGAGTGCGTGTTGATCCTCAGAAGACGGAGGCTATCCAGGATTGGTTACCGCCGAAGAATGTTAAGGAAATCCGAAGCTTTATCGGATTAGCCGCAAGGGACGGAAGGATTTGTGGTTTATAGTGATGCGTCTGGACAGGGTCTCGGATGTGTGCTCATGCAGAATGGTAAGGTTATTGCCTATGCTTCATGGCAATTGAGACCTTACAAAGTTAATTATCCGACCCATGACTTGGAGCTAGCAGCCATGGTGTTCACTTTGAAAATCTAGCGTCATTACCTTTATGGCGTCACCTATCAGATTTTCACCGATCACAAGAGTTTGAAGTATATATTTACTCAGAAGGAGTTAAATATGCGACAGAGGCGGTGGTTGGAACTAATCAAAGATTATGATATCGAGATCCTTTACCACCCGGGCAAGGCGAACGTTGTCGCCGACGCCTTGAGTCGTAAGTCCGTTCAGGAGCAGATGCTTGCTCGTTTAACAGTTCAGAAGGAGCTTCAGCAGGAATTCCTTAGACCCGAGATCGAGGTCTGGCTTCAGCGAGTTCAGGGACAGTTTGGAAGTTAGAGATTTCATCATCACTTGAGGAGGAAATCAGGGAGAATCAGGGTTCAGACCGAGCATTGTTGCGCATCCGTGAGGACGTGGCTCAGCGAAAAGCCCCTGGATTCGTGGTCCACGAGGATGGACTTTTGAGATTTAAGAATCGGTTGTGCGTACCGGCGAATGACGAGTTGAAAAACTCGATTTTGAGAGAAGCTCATGCTACCCCTTATTTTGTTCATCCGGGGTCTAGCAAGATGTACAAAGATTTGAAACAAAATTACTGGTGGAGTAATATGAAGCGAGAAGTCGCGGAATTTGTTTCGAGATGTTTAACCTGTCAACAAGTCAAGATTGAACATCAGCGACCGGCGGGTATGCTGAAACCTCTTCCTATTCCAGAATGGAAGTGGGAAGACATTTTTATGGATTTCATCACGAGTTTGCCGACGAGTCGTCGTGGCATGAATACGATCTGGGTGATCGTGGACCGCTTAACTAAATCAGCTCATTTCCTTGAGATCAAGGATACGTGGGGTCCCGAGAGACTTGCCCAGCTATTCATCAAAGAGATAGTGAGACTGCACGGTACTCCTAAAAGTATCGTTTCCGATCGTGACCGACGGTTTGTGTCTCATTTTTGGAAATCAGTTCATCGTGCTATGGGAACTCAGCTTAATCTCAGTACCACTTTTCATCCTCAGTCCGACGGACAATCAGAGAGAACAATTCAGACATTAGAGGACATGTTGAGGGCATGCGTCCTCGATTGGAAAGACAATTGGGAAGCCCAACTACCATCGATCGAGTTCACGTATAATAATAGTTGGCATGCTTCGATCAAGATGGCACCTTACGAGGCCTTGTACGGTCGTCGTTGTCGATCTCCTTTGTGTTGGGATGACTTATCAGAATCAATCGGCACCTAGCCCGATATGCTTATAGCCGCCCGTGAGAAGGTAGCTTTGATCAGGAGTCATTTGTTGACCGATCAGAGTCGACAAAAATCTTATGCAGACAATCGTCGTTGACCACTAGAGTTCGAGACGGGTGACCATGTTTTGGTCAAGGTTTCCCCGAGTCGGGGTATTTTTCGCTTCGGAAAACGAGGGAAGTTGATTCCGAGATTTATTGGACCGTTTGAGATTTTGGAACGAATAGGCGAGCTAGCTTATCGTTTGGCTTTACCTCCGGCGTTAAGCCGAATTCATAATGTGTTTCACGTCTCTCAGTTGCGGAAGTATGTTGCCGACCCGAGTCACATACTTCAGTTCGACGAAATCGAGATCGCGGATGATCATTCATACGAGGAGCGTCCTGTACGAGTTTTAGAGCGGCGAATCAAACAGTTGAGGAACAAGACGATCCCTTTGGTTAAGATTCAGTGGTCTAGATACGGAGTCGAAGAGGCCACTTGGGAAACCAAGGAGAGTATGCGGGAGAGTTATCCCGAGTTGTTTGGCCCTTAGTTTCGGGGACGAAACTATTTTTAAGGGGGGGAGTATGTAATACTCGGTTGTAATTCATTCATTTTCATTCAGTAATTATCAGTAATTTTCACTCATTAATAATCACTCATCATTCAAGATTCATTCATTTGCGTTCACTGTTGGCATGTTGTAACCGTATATCAGTTACCCATCATCATTTCATCTCCGTTTATAGATCGAGACGGAAGTATTATCTTTTTCACCGTGTTTGGTAGTCTTGTACTGGGAGTTTCATCTTTGGCATGTGTTGGACTTGTTCACTTTCACATTCGTATGATATGTCGGATCATTCATTATTCGTAGCGAGGAAATCGGAGTTATCGGATTTTTTCACCTTGTCCAGCATTGAGTTACGGTCGTAAGGATTGTAGGTTACGGTCGTAACAAGGGTTCGTTGTTTTCAGGCCATTTTGGACAAATGGGACTTACGGCCATAAGGTCTCGGAATACGGCCGTAAGTTGAGCAGGTACGGCCGTAAGGCTTGGCCGGTTACGGCCGTACGTGTCCAGCAGGCTGCCCAGGCATTTTTGGCCGAAGGCGAGTTACGGCCGTAAGAAGGGTAGGATACGGCCGTAAGTGGTATTCGTAAATTTCAGGTTTTGTCGGACAAGAGGGACTTACGGCCGTAAGGGTTGCAGCATACGGCCGTAAGACGAGGAAGGTACGGCCGTAAGGCTTGGCCGAATACGTTACAGGCAGGGTGCCTGGTCATTTTTTACGAAGGGGGCTTACGCCCGTATGTGTGGCCGGATACGGCCGTATCATCCGAGTTACGCCCATAAGGTATGCGGGTACGGCTGTAAGGGTGTCGGTAGGTATTTGGACGAAGCCGAGTTACGGCCGTACGAGTTGGCCGGTTACGGCCATAAGGCCATTGACCTGGAATGTTACGGCCGTAAGAAGGCCGAGTTACGGCCATAACTTCCGGCAGTTTATAAGGACCTTGGACGGGACTTTTCCTCATTTTTCTCATTTCCTTCATCTTGTCCGTGAGAGAGAGCTTGAGGGAGATATTTTTCATCATCAATCATTAGAGTGTTCGATTTTCATCATCTTCGTTCGTTTGGAGAGCTTGGATAGTCGTTTTAACACGTTTTCATCGGATCGAAGTGCTTGGATCTTCAAGAGGTAATTTCTTCAACATCGTGGATTTCGATTTTGTGTTGAGATATGATGTTTTGGACGTTATAATCATGTTATATGAAGGAATATGTATATGATTATGAGTTTGTATAAAGATTCATTGGATTATTGAGGGATTATTCAAGAACACTGTGCATATCAAGTTGGATTCGGGGGTTTTCGACTAATTGTTGTTGAAATCACGAATTGGATATTCATTTTGGATTATTAATCGTAGTGAAGATGTTTTGATTGGTTTGAAACACTTCTTGGGGGTTTTGATATTGGTATATTGAGGTTTGATTGTAAACAATCGGAGTTTGGCCACAACATGTTTGATTTAATGCCTCAATGGACTTGTTTTATTCGTATGGATGTTTTGAGTTCGTTATATTCGTGTTTGATTCGTATGTTGAACGAATTGTTGATGATTGTGTTATTCAAGGTTGTTCGAGCGACCGATATCTCAATGAGGACGTTGTTCGTGGAAGGATAATTGTCATCAGTATTGAGTAAGTTAATTCTTACTCGGTTAAAAGGATATTCATTCTTTTTGTTGTTGATCATTCATAATCATAACTCATTCATCATTGTATTAATCATATTGAGACTTGTAATTGGCGAAGAATTACTTCATTAACAAGGAACGGCAGTTCCAATCATTTCTTTAAAACTATCAATCACTTCATTATTACTTTCATCTCGGTGAGTCATTCTTGACTTCATCATATTATTATTATTCATTGATATTTATTGTGGTCATTTTCGTTCATATGACCTTCTGGGTTCATATTGCTTGGCCGGGTGCGGATGTGTGGAATTTTTAGTCGGGCACGTGATGGCCATGTATTGGGAGTGATACATTGGGTTGTGCACACGGTAAAGATTAACTCCGTGAGACTAATTAGGTACAAGGACGGGTGTGTCCGGTCATCCGTCTTGTACACTTGCACAGAACACTACGGGCGTACTATGATACTCCTCCTCATCGTAATTCATAACTAAGGATATTTCATAACTTCAGTTAAATCATGATTGTGTATTTTCAACCCTTGAGGATTGTTGTTCTGTGTAACTGACCCCGTTGGGGGATTTTGGTTTCTGGTCACGACAATGCAAAGGCACGGGAAGACCATGTCGACGGCGAGGAGTCCTAATGATACTAGTAGGGGCCCCCGATATTTTCAGTTATTCATGTTGTTGTCATTTATTTTCCACTGCAGATTTTTATTTGGATACTCTGTTTCATTCAGTGTCGTATATTTTATCTTCACATAAAATATACTATTATTCGGTATTTTCCTGGTGTGTTGTACTTAAACTCCTCATCGGAGTAAATGGTAATATAATGTGGTTCGGTACTGCAATTATGTTGTTTAATTCATCAGTTTTCATTCGCCTGGTGGGTCCCAGTCGGGGGTCCACGGCACTGTAGTATCCGCCTAGTTTGGGGTGTTACAGAACTGAGCATTCCCACATCATTTCCTATTAGTAGAATGTCATCTACATATAGTACTAAGAATGCGATCTTGCTCCCACTAACCCTCTTGTATACACAAGGTTCCTCCTCGTTTTGCACGAAATCAAACTCTTTGATTGCCTCGTCAAAATGAAGGTTCCAACTACGCGACGCTTGCTTCAGTGCATAAATGGAACGCTGAAGCTTGCACACTTTCTGAATATTGACTTCTGACACAAAGCCTTTAGGCTGCTCCATATAGATTTCCTCCTCGAGGAATCCATTAAGGAAAGCCGTCTTTATGTCCATTCGCCATATCTCATAATCGTGGTAGGCAGCTATAGCAAGCATCATGCGAATAGACTTGATCATGGATATGGGCGAGAAGGTATCGTGGTAATCGATCCCTTCCTTCTGGCTATAACCCTTTGCCACAAGCCTGGCCTTATAGGCGTCAACCTTGCCATCACCATCAGTCTTTCTCTTGTAGATCCACTTGTTCCCAATAGACACTATGCCCTTGGGGCAGTCTACTAGAGTCCAGACCTGATTGACATGCATCGAGTCTATCTCAGCTTCCATAGCTTCACGCCATTTAGAGGAGTCTACATCCACCATCGCTTGGTCATAGGTCGTCGGTTCGGTCTCTTGGCTATCACTTGGAACCTCATGGAGACCCAGCTCCTCCAAGTGCACAAGCCCATACCTCTCAGGTAAATGAGACACCCTACTAGACCTATGAGGTGGTTGTACTTGTGTTTCAGAAAGTTCGGTTCCAGTTTCTTGCACAGGTGTCTCCCGAGGAGTTTCATTGTATTCTTCTAAAGAAATACTTCTACCTGCTCTGCCTTCCTGAATGAACTCATCTTCCAGGAAGTGTGCTTGTAACGCAACAATGATCTTTCGATCTTCGGGCATGTATAATAGATATCCCATCGTTCTAGACGGGAATCCAATGAAACGTCCCTTTGCAGACCTACCTTCCAACTTTTCCACCTTAGTCTTCTTGACATAGGCGGGACATCCCCAAATCCTAATATGATTAAGACTTGGTTTCCTTCCCTCCCACATCTCATGTGGAGTTTTAGGAACGGATTTGGAAGGACATCTGTTTAAGATATAAGCGGCAGTCAGGAGTGCATACCCCACGTAAATTGGTAAGTCAAGATAGCTCAACATGGAACGGACCATGTTTAACAAGGTCCGGTTCCTTCTTTCTGACACACCATTTAACTGAGGAGTACCTGGAGGTGTTAGTTGTGAAACTATTCCATGTTCCTTAAGGAACTCGTCAAACTCCATACTCATATACTCACCACCTCGGTCCGACCGAAGTGCTTTGATATGATTACGCTTGTTTTCGACTAGGGCCTTGAATTCCTGGAATTTCTCAAAGGCCTCGGATTTATGTTTCATTGAGTATACATAACCATACCTAGTATGATCATCTGTAAACGTAATGAAATATTGATATCCATCACGTGCTGCTTCCAAAGCACCACATACGTCGGTATGGATTAATCCCAGTTTATCAGCGGCTCTTTCAAATGTCCCTGTGAAGGGGGATTTAGTCATTTTGCCTTTAAGGCAAGATTCACAAGTAGGAAAGGGATCTGATCCCAATGGGCCCATAAATCCATCTTTTTCCATCTTGTAAACCTTCGTCTGACCAACATGACCAAGTCTAAGATGCCATTTCAAAACTTGATTGGTTTCATCCCTACCACGTTTTCTAGTCATAGTATTCACAACTACTTTGTTGCTGAGATTTAGATGATACAATCCATTCAACAATGTAGCAGTACCCACTAGTTTATTTCTAAAATAAATTTTGCAGGAACCATCACTAATGAAAAATGAAAAGCCTTTTCGGTCCATGACCGGAATGGATACAATGTTTTTGTGCCCCTTAGGCAAAACAAGTACATCTTCTAAAGTCAAAACAAAGCCGGATTCTAAACCCAAAAGAAGTGATCCTATGTCGGTCGCCTCGACACTATGCCCGCTACCGACTGTGATCATTACTTCTCCATCTCCAAGCTTCCTACTTTGTTCCAGATCCTGATTCACGGTACAAATATGAGAACTAGCACTTAATCCAAAGGTCCAGAAGTAGAAAATACAAGAGTTAAAAATTTGTTTCCAAAACTAAAAGTTCTGTACCTGAAGTGCCATGAATAATCGGACAGTCTCTAGCCCAGTGGCCCAGCTCACCGCACTTGAGACAAGAATCCTTCTTCTTCTTGTTCTTTGGAACCATCGGGGTCTTACCCTTTCCTTTAAGGTCCTTAGCTTGCGGTCCAGTCCGCTTCTTGGTCTTTTTCTTCTTATTCTTAGACTTCCGAAGTCCAGAAGAAATCACAAGGGCAGACTCCTTCATTCGCGGAGTCTTCATCTGAGACTAAGCGGTCACCAGTTTGTTCATTAGCCCAACTAAGTTACATGCAATCTCATTGTAGTTAAAGTTCATAACAAACTGTGAGAAAGAATCAGGGAGAGACTGTAGGATAAGGTCGGTTTGGAGAGAAGTATCCATTTTAAAATCAAGATCTGACACGTTGTCGGTGTAACTATCGCAAGTGCATGATATCGTATCAAGTAGTAAAGTGGACTTTTTGAGTCCGGTATATCGATCCCACAAGGAAGTTTGGTTATAATTTGAATTATACACTATTAGTCTATTTTTATAGATACTAAGATGAGTGAAACACACAATTTAAAGAGTTTGGTTTAATTGTTACAAAGTAAATGCAATAATAGTTCTAATATTTTAAGGAAATAAAAAGAATGCAATAATAATAGATTGATTAACAATAAAATGAAATAGTTGGGATTACAAACTTAGTTCGTCATTAGTTATAGAAGATGTATAGGAGATCATAAGATGAATTTACTTATTATGTTGTGTAGATTCGATTTTCCTTAAAAAGACGGTTTCTCTTTCGAACTATAAAACGCCCCTTACATGTTGAATCAATCCACTATATTTCTATGTTGATTGGTTTCAATACATAACATTAGGATTTATGAAAATAACTCAAAGAATCATCTAAGGTCTAGAGGTATATTTCTATCCCCTAGAACAACTTAGAGTGAAGATCATTTGATCTAATCAAACATATTTTCTTTCGAAACATATGAAGACCATAAATATCGTCATTTATTGGCCAAATAAGTAAAGATTGTTAAAACAATGAAAATCACACACAATAATAAGTAATTCACAATAGATCTTTTATACAAACATAAATAACATTACTAACCTTGTTTATAATCCCAACTAAAGGTTACTTAGCCCATGAAGGGTTTATTATACATATTACAAGCTTTGGTGGTCATTATTAGTTGAATCAAGAGAAAGAATTGATCCTAACTCCCTTAGTAGATAAAGGAGATAGAAGCAATAAACTCTCTGAACAACATATGTTATACCATACCTACAAATATCACTCAAGAACACAAGTGTGTTCTTCACACAAAAAGAAAAGTTTACAAAAAAATGGAAAATTATAAGATGAATGATGAATGATGAAGGATCTAAGGGGTCTATTTATACACCTAAAGTCATCTAATAGCTCCAAAACTCCAGCATTATTACATTAGATCGGATCAATGCCATCCATCCCCTCAATAATACACAAAAAGTATAAAAAATTAGACAAATGATAACAATCTGTCAAGAGTTACTAGTAACATTCGTGGAGTAACGGCCGTAACTAGGGTGACTTACGGCCGTAACATTCTGTAGTTACGGCCGTAACTTGGCTTCGTAAAATTGCTCACTGGATGCTTTGATAGTTACGTTTTCAGCCCAGAATTTCTCAGACTTTGCGTTTTTGTCCCCAAATCTTCTTCGGATGATAACTTTTGATATATAGCTCTGATTTTGAATCCGGAAAGACTGCCGAATTCGTCTCGAAAAGCCCTACAACATGAATATATCAAAATTCAACAAAGAGAATATTTAATAAACATGTTATTTCTTGAGTAAATCAGTTATTTAATCCAATCATCATCCGATAAAAATAAAATTATTAAAACTAATTAATTAAAAGCAAAAAACGAGTAGACTAGCTCAATTATGGGTGAATTTTATCGATACAAACCGTGGATAAGTGTAAAAAACTGACACTTATCAAGAGCGTCCAATCTCTCGATCATGTATATCATTTTGAGGACGTGTTCCCCAACCTTCTCACCTCCCTTCATCCTTGCACCGAATAGTTGCTTGGATATCTCATATCTAGCAGTTCTGCTGTGCTCACCATAAAGCTCGGTTAAGTGAGATAGAATCTGCCTAGCATAAGTCATTTTCTCATGAGCTCTCTGAATCTCATTAGACATGGAAGCCATCATATAAGCACGGACTTTCACGTCATCCTTAACCCACTTTTCGTGGTTTTCAATCTCTTCCTAATTGGCTCGGGTCCGCACAGGAGGCGCCGGAATGTCCGTCTCCAAGACGTATCCCAGTGCCTCTATACTGAGGACAATCATTAGATTGCGGAGCCAATCCACAAATTTAGGTCCCATTAAGGTGTTCTTTTCGAGCAGAATTGCGAGTGGATTCATTGTCTTATTGAGATTTGAGTCTGCATTAAGTACGATAGATTAATTAGTGACTCATTCAATTATGTTCCGAGTATAGAATTAAGGTCTTTTCTATTCTTGTTACCCAGCTCCCACTATTTTTTATCGGAATAACACACTCCCATGTGAAATCCGGAAGTATCGTCGCTCTACTTCATAGTGCTAATCGAGTTCTTTATAAATCTTAATAAAGGACAACCGAACAGGTTTCTAGTCTATTAATTTTCATAAAGTGGTGTCCAACACCAACCCATCTAATGGATGATTCGATCTTTTTTTTCCCCTTGTTTACTCCCCTCAACCTATACGGTTTCTATGGTTCGTGAACAACTTAAGTTTATACCATCGACGCAAATCAGTTTCACAATTGAATCTTATCCGACAACCTATCAGGTTTCTAGGGATAAAATTTGCTCCAACCAAAGGCATCCAATGCGCTCCCGGTAATTTATCCGTCCTCCCTGAATGACTACCCCGATAACTCGGAAGCATAGCACATCCAGTTTGGATTTCAATTTCCCGAAAGCTCGATGGAGGGAAGGAAAACCTTGAAACCTTATTAACTTAATAATTTATCGTGGGAGAATTTTCGCGATTAACGTTACACTTTGCACATTAATCATTTTAGCGCATTTGTGGCATTCATACAATATGAAACAACCATTCACAACCTAGTTGCTACCAACATGTGGTTCATGAACCGTTCCTAGAAAACAAAAAACTCCGTAATCTAATTACAAGTCTTTGTCTTGAATCTTCGTCTTCTCGAAACGGATCTTCCTCCGGTCTTCGTCATTACATATAAATTTTACATTGAAAATTGCATCTTAGATACAAAATTTATAGTAAAATAAATAGGCTCAAAATGGCCCTTTACAACCCAATCGAATAAAACGAACGATTCAAACTAAGTCCACGAACCACATCCCCATTCAAAAGCATTCATCCAATAAATACTAAATAAATAGAAAGTGTAGAGATAAATTGATCCAATCAACAATACGAACCGATCCAATCGATTCATTCAAAACGAATTAATCCAATTAATTCAAACAACCATCAATTTTAACTTATTCCGGACGATAAAATATTTCATTAAATTAATTCCCCTAAGATTAAAATTACCATAATTAAATCTTAGTCAAATTATATCCAATTTAGTTTGTGGGAAATTAACTATCGAACGAAATATAAAAAACGGAGTCGAAAAACACGGCCGAGCTTGCCAAAAAGCCGCCAGTCGCCAAGCAGACCGGCAGGGACCGAGATCATTGCCGAGCAATGACCGATAGAATGCCGATCATGTCCGGCAGGTCGTGCATCGCGGTCCAAAATGGCATCATGGCGAGCGGCGCCGGACGACTCAAGTTCGTTTACGTTTTCGGCTCGTTTTTTCGCCCCGATTCCAAAAATAATATTTTTCTAATCTCTATATTACTCATTTAAATCAGTTTTTCAAAAGAAAAATAGATTTATATTGTAACATAAAATCATGAAAATTTAATTTTTAGATGAACAATAGAAAATCAACGATTAATACGATTATGATTCCAAATCATATACCATCTAATCAAGCATTCCAAATGCCAATATCGTATATACGATCGCAAGACCGATGCTCCGATACCACTGTTGGGATTCGGTGCCTAAAACGAAGGCCCAGCAGAAGCGGTAAAACGAAAATTAATTCGATCTGAATCCCTACGAGGATCGATCGAGCTGCGTATATACGAATATCAAAAACGAATTCACAAGAGATATAGAAACTCACCCTTGTAGTCCGTTGATTAGATGGATAACCTTCTCTTGATCTATTCCCCAAGCTCTTGAACGATCCAACGCCGAAAGCACCGCGTCTCTACTTGCCACGCGCCGGAGAAACGACCGAAACGACGATCACCTTGCTATCCTCCGAGGATACGGCTAGAGCTAAGTGATGAAGCTATATATGTAAAGATTACTACACTCTAAGTGTTTTAATCTTACTCTCTCTATATGATTTTCTCTTAATTTTTCTCCATGAAAAATGAAGAAGAAGTGAATGAAGAAGATGAAGATGAGTGTTAAACTCAAAGTCTATCTCTCTGTCTCTATCCTCACGTTGGAAGGCTTCCAAAAAGGTTTAGTGAAGTGAGATCAAAGTACTCTTCCCCTTCTTATTCAACCCACATAAAATCAAATCATATCACATGAGAGATTCCCCCATATAATGTATATGACGCTTGTCCCCTCAACACATGAGATTCCAAAAACATGATGGGGACAAGTCAATACACACACATGGATATAAGTAGGGGGCGGCCAAGCTAGAAATCGGACAAGTTTGGTTCGTTTCGGACTCCCGAGGGTCTAAACAGATAAACTCCGATTCCGTATCGATGTATTTATATGGATTAATTAATCCAATTAATTGAACATATCAAATACAAAATAATATAATTAATTTATCCAAGAAATAATTATATACATGAATTAAATTAATCACCCAGTAATTTATTTAATTCATTAGGCCGTAAATCAATTTATCCAATAAATTGATTTAAACATCCAATGTTCCAAAATTAGATATTCAATATCTAATATTCATAATGAGAGAATTAGCTGTATTCATTCCGTCGTCAATCCTATTGCGCGACTTGGTAGGTCTGTCTCAGTCAGCAATGGGAGGAACCAAAGAGTAGTAGCACCACCTAGCCAGCCTGGCGGCCTACACTGTACCCCAACTGAGAACGAATGATTGGGATCATTCAAGAACTATTCTGTCGTGAATACCAGTATACGTATAAACCCTTCTTTCAAATGTCCCGATCAAGTTATGGGGTCACGGTCAGCCAAACCCCATCTGTACTTGATGCTATGCATGCGTTAATGCAAATCGAGATCATCGAGCTGTCGTGTATCTAATACAACTAGCTCCAATGCTTTGGCCAAAGACTTATGATCTCATCTGCCAATAACTGCATAGGACATATAACCCGTTCACTAACAGGAGAAAGAATTCTATCTTGGTATTCAGTAGGACCTGCTACTTGCCCATCAAGATGCACGTCGAGGTTGACCCCCGGCTTCCGGTTTATAGGGTCGAACTACTCTAATGAAAATCTTGACGTCGCAAGCACATCCCTACTAAATCCTCAAGTCGAAGGTTCACGAATACCTATCACAACCTTTCGAGTCCATCAATGACTGTCCCGGAGTGAAATCTGTGTGACGAATCGAGGGTGAGTCGGTTCGAGTATACTAATCTAATTAGTATACCAATAACGTGTGCTCCAACTAACCATTAATGTTCGACAGGCACTCTCCTTGTCAAAGAACACGTCATACAAGTCTTCACATAAACTTAACGCCCAGTCAAGTTTGATCGACTTGCGAACGATTAAGTATTTGAGCTATAAACCTTTCCAGTGCCGACCCCCTTATCCAATAAGGAGTGGAACGTTTTGCTCTCAAATACACGGACTAGTTTCTACATGTATATTTACAAGTTAGGAATGCCAGTAACTACCAGTAAATAAAGAAACATCCATTGCCTTATATTGATGATTTACACAATAACAAGTACAATGCCCTCACTCAACATCCTCTGAGTGGCATTCGAGGGCATACTCCTAACAGTGATGTCATGTTGTGATTATCATTTATGTATGATATTTCTGAGTCTTCTCGTAGGAATAGGCTCGTAGTTATTATCAATTATGTTATTATCATTATTCTTCGTGAGACGTTGAATAACTTGTTGTGGTATGATTATCGTACTTGTACTAGCATCGTTGTACTAACCTTTTCGGGGGTGAACATTTGTTTATGTTCAGGATCCAGGAGAGCGGGAAAACAACCACTAGAGCTGTATGACGACGAGGGTGCAGAGTGATGTTCCGGCAGGATTTAGTTATCCGATGTTTGTGTTGTTTGAATAAGTACTCAAGTAGGTTGTCTTTTGTGATGTTAGATTTGGTTAGGTATTAATATTCTTCGTTGTACGTCTGTATTTTCATTACTAATTCAGAACCTTTGTATTTTATTTTCAGTTACTTTCGTTTGTTGGTATTTGTTATTGTCTTTTCGTTTCATCAGCCTTGTAAATTCTTACCTAAAGGATTTACGGCGCTGTAATAGTCCTGAATATATCGGGAGTGTTACAGAATATGGTATTGGAGCTAAGATTATCGATATCGTAGCTGTTGGGTTATAATAGGGGTTATTTATGTCTTTTGAGGTAACTGACCGTGCATAACATCATTGTACTGCCTACGTCTTCGTGCGAGCGATGGACGTTAGAATAATATTGTTCCTCTTCCTTCATCCTTTATATATTGTACCTCTTTATACATGAACGTTAGAATAATATTGTTCCCTTTATATTGAGTAATTATGCTTATAGAATGTTGAGAGGAGGACATGGACGTGGTCGCGGTCATGGACGCGAATGTAGGAATGCTGAGAGAGAAGCTTCGCCTTCAAATCAGGCTAGCCACAGCTTAGGCGAGCCACAAGAATCTACTAACAACGAACCAGAACCTAGTGTTTTCGACATCCTTCGTCAGGTGGTCAACCAGATGACTCAGTTTGCTCAGGTTGGGGACCGAATGCAAGTGGCAGTAGGATTGCAACCGGGAGAAAGACAGCAAGGCATCCCAGACTTGGGGAATCGAGGAGACCGATGGCTACAGGAAGTGGCGAAGATGAAACCGCCAATATTCGATGGTTATTCTGAAACACCGACATGGGACCACTGGTTGAAGGAGTTAGAGAAAATATTCGCCGGGATTAACTCCCCAGACGACCGGAGAGCCTTTATTGCCCAATACTTTCTGACTGGGAAAGCGTCCGAGTGGTGGGAAGCCATCCGACCTATAGATCATGATGCCGAATGGGGAGAATTTAGATTGATGATGGAAGCTCAGTACTATCCCCGTCCGGTGAGGGAAGCAAAGGTTCGAGAGTTTTTCTCCGCACAGCCTTCAAACATGCCAGTATCTCAGCAATTAAGACGTTTAATCAGCAGCTGGCGTTTGTTCGACACCTGGTCAAAACCGATGCAAAAATGATGATCCAATTCGACATGAGAATGAAACCGGAGATACAGAGGAACATGTCAGGTTTCGAATGCACCACTCTCCGTCAGTATCAGGAGAAAGCGTTGGCGTATGAAATAAGGAAACGGCCATGTAAAAGTTCTTAGAGTCTAAGAAACAGAAAGTCTCTGGTAATTTTACGGAGCACAAGAGCAGCGGGCCCCACATGGCCCAGTCATCCTTTCATTCATTCAAGAGACCCCCGCACCCATCCAAGGGTGGGAGGAACTCCAGAGCAGTATAAGCCACGACAGATGCAACCCGGAAATGTTTTAACTGTGGTCGGACTGGACACTATCGACGTGATTGCTCACTTCCCGCCGTGATGTGTTATGATTGTGGTTGAGAGGGAAATCGTCCGGTGTTCTGTGATGATGATGCTAAATCTTTTAGAGATCGTGCATCACAGCCAGTTCAGAGGGAGGCAAGTGTTCCACAGACGCAGTAGAGTGTCCAGCCACCCCCGAGTTTTGGTCGGGGATGGGGCAGAGGACAGTTCGACCGAAAGGGGACATCAAGTGCCGGATCCGTTCCTCCACTCCTGTATGATATGAGAAGGGCAGACGATGAGGATGCTACTGTCGCATCAGGTACCGTTCAGTTTCTTTCACAACCAGTTAGCATTTTGTTCGATATAGGGGCTACACATTCATTTATATCATTGTCTTGTGTTAATCGTTTGAACATTTATGGTTTTCATAATTGTGAGCATTATGTTGTGGGTTTACCGAGTGGGGAGACAATTGTGGGGAACTTAGAAACTAGAGATTTTCCAATATCAATTGGAGGCAGAGAATGGCCCTCAAATCTGATCGTGATAGAAATGCAAGGACACGACCTGATTCTCGGAGATGATTGGCTTAATCGATATGGAGCTATTGTAAACTACCGGAAGAGGAATATCTAGATGATAGCTGAAGATGGTTCTGAAATATTGTTCGAGGGATGGAGACCAGGAAGCTCAGGAAAGATAATCAAAGCAATGAAAGCTGTCAAACTACTAAAACAGGGCTGTACTGGATACTGGTGTTACCCAATGAAGAGGAAGACGGAAAAGTAGAACTTTCATCCATTCCTATTGTGAACGAATTCCTCGATGTGTTTCCTGACGAATTACCTGGACTACCTCCACGATGAGATGTGGAGTTCACCATTGAGCTGGAACCAGGAGTACACCGATTTCCAGGGAGCTGTATCGTATGGCACCTACTGAGATGTACGAATTGAAGAAGCATCTGGAAGAGTTATTGGACAAAGGCTATATTCAGCCAAGCGTTTCGCCCTGGGGTGCACCAGTTCTTTTTGTCCGGAAGAACGATGGATCGCTTATATTATGTATAGACTATCGAGAGCTTAACAAAATGATGATCAGGAACAAGTACCCGTTGCCACGGATCGATGATTTGTTTGACCAGTTGTAAGGAGCAACAATATTTTCTAAGATCGATCTGAGATCGGGATATCATCAACTGAGGATTAAGGAATCCGATGTTCCAAAGTCAGCATTTAGAACTCGCTACGGACACTATGAGTTTGTAGTGATGCCATTTGGTCTCGCTAATGCACCTGCCGTGTTCATGCAGTTGATGAATCGAGTGTTCATAGAGTATTTGGACACATTCATAGTCGTGTTTATCGATGATATGCTGGTTTATTCCAAGAGCCCGGAAGAGCACGCACAACACTTACGGATCATTTTGAACCTCTTGAGAAGCGAACAATTATATGCCAAACTTTCTAAGTGTGAATTCTGGCTAAAGGAAGTGATGTTCCTCGGTCATGTGGTATCAGTGGAAGGAGTATGAGTAGACCCCCACAAAATCGAAGCAATTATGGATTGGAAGTCTCCTAAGAACGTGAAGGAATTCAGGAGTTTCTTAGGACTTGCTGGGTATTATCGTCGGTTCGTGGAAGAGTTTTCCAAAATTTCCAGCCCACTTACTCGATTACTGCAGAAGACCCAAAAGTTTGAGTGGAACCAGATGTGCCACACCGATTTTGATGGATTTAAGAAAAGATTGACGACAACACCAATTTTAGCACTACCACATGGAACTGGAGGATTCATAGTTTACAGTGATGCTTCAAACCAAGTGTTATGCGGCGATTAATACGCCTCAACGGCGATCGACACAAGGGCCGAGCGACCAAAATCAACGTCAAATGAACCAGGGCAGACTTACCAAACGAAGATTCTAGATCAACATCAAGTATCGAGCAATAGACTTCCAGGGCGGTCGTCTCTTGGTACCTAGCGATCGTCTCTAGTGCCCGACCAAGGGTGATCGTATTATGCCATGTGTAAAGCCGACATCCGTCAAAGTCTACAAAGATTGAATCTCGGGAAGGAGGCCCACATGCAGACCCGCAAATGGCGCCGCAGGAAAAGGCTTTTTGACTCCAGCCCATTACCAGCTATTGGTGACAAGTACAGCCTCTCACCTACCGAGAGACCCGCATAAGGGCCATAGGTGGGACCTCCCAAGACTGCGACGTGAGGCACGTGTTTTTTTCTCATTGGTTCGCACATTTGGCTGCCAGCAGCAACTGTGGACTTTAAGGAAACCGACCCACGTGCTGAGACAATCGCCCATTTAATGCAAGGCAGGAAAGGCGATCGCCCGTTTGGGATTAAGACATCCCAACTACCTCCTCTTCTATAAATAGAGGACTTCCATCATTTGAAAAAAGGAGAGTCGAATCCTACACAGAATTCCACAGACAACACTTCACCTTTGTAACAAAAATTCACAGAGCATTACCTCTGGTTCTTCCGGCAATCATCAGCACTCGAGAGCTAGATAACAAGGGTCAATACACTCATTGTAATCGTACTCTAACATTACTACTTGTACTCCAAAGTATTATTATTAATAATAATATCTCGCGAGAGCATTCAAGCCCGGGATTAACAACCCCGGCAAATCTTCTGTTATTTTTATTCCATCACTCGTGTTCTTGCATTTTGTTTGTTACTCACCCGTAGCCATATCCAACATATCATTTCGGATAATATTTTAGGTAACAACAATTGGCGCTATAAGGAGGGCCCTTTAACCCTTATGTTCTCTCCGACCGTTTCGAAGAACACTCACTGTTCTCTGGAACATATATTTGAAGAAACACTCATCTTTCTTCAAGGAAAACCCTTGAGATAATGACGTCTGCCACCACCTCGAAGAGAGCCACTTTACGATCCACCAGACGTCTTATTCCGGCCCAAACCGAGTCCCAACCTACTGTAAAAGGCAGCCGCGGTGACCCCAGACTCTCACTCCCGCCCCCGAGGGACGGCCCCAGCCTCTCACTCGATCAATTCCAAACCGCGGAACAGATCGAGAAGTCCATGGCCATCCTGAGGGAGCGACGGATAGCATGCGACACACCTACTATTACCCCATCATCCATCCGCTACGTGGGCAAACGAAAGCTCAAGGGGTTATACATCGAGCAATCGTCAGAAAGATTCGAGTTGCAAGAAAAGGCACTCGAGAGGCGGTCAGTTACGTCTTCAGCCGCCTAGGGAGTGACCCTTCATGGCAACCTAGGCATTCTGGCCCCAGCCATGAGACGTCGGAATCCGAATCCATAACCAGGAGTTCGGCATACCCAAATCCCAGAAAACAGACCAGCCATTTGGCTCCCCCTCGCCGAAAAATCGAGCTCGGCGGCAAAGACCTCGTCGCCTACAACGGAGCGAGGAGATCAGTACATGATCGCCTCGGCTCCAGCTCCGAGAGCCAGACAGCGAGCAGCCAGGATACGGCGATGGCCACAATGCAACGCCAGCTCGATGATGTGAAAGCGCTCCTATAAACTGGGGCAGGCGCCAAGAGAAAGGTCGCCGGACCAAGTGAGCCGCTCGCGGTCCAGATCAAGCTTGCCCCTGTGCAACCAAAGATCGCTCCTCCTCAAACACATTTGTATGAGGGGAGATCGGACCCCGAGACTCACCTAAGCAAGTTCCGAATCTACATGACCAGATGCGGGGCGTCGAACGCGACGAGATGCCAAATGTTCCCATTGACATTGGGCAATCTTGCCCATAGGTGGTATATCTCATTGCCACCGTGCTCAATTAACTGTCTTGAAAAGCTGGCGAGCGACTTCACGTCGTACTTCACCGCCAAGGTCACTCGGCTAGAAGGTCCCTACCGCATGATGAAGATCAGGCAGGGGAAAGGTAAATCCGATGAAGATTACATCGACCGGGTGGATGAAATAGTCCTCACCGGCGAGCCCATAAGCGACGAGCTCGCCCTCTACTCGGTCCTGGGGGGATTCGATGGTCTTTCACCCATGTTTAGGCACCTCACAAACGACATCCCCCCGACCTACGCGACCTTTCGTGCCAAGTCCGCCGATTTTCTGGCCAGGCAGAGGTTACTCACCATTCGCTTAGGCGAGGGGGCAACCGGAGAGAGGAAGGCACCATCTCCCATCCCGAAGAAGGCTATCGCAAATCCACCCGGTTAGTTCAAGGCATTCGAGGATGTTGAAGTCCACCTCCTCCACAACCTCAATCTATCTCCGGCCCATATCTTCAATGTCATCAAGGGGCGCGAATGGCTAAGTAAGCCAAAGCCGATGAGGGACAACGGTCATCTGAACCGCAATAAATTTTGTGCCTACCACAAAAGTCCCGGCCACAACACCAGCCAATGCCGCGACCTCCTCAGACAACTCTGGAGATTGTTCGAGGAGGGTAAGCTGGACAACTTAGTAACCAAGCCGGAGCCCCGAACAGAAAGGGTCGGGGGCCACGATCGGCGAAAGAATGACGACCGTCAACCTCCCAATACGGTCGCCAGTACTGGAGTACTCAGATGAGTGGATCCCTCCGATCAACCCGGGCGGCCAGGTTAATATGCTTCAATTAGGAGGTGGAAATCTTGGAGGTCTTTCCCCGATTCCCCCCACGTCAAACAAAAAAAGGAAGGCCGAGCTGAGGGCGTTCGCCGGAGTCCATTTCGTGGTGCCCCTCGAGCTAAGCATCTCCAGAGATGCGCTCATCCCCTTATCCGACAAGGATAGGGAGGGAGTGCAGTGCCCCAAGGAGGATGACTTGGTGATCTCTGCATGTATCCTTGGGAAAACGGCCGACCATGTGCTAGTTGACAACGGGAGCTTTTGCAACATCATATTCAAGTCTGCTCTGGACCATCTTGGCAACCTGACCAAATTCATCAAGCCATTCGAAACCGTGCTTCAAGGGTTCGGAGACAACACGGTCAAGGCCTATGGAAGGATCAAGCTCTCCGTCGAGCTAGTCTTCTGTTACGATCCTAAGGTTAAGATCAGTAGGAACCTCAATTTTGTAATCATAGATATGCCCAGCATCTATAATGGATTCCTAGGTTGCCCTTTTTAGAAACCTTTGAGGCGGTCACCTCCTCTTTCTTTTATTATATCAAGTTCCCCACTACCGAAGGGATAGTCGGTAGTGTAAAAGGGGATCAGCTATGGCAAAGAAGTGTTTGAACTACTCTTGTGTTGTAGCTTTTCCTTTAAACATTTCTTGTCCTGTTTGTAATACGGGGACGATCGAAAACCAACCAATGGAGATCGACGAGCCAAACACCTAATACCAGCCCAACTCAAAAGACGGTATCTGACATTGATCATCGGACGACATCGAACCGAGGATCGGCTTCGAGCCAAGCCTCTATGTGGATCCAAGGATCGATTCTGGAGACCGCTCCAAACGAGAAGCGTCCGTCCCCACCTGAGAGTTGGACAGTATAACAATCGATCCGGCTCACCCGGAGCGGGAAGTGCAGATAGGCTCGAGCGTCGATCCTGAGCTAAAAGATGATCTAATCAGTTTACTATGGAAGAACATCGGAATTTTTGCCTGGTCGCATCAAGATATGGTGGGCATCAATCCTGAGCACGCTTGCCACTATCTGAAGATCGATCCGAAAAGGAAGCCTATTCACCAAAAACGTAGGAAATTCGGTCCAGAAAAATATGCTGCGCTGGATGCAGAAGTCAAGAAGCTGCTCGACAATAAACTGATCGGTTTAGCGACAGACGAGCTATAGTGGGTGGCCAACGCGGTGCTCGTCAAGAAGGCGAGCGAATACTGGAGGTTATGCATCGATTTCACCGACCTCAATGCGGCTTGTCCAAAAGATCACTTTCCAATGCCTCACATTGACCACCTGGTCGATAGCACGGCATGTTGCGAAATGATGTCGTTTATGGACGCCTTCGCCGGATACCATCAGATCCCAAAGGTGGAGAAAGATGTAAAACACACATCATTCCATACGTAAAAAGACGTGTTATTTTGGGTTCGGATGTCGTTCGGTCTGAAAAATGCGGGGGCAACCTACCAACGCCTATTCAACAGGATGTTCGCCGATCAAATCGGCAAAACCATGGAGGTTTACACTGACGACATTATGGTCAAGATCCCCAAAAAGGAAAATCACCTCAAGGACTTCGCCGAGACGTTCGCCATCCTCGAGAGTTTCAACATGAAGATAAACCCCAAGAAATGCAACTTCAGAGTAAGCTCTGGAAAATTCCTAGGGCACATCGTGAGCTAAAGGAGGATCGAAGCGAACCCCACAATGATCAAAGCGATCCTCAACATGTAAGAACCACGGAATGTCAAACAGGTGCAATGCCTTACGGGGTATTTGGAAGCCCTTAATCATTTCATTTCGCGGATCGGAGACAAAGGCAAGCCTTTCTTCGCCACCATAAAAGATAAAAAATTTGCATAGACGAAAGAAAGTCAAATGGCATTCGCCAAAATCAAGGGGTATCTTTCCAACCCCCAAATTTTGGCAAAACCAATCCCCGGCGAGAAGCTGTTCCTTTACCTGGCAGCCTCGGAGGTCGCACTGAGCGCAGTATTAGTGCGAGCAGAGGGGAAAATCCACTTTCCGATCTACTTTGTTAGTCAAGCACTACATGAAGCGGAGACGCATTACACGCCTTTGGAGAAGCTCGCCTACGCACTTGTCATGAGTTGTTCGCAAGCTGAGATCTTATTTCTTCAAGCACCAAGTGGAGGTTCTGACGACCCTCCGTCTAAGGAAAGTTCTGCACCGACCAGACACCAACGGGAAACTCCTCAAGTGGTCACTGGAGATCACCCAATACGGTGTCATGTATGCTCCCCGCACGGCGATCAAGGGCCAAGATATGGCGGATTTTGTGGTGGAATTAACTTCCCCGCCTAGCCGAACCTAAGCCGTCCGTCTCGCATGGAAACTGTTCGTAGATGGCTCGTCGAACAGCTCGCGAGCGGGGGCGGGATTGTCCTCATCAGCCCCGATGGCCAGAGTTTCACAAATGTTGTGTGTTTCTATTTCCGAGCGACCAACAATGAAGCCGAGTACGAAGCCTTGGTAGGCGGGCTCGATTTAGCACTCGCCATGGGCTTCGTCGCCTTCACATATTCATGGACTCCCTCTTGGTCGTGAACCAAGTCAAGGGAGAATATGAAGCGCGCGGTGAACAGATGATCAAATATCATGAGTTGGTCGTCGAAATGTGGACAAATTTCGAAGAGGCGTTGATCGAAAAAATCCCGAGAGGGCACAACTCCCAGGACGATGCCCTATCCAAACTGGCATCGTCGGATGGGGCAGCAGATTTCTCGAACATCCAAATCACTAAGTTGGCGAGATCGGCGATCGACAAAAGCCTGGTCGCCACAGTTGCCATTGCCGAAGAAAACTGGATCACTCAATTCATTGAATACTTGAAGGACAGAACAGTCCCCACATATCGGGTCAAGGCTCGCTAGCTTCAGCTCCGAGCGACCAGATACACCGTCTTGGACGACCGGCTTTACAAGCGAGCCTTCAGCCTTCCTCTCACCAAATGCATTATGCCGGAGGAAGGCCGACTTGTTTTAGCCGAAATCCATGACGGGATCTGTGGAAATCACGTGGGAGGGTGAGCCTTCATCCATAAGACGACCAGGCAAGGTTTTTCTGTCCTACTCTGCGAAAGGACGCGATCGCCTACGCCCGATCCTGTCACAGGTGTCAAATAATGGGCCCGAACATCAAGCTCTCCCTCGAGCAGCTCACCTCTATGTATAGTCCGTGGTCGTTCGTCCAATGGGCATCGACCTCATCGGTCCTTTGCCAACAGCACCGGGGGGATGTAAGTTCGCCATCGTGTGAGTCGATTACTTCACAAAAGGGTCAGAGGCCGAACCACTTAACAAGATCGGACAAGATAAAGTAATTAAATTTATTTGGAAAAACATCATCTGTCGTTTCGGTCTACATCAGGCCATCATCTCCGACAACGGAAAGCAGTTCGACGGTTTGGAAGTTATGCAATTCTGCAAGAAGTGGGGAATAAAAAGTTGTTCTCGGCCCCTTACCACCCTCAAACTAACGGGCAGGTAGAGGCTGTAAACAAGATCCTCAAGCACACGATCAAAGCCAGACTCGAATCCAAGCAAGGGCACTGGGAAAGCAAGCTCCCGGATGTCATGTGGTCCTACCGAACGACGATAAGAAATTCAACCGACGAAACCCCATTTGCCCTCGCTTTCGGAATAGAAGTAGTAATCCCATTGGAGATCACCGTCCTCAGCCACCGAAATGCACAACAACTGATGATGGATAATGATGTTGCCCATAGAATCAACCTGGATATGCTCGAAGAATGCCGACTGACCTCAAAAATAAGAAACACTATCCACAAAAGGTTTTGTCTTACCTAAAAATTCTAGTCGGATGACGCTCGGCTACGCAAAAATCTTCAGAGGAATCCGATGTTACTTTCCTCTCAGGAAAAATGCAGAAGATTGTAAACCAGAAACCCTAGTCCCTTTTATAGGCGAGAGCAGGGTCTTCTGGGCAAATAAACAAAGTTTCAAGGGCCGAAGCGCAAAGGTCAGAAATGTTCGAATTTAATGCCGCCCTCGAGTCCCGCGTGAGCGTCGTTTCGAAGGCACTCCAGATGATAAGTCTGACAAACCGTCGGACTCCCCCAACAGGAATGCGACATGTGCCCCAATGACGTTTTCAAGTCATCTTTCACTTCCCGCTCTTTTCAGCGACCGAATAGGTCGTCCAAATTCAAAATCAAAGTCCGCTCAAGAAGACTATCGTCTGTTCCATAAAGTGTTGAGTCTCTCGTCTTAAATTCAGACGATCGCGAGTAGAACCATCTCACCCCACGTCTTCAACATCGGAGCGAGCTGGGGGCAATTCTTGTACGATGATTAATACGCCTCAACGGCCATTGGCACAAGAGCCGTGCGACCAAAATCAACATCAAATGAACCAAGGCAAACTTACCAAATGAAGATGCCATATCAACATCAAGTACCGAGCGATCGACGTCCAGGGCGATCGTCTCTAGTGCCCGAACAAGGACGATCGTCTTATGCCACGTGTAAAGCCGACATCCGTCAAAGTCTACGAAGACTAAATCTCAGGAAGGAGGCCCACATGCAGACTCGCAAACGGCGCCGCAGGAAAAGGCTTTTTGACTCCAGCCCATCACCAGCTGTTGGTGACAAGGACAGCCTCTCACCTACCGACAGACCCGTAAAAGGGCCATAGGTGGGACCTCCAAAGACTGCGACGTGAGGCACGTGTTGTCTTCTCATTGGTTCGCACATTTAGCTTCCAGCAGCTGCGGACTTTAAGGAAACCGACCCACGTGCTGAGACGATCGCCTGTTTAATGTAAGGCAGGAAAGGCGATCGCCCGTTTCGGATTAAGACATCCCAACTATCTCCTCTTCTATAAATAGAGGACTTCTATCATTCGGAAAAAGGAGAGTCGAATCCTACACAGAATTCCACAAACAACACTTCCCCTCTGTAACAAGAATTCACAGAGCATTACCTCTGGTTCTTCTGGCAATCATCAACACTCGAGAGCAAGATAACTAGGGTCATTACACTCATTGTAATCGTACTCTAACATTAATACTTGTACTCCAAAGTAGTAGTTTAATTAATAATATCTCGCGAGAGCATTTAATCCCGTTATTAACAACCCCGGCAAATCTTATGTTTTTTCATTCCATCGCTCGTGCTCTTGCATTTTGTTTATTACTCACCCATAGCTATATCCAGCAAATCATTCCGAATAATATTTTGGGTAACAACACCAAGGTCTCGGGTGTGTACTGATGCAGAATGAGAAGGTGATCGCCTACGCGTTAGGACAGTTGAAGCCCTACAAACTAAATTATCCAACACACGATTTGGAGTTGGCAGCTATCGTTTTCGCCTTGAAAATTTGGAGATATTATTTGTACGGGACTCACTGTCAAATCTTCACGGAACATAAGAGTCTCAAATACATCTTCAGTCAGAAAGAGTTAAACATGCGGCAGAGGAGATGGCTGGAATTGATTAAGGACTATGTTTTGCATAATCTTTATCATCCCGGAAAAGCAAATCTAGTGGCAGATGCATTAAGCCGCAAACCTGTTTCTATTCGAATGCTGGAGACTCTGACCTCCCAGCCCAACATTCAACGAGAATTGATTCGCGAAGGAATTGAAGTATGGTTGCAAAGAGTTCAAGGACAATGGAATTAACTTCATCGTTAATCGAAGAAATCAAATCTAAGCAATTAGATGATCCTCTGATGATTCGGTTACGTGATGAAGTGAGTAAGGGAAAGGCCCCAAGATTCGTAATTCATGATGATGGAGTTCTATGATTCCATAGCCGACTCCTGATGTCGATGTTTTGAAACATACAATCATTAAGGAGGCTCACAGGACGCCCTATTCTATCCACCCGGGCACCAGTAAGATTTATAAGGATCTGAAGCAGAATTTCTGGTGGGGCAACATGAATAAAGATGTAACGGATTATGTCTCAAAATGTTTGATTTGTCAGCATGTTAAGGTCAAACATCAACGATCTGCCGGAATGCTGAAGCCGCTCCCGATTCTTGAATGGAAGTGGGAGGATATATCGATGGACTTTATCACTAATATACCGAAGAACAGAACAGGGATGAACATGATTTGGGTGATAGTTGCCCGTCTAACCAAATCGGCTCATTTTCTGGGCATAAAGGACACATGGAGACCAGAGAAGTTGGCACGAGTGTTTATTGCAGAGGTAGTCCGATTTCATGGTACACCGAAGACCATTATTTCTGACCGAGACAGTCGCTTCGTGTCACATTTTTGGAAAGCAGTTCATAAGGCCTTGGGAACTGAGCTGAACTTTAGCACAACTTATCATACACAGATATACGGACAATCCGAGAGGACAATTCAAATAGTGGAATACACGCTGAGAGCTTGTGCCTTATATTGGTTGACTGAGTTTAAAGTTCATCTACCATTGATTGAATTCACTTACAACAATAGTTGGCAGGCTTCCATTAAGATGGCACCTTTTGAAGCATTATATAGGAGGAGATGCAGATCGCCCCTGTGTTAGGATGATTCATCAAACTTGACCGGGACAGAACTGGAGTTGATCTTATAGATGCAAGAGAAGATAGCTTTGATTTGTGAAAGACTATTGACCGCCCAGAGTCGGCAGAAATATTATGCAGACGTGCGCCGCCGCTTGTTAGAGTTCGGTATTGGAGATCACATTCTTTTAAAGGTTTCTCCTACTCGGGGAATTTTTTGTTTTGGGAAAAAGGGAAAGCTGAGTACGAGATATATCCATTCGAGATTCTTGAAAGAGTTGGAGAGTTGGCGTACAGGTTGGCATTACCGCCATAGCTAAGTCATGTTCATAATGTGTTCCACGTATCTCAGATACGGAAGTACATACCAGGTCGAGTCGCTAAAGATGGCACGTTTGAAGAGAAAGCGATCAAGATACTCGAGAGTCGAGTCAAACAATTGAGGAATAAACCGATCATTTTGGTTAAGGTTCAATGGTTGCGTCACGGAGTTGAAGAAGCCACTTGGGAGACGGAAGATAGTATGAAGTCCAGATACCCAGAACTATTTTCGTCTTGAGTTTCGGGATGAAACTCCTTTTTAGAAGGAGAGTATGTAATATCCGGATAAATTGTTGAGTATTTTCGTCCCTATTTGAACCTTGTAATTATTCGAATGGCGGAAGATAGTATGAAGTCCAGATACCCAGAATTATTTCGTCTTGAGTCGGGACGAAACTCCTTTTTAGAAGGAGAGTATGTAATAACCGGATAAATTGTTGAGTATTTTGGTCCGTATTTGAACCTTGTAATTATTCGAATTTGTGATATCATTAATCGAAGTATGACCTTTTTGGTATTTGTATCCACATGCATGATAATATCACCTTGTAAATTTATACATGCAACTACGTCGTAGCGTACGTTAGCGACGATGGATAATGATGTTGGCCGGAGAATCGACCTGGATATGCTCGAAGAACGCCAACTCACCTCAAAAATAAGAAACAAGATCCACAAAAGGTTTTGTCTTACATAAAAATTCTAGTCAGATGACACTCGGCTACGCAAAAATCTTCAGAGGAATACGATGTTACTTTCGTCTCAGGAAAAATGCAGAAGATTGTAAACGAGAAACCCTAGTCCCTTTTATAGGCGAGAGCAGGGTCTTCTGGGCAAATAAACAAAGTTTCAAGGGCCGAAGCGCAAAGGTCAAAAAGTTCGAATTTAATGCCGCCCTCGAGTCCCGCGTGCGCGTCATTTCGAAGGCACGCCAGACGATAAGTCTAACAAACCATCGGACTCCCCCAACAGGAACGTGACACGTGCCCCAATGACGTTTTCAAGTCAACTTTCACTTCCCGCTCTTTTCAGCGACCGAATAGGTCGTCTAAATTCAATATCAAAGTCCGCTCAAGAAGACTATCGTCTGTTCCATAAAGTGTTGAGTCTCTCGTCTTAAATTCAGACGATCGCGAGTAGAACCATCTCACCCCACGTCTTCAACATCGGAGCGAGCTCGGGGGAAATTCTTGTACGGCGATTAATACGCCTCTACGGCCATCGGCACAAGAGCCATGCGACCAAAATCAACATCAAATTAACCAAGGCAAACTTACCAAATGAAGATGCCAGATCAACATCAAGTACCGAGCAATCGACGTCTAGGGCGATCGTCTCTTGGCACCTAGCGATCGTCTCTAGTGCCCGACCAAGGACGATCATCTTATGCCACGTGTAAAGCCGACATCCGTCAAAGTCTACAAAGACTGAATCTCGTGAAGAAGGCCTACATGCAGACTCACAAACGGCGCCGCAGGAAAAGGCTTTTTCACTCCAGCCCATCACCAGCTGTTGGTGACAAGGACAACCTCTCACCTACCGACAGACCCGAAAAAGGGCCATAGGTGGGACCTCCCAAGACTGAGACGTGAGGCACGTGTTGTCTTCTCATTAGTTCGCACATTTAGCTTCCAGCAGCTACGGACTTTAAGGAAACCGACCCACGTGCTGAGACGATCGCCCGTTTAATGTAAGGCAGGAAAGGCGATCGCCCGTTTCGGATTAAGACATCCCAACCATCTCCTCTTCTATAAATAGAGGACTTTCATCATTCGGAAAAAGGAGAGTCGAATCGTACACAGAATTCCACAAACAACACTTCACCTCTGTAACAAGAATTCACAGAGCATTACCTCTGGTTCTTCCGGCAATCATCAGCACTCGAGAGCAAGATAACTAGGGTCATTACACTCATTGTAATCGTACTCTAACATTAATACTTGTACTCCAAAGTAGTAGTGTTATTAATAATATCTCGCGAGAGCATTCAATCCCGGGATTAACAACCCCGACAAATCTTATGTTTTTTTCATTTCATTGCTCGTGCTCTTGCATTTTGTTTATTACTCACCCGTAGCTATATCCAGCAAATCATTCCGAATAATATTTTGGGTAGCAACACCAAGGTCTCGAGTGTGTACTGATGCAGAATGAGAAGGTGATCGCCTACGCGTCAGGACAGTTGAAGCCCTACGAAGTAAATTATCCAACACACGATTTGGAGTTGGCAGCTGTGGTTTTCGCCTTGAAAATTTGGAGATATTATTTTTATGGGACTCACTGTCAAATCTTCACGGATCATAAGAGTCTCAAATACATCTTCAGTCAGAAAGAGTTAAACATGCGGCAGAGGAGATGGCTGGAATTGATTAAGGACTATGATTTGCATATTCTTTATCATCCCGGCAAAGCAAATGTAGTGGCAGATGCATTAAGCCGCAAACCTGTTTCTATTCGAATGCTGGAGACTCTGACCTCCCAGCCCAACATTCAACGAGAATTGATTCGCAAAGGAATTGAAGTATGGTTGCAAAGAGTTCAAGGACAACTGTGTGTGATGGAATTAACTTCATCGCTAATCGAAGAAATCATATCTAAGCAATTAGATGATCCTCTGATGATTCAGTTACGTGATGAAGTGAGTAAGGGAAAGGCCACATGATTCGTAAATCATGATGATGGAGTTCTGAGATTCCAAAGCCGACTCCCGATGTCGATGTTTTGAAACAGACAATCATTAAGGAGGCTCACAGGACGCCCTATTCTATCCACCCGGGCACCAGTAAGATTTATAAGGATCTGAAGCAGAATTTCTGATGGGGCAACATGAAGAAAGATGTAGCGGATTATGTCTCCAAATGTTTGATTTGTCAGCATGTTAAGATCAAACATCAACGATCTGCCGGAATGCTGAAGCCGCTCCCGATTCCTGAATGGAAGTGGGAGGATATATTGATGGACTTTATCACTAATATACCGAAGAACAGAACAGGGATGAACATGATTTGGGTGATAGTTGACTGTCTAACCAAATCGGCTCATTTTCTGGGCATAAAGGACACATGGAGACCAGACACTACAAAAAAAACAGTTTTTACCGACGCCATTTACCGACGCCAGCACCGCCGTTGTTAAACTTATAATTTACGGACGCCATTTACCGACGCCCGTACCGCCGTTGTTAAACTTATAATTTACCGACGCCATTTACCGACGCCTGATTTACCGACGCCATTGCCGACGACCGGTTCGCAGACTTATTTTTTTACAATTAACGACGCCGTTTACCGACGCCATTTTGGCGTTGGTAAATTTTTTTTATTTTTTAATTTACCGACGCCGTTTACGCCATTACCGACGCCATTTACCGATGCCAGCACCGACGCCATTTTGGCGCTGGTAAATTAAAGTATGATCGAAGTATGATCTTTTCTGTATTTGTACCTACATGCATGATAATATCACCTTGTAAATTTATAAATGTAACTACGTCGTAGCGTATGTTAGATAGTAAGCGTAATGTATGTTACGAGACACATATAGCGTATGCTATGAGCAAGGCATAGCATACGTAAGACAATCAACAATTTATCAAGGCGGCGACCACATGAGCCAGTTGGTTGGTAGGCCCGGATAAGATTCCCGCGACATGAACCTGGACAGCTTTGGGTCAATGGGGATTAACGTACAATAAGTTATGTATATAGCATACACTAAGTATAGTCGATTACGTACGTAACCCTATTGATGTGGCGTACGTAAGAGAGTACAGAAATGAGGCAGTAAGCTACCATTGAACGATAGCATACGCTAATGACATCAGTTAGCGTATGCTAAGTAAATAACGTACGTAAAGCACTAAGGCTAACGTATGTAAAGCCCAGGACATTATATATATGGGACAGCACCCATTCCACTCTACTTCATTTCCTTTCATTTCTCTTTCGTTTCCTTCAAGTCCAGAGAGCTCCATTTGACACTTAGACACTTGTTAATATCCCTACTTAGCCATTGAAGTTGAGAAACACCTTGGATTGGCACTCAAGCATCCGGAGTTGGATTCTACCTATTGCCTCGACGTTTTCTTCATATTAAGGTATGTTAATGCTATTTCCAACCTTGAATTCGTGTTCTTAAGGATGTTATGAACATACTACCGATATTATTAGGTTCCATAAATGACTTATTTAACCGAACATCATGTTTTAGGAAGTTGGAGTATTTATGCTTAAGTTACCATGGTTAAGAGCATTATAGTTTGAATCTTGCTATGATGAACAAGTAAGGGAAGTTTTCTGAAATTTATAATCCGCATTGGATGGTGTCTTCGTAATGTGTTGCGGATTTTTCGTTAACGAAAGTGCACGTTATCGTTGACAAGTAATAAAGTGATGAGTGAGTATCGTTCCCACGAGGACTGAGTCACTAACTACCGATTTTTATGTATTCTAGTTTTATTTAAACAATCGAACTTTGGGTTGCAATTAATTACTAAAAGAATTAATAAAGACTAAACAGTATAAACGATCGATCAAAGAAGGAAAATCAAATGATGGATAATTCTAGGATTATGAATCCACCTCAGTTTATCCGAATTTACTCTCGATTATCTGAAATTAATGATTTTTCCAATTTATTGAAGGCGAAGATTGCTAAAATACTCTACCGCCTCTCCTGAGGTCAATAGATTTTTCTAAAGGCGAATAACGCACTCTATCCCTAGGTGAATTAATTCGTCAATAGGCAAAAAGCATAAAATCTCCAAAAGGCCACGTAGTTCCTATGAGTATATTCCTATCTCACAGAACAAAACGGTCCTCACCAATAGTTCCTCACCAACTCTCCTCTCCCGATTCGAGTAAGGTTATTAAAACAATCTAATTATTGGCCAAACAATTGAAAGCATTAAAATCAATTGGGAAAACTCAATAGAAAAGGGAATTATATAGATAATCTAAAGCAAATCCGTCAAAACTAAGGTTTCATCAAAATCCTAGAACAAGGGTTCTAGCCTGACATGCTAAATAATGAAAATACAGAATTAATAAATAAAAGCATGAAAATCAAACGCAAATGAAGAGCTCGGATTCCTCCGTTCTTCTGGCTTCCGCCCTCCGCCTTTGATGTCTTCCGCTTCTCTCGTCTGCGATAGTCTTCTATGATCCTCCTTTTCCCAAGCCTCCCAGATGATTAATTAGGGTCTTAAACCCTTATTTATAGCTCCCAACAGCTTCCAAATCGCGTCCGTGTGAGTAGGTCGAGAACTGGCTTCAAAACGGCCCAAACCCACGCGGAGCACGCCAAAACCGCCCTGTGTGCCGCGGCGCACTTAATCTGTGCCGCAGCACATAGCGTGCAAATTAAAACCTGGGCACTGTGACTTTCTTCTGGGCCGCGGCTCACCTGGTCTGTGCCGCGGCTCAGAGTACATTCTACTCTTGTGCCCGCTGGTCCTCTGCGTGTGCCGCGGCCCACTTGCCTTGTGCCGCGGCCCACGGCCAAAATTCACCGTTTTCGCCCATTTTGCCTCGCCTTAGCTTCCGGACTCCAATCTCCTGTCAAACATGCGAGAATAAGACATTAAAAGCTCATTTATGCAAATTTACTCACCCAAATAATACAAAATAATGATAAATAAGCGTATAAAAATATGCCTAACAAATACCCCCAAACTTGAGCCTTTGCTTGTCCTCAAGCAAAAAGAGTTAATTTCAACAAAAGAATATCGTGAATAATCGTGCAACTCATAGTGCTCGACCTAATCAATACTACCCTGAAATTCTCTCTGAATAGTACGAGTATCATAATAGCGAGCTACACTCAGAACAATGATTCCACAAAGTAACCAAGTTCAGTCCTAATCACTCGTTCATGAAGAAAATCCAGCTCAAAGATTAACAAACATGAATCTAATCGACCGTCAATATGAAAGGTTAAAATAAACAAGCTAGTTCACCCCGTTCCACAGTCTAATGGCAAAATGTTCACGAGTTTCATCAAAAATAACCCTCGGACAGTGTTCCCTTATATGTACGCTCAAGAAATTGATTCAAGTTGACCACTAGGTTCGGATCTCGGGATGTTTCATCGGGATAATCCTAGGGTGGAACTTCCATTCTCATGTATTGGGAAACCGTTTGACGTAAAAGACACTCATGGGACACATGGATGCTTCTAGTTACTAAGTTCTCTTCCACAGTGGAGAAACAACTCGAATAGCTATTCCCGCATGTCCGAATCAAGGTCGCTGTTTTACGCGAGAGTAAACAACAGGTCACGCGAGTACCCCCGGTTACTAGGCTCCCTATCATCGGCACATGCGAAATTTCTAAATCACTAGTCTAATCAGGGTCATTGTTTTACATGAGAGTAAACAACGGGTCACGTGAATATCCCCGGTTACTAGACTTCCCATCATAGAACAAAAATATCTCGACTTTTGGGAAAAACTGACCGAGTCTAAAACTCAAAACAAGTGCCAACACAACTTATGTTACTGGACGACTAGCTAACCGAAAAATGTAACCAAACGTATCGACGGTGATTTTAAAACACGTATGTATCCTCTCTTATCCGCTAAGACCTCTACAATCACGAAAAAAAATTTTGGACCTAAATGAAGACTTAGCAGAAACAGAAATCACTGACTACAACTCGACTAAAACTCGACCGTTTCTTCAGAGAGAAAAACAGTGTCGTAACATCAGTATTACACAAATAGAAGCACGAAAAATTCACGAATAAGTGTAAAATCATGACAAGCAAGGCTATCCACAAAAAGATAACTAAAAATAACAAAAAGTGCAACGAAATAAGTACAGCAGTAAATGTAGCAACAGAAATAGACCCCCCCGCCCAAACTTAGGACGTACATTGACCTCAATGAACAAAATATAATATGCAATAAAAGTGAAAGGTCAAGTACTCCCCTCCAGTCCTCTCACGAGCTGGTGCCGGCATCATCCGGTGAGGAGGGTGGTGTGGCTGGCCGAGCAGGTGCAATAAATGGCCCTTCCGGATGCAAAATGTGGGACGTCCATGCGGCAAGGTGCTCCTGATGGTAGGTGTACCTCGCTGCCAGACGCCTCGCCTCACGCCGGTTAGCCCGGCGGGCCTGCTCTCGCATCTCAGCTCGGACGGCAGCAATGATGCTCTCCCTCTCTGTCCATCTCTCCTCTCTCATGGCAGCCGTAATACTCTCTCTCTCCCTCCTCACCTCCTCTCCCTCTCTCCTCATCTCCTCTCTCTCTCTCCTCATATCCTCTCTCAGCTCGTCGAACATCGCCTGCAATCTCTCTGTGTCGGGCGGCGGGCCAGCATCTGCCTGCCCCTGTGTCAGCAGAAGAGGCTCGGGGGATCCCTCATGGGCCTCATCCAGTAGAAATCCTCTCCCCCGAGCGTGCGACGGCGGTCCTCCCCACTGGACAAAATGTGAGATGATGCGGTGGTCGATCGGGGCCTGGGGAGCTAGCATCGGCTCGTCGTCCGACCACGTCAGCCCCGACTGCCGACACAGAGCACAGATAAGAGAGGGGTGCTTCAACCCCGTCTTGGCCCCTCCCTGAATACACTGGAAGATAGATCGGACCAGGAGAGGAGCCACATCGAATCGCAGCCCGGAGGTGATAGCGTATAATGTCCGGGCTCGGGAGAGAAAAACAGTGCGGATCTGAGAGGTGGGGTCTATACGAGCACAGATAAAATATAGCCAGGCACGCCCGAGCCGACTGAGGCGCGAGCTATTAAAGTGGAAAGTGGAAGAACCTGGTGCGCGCCGCTCCCAGTCGGAGTCGGGCTGCGTAAGAGTCTCGAGCAGAGCCTCCTTCATGAGGTTATCCATAACTCGCGCATAAGCCGTCTCCGGCAGCTCAAATAACCTCCGAATAGCAGCTACAGAATAATCCACCGTAATACCTCGGACATCGACCTGAGTCCGAGTGTCTGACTGCTGCAACATCTGGCCTGCCCGAATGTGCCTCAATAACGCGCTGGCATAGAACTCCTACACTATCGATATCACCGCTGGATGGGGGGGTGCAGCAAAATGGGCCCACCCCATCTCGTCTATCATGGTCAGCAGTTCCCCGTCCTGGGGGGCTGGAGTGAATCCCCTCTCCGGGATCAGAGGTCGCGGGCGAATCTTCTTGTTGAAGATTTTGTGGATCTCCGGGTCAGAGAACTGGTGCGCCTCCGACTCGGCGCGACTACGAGAAGTTTCCCCTTGAGTGGGGGACGACTGAGTCCTGGCCCTCTTGCTCAGCTTCTTAGTCCTAGCCATAGCGAGTCCTGAAAAAAGTTAAACACCAGAGTTTACTTACTCCAACAATAACGAGAATAATCATCACTCGGCTAAGGATATCCAGCTGTAAATAAAGAATTTGACGAGCTAGCGCAGCCGTGAGAGAAAAATAAAATTGATCTTTAACATTTAAACTAGACGTAAGGGTTGGGGTTGCTGTAATTCCAGATCGAACACATTGCACAAAGATTCAAAATATTGTCCTAACAAAGAAAATTTTTCATTCAGACATTTCATCAAACACTTTAAAGACATGAGTTCAATTGAAGAACAAACAAGATAATAGCTCGATAAAATCCCCCAAAACAACAACATGAATCATTCGTCATAACAACCGACATATTCAACTCATTCATAATAAAAAAATAACCATTAAAAATCGATCAAAAACCATCATGTCATCAACTCAATTTGATAGGAATTTTGAAAGAAAAAAAAAATAAGCATGATCAATCATCAAATGCATAACACAACTTCACCTTTAAATTCATAGAACAATTTGAAATTAGAAATTTAGACATACCTTGCTTGGATTGTGAAGAGTGCAAGAAAAATTTCAAGAAGAAGAAGGGAGATGAAGGTCGGCCGATCGCGCGCGCAAAGGAGAGGAAAGGGAAGGGAAGTGTACCTGGGTAGTCGGCCGAATGAGAGTTATCAACTACTTGGGCTGTTCAAATTCCGCAAGGTGTGCCGCGGCACAGCCTAAGTGAGCCGCGGCACAGAGTACAGTCCCTTTTACCTGCTCATTTGTTTTGTCGTGGGCCGCGGCTCAGCTTTCGTGTGCCGCAGCTCAGGGGTATTATTGTGCCGCGACTCAGAACATATGTGCCGCGGTCCATAGTACAGATTCCTGGCTCATGTTTTTGGCTATGGGTGCGCTGCGGCTCAGGAACAACGTGCCGCGGCTCAGGACTCAAGTGTGCCGCGGCTCAGTAATGTTGTGCCGCGGCACATAATACAGAAAGTTTAGCTCTCCCTTTGGATTTGTGTGTGCCGTGGCTCACAAGCCTTGTGCCGCGGCTCAAGCATAAATTTCTCCCGTGGGACTTTTCCTGCACAGAATTTTTAGAAGAACAAGTCAAGAACGAGATGGACAGCAAATCAAAGCAAAAAATGATGAAACTTAAATATCCAAAAATGCAAGAAAAATACTGAAACACAAAAATCTACAACTAAGAACTCGGGTTGCCTCCCGAGAAGCACTAAGTTTATGGTCTTCAACCGGACCTATTTAAAAATCAGTTCGCTTTTCTCAAACTCCATTTGATCTCCGCCCCGTTCATCGAACCGTTAATATGGTTTTTAAAATTTTGACCATCGGTCATTAACGATTCGATTTTCGGTTCGGACACCCAATGTTTGTTGCGGAAAGGTTTTGACGAGAACAACATTCCGAAACACCCGTTTTTCTCATGACTAGACGTCCGTTTGACTTCCGGCTTATTTTCCTCTTTCACGAACGAACTTATGACATTAGCAGATTTTTTCGATTGTGGCTGGTCAGATGGCAATGATGGCATGTTCACATGCTTGAGAAATGCGACTCGTTTTACATCTTTCTTAATAGTTGGACCATCTGAAACGGAATCTGAGTTTTTCGACCGACGATATTTTCGGTGTCTTTCTTTCGCAACAGCCTCCACAGTTTCACTTTGTGAGCTCTTATCAACACCTCCCGGACATGAAAAGGATTTGAACACTTGGAACGTAACATGCTCGTCTTGAACCCGTAGAGTTAATTCCCTTTTTTCCACGTCTATAAGAGTTCGGCCGGTCGCTAAAAATGGTCGTCCCAAGATAATTGGGATATCTTGATCTTCCTCCATGTCGAGAACAATAAAATCCGCTGGAAAGATAAATTTATCCACTTTTACTAACACATCCTCAATCACTCCCCTCAGATACTTAATAGATCGATCCGCTAATTGCAACGAGACCGTCGTCGGCTTTGCTTCTCCAACTCCCAGCTTTTTGAAAATAGACAGAGGCATGAGGTTAACACTAGCACCGAGATCGCACAACGCCTTATTAAAAGAGAGATTCCCCATGGTGCACGGTATGTTGAAACTTCCCGGATCCTTCAATTTTGGCGGAAGCTTTTTCTGAAGAATCGCGCTGCACTCCTCCGTCAAGGCGACTGTCTCAAACTCCTCGAGTTTTCTTTTCTTTGACAAGATCTCCTTCATGAATTTAACGTAGCTTGGCATTTGTTCCAACGCGTCGGCAAATGGAATGTTAATATGAAGCTTCTTGAACACGTCGAGGAACTTAGAGAATTGTTTGTCCGCCTTTTTCTGTTGTAATTTCTGCGGAAACGGGACGGGTGGCACATATGCCTTCGAGTTATCTGGAAACGTTATCGAGGGTCTCCAATCTTGTGATTCCTCCATCGCAAAATTTTTCTTCTCCTCAATTTCACTTCTCTCGGGCTGGTCACACACCTCCTTCCCGCTTCTCAAACTGATCGCATTTAGACTTTCTCTATGATTTGTCTCGGTCGTACTTGGCAATGCTCCCTCCGGGCGGGCTGTCAACACATTAGCAATCTGGCCCAGTTGGACTTCCAAGTTGCGAATGGAGGCGGAATGATTTTGCAATGTTGCTTCAGTACGGGTCATGAATTGACTCGTATTCGCTGCCAATTTCGCAATTGCTTCCTCGAGAGAAACTTTTGGAGAGGGAGGAGGCTGCTGTTGGTTTTGAGTGAACGGAGGCTGGTTCGAGTTCTGTCCGTTTCTCCATGAGAAGTTGGGATGATTACGCCACCCCGGATTATACGTGTTGGAGTACGGATTATTTTGCCGGTTTCCATTTCCTACGAACTGAGCTTGTTCAATTGGGGGCTGCTCGAACGGGTTTCCGACTTGGCACTCCGCGATAGGGTGAGATTCGTTACACCAATTGCAAGACTCAATGGTAATGGGGGAAGGAGTATGCGAAAATGCTTGAAGCTGCTGCGTTAGTGCTGCGGCTTGGGCTGACAATGTAGAGATTGGATCATTATTTGAAATTTCCATGACTCGCTTCGGAGTTACTCTTTCAGATGGCCATTGATATGCATTTGCAGCCATAGCTTCCAACAAAGAATGTGCTTCAGCCATAGTTTTTCCCATTAAGGCTCCTCCGGCTGCTGCATCCACGAGAGTGCGTGTAGAGGCACTCAAACCATTATAGAACGTCTGAATCTGAAGCCAGTCTGGAAGGCCGTGATGTGGGCATCTCCTTAGAAAATCTTTGTATCGCTCCCACGCCTCGTGGAGCGACTCCATATCATATTGACCAAAGGTGGTGATCTAGTTTCGTAACCTCGCCGTCTTTGAAGGTGGGAAGAATTTAGCAAGGAAGGCTTGCGCTAATTCCGCCCATGTCGTGATCGAGCCCGGCGGTAAAGAATTCAACCAGAATTTTGCTCTATCCCTCAAAGAGAAAGGGAAAAGCCGTAAATGGATAGCATCGTCGGTGACACCATTGTTCTTGAACGTGTCACAAATCTCGAGAAAAGACGCGATGTGTGCGTTGGGGTCATCATTCGACAAACCACAGAACTGGCTCGATTGTACCATCTGAATAATTGCAGGCTTGATTTCGAAGTTGTTCGCCTGAATGGTGGGACGCCGAATCCCCGAAAAGTTTGCGTTAATTTGCGGCATAGCATAATCTCGAAGTGCCATTTCCAGTTGAGCTTGCTGCACAATATTATTTCCTCCGTGATTTTCGATATTATCGGCCATGTTGACTTTCACTGGTAACTGTCGTTTCTCCTTCTTGTTTCTTCGAAGAGTGCGCTCGAGTTCGGTGTCCAAAGGTAGTAGGCCTTCGTTACCGAATTTTCTCATGCACTACGCGAAATATCCTGAAAGGACAAACAAATAAAATAAAATACACGAAAATAAGTAAATAAAAAAATGTTCAAACTAAGACTAGAAATACTGAAATCGATATTAGTAAAACTCAATCCCCGGCAACGGCGCCAAAAACTTGTTGCGGATTTTTCGTTAACGCAAGTGCACGTTATCGTTGACAAGTAATAAAGTGATGAGTGAGTATCGTTCCCACGAGGACTGAGTCACTAACTACCGATTTTTATGTATTCTAGTTTTATTTGAACAATCGAACTTTGGGTTGCAATTAATTACTAAAAGAATTAATAAAGACTAAACAGTATAAACGATCGATCAAAGAAGGAAAATCAAATGATGGATAATTCTAGGATTATGAATCCACCTCAGTTTATCCGAATTTACTCTCGATTATCTGAAATTAATGATTTTCCCAATTTATTGAAGACGAAGATTGCTAAAATACTCTACCGCCTCTCCCGAGGTCAATAGATTTTTCTAAAGGCGAATAACGCACTCTATCCCTAGGTGAATTAATTCGTCAATAGGCAAAAAGCATAAAATCTCCAAAAGGCCACGTAGTTCCTATGAGTATATTCCTATCTCACAGAATAAAACGGTCCTCACCAATAGTTCATCACCAACTCTCCTCTCCCGATTCGAGTAAGGTAATTAAAACAATCCAATTATTGACCAGAGAATTGAAGGCATTAAAATCAATTGGGAAAACTCAATAGAAAAGGGAATTATATAGATAATCTAAAGCAAATCCGTCAAAACTTTGGTTTCATCAAAATCCTAGAACAAGGGTTTTAGCCTGACATGCTAAATAATGAAAATACAGAATTAATAAATAAAAGCATGAAAATCAAACGCAGATGAAGAGCTCGGATTCCTCCGTTCTTCTGGCTTCCGCCCTCCGCCTTTGATGTCTTCTGCTTCTCTCGTCTGTGATAGTCTTCTGTGATCCTCCTTTTTCCAAGCCTCCCAGATGATTAATTAGGGTCTTAAACCCTTATTTATAGCTCCCAAAAGCCTCCAAACCGCGTCCGTGTGAGTAGGTCGAGAACTGGCTTCAAAACGGCCCAAACCCGCGCGGAGCACGCCAAAACCGCCCTGTGTGCTGCGGCGCACTTAATCTGTGCCGCGGCACATAGCGTGCAAATTAAAACCTGGGCGCTGTGAATTTTTTCTGGCCCGCGGCTCACCTGGTCTGTGCCGCGGCTCAGAGTACAGTCTACTCTTGTGCCCGCTGGTCCTCTACGTGTGCCGCGGCCCACTTGCCTTGTGTCGCGGCCCACGGCCAAAATTCGCCGTTTTCGCCCGTTTTGCCTCGTTTTAGCTTCCGGACTCCAATCTCCTGTCAAACATGCGAGAATAAGACATTAAAAGCTCATTTATGCAAATTTACTCGCCAAAATAATATAAAATAATGATAAATAAGCGTATAAAAATACGCCTAACATAATGATCATAGACTTGGTATTAATATCACTTTTGTTAGACGAACCTAGGAGGATGAACGTTGAAGGTTTTGTTATATCTTGTAAGTTGGATTTACTAGCTAATATTCATGATGGAGTTTGAATGAAACGATGATATTGGTAACAAGTGTATCAATCATAGATTATCCTAACTATATATGAGAATTTGTAATCGAGATTGGAGTATGGCATCGTGATGATATGTGTATCCTTGAATTCTAAGATGTCTAACACCGCAGAATCACTCAGTTTCGCATGAGAAAGGTATTTGTGAGTATAACATACGTTAAGCACTATGCATTAGGTACGCTATAGCCACTACTACAAAATATCCATTTAACAGCAGACCATTAACAGTGGTTATGCCTAAACCGCTGTTAAATTTGTGCGGTGGTACGGTTCATAAATATTATGAAAAATTAACCGCGGTTAATACAGAAACCGCTGTTAAATTCGGACACTTAACGGAGGTTTCTTAAAAACCGCTGTTAACTTCGGAAAAATTAACGGCGGTTTCTTAGTAACCGCTGCTAAATTCGGAAAATTAACGGTGGTTGCGTAAAAACCACCGTTGTTTTTCCTCTGTTAATAGCGGTTGTCTATAACCGCCGTTAATATTCTATTTAATTACTACCCGATCTTCTTTCTTTCTTTCCTCCTTTCTTTTTTTTTCCTTTTTTTCCTCCTACGCTTATGACTCCCCGACTTTTCACAGTCGACCCGCGACCTACGGAAACCTCGCGACCCCCGCAACCTCCCCGACGTTTCGCAATCGACCGTAGATTATTTGGTAATTATTACGAACTCTCTTCTTTATTTGTATTTGGTAATTTTATCTAGTCTTTTAAGGATTGTTGTGTGCTGTTTAATATGTGTGTGTTGTGTGTGTATGTGCATGTATCAGTGTGGCAGTGTGTGTGCGTGCAGTGTGTGTAAGTGTGTTGTGTGTGAGGCTGTATTGTGTTGTGTGTTGTGTGTGTGTGTGTGGCAGTGTGTGTGTATTGTGTGTGGCAGTATGTGTTGTGTGTATTGTTTGTGTGTGGACTTTTAACTATACCTCGATTGTTTTGGAGAGCAATGTTAAAACCTCAATAAAACCACAATAATCACAAACGTAGTATTCAAATAGACATAACGGACAAAATATGTATGTGCGTGTGCACTCTGTGTATGTGAGTGTGGAATGTAGTTTTACGTGTTATTTTCTTCTTGTTTGTCGTATAAGTTAATCGATTTAGTTGAGTGTTTGTGTTTAATTATGTGTGTTGATTTTGACAACACTGTTTTCTGAAACACGAATTATTTTGGGATAGATTTGGTTAACTTCTTAAGGATCTTCTTCCTTTGGGATAGATGTTAACTTTCGTCTTAAGGATCTTCTCCCAACAGTTTGTGCAGATAGAGTTAGCAATCTTGACAAAGCCATAAGTTGACGTAGTATACAGTTAATTATATTTTGACAACTGTCGTTCATGTTTCTATTTTAAACAACAGTTATAGGACAACCATACCTTTGTCATTCTCTATGTCAAAACAATTTTCAAAAAGTTAGTAATCATATAGAAATGAAATTCTTCCCCTTATACAAAACAATAGAAAATTGAATTTCATAGTATGTGTAACAGAAAAGAAGAAATGGATCGAAGTTGGATGAATGCAAGTCGTGCGAGTGCGGAGTATGACAATGGAATTGAGTAATTTCTTAAATTTGCTCGACAACATCGCTCGGAACCCGATGAACGATACTTTTGCCCTTGTGTGAAGTGTATGAATGGGAGACGACATGAGGCTGACACAATTCATGAACATCTCGTTTGTGACGGGATAAACACCAACTATACGGTGTGGATATGGCATGGCGAAATAGTAGATGTTCCAACTGGAAACACTCATGTAGATATAGATGGTGATCAATATGAAGAAATGATTCGTGATGTCGGACAAGAATCATTTCAAAGAGCTCATGTTTATGATGCATTGAAAAGTGATTCAAAGACTCTATTGTATCTGGGGTGTGAAAATTTCACATGACTATCTGCCATGTTGAAGGTGGTTAATTTGAAGGCAATAAATGGGTGGAGTGACAAAAGTTTCACCGGATTGCTCCAGTTGATGAATGAGATGCTACCAAAAGGCAATACATTGCCTAAGCATACCTATAAGGCGAAGAAGTTTTCGTGTATGGAGTATAAAAAAATACATGCTTGTCCCAATGATTGCATACTGTACAGAAAAGAGTTTAAAGAATTGCAAGTGTCCTAGGTGTGGGGTATCACGATACAAAGTGAAGAATGATGGAGAGAACACACAACAAGGACCTCCCGCGAAGGTGTTATGGTATCTTCCGATTGTTCCAAGGTTCGAGCGATTGTTTGCTAATAGAGATGATGCAAAGAATCTCACATGGCACGCAAATGAGAGAAAATGCGATGGGTTAATTCGTCATCCAGCTGATGCTGCACAATGGAAGAAAATATATCATTTATTTTCAGATTTTGGGAGTGACGCAAGAAGCCTTAGACTTGGACTTTCCACAGATGGAATGAATCCATTCGGTTACTTAAGCACCAAGCATAGCTCTTGGCCTATATTACTTGTGATATATAATCTACCTCATTGGTTATGTATGAAACGGAAGTACGTTATGTTGTCAATGATGATTCCAGGACCAAAACAACTAGGAAATGACGGAGATGTTTATCTAAGTCCGTTGATTGATGACTTGATAATGATGTGAGATGAAGGGATTTACGTGTTTGATGGTTACCGCCAGCAAAGTTTCAAGTTACGTGCAATGTTATTTTAAACGATTAATGACTTTCCTGCATATGGAAACTTGAGTGGATATAGTGTGAAGGGACATCATGCATGTCCTATATGTGAAAAAAACACAAGCTACATCCAGTTGAAACATGGAAATAAAACAGTTTACACTCAACATCGGAGGTTTCTCAGTCGCCATCACCCGTATCATAGATTGCAAAAATCTTTTAATGGATTCCCAGAAAATGGACTTGCGCCGATGCCCTTAACATGTGAGAAAGTGTACGATCGTGTGAAGAACATAAATACTATATTTGGAAAAACTAAAAAGAAGGCTGCTACGACAAACATTTGGAAGAAGAGGTCAATATTTTTTTATCTTCCTTACTGGAGACATCTAGATGTTAGACATTGCATAGATGTTATGCATGTCGAAAAAAATGTATGCGATAGTGTGATCGGCACACTTCTCAATGTTAAACACAAAACAAAGGATGGTATCCAGGCTCGTCAAGACTTAAAGGAAATGGGTATAAGTTCTCATTTGCATCCGTAAGTAGTCGGTAAACGAACTTATCTTCCCCCGGCATGTTATACTTTATCCAAATGAGAGAAAATCAGCTTTTGTAATTGTTTACAAGGCATTAAAGTGCCACAAGGTTATTCGTCGAATATTAAGAGTCTTGTATCGATGCAAAATCTGACATTGGTCGGCTTAAAGTCTCATGACTGTCTTGTCTTGATGCGACAACTTCTAGCTGTGGCTATACATGACGTCTTGCCTAAAAAAGTGAGAAATGCCATGACTCGCTTGTGTTTTTCTTCAATTCTATATATAGCAAAGTGATTGATCCTTTAGTTTTGGATGAGTGGAAAAATGAGGCTGATGTTATCTTGTGCCAATTGGAGATGTATTTTCCTCCTTCTGTTTTTTTTTGATATTATGGTTCACTTACTTGTCCATGTAGTTAGAGAGATTGAAGAGTGTGGCCCCGTTTATTTGCGATGGATGTTTCCGATTGAGTGATACATGAAGATTTTTAAAGGGTATAGTAAAAACCCATTTCGTCCAGAAGCATATATTGTTGAGAGGTATATTGCAGAAGAAGCAATCAAGTTTTGCACAGATTACATGTCACAAACACCATCTGTAGGGCTTCTGAAGTCTCGACATGATGGGAAACTTAATGGAAATGGTACACGGGGTGTTAAAATATTAACCAAGAATCGCGATGAGGTGCTTCAAGCACATTTGTATGTTTTGAATAACACTGATGAGGTTCTTCCATACTTGTCTGCTCACAAGAATCTTTTGAAGACAAAGAATCCCCGAATGAGCGAGAAATGGTTGTTGATTGAACATAATAAGACTTTTTTGAGGTGGTTTAAGGTACAAATCTCCGAAAGTGATAGCGCATCTGAAATGTTAAAATGGCTAGCTTACGGGCTGAAGTCTGATGTCGTAACTTGGAATGGATATGATATCAATAAGAACTCATTCTATACAAAGTCACAATATGACAAAAGTTCGGTTCAAAATAGCGGAGTTACTCTTCAAGCCGAGTCCATGCACTTTTCAAGCTCGAAAGATAAAAATCCAGTTATGGCATCGACAAGTTACTATGGAGTTTTTGACGATATATGGGAACTTGATTATGGTAAGTTTAGAGTGCCTATTTTTAAGTGTAAGTGGGTTGATAATAACATGAGTGTGGTAATCGATGAAATTGGCTTCACATTGGTAGATCTTCATAAGATAGCTTACGCGGACGAGCCTTTTATCATAGCATATCAAGCTAAATAGGTGTTTTATGTCAACGATCCATAATGAAATATTGTCAGTGGGATCCGGGTAGAAGTGTGGATATTAATGAAACTGAAGATTCAAGTTTTGACATTTATGAGTTTATTCCTTTATCAACACGGATGCCCACTATCGTTGAAAAAAATGTAGCAGACAACATACATGCCATTCGAGATGATCATGATGAAGGTATATGGGAAAACGTTGTTATCTAGAGTCAAGTTAGATAGTTGATGATGAAGGCATAGTCGATTATGTTGAATTGTAGTATTAATGTTCAATTTTGTGACATTGTTAATGATAAAGTTGGTTTTGTTGAATTTTAGTATTACTGTTGAACGTTCTGTTATGAAGAATCAAGTTTTTATATTTTAGTATTTAAGATTATTTCATTATTTGTTATTAAAAAAATGTGTGTGTGTGTAGTATGTATAGCAATGTTTTAAAAAACGATCAGCTTGTACGAGGCGGTAGAGGAGCGTAGTGAGTCGTAAGAGTTAGACACATAAATAGAAACTTACGATTCTTGATCTTCGAGGCGGATGAGTCAACTAGTTTATGAGTTGACTCGTTTGAGGCGGACTAGTCAGAAGTATGGGCCTTTTTTACCCTTTTCTCTTATATTTCCCTTTTTTTAACCCTTCATCTCTTTCCTCCCATTCTGCTCGCTGCGAACAGAGAACATATAGTTGCTCGTTTCTTTTTTCTTTAAACAAAGCTCCAGCACCGGGAAGTAAGAAAGTGAGGGAAAGAAAAGGTGAGGAGCCATGTAGAGGAGACACAGAAACGATGCGATGGGAGAGGGTGAAACGCAACAAAACCCTAAAATATAAAAGTAAATTGGGTCGAATGAATCATTATTTCCATTGGGCTTTTAAAACAATAGAAGCCTCATAAGATAACTAATGATAATCGAGAAATGGTCCAAACAAATATAATAAATTGAGCCTTTTTCATTCATTCTTTCTCATATAAGCAGTGTTTTAAATATGCAAAAATATTAATAAAATAAATCTTACAAAATTGTTGTAGAAAACTGAAAATGACTCTTAAAAACTGAAATCAAACTCCGGTCCATACTATAAATTGAATTGGTTTAGAGGCGTTTATGATGAATGATGCAATGATTCTGATATTTTTATTATAGTTTTTGTTGAACTATTAATATTATTAAGTACTAACTTTGTGTTGGTTTACTTTTGTATATTTTTTAATTTTTCTCCTTAAAATTTTTTGAGGCTTCCGCCTCATTCCGCCTCGAGGCGTACGCCTCGCCTCATTTGATCAAAACGCCTCGAATACGAGTCGTGAATTTTAAAACATTAGTGTATAGTGTGTGTGTGTGTGTGTGTGTTTGAGTGTGTGTGAGAGTGCAGTGTGTGTAGTGTGTGTGTGTGTGTGTGTGCAGTATGTGTGATTGTGTGCAGTGTGTGCGAGAGTGCAGAGTGCAGTGTATGTGTGTGTGAGAGAGTGTAGAGTGCAGTGTGTATGTGTGAGAGGGAGTGCAGTGTGTGTGTGTGTCCAGTGTGTGAGTGTGTGCAGTCTGTGTGTGTGCAGTGTGTGTGAGAGCGTAGAGTGCAGTGTGTGTAGTGTGTGAGTGTGTGCAGTGTGTGTGTTTTATGCGTGCAGTGTGTGTGTTTTATGTGTGCAGTATTGTGTCTGGTGATTAAATTTATTTGTTAATGCAGGCCCATGGCGTCTCCTTCTCATTCCCGGCACACTCCTCCCACTCGTTTTCCTCATTCCTCCCGGTCTCCCGATGCTCATACACGTAGTACTTCTACATCGAGAAATCCCATGCGATGTAGAAGTATGTCGAAATGCCGTGTTGACGGAAAAAAATTACCTCTTGACATTGATCCAGTACGGGGAAAGATCAAATCCGAACACAAATTGAAGTTAAGTACACACTTGGGAAAACTTGCCAAAGATCATGTCTCGATACTATACAAGAATTAGAAGCAAGTACATGACAAGCCGGATAAAGAAATGTTGTGGCAGGATATATTGGTACATGACTCTATTTTTGTATTAAGAATTGTGTGTGTACTGTGTGTGTGTGTGTGTTTGTGCGTTGTGTGTGTTTGTGTGATGTATGCATTTTTTTGTTTGTGTGTGTGGCAGTGTGTGTGTGTATGTGTTTGTCTGTGTGTGGCAGTGTGTGTGTGACCCTATATTGTGCTGTGTGTGTGTTTTTGTGCTGTGTGTGTGTTTGTTTGTGTGTGGCAGTGTGTGTGTACTGTGTGTGTGTGTGTGTGTGTGTGTGTGTGTTTGTGTGTGGCAGTGTGTGTGTGTGTGTATGTGTGTTTTTGTGTTGTGTGTGTGTGTGTGTTTGTGTACTGTGTGTGTGATGTGTTTGTGTGATGTGTGTGTGGTAGTGTGTGTGGCAGTGTGTGTGTGTGTACTGTGTGTGTTTTTGTGCAGTGTGTGTGTTTTTGTGCTGTGTGGGTGTGTGTGTGTGTGTGTGTTTGTGCTGTGTGTGTTTGTGTCTGCGTGGCAGTGTGTGTTTTTGTGCTGTGTGTGTGTGCTTGTGTGATGTGTGTGTGTGTGTTTTTGTGTGTGTGTGTGGCAGTGTGTGTGTGTGTGTTTTTGTGCTCTGTGTGTGTTTGTGTATTGTGTGTGTGTTTTTATGATGTGTGTGTGTGGTGTTTGTGTGATGTGTGTGTGTTTTTGTGTGTGTGTGTGTGTGTTTTTGTGTTGTGTGTGTATGTTTGTTTGTATGTTGTATGTGTTTTTTTCTGTGTGTGGCAGTGTATGTGTGTTTGACTCTAGTTTGTGTGTGTGGCTAACTCTAGTTTTAATTGTCATTATGTAGGCCAATTTTGATGTTAGCCAGATTAGCAATCTTGGTCATTTTCAGAAGACCTGTTTAAAGTCAATTGGCGTAAAATGGAGGCAATTTAAGTCTGATTTGACCGGTGAGTACATATATGGTCCAAGCAAAGGAAAATCTCCTTATGACAAGTATGGTATCTCCGAGGAGGACTAGAGAGATTTCAAAAAGATTCGTGAGGACTCCGCTTGGAGGTATAACCGAAAAAAACGTTTTAAGTTTTTTTTTTTAAAGTTCAATGCTGAAATAATGAACGCACAATCAAAAAAAATAATTTCTAATTAATAACATAAAATCTGAAATAAAAAATGTTTTAAATTTGAAAATATTTATAATATATATATATAATATATATATATATATATATATATATATATATATATATATATATTACAATATTCATAAAAGGATTGTACAATAATCTGAATAATTTTACAAGAATCAAATAAAACAATTTTTAATTAAGAACCTATTTCTAATTAAGAACATAAAATATGAAAAAAATGTTTTGAATTTGAAAATATTTATAAAATTGTTTATGGATTATCTGATACTTGTAACAGGAACAAAGAAGTAAGAAACAAGAATTAGCAAAAATGAACATTCCGCATTATATGGCTCGAGGAGGGTACGACTTGGTGGATATACGGGAGATGCACAGGAAGATGAAGGAGCGTCGAGAAGTATCTAAATATGAAGAAGATTGTTATTGATCCCCCGTCTCCACCTACGCGTCATCAAAGGTGGAAGCTTGGTCATACAAAAAGACGGGAGGGTACGTCATCCGATGCTGCACGGGAGATTGTCGAGAGGATTGTAAGTTCTTTTTTAAGAATTATTTTTTCTTGTAAGAAAAATAAAAAGCTCCACGTTTTTGTTGCTAAGTGTTAGCAAACATTAAAAATTTGAGGTAAATTATTTTCTTTATTAAATGTAAATAACCACTTTTCTACCCAATTATTTTTATCTACATTCTTGTATTTTTTTTCTCCTTCATCAACTTGTATCAGTTGTTTGCATATTTCAAAATTTTGTAATATGGTGCCAAATTAAATTTTTGTAGGATGATTTGGAGAAGCAGTATACAGAATGTACCTTCATTCCTGAGGGACGACACGATATATTGGCGGCTGCCATTGGGAGACCCAAGCACCCTGGTCATATTCGTGGCATTGGTTTTGGTGTGGGTATTTGCGATTACTTTGGATGATCATGTGGACCGACGTCTTCCGTAAGTAAATATGTGTTGGAGCATCTAAGGAAAGAGATCACCCTTGATGTCACACAGACTTTGATGAAAGAGTTCGGCCAGACAATGGGTGCTAGTTCCCAGCGGCCTGTTGATATTCATACACCGTATGAGGTTACTCGTGTTAACACGAAGAGGAGTTGTGCTGATGCTATTTCTGGCCCTTTCGGGGAGAGGCCTGTGACTGGAGACACTCATCGAGTTGGATTTTATGTGGACGAGCATCCTCCCCGTCTAGTTGCTATTGGTAGGGTTATTCAGGGCGATTCGACCCTATATTGTGCTCCTTTACCAGCTCATTAGGTTAAGGTAGTGGTTGAGGAGGCCGTAGATGCCAGTGCTGAAGTCCCTGTGGTGACTGGTGTGGTGAAAGTCATGGGGGAAGCTTTAGGTGGATTTATTGCATGGCCACGAGATTTTATTTTCTCCGATTTTTCAAAGGTAAATATTTTCTTTTTCTTTTTAGTAACTCAAACAAAATAAATTATTTCAAATGTACTTGTATTTTACACTCTACTATATGAAATATGATATTCAGCGACCAAGGAAGCAAGCTCGTCACAATGACGGGTCGAGGACCAAAGATGACATCATGAAAGGC